>CM076570.1:659993432-660593432 GCA_034641835.2 Pinus albicaulis
CACACATACCTTTATAATTAAATTTTGTAATATTCCTAATTAGCATTGCTAATTGGAATATTTCATTTTTTGTTTAATTTTGCCGCTTTAGCTAAAAATAATAAATAAAGTGAGAAATAAGAGGGGTCATCTCACTTTATAAAATAAAGTGCTTTCCTAGTGATTGACGTTGTAACTTAAAGGGGTGGCCTTGGGGGTCCACACGTGTATGAGGGGAGGCCTCACGCTGACCCAAGGGTAACTGCGCAGGGTAAAGGACGCAGTTAAGGTTTTGGAGGGAGTTTGGCACTATAAAAGGAGGGGTTTCCACTTCATTTGGTATGCTTGATTTGATATTGATATTGAGAGCTAGACTTCTGTCTGCTTCAGCACGCCGGTTGTTTAGTCGGTCTGCAGCACTGTTTAGTGCAACCGAGTGTCTCCGGTCGGAGATCTCACCCTTAGCCTCGGGGGACTTAGAGTGCCTGCCCTGGTAAGGTTATTTCTGGTTTCACCCTTAGCTTCGGGGGACTTCGAGTGCCTGCCCTAGTAAGGTTATTTTCTGAGTAACACCCTTCAGTTTCAGTGGGAATTGGTAGCGGTTTCGAGTGGAGATTCGGAGAGAAGAAGCCCTCTTGTGGTTGTAAAATCTAACGGGCTCATATTTACATTGAGGAGGAGGAAGGACGCAGTTCCTATCTGGGAGGAAGGACGCTGTTCCAGAGGGAAGGAAGGACGCAGATCAGTCTTGGAGTGAGGACGCTGTTCCAGCAGGAAGAGGAGGACGCAGATCTGAAGGCATATTGATAGATCCAGCCTTGGAGATTGTAGATCTGAGCAGATATTTGCAGATCTGGTTCTATAGGTTGCAAATCTGGAGAGACAGCATTAGATCCAGCTTGGGAGATTGCAGATCTGAGGAGATATTGGCAGATCTAGCATAGATCTGAAGAGATAGCAGTAGATCCGATATAGGAGGACACAGATCCGGAGGGATAGGACGCAGATCTGGATTGGAGGCTTCAGATCCAGCAGATCTGAGCATATAGGACGCTGATCCATCTGGGAGGACGCTGATCTGATGAGCAGGGTCATGTGAGCAGAGCTTGACAGCGTTTTCCAGGGTCTTTGGCCTTGAGGAGCTGAGCTTTTCATCTGGAGGGTTTTGTGACCAGTTTTAGCGCTGTCACTAGCAGAGACAACGTTTTCTTTGGTGAGGGTTTGGAGTATTGATATCAGCTATCTTTTAGTCTTCAGCTCATAGTTCCAGTGCAGTCCAGCTTCAGTCTTCAGAGCAGTCTTCAGCCAGCTAGGACGCTGTCCTTGTTGCAGCCGTTATTTGTCTGAGAGGGCCTCCACTTGCCTAAGGCAAGGATAGGTGCACTCATTCTGATTTTCTTGTACTCCTCTCTATGTACTTTCAGATTAATAAAATGGCTCAGTTTTCTGGCATTCTACGTGTAATTGTTCCATGATCTGGTTCAGCATTGTATTTTCTATATCTGTCTGGCATATTTCTGTGTATTACTGGTTATTTCCCTTTGGGGATATTACAGTGGTATCAGAGCATAATTCTGGCTCAGCCTGTGGTCTATGACATTGGGAGAGAGATCATACAAAGGGTTGCTGGAATTTTGGAGAGCAATAGCAGTGCAATACCAGAAACGCAGTTGGAAAAAGGGCCAAAATAAAAAGGGTCAAATTTTGAAGTTTGGAATTAGGAGAAACGTTTTCTGGGTTTTTCTGGGTTTTGGGCAAGGATTACCTTCCCAAATTCTTGGAATCTTCTAAGTAGTTTTCAGTGGGTAAATCAGAGGTCGAAGTTAAGCAGTAGTATGGTTTTGCAGCAGCCGTGCAGTTTCTGAGGAGCCTGTAGACACATAGCAGAAAGAGCTGATGGCAGGTGATGTGGATAAGAGGGGATTTTGGGAGACACTCCTCCAACACATGCAGGTGATGTCACAGAAACTCACTGCGTTGGAGGTTAGATTTCGGATCGTTGAGGGATCAAGCACATCCCACCATTTGCCGGAGCATGATGCCACTCAGCATATGGCATCACGTACACCCACACGTCCTACCATGCCCACATTCTTGCCAGAGGACACCGGGACAGCAGTACAGCAAGAGATAGATCCGGGTCGGATGGCCGACATTCTTGCAGAGTACCAGGCTTTAGGACCAGCATTCATGAAGGCTCTCTCGTTCAGAAAGTATATCTGGTTCCAGTATGGCATTAGACTCCGGGGGCACCGGCATCATCATGATGGAGACTACCACCGCACAGCTAGTAGAGATTATGTTCAGCTCCAGCGTGATAGTAGACCTCACAACTTTCACAGAGGGAACAAGCACTCACATGATAGGGGCTTACAGCGCACAGTGGACAGATTCCATCTACCGACACTTGACGGGTCATTCAGGCGCTCAGAAAAGGCTTGGGTGGACAAGTCGGATACCTCTTTCCAGCTTGACCGAGTATCGGAGAGGAAAACCATTAAAATGGCTACCTCGCACTTGGAGGATGAGGACACACAGGATTGCAGGGAGTTCGAGGATACACCTAGTGTGACACAGGACTCACCATCATTAGAGTCCTCCTTGACCGTGTCGGTTGATATCGTAGTGGAGGAGGTAGAGCCTACCCCGGTAGAGCCATCCACTGAGGTGATGACTGGAGCCATGTCTGAGTCTTCGGATGGTAGCAGCACACGACAGATGGGTGAGGTATCAGGAGATATATCCATTATCGATGAGGCACTAGGGGATACAGAGGTATCGGATGATGGTCGCAGACAGCGGTATCATCGGCTTCGGACGGACCTTCGAGCTTTGAGGGAGAAGGCCGCGTCAGTACAGGAGGCCATTTTGTTGCAGGACCAGGAGCTGGAGGGTATGAGAGTGACTTGTGCCAAGTCGGCGGCCAAGTTGGTCCGCATTGGGGAACAGCTGGATTCCCTGATGGTACAACCAGAGGGCACGAGGGAGCGTCAGATCATTCCCCTTCAGGCATGCATGGATGGGACTAGCAATATTGTTGGGTCATCTCTTCCCGTTGGAGAGAAAGAGGCAGAGCCACCTAGTCAGGTCTCATATATTGACTTGGACAAAGGTATGGAGACGATTAGAGTTAACACCAGTGTGACCACGTGTTGAGGTTGGATGGCGAGAGATTTTGAGTTGGTACTCGATGGAGCAGACTATGGCTGAAGAGGAGGTCTCAAGGAGAGATCTCACTGGAGATGCACTTCGACACACCATGGGGTGCAATGCCTTTCTTCCCTTCTCACAAGAGCAAATAGAAGATGGTGGACATCTTAGGATGGATAATATCTCTCATGCTTGTGTTGGACATCCCTTGAGCCATACACATCATGATGGGAGGGTTTTGCCTACCACCTATTTGATTCTTGATAGGGTCTCATTGATCCTTGAGGAGTTTATATTCCAAAATCCCATGAAGTGCAAGATCAGAAATTTGATTTGGGAGGATGGTAGCCCTCATGGGAGGAGTACCAGGATGAGGAGAAGAAGGAGGCATCCACAAGTGATTGAGTGGATGGGGATGATGAGCAAGGCGCTAGGAGGCTACTTGCAGATCTGTGATACTAGGCAGCAGGAGGCTTGGCTGCGCTGGTTACTCCTGAGGGAGTTTGGCCATCACTTGTACTTGCAGATCTATGATACCGGGCAGCAGGAGGCTTGGCTGCGCTGGTTAGTCTTGAAAGAGTTGGGCCACCACTTGGAAAACACTCTTCCTAAGAGTCGGAGGATGAAGGAAATATGGCGGGATACTTGCATCATTGAGAGACATAGAGTATGGATGCATGGTGTTGATATGATACTCATATCATTCATTGTGTCTTCATCACATGATTGGTATGATGGAAGTATGGGGAGGCAGCAAAATGTCTTGTTGCTTTGCTTAGGAGAGCAAGGGAAAATTTTCTCTCACACTTTGTATGATGTTGCAGGGGGAGGAGATGGCATTATCTCCTTGATCTTTGATGATGATTGGGAAGCACTTCCATCTTGGGGAGTATTCCACATTTGTTGCAGCATTATTAGAGGAGTCTTTGACAAGGAGCATGTCAAAGAACAGAGTCTTGTATTGGCAGGAGCTTATTTGCATGAGCTCATAGCGTTGTCACCTTGGAGCAGAACATTATGGATGAAGTGTGCGCAGCAGAGATATGGTGGATCTATAACCCATAGGTCCGAGGATCACTTCATATTTGTTGCACAAAGAGGAGGTAATGATGATAGAGACATCTATGGCATATTATTCTTGACTTGGGTTTCCAAGCATGAGGACGATTATCTTCTTGTAGCACATGGTTCATTCTTCTTCATAGCATGCCAAAACACTATGAAGGACTCATGTATGGACCCATGTACCATCTTACTTCCAGCATATGGTGAGGGATTTGTTTATACATTCATTTATTTGCACACTCATGACATTCCTATGTAGTGCATTGCTTCACAAGGGGGCAAGTTTGTCACATTTCCCCATGAGTTGTATTGGGCTAATCTACATGATGGAGGCAACCATCTCTTTTGTGGCCTTGGGAAAATGTTTTATCATCACATGTATGTTCATTTTCTGTGCTATAGCATGTATCATATAAAGACATGCATGATTAACTATGTAACAAGAAACATTTTTCCATGTACTTTCATCAAGCAGCAACTTGTAAAAATGTGTTGTACTTGTTTGGGAAGTTGTTGGTACCTTCTTGCACCACATGAGACCTTTAGCATTTCCTTCATTTTACTGTTGATCATGTCTTCATTTGCTGATATAGATCATATTTGTATGGGAGGCTTGATTATGAGGGAGACAGATGAACTGGATGTGTCTTTGAGTGGGAAGAATTCTCACAATTTCTGCACTACATGTTCTAATGGGAGCATGGGAGGAGGCATGGGCACCGCTACTACATATGCATTCTATTTTGAGGTGGGCCATGAGATTGATAGTCATCCATTGTATAGCCATGGACAAGTGTTTGGTCTTATGTTGTTTTCATATTCAGCCATTTACTATCCATTAGTAGATGTGATGAATAGTGCACATTGCTTGCCATGTAATTTTCTGAAGTTGCAGTGGATGAGACTACATTGTATCCTTGTGAGAGATTGTTTGCATTATGTATCCTCATGTAACACCTTCAGCAAACATCTCATTAGGATGATCCATGATGACCATGTCATATTCTTCATGGATGGTTTTTTTTGGGCTGACTTGTTCTTCATTGATGGAGGAACCTTCTATGGTGTATTGTTTTCCTTTGCCATTGGAGGGCAATGATTTTACAACGACCCCGAGGATCGGCATACACTCTACACTTGTCATGGTGGAGAGGAGGACGACATGGGAGGTAAGCTATGATGCTTGCCAAGTTCATATTTTCGGCTCACCTTCATTTCCGCCCACCTTCATTACCGAGCTTGAGGTGGAAGGAGATTTTGAGGAGTTGCCTTGTTGGGGGGCTCATTTTGTCTGGATGATTGCTTGGGGATGGAGGATCCACAGGAGGGAGATATTCCTCATTATATTTTCAACTCCATGCCTTGATTGGAGAGAGGTGACGAGTTGGTTCACAGTTGATGGGCCAGCTTGCACAGTCATAGACGCAGAGCAGCAGCGGTCATGGTTTTCAGTCATAGCCAGAGGCAGTGAGCAGTCCGAGCCATGGGACTTGGGCTGTGTGGCCACGGTGGGGTAAGGATGCGGGAGGGACTATTGATTGGCGGTACAACGAGCCGGAGTTTCGGGATCACGGCATTGAGATGTCCTTCATATCGGGGTGATGCGGGAGACGAGAGAGGTTTCGGTGGGACCGGTACATTTTGCGGTACTAGTGGGGAGCATCGGCTAGAGAGTAGGCTTGTTCAAGCGTTGCTTGAGGATAAGCCATTTGCGGATGAGGATGCCACTTGGGAGAAATGACGAATTTCTGACATCCATCACTTCGGTTGCTTGAGAATGACAACGTTTTTTTGCCGAGAAGCTATTAATATTCCTAATTAGCATTGCTAATTGGAATATTTCATTTTTGTTTAATTTTGCCGCTTTAGCTAAAAATAATAAATAAAGTGAGAAATAAGAGGGGTCATCTCACTTTATAAAATAAAGTGCGTTTCTAGTTGATTGACGTTGTAACTTAAAGGGGTGGCCTTGGGGGTCCACACGTGTATGAGGGGAGGCCTCACGCTGACCCAAGGGTAACTGCGCAGGCCGAGGAGGGTGAAGGACGCAGTTAAGGTTTTGGAGGGAGTTTAGCACTATAAAAGGAGGGGTTTCCACTTCATTTGGTATGCATGATTTGATATTGATATTGAGAGCTAGATTTCTGTCTGCTTCAGCACGCCGGTTGTTTAGTCGGTCTGCAGCACTGTTTAGTGCAACCGAGTGTCTCCGTTCGGGGATCTCACCCTTAGCCTCGGGGGACTTCGAGTGCACCGCCTGTGGAGTTATTTACGGTCTCACCCTTAGCCTCGGGGGACTTCGAGTGCACCTTTTTGGTAAGGTTATTTTACGTATCACCCTTAGCCGAGGACTTCGGTGCACCGCCTAGTAAGGTAATTTTCGAGTAACATCCTTGGGTTCCGGTGGTAGTCGGCGGCGGTTTCTTGGTGGAGATTCGGAGAAGGAGAAGAAGCCCTCTCTTGTGGTGCAACGGATCTAGCGGTGCTTATTTGTTTCGGGGAGGAGGAAGGACGCGGTTCCTGTACGGGAGGAAGGACGGTTGTTCCGGCGAGAAGAGGAGGACGCGAGATGCGAGAAGCAATGTTTTAAAACCGGAACCGGTGACCGGACTGGTGGACCTAATGAACCGAGTTTCTAACCGGAACCGGTCTAACGGGAGCGGTCAGATCTCAATGAACCGGTTTTAAAAAAAATACATTAAATAATTATTTTTTAATAAAAAAAAACTATTTTAAGATTTGCAACCATGATTCCAAGCCAATAGAGACAAAATATGCAAAGTTTGCTCATTTATATACCATGCAAAGGTGAATATATCAAAATGGCACCGAGTGCAATACATATCATCAAAAAATACATAAGCAATGAGGCTCCAAATGGCCCATAAAGTCCAAAAGCAATGCTACAAGCTATGAGGCCATTGGCCTAATACAAGACTACATATTAGTGATCAATAACATGATCACTCCTCATCATGATCAAAATCATCACCACTAGTAGACAAGGGATCATCAACATGAGCTACATAAATAATATGGCTCAGAGTTTGAGGACTCCTAAAACTTCTCTACAACTTTAGTAGTAGTAATAGTAGTAGCAAAAATAGACATCAAAACTACAAATCACTCAGCAACATGGTCTCTCATGAAACTCATCATTGATTCATCGCTACTAGAAATGGGATCATTAACAAGAGATACATAAACATCATCTAGCTCAAAGTCTTCAAACTTGGATTGCTCAACCTTATAACATGATAGAAATTGAAAAAGTTTAACATGCCTAACCAGTGATTTTGGTTTGAGTGAAGGGTTCATTTCCTCAACCTTAAAATGCAGTAGAAAAATATTAGCATGCCTAACCAGTTGTTTTCCTTTCAGTGAAGGGTAAATTCTTGTTAAGGCCACGGTAGAGGAGTTCAACAATCAATACCACCAACATCAACAAAGTTCAACAATCAATGCCACCAACATCAAGGTTCTTAAATGACTTCATGCTCTTGATCAAATGCCAATCTCGTACCCTTACACATGATAGAAACAAATGGAAACATTGCAAACCCCCAGACCATGAAACCCTGAAAACCATTAAGTCTGCTGAATTTTGGGTGAAATCTAAAATTCTAGTTTCTCCATATGAAATCCAATGAGGACGAAACCACTCTTAAACATCCTGAGTCATTTCATGGTAATGTTAAAAATTTAAGTAAAAGGATGAAAATGAAAAATAAAGGAAATGTCACTTTTACTTTAAGAATTTAACATTACCATTAATTGCCAAGAGGATGGGTCAGGAAAATGAGAGGATAGGCAAAGTCAAGTGAAGCCCCCCTTGCCCTCCTGAAATGGTAGCACAAACTTGAGCATGGGACACCTAACCGGCCGGTTTATGCATTAACCGGCCGGTTTCATACCTAACCGGCCAGTTAGGTCCGGTTAACCGAGATTTTTTGGTGAGATGCCCCCTTGAACCCGGTTGCAGGGCCGGTTCCACCCTCGACTTAGGCGGCAGAAGTAGGTTTCGGCGATTCTAGGTTCAAACGGCCAGGACCACTGGCTCTTGATGCGAAGGCATAGTCGTCCGGCCTTGGAATTGTAGATGCGAGCGAGGAATTTGCGGATGCGGATTCTGGATTTTGCGGATGCGGAGAGACGACGTTAGATCCGGCTGGGAGATTGCGGATACGGGAGATATTGGCGGATCTGGCCTAGATCCGAAGAGATAACGGTAGATCGTGTAGGAGGACATAGATGGGAGGGATAGGACGGTCTGGATTAGAGCTTCGGATCCGGCGGTCTGAGCACTATGGGGCAGTCCATGCGGGAGGCCGACTGATGAGCGGGGTCATGTGAGCGAGGAGCTTGGCCGGCGTTTCCGGGGGTCTTTGGCCTTCGAGGGCCCGAGCTTTTCTGTCACCGGAGGTTTTGTGACCGGCCACTACATGCAGGCACCGGCCAGCGTCACTAGCAGAGACAGCGTTTTCATTGGTGTGGGTTTGGAGTATTGATATCAGCTATCTTTTAGTCTTCAGCTCATAGTTCCAGTGCAGTCCAGCTTCAGTCTTCAGAGCAGTCTTCAGCCAGCTAGGACGCTGTCCTTGTTGCAGCCATTATTTGTCTGAGAGAGCCTCCACTTGCTTAGGGCAAGGATAGGTGCACTCATTCTGATTTTCTTGTACTCCTCTCTATGTACTTTCAGATTAATAAAATGGCTCAGTTTCTGGCATTCTATGTGTAATTGTTCCATGATCTGGTTCAGCATTGTATTTTCTATATCTGTCTGGCATATTTCTGTGTATTACTGGTTATTTCCCTTTGGGGATATTACACTTGGGTACTTATTCGGCCAACCATCAGAAGCAGTTTATAAGCTTTAAGTGGGAAGGGTAGAAGCACAAGTTATATGGATTCCAAGCCCCAGAAAATCAAATCGTATCATCATCCCAGATGATGAAGAGGATTCGAAAGGGAGTGCCAGCCTATATAGTAGAATGTCATCATTTAGAGATGTTATCTACAAAAGTCAACCACGAAGAATCCTAGGAGGTACAAGCACTAGTTCAGAAACATGAAAAGGTATTTCAAGACCTACCAATGAAAATGCCTCCTCATAGGGAAATCGAACATACAATAGAAGTCAAGGCAGGATCAGACCCTGTTAACATCAAGCCTTATCGCTACCCACATCACCATAAAACTGAAATTGAGAAGATAATCCAAGACCTTTTAAAATGTGGGGTCATATCAAAAAGCAAGAGTCCGTATGCTGCCCCAGTTATATTGGTAAGAAAAAAAGACGGATCGTTTCGGCTATGCATTGACTATAGAGGATTGAATAAGATAACAATTAAAAATAAGTTTCCAATTCCCTTTATCGATGAAATGCTGGATGAACTCCATGGCGCAAAATACTTCTCAAAATTAGATTTAAGGTCAGGTTATTACCATATTCGAATTAGATTGGAAGATATACCAAAAACTGCATTTCAAACACATGAAGGTCATTATGAATTTAAAGTAATGCCCTTTGGGTTAACAAATGCACCAACTACGTTCCAAGCCACTATGAACGAGTTATTTCGTCCATATCTGAGGAAATTTGTACTAGTATTTTTTGATGATATTTTGATTTATAGTAAAACCTGGAGGGAGCATTTGCAACACTTGGATAAAATTCTCACGTTACTAGAAGACCATCAATTTTATGCAAAAAAATCCAAATGCACCTTTGGAAAAGAAGAAGTTGAATATCTAGGACACCTAATATCCCATGAAGGAGTAAAAGTGGATCCTTCTAAGATTAAGGCTATAAGGGAATGGAATAAACCAGTGAACATATCCAAGCTCAGAGGATTTTTAGGATTAACGGGATATTATCGAAGATTTATTAAAGATTATGCGCATAGAACTGCACCTCTTACAAACCTTTTAAAGAAAAATTCGTTTCAATGGAATGAGGAAGCAGGGAAATGTTTTGAAGATTTGAAGGAAGTAATGGCTAATGCACCAGTATTGGCAACTCCCGACTTTTCTAAACCATTTATCATTGAATGTGATGCCTCTAGATTTGGTATTGGTGCAGTATTAATGTAAGAGGGGCACCCTATTGCTTTTGAAAGCAAAAAACTAAATAAACATGAGCGTCTCAAGTCTACATACAGCAAGGAAATGCTCGCAATTATGCATGCATTGGCCAAATGGAGACAATATCTGTTAGGGAGTAAATTTTCCATCCAAACATATCATAATAGTCTTCACTATCTCCTTCAGCAAAAAACACTCTCTGAAGAAAAACAAAAATGGATCGAGAAGATTGCTGCTTTTGACATGGAGATATTACACAAGAAAGGGAAAGACAATGTAGTAGCGGATGCCCTGTCCAGAAAAGATGAGGAATCAGCATTACTTGCAGTTTCGATTGTTGTGCCTGAATGCCTTAATGAGATTAGAAGTGAGTACGCCAAAGATCCGGAAAATGTTGGCTATAATCAATAATCTCCCAGGGAATTCAAAATTTGAATGGAAGAACGATATCTTATGGTACAAAGGGAGAATTTATCTAAACTCCAAATCCAAGTTTATATCAAAAGTACTCAAGGAATCACATGATTCCATGTCATCTGAGCATGTAGGATATTTCAAAACCTACTACAATGCACGTCAGTCATTTTTCTGGAAGGGTATGAGTCACGATATTCAAAAATATGTTGCAGAATGTGACAAGTGTCAAAGAAATAAAAATGAAAACATTATGACACCTGGCTTACTTCATCCCTTAAATATTCCGACTCAGAAATGGGAAGAAATATCGATGGATTTTATTGAAGGATTACCTGTATCGAATGGAAAGGATAAGATCTTCGTTGTAGTAGATAGACTCACTAAGTATGCTCACTTTATCGCTATTAAAAAAACAGACTCTGCAAAGCAAATTGCAGAGATATTCTGCAAACATATTTATAAACTACACAACTTTCCGAAAGTTATTGTCAGTGACAGGGATGCCAAATTTAAAGGAAACTTTTGGAAGGAATTGTTCAACCATGTTGGAACCTACCTCAACATGAGCTCGGCTTATCACCCTCAAACAGATGGGCAAACAGAGGTTGTTAATAAATGTTTGGAAGCTTACCTACGGTGTTATGCTACGGAGAAACAAAATAAGTGGGTCCAATGGTTGCATCTTGCCGAATGGTGGTATAATTCTACTTACCATACATCGACGAAAATGACTCCGTTCCAAGCTCTATATGGATATGAGCCTTCGAAGTGGAAAGATTTTGCTTCAGTTCAAACAAATTTGCTAGCGGTTAAAAATCACTTAGAAGAACACCAAAAGGTCGTCCAAATTCTAAAAGAAAATTTGAATATTGCACAAAATCATATGAAGCAACAGGCTGACCGTAATCGCACTGAGTGATCATTTGAAGTTGGAGACTGGGTGTTTGTCAAGCTTCAACCATACAAGCAATTGTCCCTAAGACAAAAAGGAAAAAATAAATAAGCTCCAAAGTTTTATGGTCCGTATCAAATTATTAAAAAGATCAGTCAAGTCGCTTATGGGTTGAGCCTTCCCGATACCAGTCGTGTTCACAATGTTTTCCATGTGTCCTGCTTAAAAAAGGCACTGGGTAACCATCAGTTGCCCCAAACAACACTTCCCATTTTGGATGATGAAGGCAAGCTCGTTCTAGAGCCCGAAGGTATCCTATCTACCCGTGATAAGAAGCTGCGCTCTTGTGTTATTACGGAATATTTAATCAAGTGGAAGGACTTGCCCATTGAAGAAGCATCTTGGGAGTTTGAAGCGTTTTGCCAGCAACACCCATCATTACGTATGCTTTGAGGACAAAGCATCTTAAGAGAGGAGCAATGTTATCTATATTTTATTAATTATTAGTTAGATATAGTTATCTTAGGTTTTATTAAGTGAAAGGGCATGATCAAAGATCATGCCTCTTCACCAAGGGGCACCATGAGGCTATATTTAAAGCCTCGGTGATTCCCCATTGTAATCATATCTCATATCTTTTATCAATAATAATATATACTTATTCAAGTTTACCAGAGTTTTTACACTCCATTAGTAAGTATTCTGATGAGGGCAGCAGGACTGGAGATATCTAAAATTGGTACGCTGATAGAATGGCAGTGTATGCTGCTGTATTAGGGAGCCGCTGGCGTAAAGGACAACCCATGTTTTGACAAGGTATGTATCAAATACCTACTATGGATTGCACGTCTTTCTGTTGTAAAGAAGATATTATTCCGGGCATGCAGATCAAATCTATAGATTGCACAAATTGTATGTTTAGCAACGCTCAAACCAGAAAACATAACTTGTCATGCAATCTTCAACTGTTCAGGAACTATCTGGCAAGTATTGTCTAATCAACAAGGCAACATATCAGAATGTCATAGAAGGCCTAATGGCCTGGGAGTTCTGTGTACTCAGAACTGAATGATGCCCCAACTGAGGGTCTCCTATGTGTAAAGGAAGCTAGAAAAGCTCATCCCTAAGTGGCCCGGATTTATCCTGTTGGATGATTGGGGCAGTAAAATTGATGAGCAGGAGCACCCTTATGACTGTGCTGGATCTGCATGGATTGACATAAAGAAGGACAACTTTGTGATTGGAACAACTGTATGATTGGTTCTTAGATCTGTGCAATTTAAGAGACAAATTGCAAAGTTGAGATCTGAAGATTTGTAGCCATAGATCAATCAACTATTAACAGTAGTTGGGCAGATTTGAAAATAAGAAGCAGTACAGGATGAAATACCAGATGTAGTAGATGAAGCCCTCAAGTGCAGAGTCATGAGAGAAGGATTCATGATTGGATCCCTAGTTCTGTGGGTTGCAGTAAAGAAAATTTTGGAGGGTTGGTTAAGGAAGCTACAGCGGATCTCAGAACATCAGGTAATTGTTGTAAGCTTGAAATCTTCAATTCTGTTAATGATGAAGAAGACAGTAATGGCAGTTCAGAAGGTATCTCTGTATCCACCATTTTGAGGAGCTAAATCTGTGATTCTATGTCACTGTCATTATGACAGTGACATAGACAGACACCCATGTTTACGAGATTCTTAGTAGCAGTTACAGCGTAATGATAAACTTGAAGTGTGAACTGAGATTTTTTTGCAACCTTCAGTCACGTTGTTGGAGTCTTGAACCATGATCAGCAAAGCCTGTTTGGATGGCTTTCACTATGGGAGAATAAGACCCCTTTTCCAAGTTGGTTTCTGGGATGCCCTCATTTAAAATAGATGTCTTCTCTCTCGAGAGAAGCTGGCATTAAGAAGGAGAATACATCTGTATATGCTCCTGAGCTAATATCATTGCTGGACAAAAGAAGATCCTAATGGCTCAAAGACATATGGCTTCAGAGGGGGAAATTTTGGAAGAAAACCAAGAAGCCATATAAATACCAGGGGTATCTAGCTGCCATGAGTACAATATGAGCCTGGATCATTTGTAGAAACTGGAAAGCATCAAAGTCTGCATGGATGCGAGGGTGATGTCTAGGATATGGTTCTTAGAGCACCCATCCAAGTTGGTGTCACCTCGATATAGCACACATTGGACTATGAGAGGTACTTCCCATGAATCCGAAACTCCATGGGTAGGATGCATATGGGGCACAGATCAGAGAGAGGTAAACCATCTCAATATCATCATGGTGGGGTAGAAGCACACCAACTAGGTTCAAAGCCAATTTGGATGGGTCAACACACCTTGTTCCTCTGGCAGATTACGCACTCTCGGAGATGTCAGAGCACATCCTCCTTGAGGCACTTCCAAGAGAACCTTTCTCTGATGGTCCTGTAGGTCTTGGTAAACCCTGGTGTCTTGATAGTGGTGAGTCATGTGCTACATGCAAGATCTTCTCCCGCAACCGAGAGTTGGTTGTCAAAAGATTGGATCTCGATAATAAATGACCTCATCCATCACCTGGTACCGGTTATCCGTCACCGGCCCATCCAACACCTCACATGCAAACTGGTCCTTCGAGTACTCCACCAATAGCTGTGCCTTCCTGTTAATTTTGGGTAGCTAGGTTCGAACTCCATGTTGTGATGCTTAGATGACGATGCCAATATTTTTATTGGATTCCTCTTTCGGAGAGGTGCAAGATCAATCCAAAGATCATCTTGATCCGATGAGTAGAACATGTATTTTGAATTTATTCCACATGTGCAAGGTCGGCCTGATTTATCCCACATGCATAAGAGATGTGTCACACACCCCCACAGATGCCTATATATTGGAGAGGCTTGGAGTTCATTTTACACACACAATTTTATGGAGGCATTTTTTCTTATCTCTTGGATGGTGATGGAGCAACATTCTTGGTTCTGCGTTTAGGGTCTCTTGGTGCAGCGTCTTGGTGGAGCATTCTTAACAAGATGTCTTGGGGTTGTGTGACACATGTGGGAGGCTGACCTTATGAAGTCTTTGTTGGTTGAAGCATCATGCTTATCGCCGTAACCCCACCTTTCCTTATCTCTGTTTTTGGCTTGTCTTCCATCGATCTATTGGTATGTTCTATCTGCATCTCTCTTTCATATAGTTAAGCCCTAGAAGTTGAAAGCATATTTGCATCTAGCATAGAACATCTTCAGAAATTTACATGGTATCAGAGATAGGAGAAGACAACGCCCAACTTATAAATCTAGGGCAATGAGATATGGGTTATTCTAAAAGCGAACTTTCAGTGGCTAAGATCAAATGGGATCGAACCTGGTTATTTCACACATCATTATGGATGCTTGTGAAGAACTCTGCCTGCCACATTATCAGAGTACGACGTCAATACATCGTTACCATGGACATGGAAATTAATCCTGAGAATCCTATCATGGATGAGCTTAGAAAGAGGGTAGAAGCAGACAAAAAATGACAAGTCTGTCAAGGATTTAGTTCTATTAATGTACGAAACTGCTTTGTTGACGTCAGGGTTCAGCCTCGATGATCCTAATACTTTTGGTAACAAGATTCACAGGATGATAAAGCTGGGTCTAAGTATTGATGAGGACGAAAGTAAGAGGACCATGGAAATCTTGCCATGTGGCATGTCCCTGATACAGTAACGAATAGGCGCGGGCCTGCTTCCCACAGCCATCCAACTGCGGGCAAAATACCTCATGCAGTCTTAAGTTTTTTGTGTCGGAAGAAAAATTTGAATGTAGAAGGTGAAACCCTCAGCGCGATAAGGGTTCCGTCCATGAATTAGGGTGAGGCACCTGTGCGTGAAATCCAGGGGTTCCGCACATTTCTGTGCAGTTCATTATGGAAATTATTGCCAGGCGGCAGCTCATTGGAGCGACCTCTGAGCGAATCGGTTTTTCAAACAAAATATCGATTAATTCCTGAATCGAGGTGACACATATGTGAACAATGTTAAAAAGAAAAAGAAAAAAATTGCTGGATCACACATGAAACTCACAGAAGCGGACGCATGCTTTGGAAGTTGAGTGATAGCAGTATCAACATTTTTCGATGTGAGGATACATTTGCAGAGTAGGTGCGAATGAGATGAAGATCAATCGCAAAGCTTGTAGCTTCTTTATCTGCTGTGACCTATGGCATTGACGTGCACAATGGAGATCCACCTGGGCTGTCCTTTGCATGCACAGCCCGTCGACGATATAGTGCTGACCTGTCGACACTGGCATGAATCAGATTCACTAACTCCAGTTTGAAACTAATGCACTTCATTCGGACTTTGGCAACTTGCTTCACGACATTTTTAACAGACCAGATCTGCTGGCGCAAGGCATACGTAATTGCCTCTTCATGGATACCATCGTATGCTTCGTGGACTTCTGCGATATCCTTCCGTCATACATTTAACACGATGATGTGGCAATATAACATTCCGTGCTTTGAATATGCCATTGACAATGGACTCTGCCGTAACCATTGACTGCCACCTTGGCATCGTTGACTAGCTGAATGGGCTAACGTGGATTGCAGCAATAACTGTTCACTTTGACGTGGACAAATCGTTGTTCTGATGATAAGCGTTTTGTATGTTGTTGTTGTTTGGAATTACGCGCGACAAATTCAGAACTTAAGACACCGAGTTACAGAAACGGAAAAAGATCGGATTGAAATAATAAATGTATACTGATATAGACAAGATGTTAGTGTGTTGTGTGACCTGGGAATTTCACTTGTACCTTCATGCATGACTAAAAGATGTAGAGTTGGTTAGAATAAATCTGTGTTGTTGACAGCGTTGTAACGTGACAACATTATTGTTTAAGTTGCCGCTTTTCTCCTGTAGCGTGGGGTTGTATTTCTCCTTGGAGAGGCTCGTTTTGAGTCATACGCTGACTGCGTGAGAATTCTGAGCCATTGCTAATAATATGGGAGGTGCTGCAATGCAGTCCTAATGTCCAAACAACTGTTATACCCAGATGTTGACTGTTGTTGAGGACAGGCTTGATACTGGGCAGTGTTTTCCTCACATTGATGTCGAGATATCTTTATGCCTGTGTTATATCAGATGCTTGTGTATTCTTGCAGGTTGTCATCTAAACACTAGCACTGTACAATTCGTTGTGTAGCTGATTCTAATCACTGGAAATGGTTTTTGTGGGAGCTGGATGTTAGCTGGAACTTTCTGGGGCAGCATATATATACCAGTGATGATTTCATCTTATGCCAAGAACGGGCAAGGGGAGGAGGCCTTGCGATTGCTTTACCAGATGCAGCGGTCTAAAATTCAATCGAGCAAGTTCACCTATGCTGTGGTACTCCCAACTTGTGCCAACTTGAGTGCTCTGAAGCATGGCAAAGAGATCCATCAGGAGGGTCAGTGACCTTGGTGGAGCCTTGTCATTGATAGAAGGCAGATTGGGGAGCTGGTTGTACAAGCGTATTTGAAGCAGAGGAGGACCTTGTGAACCACTGAGGCAGAGGTATTGGAGAAACATATTCTCTGTATGCATAGGTGGCAAAGGACCTCCTAGATGTTCAAGACCGAAAGGACTAGAGACCCAAGGGATGTAAGTGGAGTACATCTTCAGCAAGTAAGTCATTGTATTTGTTCATTTAGGCCCATGATTACAAAACCCTTTCCAAGTTGTGATTACAAAACCCTTTCCGAGTTGGTGTCTGGGATGCCCAGATTTAAAATAATCATAAAGGCATTTGTCAGGGTTGCAACAAAGGAAAGCATAGGGGACTCTTCTTCATTCCTCAAGTGTCACAAAGACATTTGATACACACTGACTTATCTGATATACTGCCTGTGAAATCCTTGAGAGGATGTTCTTATAGATGCCTTCTCTCACAAGAGGAGCTAGCATTAAGAGGGAGACTACAATCGTATATGCTCCTGAGCTAATATCGTTGTTGGAAGAAAGAAGACCCTCATGGCTCAGAGACATATGGCTCCAAAGGGGGAAATTCCGGAAAAGCAAGAAGCCATATAAATACCAGAGGTATCTAGCTGCCTTGAGTACAATATGAGCCTGGATCATTTGAAGAAACCATTAAGCATCAAGTCTGGAAGAATGCTATACTCAAAGAGTACGAGTTTATTATGAAGGATGATGTCTGGGATATGGTCCCGAGATCGGAGGACAAAGCTGTTGTCACCTCGATATGGCTCTATATTATCAAGCATGGATTTGATGGGAGTGCTGAAAAGTACAAGGCAAGATGTATTGCTTGAGACTTCTCTCTAGGAAGGCATTGATTATGATTGCATCTGTAATCTATTATTACCCTTGCTGCTATGCAAGGACGGAATCTTCATCAGATGGATGTGAAGACCCCCTTTCTGCATGGTGCGATAAAGGAAGAGATGTATGTAGAGCAACCTCTGGGGTTCGAAGCCCAGGATCGAGACTCCCATGTTTATAGGTTGTAGAAAGCCCTTTATGGGTTGAAGCTAGCCCCTAGGGCTTGGTACGAGAGGATAGATGGGTACTTGATGAAGCTGGGCTTCACTCGAGTCTTATAGTAATGCTGATCCAAACCTTTACTTCAAGGTTGATAGAGAAAGCCTCTCATTCTTGTTCTCTATGTGGACGATCTCTTCGTGGCAGGTGCTCACCCTCTCATTCATCAGTATAAGATGGAGCTTGCTTCCGAGTTCGAGATGAAGGACCTAGGACTGATACATTACTTCCTAGGCCTAGAGGTCTGGTAGAGACCTGGCGAGATTTTCCTTTCTCAAGGAAAATATATGGTGAAGCTGCTGGAAAGATTTGGAATGGTGGACTGTAAGTCCCTGTCGACTCCGATGGAGCTCAACTTTAAGAAGTTGAGTGGTAGCGCTGCTGGGCCCGTGCTAGCAAATCCTACTGAGTATCATCAACTTGTAGGGGCCTTGATGTTTTTAGGGAACATTTGTCTGGACGTATGTTGTGCAGTGAACACTTTGAGTCAAGACATGGTTGATCCTCATAACATTCACTGGGTTGGTGCCAAGAAACTCTTGAGATATCTCTGGGGCACGATAGACCATGGGTTGAGATACACTGCCGGGAGTTTGAGACTCCGTGTATATGCTGATGCCGATTGGGCTGGTAGTGTGGTGGATCGCAAGAGCACATTTGGATGCTACTTCACACTTGAGTCTGCTTCGAGCTGGAAGCAGAAGTCGGTGGCTTTGAGCACTGCTGAAGCCGAATACATTGCAGCGTGTATGGCCTGTTGTGAAGCCACTTGGTTGTGAAAGCTCTTCAGTGAGCTGTTCGAGCATGTGCTAGATGCCACCGTTATCCTTTGTGATAACCAGAGGGGGATTCGTTTGTCAAAGAATCTCGCGTTCCACGATCGATCCAAGCATGTTGATGTCTGGTACCATTTTATCTGGGATATGGTTCAGCGAGGCGCCGTAAGGCTTGATCATATAGGAACTGATGAGCAGGTCGCAGATATTCTCACAAATCCCTTGGGGAAGGTCATGTTCCTAACTTTCCGTGAGAATCTTGGAATCGTGGAACGACCCTATTTGGAGGGTCCTATTGGACGATGAGCTCTGGGAGCTCCAGGGGGGCTTTGGGGATAGCTTTTTGGAGCTATAAGCAACCACAGGGCTAGGCTTGCCGAACCTAGTTGGTGTGCTTCCGCCCCACTGTGATGATATTGAGTTGGTTTACCTCTCTCTGATCTATGCCCTGTATGCATCCTACCCATGGAGTTTCAGACTCATGGGAAGTACCTCTCATTTGGCCAATGAGGTGGGAAATGTGAATAGAGACCATAGTAAGACCGATGGACACATCGGAGATTGTCGTACTCTCTATGTCTAGGATGGCACGTGTCCAACCACTTGATCTGCGATCAAGTCTAGAGAGGTTTCAGACCTCCAACTGACTTCAGGTCAGTGAAACCAACTTTGGGTTGGTGTGTGACTCCTTTGAGTCCTATAGAGGTTTCGGACCTTTGAGCTGACTTCGAGTTAGCCGTGAGTGATGTCTTTGTGACTCACCTTTTGTTTTGAAATAAAGAAGCCAGCGAAGCAAGTTACGGCGGGATGACGCACGATGTTTGGATGGCACTAGTGGATGGAGTTCTCCCTAGTTGAGAGGGAGTGTTAATTTTGTGCAACTAGGTCCAAACTCCATGTTGTGATGCTTAAATGACGATGCCAATATTTTTATTGGATTCCTCTTTCGGAGAGGTGCAAGATCGATCCAAAGATCATCTTGATCGGATGAGTAGAACATGTATTTTGAATTTATTCCACATGTGCAAGGTCGGCCTGATGTATCCCACATGCATAAGAGATTTTTTACACACCCCCACAGATGCCTATATATTGGAGAGGCTTGGAGTTCATTTTACACACACAATTTTGTGGAGGCATTTTTTCTTCTCTCTTGGATGGTGATGGAGCAACGTTCTTGGTTTTGCGTTTAGGGTCTCTTGGTGCAGCGTCTTGGTGGAGCATTCTTAATGAGATGTCTTGGGGTTGTGTGACACATGTGGGAGGTTGACCTTATGAAGTCTTTGCTGGTTGAAGCATCCTGCTGATAACCGTAATGCCAGCTTTCCTTATCTCTATTTTTGGCTTATCTTCCATCGATCTATTGGTATGTTCTATCTGCATCTCTCTTTCATATAGTTAAGCCTTAGAAGTTGAAAGCATATTTGCATCTAGCATAGAACATCTTCAGAAATTTACACTTCCAATCTGCGTCTATGCTCATCAAGGAGAGGGACGCTGGCCTCCGAGACAAAGCATCGACCACCAAATTGTTCTTCCGTTTGACATACTCAATGTCAGAGTCGTAAGCTTGGATCTTACTGACCCGCTTTTGCTATCTCCCCTGCAACTGGTTCTGCTCTAGAAAATAACGCAGGTTGTTATGATCAGTCCTAACCTTGAACCGGTTCCCCACCAAACACTGTTTGAACTTGGCCAGTGTATTCATGATGGCCAACATCTCTTTGCCATATATGGGGTATGCCTCTCATGAGGCAAGAGCTTCCGACACTCGAAAGCAATGGGGTGACCATCTTGCATCAGTACTGCCCCAACTCCTACTCCGGATGCATCGCAGTCCAAGATAAATGGCTTGGTAAAATTAGGGAGTGCAAGTACTGGTCAGCCACTAATCACCTGCTTGAGGCGGTCAAAAGCCTCCTGCGCTGTGGGGGTCCAAGTGAATGCTCCCTTGGTCAAATCCGTGAGGGGGGCATCTAACTGAGAGAAGCCCTTCACAAAATTCCTGTAATAAGTGCAAATGCCCACAAATCCCCTCAGCTCGGTGACATTCTTGGGCTCTGGCCAATCTCTAATGGCCCTGATCTTCTCCTCATGCACCCACACCCCATCTGCACTTATAATGTGGCCCAAGTATAGCATCTCGATTAACCCAAACTCACACTTGGACAGCTTGGCGTAGAACTTTTTCTCCTCTAGAATACGCAACATTGCCTCCACATGCTCGAAATGTTCCTCCCATGTTCGACTATATATCAGAATGTCATCGAAAAAGTCTAGCACGAACTTGTGCAGTTGGCCACGAAAGACATGGTCAGGACTATAAGGTGGCTGGAGCATTGGTTAGCCCGAAGGGTGTCACCAAAAAGTCAAAGTGCCCATAATGGCACTTGAACGCTGTCTTGGGGACATCCTTGTCCCTCACTCGAATCTGATGGTAGCCTGATTTCAAATCTATTTTGGAGAAGAACTTAGCTCCTCAACTCATCTATCCGCGGGATGGGGTAGTGGTTTTTCATATTGTCTTTTTGTTCAGGGCCCTAAAATCGATACACATTCTCAGGGTACTGTCCTTCTTCTTCACCAGGACAACTGATGAAGCAAAGGGGTCTGAACTCTATCGAATGTGCCCCAAGGCCAAAAGCTCATGTATGGGCCTCTCAATCTCATCCCGATAGGGCTTGGGGTGCCTATACGGAGTTGAGATTACGGCTTGAATACTGGGCTCCAACTCAATGGTGTTCTCAAATCCTCGGTCGGGTGGCTACCCTGGTGGAATGTCCCCAAAAACCGTGTAGTAACGGTCAAGGATGGCCTTTACATCTGGGTTTGTGGGTCTTGCTGAACAATCTGCCTCTGAAATCCTCAACTCAACTACCGACTCTATGTCTCCCCGTCTGAAGTCTGCCTCCATCCTATGTGCAGAAATTGTCTGAGGTGGGTATGAATACATACCCCTAAGCATCACCGGTATCCCGTTCTTGTCCAGGAACTCCATCTCTAGCTTCTGCCAATCTGTGGTGACTCTACCAAGGGTGTTGAGACATTGGATCCCCAACACTATGTTGGTGTCCAGAATGTCGACCACAAAGAAATGATCTGTCATTGAGTAAGTCCCCATGGTCACTGTCAAGGCTAGAATGTAACACATGCACTGCATGGTCCTAGCTTTCAGTACTAGCACAAAGAATCCATCAAATCCCTTTGTTTGGATGCCCCTCCTCTACACCGTCTGGGCATCTATCAATTTGAGCGTGGTCTCACTGTCCACAAGCACTAAGACACGCTGTCCTTGAACTGTCCCCCTAATCCTCAACGTGAAGTCTTTGGGTATCCCCCGCAAAGATGCAAGGACCCCTCCGGTTAGTGCAAACGATGCTCCTGCTGCTGCTGGAGGGGGTGGAGGTGGGGGCCCTTCTCCCTGAGATGCTGCGCTGTCCTCACCTCCCATCTCAAAGAGTGTCTCCTCTTCTCCCTCGCTGTCTGAGAAGACCTCGACGTAGTGTGCCTTCCTTGCTGCACAGCTCTGGCCTGGTGCCCACGGCTCCTGGCATGTGAAGCAATGCTTCTTCCTCCTTAGATCTTTCTTGGTGTCATCATCTAATGACCTCGACCCTGGTTCCCTCTTGGGGGTGGAGCTCTTGCATCCCTTCCTCTCTGTTGGAAAGCTGTTCTGTTGGGCTTAGGGGCCCTAGCCCTCGACAATGCATCCTGAAGATCCCGGGTTCTCCCAACTGCGTCCTGCAGCGTAATGGGTCGAGTTGACCTCACTAGCCCACGCAATGTCTCTGCCAGCCCATCTATGAACATGAAAATCCTCTTAGGCTCCGACAAATCCAGAACCATCACTGACAATCTCAAGAACTCAGAAATATATGTTTCAGGGCTCCCCTTCTGCTTTAGTTTGGTCAGTTCTCCCAAGTGCTCTTCAGGATCCTTCTTATCAAACCTCTCCAACACTCTCTTGGTAATGTTATCATACGCTGTCACCCTTGCGTGACCCAGTGTAGTCAACCCATGAAACCACCAGTCATGGGCTTCTCCCTCCAAGTGCAGCGTAGCCACCTTCATGGCCTCTAACTCTACCATTTGATTAAGCTGGAAGTAGATATGTAGCTTCTCCACCCATTCTTTAGCTGAGCTCTTTGAGGACCCATCAAATGACGGAAGGAAAAGCCTACCCACGGTACGCCACAGGTCACTCCCTTGCATGTACCCTCCTCTGGCCCGACCTATGGGTTTGTTGTTGTTCTTCAATTGGAAAAACTCATTGAGGGTGATGGCCCTTCCAAATTCTGGCGCATAGGACTGGTACTCTACAAAGAATTCTCCATAGTGAGTCTCCTCTAGCTACTGCTATCCTCCTGTGCCCGAAGCTAGGAATGTGGGAATGGTGGAGCGTGGTGGAGTGTAGGGTACGGTCGGAAGAGTAGTGTGAGGGCCTACCTGGTTCTGCGAAGTGCCAAACCCTTCTCCAATCTAGAATTCTCCTTGAATTCCCTTCCCTGTACTGCCATTACTTAGCTTCTGACCCATCTCCTCAATTCTCTTGGAGAGGTCTTGCACAAATTTCAGAAGAAGGTGAGCAAACTCCTTCTCATTCCTCCATTATCCGTGTGCGCCATCTCTCTCTCTTCGACCTCCGGAACGCTGTCAACCTAATCTGGAGTGATTTAGAGCCTTCTTTCTCTGCTCCTGTATCTCTGCCTTCGATAAGTCACCTTTTGTCTGTCTTCCGGTGTCATAGCCTGCGTGCTCCACAGGCTGAGCCAAGTCTATAAGTTCCTGATACGACTGTAATATCCCAAATTGGGATTAAACAATAATACAAAGCAAAATAGACTAAAAACTACAGCAACAAGAAATACACCATTAAAACACACAATTTGGAGCCAAAATCAGTGCTGAGCTATTTTATTCATATGCTGGGAAAGAGTACAAATGAGGCGCTGAAAAGATTGCACCTGGGCCTGCTCAGGGCAGGCTGAAGGGAAACTCAAACCCAAGCCAAAACTCCTGCTGGAAATAGCTTTGCGTGGCTCAATCACTGCGCTGCCCAGCGCAGGAAATGCTGCTGTTGGCTATCTTTGGTCTGCTGGTTAGGCTGCTTCCAGTGCTTAGAAAGTTCTGGGAATTGGACACCTAACTCTCCTCAATAAACCCACAAAAACTCGCGAAGGGTTTGCTGAATGCTCGACCCCCATAATTGGCCCTCTTGGGCTTGGCTGAATGATCTGCTGGGGAAATCGAACCATTGGAGGAAACTGCTGGTAAATGCCTCCATAATGCTACGAAAATCTCTGGTAGGAGGTGGCTAGACTCCTCTCCGAATATCCTGCTGAAGCTCCTCTTCTCTCCTACACTCCCGGCACCAACACCCAACTGCACCGCGTAGTCCTCTCTGTCTCTACGCAGTCCTGACAGGACTACGCTGTCTCCTGAAGATGTTGATGGATAATCCTCCCACAAAATGCAGAACTGCTCTCCTGAGCAGGCACTCAAAGTCCCTCGAGGTAGAGGTTGAGATCTCTGCTTGAAGATCTCGTGTGATGAACATCACTGTAGACTTGGCATTCCGGCTCAAGCGTGCTCAGTCAAATTGACAATAGGAAATAAGCCGAATGAATGACAAATGAGGCCTTGCTTATCCCTTTTGTCCATTGAGGCCCAACACATTCCTTGGGTCCCACCTTGGCCTGCACTGCCTCTCCTTGAGCCAACCATGTGCTGCCTACATCTAGCCACTCTCATGCCGCCTTCTTCATTTCCCCTCCACGCTGCCACCTAAGACCAACTTGGCCCTACCACTAGAGCCACAATTTTCCCTTAGCGACTTTAGGAAAAGGATTTATTTTGGCCAAATGTTATTTCTGGGTCCCCTACCCACTTTATTTCCGCTCAACATTAGGAAATGCAAAAATTAATCAAAATTAATATTCCAATTCGCTGAACTCCTATTTTGGAATATTACAGTTTTCAAGAGGAGGCCAAAACGATCTTTAGAGGGAGAATTTCACATCATGAAGAAAGAGAACCTACTGAATTTTCAACATATGACAAGAGAAAGAAAGGTAATAAAGGTTCTCATCATTTTTCAAAGAAATATGCTTTCAAATCAAATGATTCCTTCAAAGGGAATCTAGACATGTCAAAAGTTAGATGCTTTAATGTGAAAATTTCTGAATATAGAAACCCTACTGCAGTACCTTGATTTACTTCTCCTACTTGTGTGATATAATTAACATGTTATTTTCTGAAATATTCAGTAAAATATCAAAGTAAACACAACTGCAGCCTACACATACATATAGATCATTTATTGAAGCATAATGCACACATGACAAAGGACACAATTTTTTGGACAATGTCCCCAGAAAAACCCAATGCGGGAAAACCGGTGCAACAACTCTTAGAGGGTTTGTTTATTAAGCAGAAAATTTGAATACAATCAAGGGCACCAACAATGGTTTGCCAATAGAGAAATCATGACAAATGTACCTCTATCACTCGGAGACAGAAAATATGGCTGATTCAGTTGAGGCTTCACACCTTCTGAATCGCTAAATACGAGCCCTTTGTGGCCCACTGGAAATCCCAGCGCTGCCTCTCTCGGCATTGCGTAGCTGCTAGAGCCTCTACGCAACACAGGCTGCTCCTGTGTCACCCCTTCGGACTCAGCGCTGCCTTTGCATCACCCTGAAGGGCCTGCGTCAGCCTCTGTGCTGCCTTTGTGTGAGCCTGGCTAGGCTGCGTCCCTCCTGTTGGGTCTCTGTGCTGCTTGGTACAGATCTGCCTCTCTACCTATGTATTCTCGGGCTCAGATTTGAATACCCCTCGCCGATCTGCCCCTTAACAGCTTTGCAGGCTCACTCGAAAATTCTCAGCAAATCGCGCCCCAGAGTTTCTACTTAACTCAAGTGCTACTGCTCTGTGTGTGTTCTCCAATTGACCCGAAGCCTTCCTTTAATACTTTTCTTGTTAAAAAATCAACGACCGTGATCTAATCTCTAATCAACCACTAAGATTAGAAAAGACTTGATCCATGTTACTTAGAACATTCTCACCCACATGTTTAAATTAATTCCCTAATTAATTTTTGGAATAACTGAGGCTCCGGGTGGAATTTCTCCGAACGATTTCTGGGTCCTTGAGATCTCATGTGTTTTAGCCCCTCCACAAAGTTTTGGAGCTCGAGCACATCCGATGCTACCAAAAATCTCAACACTCCCACTGAGCGAGGAGTGTGCTCTAGCAACACTTCACTCCAGAAGCGTTACTCTGATCTCTGGCATCGGTTCCCTGCGTTGCTGATTCTCGACCTGCTGTGATTCATCCACTGCACTGCTTCTTTCTCTATTGTTGCCCATGTCACTGCCACTGACACTGCCACATATGTACCGCAACTCCCTCTCAAATGCTGCATTAGGCTGCCCATAGCACTGCCACTGCTAACTGCTGCGCTGCAACTTAGTCGCTGAGAAGTAAGCAACTGAAGGACATCACCCAACAACTAACAGACAATCAGTCTAGTTGCATCTCATCACTGAAGCACCCTCTGCTACTGCGCTGCGCTCTCTCTAGAGCCTCTGCGCTGTTGCTGCTCTGCACTGCATAAGCGTTGCCCCTCTGCGCTACTGCTTCGACGTTGCTGCTGCCTCTGTACTGCGCTGCTCCAATCTTCAGCGTTCTAGCACTGCCCTGTCGATGATCCTCTGCATCCACTGATTCCAGTCATCCTGCTGCTGTCTTTAATG
Source organism: Pinus albicaulis (assembly GCA_034641835.2). Taxonomy (NCBI): domain Eukaryota; kingdom Viridiplantae; phylum Streptophyta; class Pinopsida; order Pinales; family Pinaceae; genus Pinus; species Pinus albicaulis. The sequence goes on from CM076570.1 coordinate 660,020,071, forward strand.
ACTCTCGTAGCTCGTATGTGATCCAAGAGTTTGGGCACCTCAAGGATCCTGTCGTTCACCATCTATAGTTCACTCTATAGATCTATGTCGCCCCATCTCTTATCTCGAGGTACATGAGCACTCATGGCCACATCATCATCGCTGCTATCATCTCCTTTCGCTGTTGCTACCTTGGAATCCGAATCTTTCTTGCCCTTCTTCTTTTGAGGACAAGTATTGGCAAAATGTCCCAATTTGCCACATCTGAAGCACCGGACCTTGTATAGGTCCTTCTTCTTTCCTTACTGCCTCTGTTCCTTAGATGCTGGGGCTGCATCTTCCTCCTCTTTCTTAATCTTGACTCGTTCGCTGCTGAATTCCCTCTTGGTTATTCTCCCGATCTCCTCCTGTCGAAGGATTGCCCGCATGTCCCCCCAGTTTGGAAGTTGTGCTTTGCCCAAGATACTTTGGACAAAGGTCTCCCAATCATCGGTGACTGCATTCAGTGCAATCCTCACCATGAGGCCGTCATCAGGAGTTGCCCCCATGGCAATCAACTGGTCTCAGATAGTCTGCAATCTAAAGAGGAAAGGATCAATCTCCTCTCCCTTGTGGATCTAGAACAACCGCATCTGATTCTCCAGAAGCATCTTCCTCTGGACGGAGCTACCTTGATACAACGTGGTTAATGCCATCCACACCTCGTTTGCCGTCTTCTTCTCGGCAATATGTGTAACCACGTGATCTTTCACTCCATCCATGATCAAGCGTTTATCCCTCGCCTGATTTTCATTAAACTTCGCTAGAAGAGCAACATCGGTGGGAACAACCAGGACTTTCTCGACATGATCTTTGATGCCATATTCTTCAAGGACTGATAGGATTCTGACTTTCTAGATGGAAAAGTTAGACACACCGTCTAACCTATCCTGATCTCTCAATCCATGTGTGTTGGCTGGATAAATCGTTCTTGCGGACAAGACCGATCTCCCTAGTGTCAGAAGACAATCTAGCAACAAAGGAACAACTAAGTTTGTCTTTCTCTAAGTATATTCGTTTTACAAATAAATGTTATGAAGGTGTCGATCCCACCTTAGATCCAAATGCTTATTTGCGGTCGCAGTGCTTCCGTTGCATCAATAATCCTTCGTCGCAACAAGGGCCCTTTTGTCACAAGAAAGTATCATCTTTCGTTGATCTGCAATCACAAACAAGAAAATATCAATAGCACATGTATAACAAATAATCATAAAACATACCTATCATAGTGATCAAGGAATCTATGAAATAAACGATCAAACGACAGCTTATTGAAATAAACAATCGAACGACAATTTATTGAGAAAAACGGAACTTGATTGTATTAATCTTAAAATATACAGAAGAACCTTACAACCTTAGCCTTGATGTTCGAAAGGCCTTCCCGGGGTCCGAAGCAGGAATCTCCTCTACTTTGATAAGTCTTGCACTCTTCCTCCAGAAGCATAAAGAGGTATGTGATCTTTCCTCTCAAAAGCTCAGCAGAAAGAAGTCTAAATTTCAACAGCACTTCAGCTCAATCACACATAAAGCTTGAAATCTAATCCTCAATCTCCAAAATCTCCATCAAAACTTGTTAACCCCTTGAGGATACCCAATGCCTCCTTTTATAGAACAGATGAGGAGGTTAGGATTCCACCTTTAAAGGGATAGAATCCTCCTTCAAAGGGATAGGCTCCTCACATCAAGGGATTAGTTCCTTAAGGTGTGGGATACATGCACCTTACTAAAGCGTACTCATCCCCAAAAAATCTCATTTAGAACCTTCCAGAATTGGCCAAAATTCAACTTTTTCAGTTTAATTTCGCACTTTTTTGACTTTACAGGGGTACTGTAGGCATTACACTGGAAAAATGCATTCTAGAACGCAGTTTCTCTTCACATTACCTTCGTACCCTAGCTAAAAACGCATGAAGGCTTCATATTACCTGCGTACCCAAGGATTTTTTGAGTTTTAAGGGTTTTTCCTCCATTTTCAGGGCATGGAATGAGGAACAAAGGTTGTAAGACTTGCAAAGAAGGCATGTATGAGTGTTTAATGAGCTCATACAGTCAACAGAATGTCAAGGTGACAATTTTTAGTGTAACAGATTGCCCCCTAAAGTGCGAAGTCTGGAATAGATGAAGATGAAGTCTGTCATATATGAAGAGTGAAGTACTTTATCATTTCAAGGATCATCTTGTGGACACCCCAGTCGGAACCTGTAAAAACATTCAATGCAAAATATATATATATGTAATCATATCATCGCTGAGGTAGGCATTCCCATACTCAGATCAAAAACTAACTAGAACTAACTTAAATTGTTCTGATACAGGAATGATTTTGAATACATCACAGTATAGACATATGTCGACACAGCATGGACGCAGCCATCTGTTTATAAATAGTCTATTGTATAAATGATAACAAAATTCCTCGCAGCCTGGATGGTGGAAACTAGATCCAGGGTCTTGATTTCCACATCTCGAACTAGTACGATTCTATCCATGTGAATAAATGTGTTGAAGTCGAACATGGTAGAAACCACTTGATTCTGAATCGTGATGTGAGCTGACAAGTGTAGGAGTAACCATAATAATGTCGATGGCTCTCCAAGTACTACATTACACAATCCATGAAATGTGAATGAATGAAAATTTGAAGTCGAACATGTCACGGAATCATTCGATCGAAGGTCAATGATGTAACTGTCGTCGAAGGTGAATGCGAGAAACTGCCATTAAGGCATGCGATTTCAAGTGCGACGGTTTACGGATCAACTTCCTAGATAATGAGTTGTCGTCGATAGGAAGTGATCCATCGTAAGAAGCCTGACACGAAATCATAGATCAAGTTTTGAAAATATATATTGGCAAGGACTGACTCAGGGATGGTCAAAATGGATGACAAATATTTTGCAGATGAATGGTTTATTTGAACTGTCCTCTTGAACACATAATGACACTGCAGAAGGCTTGGTGACAATTGACCCAAAGCTAATACCGAGAAATCGGCTGAAGACTTCCAATGTGGTTTGATTAACTATTAGGCAAAGGATTTCCCAACCCAGGTGAACAAAAGTGTTGTGTTCAAGAGTGGTTAACTGGATTTTCAAAAAATCAAAATACAACAAACAAGTCCATTTTTCTCTTTTTCCCCCACCATTTCTGGCAAGTACCTCTTTATTTTTGACAAGCTTGAGGAGGATAACATTTGCTTGATTATATGCTCATCCTTCGGATGAGTCCAACTTAGTTTAAGATTCGAACCCTAAGAAGGAGTGGTTCGTTCCTGTTTAAAATTGAACAAATCCTTTACTCTTAAATTTTAACAAGTCCAGTATATGAGAAACTCGGTGTTTTTCAATTTTAGGGAGTCAGAAGAAAAACTTAAGAAAACTCCGTGGGTGTTCTTTTTCGTAAATTTAGTCTCTCGAGCCCGAAAAAGGATAAAATAATGCGGGGGAGAACTCTATTGACCGTAATTAGTCAACGTATACCTTTTTTGTAAATAGTCCATTTCAGTCCGGAAAAGGGGTAAACTTAAACTGAAAAGACGATCATTCATTTACTTTAACGAGTTCGAATAATCAAGTGCTCGGCAATATTTTCATGTCTAGAGAGTTTGAAAAGGGCTTAAAAGAGGACTCCATAGTTTCGCTTTTCGATGGGGTTTTAACGAGTTCGAAAAAGGGATTAAAATGTACTCATGGTTTTCACTTTTTTCGTAAGTTTTAACGAGTTCGAAAAAGGGATAAAAATGTACTCCTGTGGCCGATTTCAATTTAATTAACGAGCAGGAAAAGATGAAAAGAACTTGGCATTTTCATGTGTTTTACGAGAATTAAATATAGCAAAATAATCTCGAGATTTTCATGAGTTTAACAAGTCTCGAAAATAACCGAAATTGACTCAAGATAGGTTTCATTTTTACAAAAGCTTGAAACAGAGAAAAACTATGCTTCATAGTGGTTTCATTTTTACAAAAGCTTGAAACGGAGAAAAACTATGCTTTAGAGTGCTTTCATTTTTACACAAGCTTGAAACAAAGAGAAAACTGTGCTTGATGCCCCCTAAGCGTAGCTGCTAGAGCGCATGCCCCCCCAGCTTCATTTCATTCAAATAAGTATACTAGTAATAAATAGCTGGATGGAATGAAGGTTCATTTACAAGATAGGTTCATTTACGAGAATGAAGATCCGACCTAAAACTAACCCTAAAAATACTACTTAACATTTACGGATCTGGTCAAGGCCTAGAGCTCAATTAGGGCTCACGCATTTCACATTTTCTTGAGCTTGACACGGAAAAGAACCTTAATAAACGCGCGTGTTTCATTTTTAACGAGGTTGACACGATGAGAACTATCCTCGATAACTACTTATTTCTAATCTCAAAATTAACCTACGATTCATTTTTTAATGAGGTTGACACGGAAAAGAACTTTGTCCTCATACCTAATTCATTTTAATAGAGGTTGACTCGGTAACGGAACTATCCTCGACCAGCTGATTCATTTTTTTTTTTTAACGAGGTTGACACAGGAAAAGAACTGTCCTCATACCTGATTCATTTTTTAACGAGGTTGACTCAGTAACAGGAACCATCCTCATACCTGATTCATTTTTTAACGAGGTTGACTCAGTAACAGGAACTATCCTCTAACCAAATGATTCATTTTTTAATGAGGTTGACACAGGAAAAGAACCGTCCTCAGAAACTATTTATTCTAATCTAACAATCTACTCTACAATCTACCTACTGATTCATTTTTTAATGAGGTTGACACAGGAAAAGAACTGTCCTCATCGCCGACTGATTCATTTTTTAACGAGGTTGACACAGTAAAAGGAACTATCCTCACCTACATGTTTCATTTTTTAACGAGGTTGACACAGTAACAGGAACTATCCTCACCAAAGCTTGTTTCATTTTTTAAACGAGCTTGACACAAGAAAAGGAACTATGCTCTCGACTAACTGATTCATTTTTTAATGAGGTTGACACAGGAAAAGAACCATCCTCAGACACACTGATTCATTGTTTAACGAGGTTGACACAGTAAAAGGAACTCTCCTCACACTCACTGATTCATTTTTTAACGAGGTTGACACAGTACAAGGAACTATCCTCACCGACTGATTCATTTTTTAACGAGGTTGACACAGTACAAGGAACTCTCCTCACACTGACTGATTCATTTTTTAACGAGGTTGACACAGTACAAGGAACTATCCTCACTTACTGATTCATTTTTTAACGAGGTTGACACAGTACAAGGAACTCTCCTCACAAGCTTGTTTCATTTTTTAAACGAGCTTGACACAAGAAAAGGAACTATGCTCTCTACAATCTACCCACTGTTTCATTTTTTAATGAGGTTGACACAGGAAAAGAACTGTCCTCATGGAAGCTTGTTTCATTTTTTAAATGAGCTTGACACAAGAAAAGAACTATGCTCTAGACTAGCTGATTCATTTTTTAATGAGGTTGACACAGGAAAAGAACTGTCCTCATCGCCAACTGATTCATTTTTTAACGAGGTTGACACAGTAAAAGGAACTCTCCTCACTACTGATTCATTTTTTAATGAGGTTGACATAGTACAAGGAACTATCCTCACCACTGATTCATTTTTTAAGGAGGTTGACAAAGTACAAGGAACTATCCTCACTAACTACTTCTAATCTACAGCTTGTTGGAGGTTTCCTCAACACAACTAACATTTACAGCCATGGTTGGTTGGTTGACTTCTTTCTTACCTTGCTTCTTCTTCTTCTTCTTCTTCCCTTTCTTCTTCTTCGCCACCTGGTTACTAGCGTCAAGGCTTTTACCAGGCGAAGAGGAAGAAATGGAGGAAGAAATATTAGATGAAGAACGTAAAGGGTCAACAGAAGGTTGGTGATGTTGAGATGGTGAACTCTGTTTAGGTGAAGCATTCGGTTGAGGTGGAACAAATGGAGTATTCAGGGCCAACGAAGTTGAAAATAACCATATCGGTAAACCTATTGTAAATCCAGGTAATGACAATGTAGCCATATAAGGAGGACCAACATTTCCAAAGCAAGGAAAAGTACTAGGTGTTACACTGAAAACTGTCACCTTGACATTCTACTGACTGTATGAGCTCATTAAACACTCATACATGCCTCCTTTGCAAGTCTTACAACCTTTGTTCCTCTTTCCAAGCCCTGAAACTGGAGGAAAAACCCTTAAAACTCAAAAAAGCCTTGGGTACGCAGGTAACATGAAGCCTGCATGCGTTTTTAGCTAGGGTACGCAGGTAAAGTGAAGATAAACTGCGTTCTAGAACGCACTTTGCCAGTGTAATGCCTGCGGTACCCCTGTAAAGTCAAAAAAGCACGAAATTAAACCAAAAAAGTTGAATTTTGGTCAATTCTGGAAGGTTCTGGATGAGATTTTTTGGGGATGAGTACGCTTTATTAAGGTGCATGTATCCCACACCTTAAGGAACTAATCCCTTGATGTGAGGAGCCTATCCCTTTGAATGAGGATTCTATCCCTTTAAAGGTGGAATCCTAACCTCCTCATTTGCTCTATAAAAAGGAGGCATTGGGTAGCCTCAAGGGGTTAACAAGATTGGTTAAGTTAATGAACAAGATTGGTTAAGATTTTGTTAAGAAAACTAATGGAGGATTGAAGAGATCAAGCTTTATGTGTGATTGAGCTGAAGTGCTGTTGAGATTTAGGCTTCTTTCTGCTGAGCTTTTGAGAGGAAAGATCACATACCTCTTTGTGCTCTTGGAGGAAGAGTGCAAGACTTATCAAAGTAGAGGAGATTCCTGCTTCGGACCCCGGGAAGGCCTTTCGAACATCAAGGCTAAGGTTGTAAGGTTCTTCTGTATATTTTAAGATTAATACAATCAAGTTCTGTTTTTCTCAATAAATTGTCGTTCGATTGTTTTATTTCAATAAGCTGTCGTTTGATCGTTTATTTCATAGATTCCTTGATCACTATGATAGGTATGTTTTATGATTATTTGTTATATAGGTGCTATTGATATTTTCTTGTTTGTGATTGCAGATCAACGAAAGATGATACTTTCTTGTAACAAAAAGGGGCCCTTGTTGCGACGAAGGATCATTGATGCGGTAGTATGAAGCGCAGCAAATAAGCATTTGGATCTAAGGTAGGATAGAGCACCTTCATAACATTTATTTGTAAAGCAGGAATATACTTAGAGAAAGACAAACTTAGTTGTTCCTTTGTTGCTAGATTGTCTTCTGACACTAGGGAGATCGGTCTTGTCCGCAAGAACGATTTATCCAGCCAACACTAGGATTCTCGTTAAGAGGGGTTCCTTGGTTGGTAAATTCCGGAACAGTTGCCATTCTATTCAACTTCAGTGAATTTTATTAACAAATTAAAATTAAAATTAACAATTAACAATTAAAAATTCACACCTAACTATTAAAATTCACAATTCACACCTATGGTCTCTAAAAGTAAAAACAAACAAATTAACACGCGCTATCAAATCTAGGAGTCAAACCACACACAAACAGTAACTTCCCATACTAAAAACACTAGTTGGTGATGAAATCCAACATTGTAGAATTTAATACAGAAAGGGCGGTTGGAACAGTTACCCCGACAACCTGCTTAATGAAACAGACTGGCACAAGTTTCTTCACAAAACCATCTCGAGTGAAGAGAACCCCCCAAAGAGTCCAAGTGAGTCTAGTCGACGTCTGCTCCAGGTACAGTGGGATCTTCCCTCCACCGTCACCTTAAGGAAGAATCCTAAAGATTATGGTCACTAAGGTTACCAACTGAAACAAATATACCTGGGGGAACAGTCTACGATCCAACACACACGCAAGGGCAGAGTAACAAAGCTCAACCCCCTTGAAGGCTCCTTGAACAGAATCCAAGGTTTACCGACAAGTGACCCCTGGCTCCTCGACAATGGTCTATCCGAGGTTTACCGTTTTTAATACGTGTATATATTCTATCGTTCCCAATGAGGAAGGATTGATTACCCCACTGGTTCAGATATGATCTCGTGCTTAACTCCTTTAAGAGGAGCTTCCCAGAGCATACATGCAACAACTGGAATTCTTCCTACCGCAAGATAAATCTACTTGTTTGTTTTATCTATCTTGGAGAGTTAACTACTCCCTACTCCAAGATATTAGCCTAAGCTATGTTGGTGATGAGAGCCCTAGAAATAAAAAGATTGCTAGATGAATTTTATTTAAGCGTATTGTTGAAAATTGTTATTATAAAAGGAATGATGAATATGAAACAAATAGTGTTGTAATAAGACAAGAAATGGATAATTGAATGATAATGTAATCTTTTCAATTCGATGAATCCTACCTAAAGTAAGGAGAGAGTTTCCATCCACTTCCAACAATGCAAAGATTGATAAATAAGAGAAAATATAACAAATTCTCTAATGCACTAATTTCATCAAGAAAAACTAATGCAAATCAATCCCAAAACAATTTTTTTATTTTTGTGTTTTTAAAACAAGCATAAAAACATCTAAATTAAAATCAAAGAAAGTAATCTAAATCTACAATTGATTTTTCAGAATGTAAACTATGCAATTGTAATCTATGCACAATTCATATGAAAAGTATGCAAATGTAATCTATGCACATTTTTCATTCATATTCTGAAAATGAGAATTCTAATTATGCAAATGTGATCTATGCAAGAGAATTCTCAAGCACAAGATGATTCTAATGTAATCTAAGAACCAATCAAGTGGAAGTCAAGAAAATCGGGTGAGAGTTCCAAAGATCAAAAAACACTCAAAGGCGATTAACACTCATACACAATTTATGCAAAAACAAAAGCAAAAAGATGCAAAATTGTGAAAAGACTGAGACAAACCTTCAATTAATGACTCCTAGATTTGATAGCGCGTGTTAATTTGTTTGTTTTTACTTTTAGAGACCATAGGTGTGAATTGTGAATTTTAATAGTTAGGTGTGAATTTTTAATTGTTAATTGTTAATTTTAATTTTAATTTGTTAATAAAATTCACTGAAGTTGAATAGAATGGCAACTGTTCCGGAATTTACCAACCAAGGAACCCCTCTTAACGAGAATCCTAGTGTTGGCTGGATAAATCGTTCTTGCGGACAAGACCGATCTCCCTAGTGTCAGAAGACAATCTAGCAACAAAGGAACAACTAAGTTTGTCTTTCTCTAAGTATATTCGTTTTACAAATAAATGTTATGAAGGTGTCGATCCTACCTTAGATCCAAATGCTTATTTGCGGTCGCAGTGCTTCCGTTGCATCAATGATCCTTCGTCGCAACAAGGGCCCTTTTGTTACAAGAAAGTATCATCTTTCATTGATCTGCAATCACAAACAAGAAAATATCAATAGCACCTGTATAACAAATAATTATAAAACATACCTATCATAGTGATCAAGGAATCTATGAAATAAATGATCAAACAATAGCTTATCGAAATAAACAATCGAACGACAATTTATTGAGAAAAACAGAACTTGATTGTATTAATCTTAAAATATACGGAAGAACCTTACAACCTTAGCCTTGATGTTCGAAAGGTCTTCCCGGGGTGCGAAGCAGGAGTCTCCTCTACTTTTGCTGATAAGTCCTCTTCTACGGAAGCATAAAGAGGTCTTCTTGATCTTTCCTCTCAAAAGCTCAGCAGAAAGAAGTCTAAATTTCAACAGCACTTCAGCTCAATCACACATAAAGCTTGAAATCTAATCCTCAATCTCCAAAATCTCCATCAAAACTTGTTAACCCCTTGAGGATACCCAATGCCTCCTTTTATAGAGCAGATGAGGAGGTTAGGATTCCACCTTTAAAGGGATAGAATCCTCCTTCAAAGGGATAGGCTCCTCACATCAAGGGATTAGTTCCTTAAGGTGTGGGATACATGCACCTTACAAAAGCGTACTCATCCCCAAAAAATCTCATCAGAACCATTTCGGGGTGACAAGTGCTTTGTCTTAATTTCGCTGCAACTTTTGACTTTACGAAATTGTTATGAGGAGCATTTTAACGGCAAGTGCGTTCTAGAAGCACTTCGATTTATCTTCACTTTACTGCGTGCCCACAGCTAAGCATGCGAGCATGTTACCTGCGTACCCAAGGCTTTTTTGAGTTTTAAGGGTTTTTCCTCCAGTTTCAGGGCTTGGAAAGAGGAACAAAGGTTGTAAGACTTGCAAAGGAGGCATGTATGAGTGTTTAATGAGCTCATACAGTCAGTAGAATGTCAAGGTGACAGTTTTCAGTGTAACAATGTGGAGCCATCTTTGCTCAAATTGTCGAAGCAAGTGCTCTTCTCCCTTCTGCTGCTGCTGCACTCAACAAAAGACCAGATTTGGGTTTCTTGGCAATAGAAACCCTCTAGAGAATATGCTCCTTCTGACAAATGATTTCTCTCTCGGAAATCCTTCACCAATTCTGTCGAATCAACCCTCTACGATCATTCTACTTGATCGAATCTCAAATTTCTTGGCTAGAAAATCTGCGGAGGTATTGTTTCCCCTTATTTTGTCAACCCTGCTAGGCACTGTTCTGCACTGGCAGAAACAATGCCCCACCAACAACTTCGAAGATCAGGAAATTGCACTTCCAGCGACGGCAATTGGCACATCGTCACTCTCCCTTGGCCTCCGTCACCCTCTTAGGCCCGCGTCAGCTCAGCGTGAGTTTGCCAGGCTCTGCGTCTCCCTTCCGAGTTTGTGTTATCTCTGCGTGAGTAGATAGGCTTTGCGTCACCCCTGCAGGGTCTTTGCGTTGTCCCTTTGGTGCTGCGTTGTCTCTTTTTGAATTTGTGCAGCTTCAGCTGCCCTCATGCAACAAAAAAATCTTCAGCCCTATTTTGATGGCTTTAGCTTGATTTGCAATTGCTCTGATACCATATGAAAATTTCTGCATATAGAAACCCTATTGCAGTATCTTGATTTACTTCTCCTACTTGTTTGATTTAATTAACAAATTATTTTATGAAATATTCAGTAAAATATCAAAGTAAACACAACCGCAGCCTACACATACATATAGATCATTTACTGAAGCATAACGCACACATGACAAAGAACACATAATTTTTTGGACAATGTCTTGGGAAAAACGTAATGTGGGAAAACTGGTGCAACAACTCTTAGAGAGTTTGTTTATTAAATAGAATATCTGAATATAATCAAGGGCACCAGCAGTTGTTTTCCCAACAGAGAAATCACGACAAATGTACCTCTATCACTCGGAGACAAAAAATATGGCTGATTCAGCTGAGGCTTCACACCTTCTGAATCGTTGAATACAAGCCCTTTTTGGCCCACTGGAAATCCCAACGCTGCTTCTCCTAGCAGTGCGTCAACTCTGTGTAGTTGCTAGAGCCTCTGTGCAACACAGGCTACTCCTGCATCACCCCTATGGGCTCAGCGTTGCCTCTGCGTCACCCTGAAGGGCCTGCGTCAGCCTTTGCGCTGTCTCTGTGTCAGCCTGGCTGGGCTGCGCCCCTCCTGCTCGGTCACTGCGCTGGCTGGTACGGATTTGCCTCTCTGCCTATGTATACTTGGCCTCAGATCTGAATATCCCTTGCCGATCTGTCCCTCACCAGCATTGCAAGCTCACTCGAAAATTCTCAGAAAACTGCGTCCCAGAATTTCGACTTAGCTCAAGTGCTACTGCTCTGTGTGCGTTCTCCAACTGACCCCAGACATTCCTTTAATACTTTTCTCGTTGAAAAATCAACGATCGTGATCTAATCTCTAATCAACGACTAAGATTAGAAAAGATTTGATCCATGTTGCTTAGAACATTCTCACCCACATGTTTAAATTAATTCCCTTTAATTATTTAATTTCCCTAAGTTTGACTTGGGGTCTCCATTAAAATAATTAATTTTTGGATAACCTAGGCTCCAGGTGGAATTTCTCCAAACGATTTCTGGGTCTTGGAGATCTCATTTGTTCTAGCTCCTCCACAAAGTTTCGGAGCTAGAGCACATCCGATGCTACCCAAAATCTCAACATTTAACTGTGAAAAGCATGGTCACTTTGCTCGTGACTGTGGAGAAAGAAGAAGAGCACCTAGATTCAAAAACAAATCTGATTATAGAAAAGACACTTCTGAAAATTAAAGAAAAGACGATCTTAAGAAAACAAGAAATCCAAGGTATAGAAATAGTGCAAAATAAACTCATTTAAAATATTTTCTCATTTCTGCTCTTTCCAGTGCTTCTTCTGCAGTTTCATTTAACAACTGGCTAGTTGATAGTGATGCTTCCAAATATTCACTGGTTACAAAGTAGCACTCTCTAATCTAGTTGAGAGGGAGACTAATTTCGTTGCACTGTTGACAAAGTGTGGTCAATATGATGCGTTATAACACATTCATCTCTTCATCTCTTGGTTCGATTTGGTTTGAAAATTGCAAGTCCGAGTTCATACGTGTGAAGGAGAGAGAGGCAGTTTTGTTGACTAGTGTTGACTCTCTTTTTGGGATTGTTTTGACTAACTTTGACTTGTATCTGACTTGGGACATTATTTGGTTTGATTGCATTCTTTGACTGACTTGGAGGCCGAGTTTGAGGAGACTTTGACTGAGGATTTTTGTGCATGCGTTGTCTGGTTTGACTGCGCAAAATATGCCGCGTTGTTTGACTAATTGACCGAACTGTTTGGAGCAGATTTGACCATTAACCAAGGACTGTTGTTGACTTTGACTGAAAAATTGCAGAATTGAAGTTTGATCATCTTTGACTTTTATGCTCAAAATTGATTGGATATTGGTTGGTTGACTTGTTTGGACAAGGATTTCACCTTTGACTCATTGTTGATGTACTTGGACTTTGTATCTCTCTGCTAAACATTTGTTGACAATCTAATAGAAGAAGAATTTGGAAAGGGTTTTCCCCCTTGTGGGGTTTTTCCTTAGTCTTTGACCAAATCTTTGTGTCTCTATTGATCTTGGTTGTCTTTTATTATGCATATGGTTTTATGTTCTATCTACAATTACTTATTGTTTTGGGTGATTGAAAATATATTAGATAATCGATTGCCATAAGTGATTGTTACAACGTAGAACATTGGAAAATTAATATTGACCAACAATAATTCCCCCCCTTTGCACGCTACCCAGGCCTACTCACTGAGCCTACTGTCCACTGCCTGAGACTACTTGCACACTTCTCGAGGCTAATTAGAGCCTTATTGCTCCTTGCCTGGAAATTGCAGGTGCTGCCCAGACACACTTCAGAGGTATAACAATGATTTTTAATAATTGTTGTTTTATATTCAAGATGGCCTCACGACCTGAACCTTCCTGCAAAACTAGTGGCTTAGTCTCCGCACATGTTTACAGATTTTGACCATGGCTCTTTGCGAAGACCAATTGTCCTTGTGCGCTGTTGATCGATCCTCCATGGTTGTTTCTTTAACCTTTGGCAGTTATGGTCTGTCTACACGCCCCACAACACTGCTATTCCTTGCTGTAATGTCCCAAACGAGATATTTTGCTAAATATGCAAAAATTTAACTCAACACCATAAAATCACCATTCTATTAACAAAAAAATTCCATGTAAAATATAACAAAATAGTGCATGCAATTCCATAATATGGACATAAATAATCTCATCTTGTATTATAAGAGAATTTGGGGTTTACATGCTGATACAACAAAATAGTTGAGATGGGAAACTGGCCTCAAGAATTTGCTCTACTGCTATGTTGGCCCTCCAAACTAAGCTGAACTGCAATACTAAGCTCTCCAGTGAATTTTGGATGAATTCACCAAGGGAAGGTGGGTGCTCGCCCAACCTCACTGAATCACCTAAGGGTTGCCGTCTTGGGGTTATTGCTGAAGTAGAGAACTGGGTTCTCAACCCCTCATGCAAGAAGAAATATCAAATCCAAGATGTCCTCTAATTGTCTCCTCCTCTTTTTATAGATTTGATGGGCCCCTCTACAACCTCCTATTTTATTATTATTTTAATCGTGGAGCACTTTTGCCTCTTTTATATTAATTAAAATATTCTTTTTAATGCGGAAAAAGGGTAAATTGGTCACCATGTCTCCTCAGGTCACCAAAAGTCACTTCTAACCATCACACCCTGTAGATCTCTCGTTCTGATTCCAACGAGCTATTACACTAAGGCATTCTGTTCAGTATTCCTCTCGAAATGCCACCCTAAGTTTAATTAATTGAGTCAGGCTCAGTTTTTTGAAAGTTGTCGGAATGCACGGAAACAAAGGTAAACTATGCGGATGATGGAATATACCAAGTGAATGCCATCAGACCTCATAGAAACTCCTCAAAACCCCTCCAAAAGCCCCTAGGCCTGCTGATGACACTAACTTGCACCTGTGACTAGTCTGCCCCCAACTCTGAAATTCCATCCTAACCATGTCATAAGGAACACTACAAATCCTGCCGCCCTCAAGCAATGCAAACCTGTGGACCAATATGCTGTCCCAAGGCAACTGTGACCCAATGCCCAGATCCCATACGAACCACTGGGTGATGTTATGTAATATCCCCAAATTAGCAGTTAGCTAATTGGGATATTAATTTTGGTTAATTTTATCAAATCCTAATGTTGGGTGGAAATAAAGTGGGTAGGGGACCTACAATTAATAATTAGGCTAAATAAAGTCTTTTCCTAAAGTCCCTAAGGGAAAATTGAGGCTCTAGTGGTGGGGTCGAGTTGGCCTTAGGTGGCAGCGTAGAAGAGGCATGAAAAGGACACGTGAGATTGCCTAGAGGAAGGCAGTACGTGATTGGCCAAGGAGAGGCAACGCAGGTCAAGGTGGGACCTAAGGCATATGTTGGGCCTCAATGGATAAAAGGAAGAAGGGAAGGCTCATTCGGATTCATTCATTCAACTATTTTCTTCTTGTAATTTTGACAAAGCATGCTTGAGCCGGAGAGCCAAGTCTGCAATACTGTTTAGCACACGAGATCTTCAAGCGGAGATCTCAACCTCTGCCTCAGGGGACTTCGAGTGCCCGCTCAGGAGAGGAGTTCCACCTTTTGTGAGGGGATTTTCCATCAGCAACATTAGGAGGAAGCATAGCCATTTCTGGACTGCGCAGAGGAGGAGAAGATTGTGTAGTGGAGGACGCAGTGTAGTGTGGAGTTTGTGCCGGGAGGTTGAAGAGAAGGGAATTCAGACTAGGAGATTTGGAGGGGAGGCTAGCCACCTTCTACCAGGGATTATTGCAGCATTCCGGAGGCATTTTCTAGCAGTCCCTTGTAGTGGTTTGATCTCGCCAACAGTGTATTGAGCCAAGCCCAAGAGGGCCAATTTTCGAGGTTAAGCTTTGGGCAAACCCTCTCTGGGTTTTTCTGGGTTATTTGAGGAGAAGTCAAGATTAATTTGGTAGAATTTTCTGGGCAGATTTGAGGTGCCAAACAGAGATTCGAACTTAGCCAACAAGTAGAGGAGTTAAGGGAAATTGGGTCGAAATTCCGAGGTCAACATTTGGCCAATTCCTTCGCGGGTTTTTGTGGATTTATGGAGAGGAGTCCGGTGACCAATTCCCAGAATTTTCTGAGCACGGGAGCTAGGCCTACCAACAATCTAAAACCAGGTAGCAATAACAAACTCCACGACTAGGCAGCGCAGTGGGAGAGCCATGCAGAGCATAGTTCAGCAGATGATATGCTAGGATTAGAGCTGTTCTTCAGCCTGCCTTGAGCAGGCCCAGGTGCTATCCTTCTAAGCACCATATTGTACTCTTTCCAAGCATTTTAATAAAATGGCTCAACGCTGGATTTTGGCTTCAGTTCATGTATTTTTAATGGTGTTTTCCATTTTGTTGTAGTTGTCTATTTGCACTTTATATACAGTTTATCCCCGTCTGGGGATATTATAGTGGTATCAGAGCTTCATTCTTGGCTCAGTCATGGGGATCTTTTCCTATGAACAAGGAAGGTAGGCAGTGGAGGTGGCAAATATGGGGAAGTCAAGGAGCAAAGGGGAATCAACATTTGGTAGCATCTTAAAGGCCCTAAATGATTTAGCCAAAGAGCATAAGGGAATGTTGGAAGGACTCCAACAACAGAATAGGGATAAGAGTATCCATCATGAGTTCCTAATTGAGGAGACTTCAGGGGTCTCAAAACAGTGTGACCACCCTTTACCCGCCACTCACCCACCAACCTTCAGTTGGCCAACCACAATCACGATGCCTACATTCTTATCTCTAGTACCGAGTGATCAAGGTAGGCGGCATGATAATATACCCATGGGAGATTATTTCTGAGAATGACAGTCCATGGGGGAAAAATTCAGAGTGACTTTGTCCTTCAGAGATTACTGCCAGCTCAGGCGAGATGAAGAAGGAAGGAACAATGGGGGATATAGCATGCAGAGTTCAGAGTTGCAGGGTACCATTGGGAGGACACCTTTTCCCACGTATGATGGATTCACTGATTGTACGACTCGGGATCGGGTGGAAAAGTTGGATACCTCTTTCCAGATTGATCGAATAACAGAGGGGGAAGCCATCAAAATGGCTACCTCACACTTGGAGGATGAGGGCACACAAGATTGTGGGGAGCTCTTAGATACACCTAGTGTGACGCAGGACTCACCCCTGTTGGAGACTTCCTTGACCATGTCGGTTGAAATCTTAGTTGAGAGAGTAGAGCCTACCCCAGTAGAGCCTACCCCAGTAGAGCACACAACATACGGGTGAGGTGCCTGCAGATGTTTCCACCTTTGATGAAGCACTAAGAGATACAGAGGTAGAGCAGGAGGACATTCCTTCTGTATGTCAAGATGAGGACTTTTATTTGGATGATTCCATGGGGTCATATGAGGATGCTTCTGGGGAGCATGAGCAATCATGCAGAGTTGATGACAATAGGCCGGTTTCATATTCCAGTGTGCATGTGGTATCAAGGGACTCTATGGGAGATATTCAGGATGATGAGTCACTTGTGATGATTCACCCGGAGCAACTTATGGTACAGCTAGAGGGCACATTGAAGCGTCAGAGCAGCCCCCTTCAGGCATACATAGATGGGGCTAGTAGCATAGTTGGGTCACCTTTGGCCATTGGAGAGAGAGACGGAGCTACCTATTCACATCTCATGCGTTGACTTGGACAGCGGGATGAGACAACCTGAGTTGCACAGGGTGCAACATCTGCATGTTAGGGTTGCTCTAGGTGCAGGAGTTCACGCATTTGATCCCTCTTTTGGGGTTGGATGGCGAGAGATTCTGAGTTGGTACCCGGGGGAGTGGGTTATGGAGATAGTGATACACCGAGGTGTAGCTCAGCAGGAGGTTCCAGGCACTGGGGTTACCAGAAGCTCGGACTATCATTGGGATCCGGGCGAGACTACCTCTCACTTCCCAGGTATGCCGGTCGACTATGACCTGGAGGGTACAATTGACCTAGCAGTTGAGCGTGCACATTCACTAGGGGAGTTTCAACCCGCACTAGTGTCCAACTAGTTTAGGTACAAACTTCTTGAGTTGTCTTGGTATGAGGATTGTACACAGGAGCATGGGATGATCAACATACTCTGGCAGGAGTTTGACAGAGGAGGGGGCATTGGTATGTCACTAGATAGTGCGTTGTATGGAGCTGGGGAATCTTCACATTTGTGTGGGGCACGGAGGACACGGAGGAGCAGAGTGGGATTGGCATCGCTACTGGTACGTAGGGAGATTCACTTCTTAGGTCCCTCAGGGAGGATGTGGAAGGGAGATCCATTCATTGGAGAGTATGGTGATGCGGCAGTTGAGGTGATGGTACCGATCGAGTATGCGCCGACACATATGGATACAGCCTTAGGCCATCACACCCTGGGATGTGTAGGAGCATCCATCATTGGGCAGTGGTCTGTAGATGGGCATGGAGATGCATGGGGGTGTGTTGTAGTATGTCGGACTGCGTTGTGGAGTAGGAGTGCTTCCAATCACATTGAGTACATGCGGGGAGTGACAGGTGTGACGACGCAGGATGGAGACATGGTGTAGAAATTTCTAAATCTTAATTCTTATGTAGAAATTATTTCTGTTAATCTGGTTAAGCTTCTTCTACTTATACAAGTTATCAACTGAATAAATTCAAGTTAACATCAAAGAAAAACACATAACATATCTCTACCTATTCAGATCTAGAATAAGCACATGCACACATAGACAAAGTGACACAGTTATTTTTGGACAAACTGTCCCCAGAAAATCCCAATGTGGGAAAACCGGTCTCTGGCTGCTGGAGGGCTCTATTATTAAGAATATTTGTGAATGCACAACTCTGGGTTCCAGATCTGGAAAACCCTACAAAGAAAACTCTAGATCTGCAGCACCTGGCTGATCTAAGACCAACAATACTGACTGATCCACACCCTCAAACGAGATTTGCAGAATTCAGCCAGATCTAGGCCTAGAAACCCCAGATCTGCCCTTGAAAGACACTGTGTCAGCCTCTGAAGGCTGCCAAATGCTCAGCGTTGTCACTGGAAGGGACTGCGTTACCTCAGACTGGGTGACGCAGTCACTACGCTGTCCCTAAGGGTCTCTGCGTAACCCCTTAAGGGTTTCCTAAAAATAACGCCGTCCTTGCTGTTGCCGCTGCTGTTGCCTTCCTCTGCACTGTCTTTCCTGAAATCTTCTCTGCTTGTGTATTCTAGAGTCTAGACCCCGGAATCAGATCATCCCCTTGGTCTAAATTCCCCTCTCTACAACTGAAATCCTTGAGAATTCTTAGCAACCCCGCCCTAGAATCTCAACTTAGCTTTAGTGCTCTGCCTTTGTGTGTCTTACAAATTACCCCAAGCCTTTCCTTTATACTTTTCTCTTTGACAAATCAACGACCAAGATTAAATCTTTAATCAATGGCTAAGATTAAAAGAAAGCTTGATCCGTGTGACTTAAGACAATTTCATCACATGTTTAATTAAATTCACTTTAATTATTTTATTTTCCTAAGTTTTAACTTAAGAAATACATTAAAATAATTAATTAATTTAATATCTCCTAAACCAGATGAAATTTCCCGAATCCATTTCGGGTCTTGTAGATCCAATGTACTCTAGTCCCTCCACAAAGTTTGGGAGCTAGAGGACAACTGATGCTATCCCAAATACACAAAATCTCAACACATGGAGTGTGGTGATACTTGGTGGTATGCAGTGACACATGATGCGGAGCATTGGGCCCTTGCAGCGTTGCCTCCAAAGAGACATATGGACAAGAGCAGTAGGTGTACCATGGGATGCAACTCACCTAGGATTGATGAGGATCTTGTTCAACATCTGGAGACGCCGTGTTTAGCGGAGATAGGGCTACGAGGGTGTTATCAGCAGATCCGAGGCAGAGATAGTGTCATCTGGAGGATTACTCTTGAGCATTTAGGTAGACTCTTGGTCACACCCTTTGGGACATACCTACCCATCATCCTCCAGTGTTGCTTATGGTCGCAGAGTGTTTGGTTGGTGCCCCTTGATATTCTCCATTCATGCAGTAGGGCATGGGAGGCTCACCCTAGATAGTTGGATGAGATACCGCGTGTCATGAGCCGGGAGGAGATTCTCCAGTTGAGACACTTGGTAGGTGCACGAGTTGATGGGTCCAGGTTTATGGATGGCATGGTTGATTGCCAAGGTAGCATATGTTCCACCCCTGGGCTCACATTTGAGGGACGGTGTAGCGCTGTAGGAGGGTACCCAGACTTCGAGCAGTATCCAAGTGTATAAGCAAGAGTTGGGATAGCAGATATCACGACGTGGTCTGGCAGGAGCAGAGCAGGTACGCATGCATGGAACCGACTACTGATACTTGGGGTCCACCCAGAGGATACATACAGGGGTCAGAGATGAGGGCTAGATGGGTTCCAGCAGGTAGCAGCGCTACACAACGACATCTCGCGGGGAGTGGGAGTTGTGAGCTCCCAGTATGGTTCTTGGATCCAAGGGTTTGTTGGGCAAGTGGATCAATCCAATTTGTGATGAGCAGGGATAGAGCAGACGGTGATCCAGTCCACCTTGGGTTTGACACGTGGGGGAGCACTGAGACCTCCATTACATGGCGAGGCAGACTTATCATGTTGTTGCTCAAGGTCATGATTGACAATGGAGGGGTAGATATCAGCATCATGGAGATGCCAGGGCAGGATGAGCTTTGCCTTCACAGATTTTTCGCCACAAGGCCCCAGGAGAGAGGGATATAGTCTACGCACAATGGGGGTATCTTATAGTCAGTGTGGCGCAACGACAACATGGTGGCACCTCTACAAGATTAGCAGGGGACCCGAGCATTACAGCTCTACACAGCTCGATAACCTCTAGGGGTGAGCTGCATACTACATGGGGAGATCATGTAGATATTCCATTGAGCTTTAGCGAGTCACTGATGGAGTGGGGGACTTCATTAGTATGGCAAGTTGGTCAACGGGATGATAGCAGGAGGGGCTCATGTGAGCAAGATGCTATCTCTGCAGGGATTAGGCGGTATCTTCGAGGGTTTACTCTTGGAGTGCATGGGATTGACTACTTGGTAGGGAAACTTCATGAGGAGTTGGGCATAGTGCCACACTATCATGATACCCTAGTCACTGATGATGTTCAAAGGGACTCTGCTACTTGTAACTGGCAGGATGGTGAGTGGAGTAGGGGGAGCTTGGACATGATGGCTTGGGATCCGTGTATCGAGGGATCCCTTCATATCCGGGGGATGCAGAGGTCAGGGATGATTCAGTGGCGGAACTGAGACCTTGGCACAACTTCGCAGTGATAATGGGGAGCGTCAGCTACAGAGGATGATTGTTCAGCCATTGCTTGAGGACAAGCAATTTTTTGCGGGGAGGACTGTAATATCCCCAAATTAGCAGTCAACGAATTGGGATATTAATTTTTATTAATTTTGGCAAATCCTAATGTTGGGTGGAAATAAAGTGGGTAGGGGACCCACAAGTAATAATTAGTCCAAATAAAGTCTTTTCCTAAAGTCCCTAAGGGAAAATTGAGGCTCTAGTGGTGGGGTCGAGTTGGCCTTAGGTGGCAGCATAGAAGAGGCACGAAAAGGACAACGTGAGATTGGCTAGAGGAAGGCAGCACGTGATTGGCCAAGGAGAGGCAGCGTAGGTCAAGGTGGGACCCAAGGCATATGCTGGGCATCAAAGGATAAAAGGAAGAAGGGAAGGCTCATTCGGATTCATTCATTCAGCTATTTTCTTCTTGTCATTTTGACAAAGCACGCTTGAGCCGGAGAGCCAAGTTTGCAGTGCTATTTAACACACGAGATCTTCAAGCGAAGATCTCAACCTCTGCCTCGGGGGCCTTCAAGCACCCGCTCAGGAGAGGAGTTCCACCTTTTGTGAGGGGATTTTCCATCAATAACATCAGGAGGAAGTGTAGCCATTTCTGGACTGCGCAGAGGAGCAGACTGCGTAGTGGAGGACGCAGTGTAGTGTGGAGTTTGTGCCGGGAGGTTGGAGAGAAGGGAATTCACACCAGGAGATTTGGAGGGGAGGCTAGCCACCTCCTACCAGGGATTGTTGCAGCATTCCAGAGGCATTTTCTAGCAGTCCCTTCTAGTGGTTCGATTTCCCCAACAGTTTATTGAGCTAAGCCTAAGAGGGCCAATTTCTGAGGTTAAGCTTTGGGCGAACCCTCTCTGGGTTTTTCTAGGTTATTTGAGGAGAAGCCAAGATTAATTTGGCAGAATTTTCTGGGCAGATTTGAGGTGCCAAACAGAGATTCAAACTTGGCCAGCAAGTAGAGGAGTTAAGGGAAATTGGGTCGAAATTCCGAGGTCAACATTTGGCCAATTCCTTCGCGGGTTTTTGTGGGTTTATGGAGAGGAGTCCGGTAACCAATTCCCAAAATTTTCTGAGCACGAGAGCTAGGCCAACCAACAGCCTGAAACCAGGTAACATCAACAAATTCCAAGACTGGGCATCGCAATGGTAGAGCCATGCAGAGCATAGTTTAGCAGATGATTTGCTAGGATTAGAGCTGTTCTTCACTTGCCTTGAGCAGGCCCAGGTGCTATCCTTATAAGCACCATATTGTACTCTTTCAAAGCATTTTAATAAAATGGCTCAGCGTTGGATTTTGGCTTCAGTTCAGGTATTTTTAATGGTGTTTTCCATTTTGCTGTAGTTGTTGTCTATTTGCACTTTATTTACTGTTAATCCCCATTTGGGGATATTACATGTTATGTCTCTGTGTCAACCCACCATAAACGGACCCCTCAATTCCCGGATCCCAGACCAATCTCTGACTGAAGCTGTCATCAACAAATCCTCCTGGATCCCAATGCCACCAAGAACAAGCATCAATGCTCCATGGCTCCTGCTATGTTGTAGCTCCGACTGTGAATGCTACCCCATCAACTACATGCCAACTCATTACCTCTCTCCAGTCCAACCCCCTGACTCAATACAATGCCAATCCCGCTCTCCTGATGCTGGGATGGAAAGTTGAAGGGTTGTCGACCTATGTCCCATTGCCAACTAGGGCATGTAGTATCTGATGTGCTGGGTAATTCAACCCACCTGGAAATGCTGCTACTTATTGCCTCCAAAAATGATGAATCTTCCCCTTAAATTTCTCCTCAAGCTCCCCAACCAAATCAACACCCAAATCACCAACCAATCCTCCACAACGAGCAACCTCCACCAAGGACTGCGCAGGTCCCAAGCAAGACACTCCAGCGTTGGCCCAATAGAAAAGGATTCGGCCTAAAGAGTCGCCTTTCCAAAGCCTCAGCTAACCCCTACAAATTTGTTGCAAATTCCCCTTAGTGATGACCCCTCAAAGCCTAGAAGAATGTTGCAATGCACTAGCTTTCCCCAGGAAACCTTAGCTCTCTTTTTGCGTCCACACTGCTCCAGATAACCACGAATCTGCTTGATAAATCACCTTCGAAATAACTCCTTCCCACAACAATGGCTCTCTTAGGATGGGACTCAGAGTCCATCGAAGAGGAGTTGAGATTTCTCCCTGGAAATCTCTTTTGCTGAACAACAGTTGCGGACCTGGCTCAATAGCTGAAGTGTGCTAGGTGAGTGTGTTTGTCTAAGTGTCAAAAAGTCGCAAAATGATGTGAGCTTCTTCTATTTATCCTTGGGCAACCCCCTTTTCATGTGGGTCACATGCATCAAATCTTTTCCTCCAAAATCACGAATTGTCCAAGTGGTGCGTATTTCCCTCTTGGGTGGCCCCCACTAACCACTAAGTATTCAATTTACCTTCTTTTCGCTATGTGAGTGCCTTCCTTAGACAAAATTTGAGAGTGGGGTCCTCCAACCCACTTCTCCTAAGTTGGAAATCCAAAATTATCAAAATGGAACAAAATTGTATTCTCACCTAGCAACTATTGCTAAGTGGGAATATCACACACTGCAATTGGGAAACTTGACCTCTGCCAAGGAATTCGCTCTCCAAGTGTGTTCTCCATCAACCCCTTCGACTTCCTCTTATAATCTTCAGTTGAGTCTTTAACGACTAAGATTAAATCTTAATCAATGGCTGAGATCATCTTTAAGTCGATCCATGTGAGTCTTAGAGAATTCTCACCTTTCCCAATTAATTCCTATTAATTAATTGATTTCCCTAAGTTTGACTTAGGCATTTTTTAATTATCGATCAATTAATTTAATTGAGCCGTCTCTAGGTGGAATTTCCAGAAACGATTTCTAGGTTCTAGGGATCTCATGTGTTTTAGCCTCTCCAAAAAGTTGGAGATTAGAACACCATCTGAAGCTACAAAAACTAACAAAGCAGACTTCTATCCAGTGTGGAAAAAGTCGGCAAAAAGTCCCGACTTTTTGAAAAAATCCCGAATTTTTCCATGAGCCGACTTTATCGGCCGACTTTTTGCCGACTTTTTCATCCCTGAAAAAGTCCCGATTTTATCCTCGAAGTCCCGACTCTTTGCCGACTTTTTCCAAAAAATCTTGAGTGAGGTAGTTTCTTTAATAATTTTTTTTTTTTTTGAAAAATTTGGGATTTTTGCCAAAAATGAATATTTTTGTATTTTTTTAGTTTTACCGACTTTTTGCCGACTTTTTCAAAAAACTCCCGACTTTATCGAGTTTTTCAACTTTTGGACCCTTGCCGATTTAATCCCGACTTCGACTTTTTCCACATTGCTTCTATCACACTCAGTACAATAGAGACCGAGTACATCGCAACCAATGTTGCAAGTTAGGATGCAGTATGGCTTCCGAAGCTACTTGCAGGGTTATTTGATTAGGAGCTTTATATGACCTTAATATTTTATTGTAATCAAAGCTGTGGAGAATCCAATTTTTCATGACAGGTTGAAGCATATTGAGATCAAATATCACTTCGGCTGAGACATGGTGTAGAAGGGAGAAATGAAGCTCCAGTACATATCCACAGAAAAACAAATTGTAGACATTCTCACCAAGCCTCTGTCTAAAGCGAAGTTTGTATACCTCATTGAGAGGGAGTGTTGATGTCTTTGCAAGATTGTGCAGACCTTCTCCTAAGAAGGCATGTTGATTTGGCTGGGTCACGCTGATTTGACCAGGGGAGATGGATACATTCACCTGAGTAGTAATACTGATTTGACTAGACCATGTTGATTTGGTCAGGGCTGAATGGCCCAATGCAACCATATGATTGGACAAATCTTCTCTTGAGAAGCCATGAAGGACTTTGGCTAGGTCATGCTAATGACTAGAGGAGATCGATATAATTCACCTGAGAAGCCATGAAGGACTTCAGTTGGTCCATGTTGATTTGGCGATGGGTGAATGGTCTAGGGGCAGATCCTCTCCTGAGAAGCCACAAAGGACTTTGGTTGGGTCATGCTGATTTGACCAGAGGAGATTGATACATTTACCCAAGAAGCCAATTTGATTTAGCTGGGCCATGCTAATTTGGCTAGGGGTAAATGTCCCAGGATACTCACATTTCCTACTCCAAGATGGAGGAATCTATAGATGTGCATATGAGGAGTCACATTGCATACTCCAAGATGGAGTGATTTATAGACGTGCATGTGAAAAGACACTGCATCAACATAACAAAGTCATTAGTTTTTCTTGTGGAGGAGAAATTTTAGCTAAGGAGAAATCTGATAGCAACCAAGAAGAGTACCTCTCTTGCTAAGAGGGAGTGTTGATTTTTTTTGTGTAGCATTGGGAGGTTTTCTGGCATGCCTAAGTGGGCCTAGAAGAATTATGAAAGATGAAATTAAAAATTTGATTTTTGAATGACAAGTCGGCCTAGAAAAGTCAAGTCAGCCCAGGAGGGTGAAGGGACATGTCCCTTGGGCTATTTCACCCCATTCGACTAGTATAAAAAGATCACATGATTTCTCATTTTCACCACCAAGAAAGTGTGAATTACTTCTCTCTCTTCATCATTTTCTGATCTCTTGGACAACCGCACGTGAGGAGAAAGGAGGACAAGTTTGACTGATTTGACTGAGTTGAGGTTACCTTTTGTTTGACCAAGTTTGACTGTCTGTTTGACCAAGTTTTGATTGTAGAATAGGCCAAGTTTGATCGCACATGTAAAGGGTTGACCGCAGGAGAGGACCGTAAGAGTTGATCACAGGCTGCAGGTTGACCAACATTGATTTTGACTGTTTGACTAGTTTTGACCAGTGCTGACTTGCCGAAGATTGACTAGGTTTGACTATTATTTTTGACTTGGATATTGGCACAAATTTCTAGACAAATTGGATTTGTAAACGTTGCTGAAGAATAATTTCTCCTAAAAGAAAAGTTGCTAGGTTTTCTTCCAAGGTTGGGTTTTCTAGGGTAAAAATATTGTCTATTATGCATAACCGTCTTTATGTGATCTTTACTGTTTTCACTGCATTTACTATTGATATTTTTCTGAAGTGTAATTGCTCAATGATATCAGTGTTATAGAATATTATGTGAAAGTCATTCGGAAGTAATTATTTGATAGAAATTTGTATTCTACTTTGTATCTTGTTGAAAATTCAACATGAATTAAGTGCAAATATGCTTATTTGGTGGTCAGGGTGCATTCTCTTTGTATTATTTTTGGATAGATCCTACCTTTAAAATCCTAAGAATATTTCTAGTGGAGAATCTTCTCTGGATTGTGTCTTGAAAGCTTGTGAAAGTTCTTGGAGGATTTGTTAATTTGGCAGCTAAGTGACAGATTCCAATCATGGGACTAGATTCCTCTTTTTGAGAGGACCAATTTTGACTTTTGAAGCACTTGATTTGGGCAAGGGAAAGCGTATTTTTTAATTGAAGCCCACATGTGCACAAAAAGACAGGTCGGTCCAAAAGAGAAATTGGACCCCCTCGGATGCTATAAATATAAGTCAAGTGACTCTAATTTGGACATCATCATCAAACATTTTTCTTTTCTCTTTCTTTGGTTTGGCTCGCACAGGTCTGAGGCTGGTTTGCGGAAGTTGGCTCACGCAGGTCCGAAATTGTAGGGTCTGAAGCCCGCACGTGTAATTAGGGTTTTTGGTTCCCAACCGCAGGCATGCTACAAGATATTTTCAGTCACGACTGCAGGCACACAAGATCATGCGCGCAGTTGGAGGGTTTCAACCGCACTCACATCTCTCTCTCTCTGCGCGGTTCGAACCTTGTTGACCACTAACGTGTACCCAAAATTTTTGAAGACTCCATGCCCAAGGATTTATTAGAGGCTTCATGTAACATTAGAGTTCACTATATCATTAAAGTTTTTCAACTCTACTTCTTCTTCTCATCTTCTTCTGTTGTACTCAGATTCCACAAGCTCTACGGGGATGATATAAAGTGATGCTAGTGTGATGAGTTGATTCATGTAACAAGCCTAGGTAACATGGGACTTTGTCATCAAGTGAGTTTACTCTAGGAGGTTTTATTCACTTGGTTGATTTTTAGGTGCTTACAGCGACTTAATAATTAATTAAGTTTTTTCCTCCAAGCATGACCCTAAAGCCAGAGTGTGGCTTGATGGTGAGGCCTTGAGTGAGTCCCAGTGTCTAGAATCATTGTATATTACCATACTAGATCACTCGTAAAATTTCGTGGAATTTGATTAGGTCTAGCAGTGATTTTTAAAATTTTTTAAATTTCCTGCAGGGCGAAAATATGAATAAAATATGAATGTAAAATGTAATAAGTGATGTTTAGAGAAGTTGTATAAGGTATGCGTGCTCAGAGTTACACCTCTCACCCTCAACTTTCTACTAGGACACACTTTGAGGGGTAAAGAATAAGTTTTAAACCCTCAAAACCCACTATTCCTAAGTTTAGTGGAAAATGTGGTAATCAATTAGCCCAACAATTAAATGAATTGGAGAAATGCTAAATGATGTGGAAATGAGGTGGAAATTCATGAAGAGTCAAAGTCAAGTTAGAAGATGGTGTGAACTCCACCATGGACCAAAAATCAAGGAGAAACATGTGACAAAAAGGCAAATCGAATTTCCTTGAGGGGACCACGAGTTTCACAAGGAAAATCCTACGAATTATGGAGGATAGCTCGAGTTCCAAGTCGAGTTAAGTATCTAATTGAAGATTTGGTTGATTTCACTTGAGTAAGGTGGAGAGTGGTCTCCTACCACTCCACTTCACTCTCCCACATGTCCCCTCATCTTAATGCGTTCTCCTACTCAAGGAAGAAATCGAGTTGCTGCTTGGGAAATTCGAATTTGCATGAAGAAGCATTGGGATTGCCACTCATTTGTCTTGGGATTGCCACCATTTGCCTTGGGATTGGCTCCCAAACTTCTATTTAAGTGAACAATGGGCTCTCACTATGTAATCATTGGTACTAGCTATTGTGCTTGTGGAAATACCGTTGCCTTGTACACTTTCATAAATATCAATAAGGAATTTGGGGTTTCATTCATAAGGTGTTCCTCATTTTGGAGTGATGAATTGTTGATCATTGGTATAATTCCTTTTACTCATGCTTTAATCTAATTTGTTTTCATATGCTCTTATAAAGTTGTTAAAGTAGAGCAATCTTGAATTGACATTTGATTTAGAAGTATGCTCTAGGTATAGAATGATCTAGTTGGTTTCAAATAAATCTCTAAAGTTTCTTAACATTGTTTATTGCTAAATCTATATGGAACTAATTTTTTATTGAAGTTTTGTAGAGGGAACATCTTGTTGGGATCAAATGATCAAGCGTGAGGGGAAGTCTTTAAAAAGACCAATCCATTCTTGATACAGTCTCAAAGGAGCTCTCATTTGTTCTTTGAGCTTTCATAGTCTTATCTTACACAGTGGTTTTGCAGGGGTTTCATGACATAGCTTGTACACAAGCCCAAGCACTTTTAAATTTAAATCACTTTTATTAAACATTTTGCTCCAAGTGCTTTCATTTGCTATCTAAGAGCTTAAAATGGCTAAGAAAAGAGGAGATTTTACTCACACTCTTTAGCTTAGTCCTTTGTAAATTATAGTTGTACATGTACACTTCGTCTGGCTGATTTTTTTCAACTCATATTTAACTTATTTTGCATCCATTGTTTGGATTTTTGCTAACACTTGTTTGGCAGATTTTGAGGAGCAACTTCCCGCAACATCTCATCATTTGCTTAAAGGACCTTAACATTGTTTGGGAGCTGAAAGCGTGACACTACTAGGACGAGAGCTTGTTGAAGGCAAGCTTGCTCCCTTGACAAGGTTGTGGACAAAGAAAGCTGGCCTCCCTTCTCTTGCACATACATTCACCTATCTTGGGGGCCGATTTTGAATGCAAAGGGACCTCTAACATTTTCAGATTTGACAACCTTCTTATTGTACTTCCTTAGCTACTAATTTTGTTTTTCAAGGAGATCTAGTGCTCAAGAGCTTCACATGTTGTAAAGCTTCTCCTTGAAGTTCATTTGAGACCTTTTGAATGTTTCTCATCTTTGTAACGAGTTAATAAAAGATTTAGTTTTCATGTGGGAGCTTGGATTTTACCCATAGCATCCCTCCTCTCCATTTATGGGGAGCAATATGTGGGTGGATTAACTTTGCATCTTATTTTCTTATTTTTCATTCTCATTTCCATTTGCATGTTTAATTGAGAATTAACACAACCTCATCATCACATTTTGTTTATCAAGTTAAGTTTGCTACAATTTCATTTGAGCTTTGCATTCTCTATCTCATTGTTGCTTGGAGCTACAAGCTTACACTTTACTTTGAGAAATTCATCCTTTACATGCAAGCATTTTATATTCTTAGCAAACTTTGATTCCTTTCCATTTAGCTTGGTAAATTGTTTTATGAGCACTTGAATACATGCTTCATTTTTATGCTACATTGTTATCTTGAGTATTGGAGCATTATATTGTCATTGTCTATTTGAAACAATTCTTATTTTTTAGCAACTTACTTACATCATTTTAATTCCATGAGGCACATGCAACACTTGTAAGCTAATTTCATTTCTCCAATTGAAGTTATATTTGTAACTTATGTTGAGCACTATTTAATTTTCTTTATTTTGAAGCATTGCAAATCAATCTCTCTTTTGAGCAAAATTTACATGCATTTCATTTAGGCATATTAGCATAGCTTGCATCTCTAATTAACACTACCTCCAAGCATAATCTTGGTTGATAGACATTATAGGACAAAGGTTTTCTTGGAGAGTTCTTCCTGTTGAAAAGCGTAACTAGGTCGGTCTTCATGTAATTATGTAATTATGAAAAAGAAGAAGTCAAAATAAATATATATTATTGTTGTATTTGCTTCATGGGTTTCATAAGCATAATTTATTAAGTAGATGGACTTCTTCTTGATGTCCAATAGGTTTGAGTTAAGTCTAGCTATATGCTCCAGGACCTTGTGGAATAAACTCACTATAGCCCTCAATGCAACGTTGAAGACAACTCCAAATTACAGTGAAAAATAGTTGTAAACTTGCTGGAATACTCCTTGGAGAAGTCGATTTCATATCAGCGGGACAAGTCGGCCTAAAGATCAGACACATCCCTTCATATGTTGGTCGGCTCAACCACAGGCAGTGACAACTATAAATACCCCACTGGGTTACGCATAACAGAATAGAAATAAGCAAGTACACCTCTGAAGTTTACAGACAAGACTAGAAGAAGGATTTCAGATACACTAGGACAGAAATTGCGTACCTACTACAACAAGTGTTGCGACCAAGGTTAGGTTAGTTCTGCAGACTGTTTTGGAAGGGGATAATCGGACAAGCCTTGTGGACAACACTTAAACAAAATGCGGATTCCCCTATGATATTGCGCACAAGCGTGAGGTCACACTGCGGACAAATCTCTGAAAAATAATTGCGGATGTCACTGCAGTAAAATACGAAACTTTCTCAAAAATAATTGCGAGTTAAACTTCCGGAAGATGTGCGGATTTATTTGAGTTTAGGAATACGGATACATGTGAAGCTACAACAGAGATAGTGCAGATATATACTAAGATACAGTGATGATAAAAGGAAAGACTTCAGTGCGAACAAAGTAAGGGTTTAGTGCAGATAAAAGAAGAACATAATTGCGGATAAGAGATAGTGTCGAATGCAGATCTGAAGCAGTAATACAAGGAGAGATATCAAGGGTACAAGTTAGATTTCGGATAAGTGCAAGGGCTGTTAAATTTGAAGAGGGAATTTGTGGTAATCATAAGGAGAAAAGACAGCGATAGTAAGGAAATTTACCTTCCTACTGTTCAAGCAATTGAACTACATGCATATACAAGGTCTTTAGCGCTGATGCAGATATAAGTAATTTGGTGAAGAGAAGATCCAAGGTTGAAGAGGCAGAATCAAGGTCTTGGAGACATATCTAGGTTAAGGGTCCATGTCTGAGTCATGGTACTTGTCATTTGAAGATCTATAAGAAGAATTCTTTGTGGGTTTTTCCTCTCCAAGAGGGATAGGTTTTGCCCTGGCTCTAGGAGCCTAATTTTTGTGTCTTGTGCATTTTGATAATTGACTTGATGAAAGATTAACTAAACTAAGGGAAGAAGAAGACATAAGTATCACAAGTAAGGTCACAAGTAATTATCAAGAAGAGAATTTGTATTAACCTCCAGCCCTCCAAATTCTCAACATGGTTTCAGAGCTAAGGTGCTAGAAAAGGGGATAGAGACACTCAAGGATCAGATTTCATGGAAGGCATCAAAGCAAGGTGAAATATTGAAGAATCAAAACCAAAGAAGGAAGTCTACACAACAGTTAGGATCTTTGTATTAATGAACAACATTGGATCATAGTGTACAAAGCAAGGATTTGATTAGAAGAAAGGTCAGTTTTCCACAGTAAAAGAAAGAAGACAGTTTGGCATTAAAGGCAGTATTATAGTACCATCTTAAATGTGCCAGCAGTTCATTGCCATCTCAAAGTATTGCGATCAAAAGCTTCAGGGCAAGTTACCTATCATCCTTGATCTTTCAAGGAAGCAACAGAATATCCTCATCAATCACCATCAAAAGGGAAGCGAGATTAAAAAAGCATCTATTCAAGTAAGTAAATCTATGACTTCATATGAATCTATTAAAATGTTTTCTTTGCGAAGAAAGAAACAAAATGGTTAGGGTTTCAAACTTTGCTGCATAGAAGACAAGGACAATGAAGTCATGCCAAATTCATGAAGGGAGATATAAGAGTCCAAAGGAATCTTACAGAATCCATAAAAGACTCTTATCATCTCCGATCTACCAAATCTAGAATCATCAAAAGGAATATATGAGAAATTGGTGGAGCTATTCTCTGTGAGTACTGCAGGAACTAGGAGAAGCAATGTTTGACTTTGAGATGACTACAGTGGTGCTGAATGCTCTGCCAGAAGAATGGGGAAACTTCACCTCGAGATTTTACGGGAAGATAGGAGTCACACCATTCCACGATTTAGGGTCTCTATGTAAATCAGTGTTTTAAAAACCGGCCGGTTTGAACCGGTAACCGGCCAAACCGGCCGGTCAGCTAAGTCACCGGGTGGAACCGGCCCTGCAACCGGGTTCAAGGGGGCATCTCACCAAAAAATCTCGGTTAACCGGACCTAACTGGCCGGTTAGGTATGAAACCGGCCGGTTAATGCATAAACCGGCCGGTTTTGTACCTAACCGGCCAGTTAGGTGTCCCATGCTCAAGTTTGTGCTACCATTTCAAGAGGGCAAAGGGGGCTTCACTTGACTTTGCCTACCCTCTCATTTTCCTGACCCATCCTCTTGGCAATTAATGGTAATGTTAAATTCTTAAAGTAAAAGTGACATTTCCTTTATTTTTCATTTTCATCCTTTTACTTAAATTTTTAACATTACCATGAAATGACTCGGGATGTTTAAGAGTGGTTTCGTCCTCATTGGATTTCATATGGAGAAACTAGAATTTTAGATTTCACTCAAAATTCAGCAAACTTAATGGTTTTCAGGGTTTCATGGTTTGGGGGTTTGCAATGTTTCCATTTGTTTCTATCATGTGTAAGGGTACGAGATTGGCATTTGATCAAGAGCATGAAGTCATTTAAGAACCTTGATGTTGGTGGCATTGATTGTTGAACTTTGTTGATGTTGGTGGTATTGATTGTTGAACTCCCCTACCGTGGCCTTAACAAGAATTTACCCTTCACTGAAAGGAAAACCACTGGTTAGGCATGCTAATATTTTTCTACTGCATTTTAAGGTTGAGGAAATGAACCCTTCACTCAAACCAAAATCACTGGTTAGGCATGTTAAACTTTTTCAATTTCTATCATGTTATAAGGTTGAGCAATCCAAGTTTGAAGACTTTGAGCTAGATGATGTTTATGTATCTCTTGTTAATGATCCCATTTCTAGTAGCGATGAATCAATGATGAGTTTCATGAGAGACCATGTTGCTGAGTGATTTGTAGTTTTGATGTCTATTTTTGCTACTACTATTACTACTACTAAAGTTGTAGAGAAGTTTTAGGAGTCCTCAAACTCTGAGCCATATTATTTATGTAGCTCATGTTGATGATCCCTTGTCTAGTAGTGGTGATGATTTTGATCATGATGAGGAGTGATCATGTTATTGATCACTAATATGTAGTCTTGTATTAGGCCAATGGACTCATAGCTTGTAGCATTGTTTTTGGACTTTATGGGCCATTTGGAGCCTCATTGCTTATGTATTTTTTGATGATATGTATTGCACTCGGTGCCATTTTGATATATTCACCTTTGCATGGTATATAAATGAGAAAACTTTGCATATTTTGTCTCTATTGGCTTGGAATCATGGTTGCAAATCTTAAAAATAGTTTTTTTATTAAAAAATAATTATTTAATGTATTTTTTTTAAAACCGGTTCATTGAGATCTGACCGCTCCCGGTTAGACCGGTTCCGGTTAGAAACCCGGTTCATTAGGTCCACCGGTCCGGTCACCGGTTCCGGTTTTTAAAACATTGATGTAAATAGAGGAAACAAGATTAAAAGCCAAAAACTATTACGGAATCAAGCCTTTGCAGCCATGTCCAGGAAGAAAGGAAGATTCAGTAAGTTTTGGTCCTCAGAGTAAGAGAAGAAATGTGGAAGAAGCACGATGCCTTGGATATGATGAACTTGGGCATTAAAATAAAGATTGTCCTTAATCTGAAAAAGGACAAGAGAAATAGGGAAGAAGCCCATGTCTCTGAAATGAGGAAAGAGCCTGATAAGAAAGAAGGAGCAAGGGATCTCCACTACGATTGAGATCATCTTCTCCTTTAAGTGATTTCTGTTGGTTATATGATAGGAAGCAGTGTAGCATCCTGATAAAAGCATGGTAGGAGCTCCTGGTGAATCAGCTTCGGGAAAACCTCTCTGATAACATTAATGGAAAACAGTCATCAGGAGCAAGGGTCACCATGGAAGATGTGATGACATATTGATGGAGCAGGCCAAGAGAATGAAGCTCTTCATTCTTGAGAAATTGCTACAGGGAAAAGGGTATGAGGTATGTATATATTTATATGCTAACATTGGATGCTGTGAAATCATGTCATATGGTTGCAGGTAATGAACTTTTGTATTTAGAAGTATGATCTATGGAGGAGTATCTCTCAGTGCACGGACAGATGAAATCAACATAAGATGTCCTCATGGTATATGAGGTGGTTGTATATGAACAAGAAACTAGAAAGGTTGTA
This sequence comes from Pinus albicaulis, assembly GCA_034641835.2. NCBI lineage: Eukaryota > Viridiplantae > Streptophyta > Pinopsida > Pinales > Pinaceae > Pinus > Pinus albicaulis. The sequence continues at coordinate 660,054,096 of CM076570.1, forward strand.
AGTCCCTGGGAATGAAGAATGTGCAGAAAGGAAGAGATCTTGAAATGCAACCATGTCAAGAGGCAGTTATCATCCGGAAGCCCAGAAGGTGTGACTAGGAAATCTCCTGGGAAGATATGTACACTCTGACAGAAGTCTGGTAAATAAGAATACCCTTGACAAAACATATCATTAGGAGATGTGTCAATCTGTATGAAGGATGCCGATGCCTACAGGAAGATGTCATGGTGAAATATCATCACTAAGGTAACTTTTGTTCTAAAAGTTCATATGTATATGTTTATCTGGATGAATTTGTGCAGGGCTGCTAATCATAAGAAAATGATGTATGATCCTTGGGGATGATTCGAATGAAAGCGGCATGGCATAACGGTGGACCAGATGAGGAAGACTGATGAATCACTTTTTGATAGTGGACATGATTCGTAACTGAAAGTGATGGATGATCTGTGCCCTATGAAGCCAAAAGTTGAAGATTCCTCAATATCGAAATCCATGACATCGAGGGGAGGAACTCTTCATGAGTAGCTGGATTGCAGCTGCAAGACCCTGGTTGGTGAGGAGCCTGGTGGTAAGTTTCTTGCTTGGAAGAAACTTGAAATATGTCCTTCTTGTGTTAAGAGGGAGTGACGTATGTGATTCTCTATTACATGTGTCATGCACTAGACTAGGACTAACAACCGTAAGTCTTAGTGAAGGCCATGTGAAGAGAATGGATAGACACATCATTTTGGTCTTCACCTGGAAGACAAAATGGAGGATTGGGTAATCATCTGGCATTCGATACTCTTTGAGAATGAGATAGGGCATTCAATATAAGAGTAGTCGCAGACCGATATTCTTTGAGGGTTGGCTACCCAAGAGAAGAATAGTCCAAGAAGGTCATACTACGGGAACACCTAGGTGGGGTATGTACCTTGGAGAGACAATAACTATGGTGTGTATTAGTCATGTGTCTCGCCATGTAGCCAATTGTCTCGTTGAGAGATGGGGCTATTAGTCAAGGCCTTGCACTAAGACAATGCTGGTTGATATGATGCTATACAAATGCGATTACCAATCCAATTCTTCTTATGAGATTCTTCAGTTTGAAAGTGACCATGTACCTGTATGAATACCTCCCTAGTTAAGAGGGAGTGTTGAAAAGTGTAACTAGGTCGGTCTTCATGTAATTATGTAATTATGAAAAAGAAGAAGTCAAAATAAATATACATTATTGTTGTATTTTCTTCATGGGTTTCATGAGCATAATTTATTAAGTAAATGGACTTCTTCTTGATGTCCAATAGGTTTGAGTTAAGTCTAGCTATATGCTCCAGGACCTTGTGGAATAAACTCACTATAGCCCTCAATGCAACGTTGAAGGCAACTCCAAATTACAGTGAAAAATATTTGTAAACTTGCTGGAATACTCCTTGGAGAAGTCGGCTTCATATCAGCTGGACAAGTCGGCCTAAAGATCAGACACACCCCTTCATATGTTGGTCGGCTCAACCACAGGCAGTGACAACTATAAATGCCCCACTGGGTTTTGCAGAATAGAATAGAAATAAGCAAGTATACCTCTGAAGTTTACGGACAAGACTAGAAGAAGGATTGCGGATACACTGAGACAGAAATTGCGTACCTACTATAGCAAGTGTTGCGGCCAAGGTTAGGTTAGTTTTGCGACTGTTTTGGAAGGTGATAATCGGACAAGCAATGTGGACTGCAGATTCCCCTATGATATTGCAGACAAGCCTGAGGTCACACTACGGACAAATCTCAAAAAAAGAATTGCGGATGTCGCTGCAGTAAAATATAGAACTTTCTCAGAAATAATTGCGAGTTAAACTTTAGGAAGATGTGTGGATTTATTTGAGTTTAGGAATATGGATACATGTGAAGCTACAACAGAGATAGTGCAGATATATACTAAGATACAATGATGATAAAAGGAAAGACTTCAGTGCGAACAAAGTAAGGGTTCAGTGCAGATAAAAGAAGAACATAATTGCGGATAAGAGATAGTGTTGAATGCAGATCTGAAGCAGTAACACAAGGAGAGATATCAAGGGTACAAGTTAGATTGCGGATAAGTGCAAGGGATGTTAAATCTGAAGAGGGAATTTGTGGTAATCATAAGGAGAAAAGACAGTGATAGTAAAGAAATTTACCTTCCTATTGTTCAAGCAATTCAACTACATGCATATACAAGGTCTCTAGCGCTGATGCAGATATAAGTAATTTGGTGAAGAGAAGATGCAAGGTTGAAGAGGCGAAATCAAGGTCTTGGAGACATATCTAGGTTAAGGGTCTATGTCTGAGTCATGGTACTTGTCATTTGAAGATCTATAAGAAGAATTCTTTGTGGGTTTTTCCTCTCCAAGAGGGAGAGATTTTGCCCTGGCTCTAGGAGCTTAACTTTTGTGTCTTGTGCATTTTGATAATTGACTTGATGAAAGATTAACTAAACTAAGGGAAGAAGAAGACATAAGTATCACAAGTAAGGTCGCAAGTAATTATCAAGAAGAGAATTTGTATTAACCTCCAACCATCCAAATTTTTAACACTTCCAACTATTACGGAGTAAGGTAAAGTGCATGACTCTACAGTTATGAAGGTGACATTGTCCCCTTGTAGGAACAGAGACACACATGGCTTGTAAGGATTAGGGGAAGGGTATCGTTAATGACGACTTGTGTGTCCTCAACCCTTCTTCCTTGCAGTCACCCCAATCTTTACTCTTGGGCAAGAGTTTGAAAATAGAGTCTCTCACCTAGAATAAACATTTAATCTAAAACTTACCAAGATAATTGCATTTCACTCTAGCTAGGTGCATCTCATCCTAATTCACTTTATCTTTTGGAGCATTTTACTTGCTATTTAATCTTATGCACTTGTTATAATGAGCATGCATTGAAGTCATCACTATTATTATTGTTGAAGTATTCCATTTGGGCAAGTACAATATCTTTGCAAGTAAAAGCTTTGGTTTATTTCAATTTGCAAGTCATTTGAATTGTTATATTTTACATGCTTGGAACTGTGAATGATAGTAGCTTTGATTGAAGCATTTCTATATATCTTGCAAATTGATATCATTTTATCTAACATTTATTGGTTTTGCAAGATTACTTGTTTATTTCTTCTTTGAGAAAGTGTTTATTATTTTGAAGCAATATTGAAGGCATTGGTGTACATGCTTCTTTTTATTATGTGTTGATGATTATTGAGAACATCTTTCATTTTCATATCTTGTAGTGCTTATCATACTTGTTGAACTTGCTGATAATCTTGAAGTAATCCAATTGACTCTAGTATCTCCTAGAAACACATATCATATAACTTTTCTGTAATATCCCCTCTTTCTGTGTTCCTTATTACATGGTTAGGATGGGCTCTCAGAGTCTGGGGCAGACAGGTCACAGGTGCAGGTTGGTGTCATCAATGGGCCTAGGGGATTTATGGAGGAGTTTTGAGGAGTTTCTACGAGGACCAGTGGCATTTGCTTGGTATATTCCATCATCCGCACAGTTTGTCTTTCGTTCCAGTGCATTCCAACAACTTTCGGAAAAATGAGTTATTTTTGGGCTTAACTGAATTTATTACGCTCAAGGTGGCATTCCGGGAGGGATACATGATAGAACGCCTCAGTGTAATAGCTCATTGGAACCGGAACGAGAATACTTACATGATGGGATGGCTAGACATGAGTTTCAGTGACCTAAGGAGACATGGTGGCCGAATTACTCTTTTCCCGCATTAAAAATAACATTTTAATTGGAAAAGAAGAGGGAAAATTGCTCCATGATTAAAATAATAATAAAATAGAAAGCTCTAGAGGGGTCCATGAGATCTATAAAAAAAGAGGAGGAGGCCATTTGGGGATATCTTTGATTTGATATATTTTCTTGTATGTGAGGTTGAGAACCTGGTTCTCTACTTCATTGGTAGCCCCAAGACAGAAACCCTCGGGTGACTGAGAGAGATTGGGTAAGTTCCCAACTCCCCTTGGTGAATTCATCCTGAATTCACAAGTGAGCTTAGCCGTGGAAGTTTGGTGCAGTTTTAGTGGAGGGCCCTTGCAATAGTGCAATAGATCCTTGAGGCCAAATTTTATCTCAAGTACGTGAGCTATTTATCTCTTGAGCTTGTAAGCCCCAGTTTATGTTATAATAAAGCTGAGATTATTTATTGCATCATTGTGTTATGGGATTGGATGAACTTTATATGTTTTATTTTACATGGCAATCCTCTGTTAGATGGATGATAATTTTATGGGAAATTTGTGGTTAAGTGAATTTTTGCAAATTTAGTCAAAATATCCGTTTGGGGATATTGCATTTTCATTTAGGGACCACCCCTCTTAGCTTACCTATGAGAGAGCTTTATCGGAGAGAGTTGGAAATAGGTGACATCCCCATCTCTTAGTTTTGCCACCAAACGACACCTTGCGGGGTTAAGAGATTTTTCTCACTAACTTAGGTGTGTGTGCTAGGCGGCAACAACATAACGTAGGGCTTGATTTTGACAGTTAATCGCAGATTCCGACAATTGATGACAGTTGACTGAAGGCTTTTGAATCAGGGTTTTGATTATTAATATTGTTGGGTTCATCTCTTGGATGTTGCTTAGTTGATTTTGTTGGATTGTTTTTTGGTTGAAGATATGGATCCTCTTTGTTGAACATTTTATGACAATCTAATAAGAAGAAGAATTTGAAAGGGTTTTCCCTGTAGTGGGTTTTGCCCTATTCTTTGACCAATCCTGGTGTCTCTATGTGTGAATGCTTTGCTTCTATTGTTCCTTTATGTTTCACTGCATTGATGATAATATTGTTCTTTCTATATAATTGCATATGTTGCTGAATAATGTTATGATGTTGTGGGGTGAATTCAATATGTAAATGATGAAATGAAATTATCTATAGCAAAGAACAATATAGCCCTATGAAAAATTAACAGGATGTTCTAGGGTTAGTAGTGGACAACCCTATTTATTACTCTAGATCTCCTTACATTTCTTCAAGAGAGTCCTTAGTTTGACTCTATATGCCAAAAAAATTAGTAGGGACTAGTCTCTCCCGACAGTCAATCATTAAAATTGAATTTTAACCTTTTATATTGTAGTTTAGTGTTAGATTAGAGTTTGTAACAACTATAATTTTCAGCCATAAATATGCTATATGTCTAGGGTTATTGAGCATTTAGATCGTTAAATAAAATTCTTATCATCATTTATTTCATTGCTGAATTATTTTCCAACCCATTTAGAGCTTGACATGTTGCACTTTAGGCTTGCTATGTGTTGATCAATTTTCAGAACTAGTTAGTTGCTTAAAACCTAGTTGAACTCATATTGTCATCCCCTGTTTTGTTTGAATATTTTCTGATTTGTTTGCTGCTATTATAACTTGATATGCTGCTGAAATTTATTAGCTTTTAGACAAGTTTTATAATAGCCATTGCTTTTTCACCTTTTGTGGTGTTTGCGGTACCCTCTTTGACCTATCTCAACTTGATAGATATCATAAATTGTCTTGGAAGCCTTACACAGTCAAATCTGGAAATTGTTTTAAATAAAACACTTTGTTAGGGTTAGATTAGGGTTTGTAACAACTATAATTTTCAGCCATAAATATGCTAGATGTCTAGGGTTATTGAGCATTTATATTGTTAAATAAAATTATTATCATCATTTATTTCATTGCTGAATTATTTTCCAGCCCCTTTAGAGCTTGACATGTTGCACTTTAGGCATATTATGTGTTGTTCAATTTTCAGAACTAGTTAGTTGCTTAAAACCTAGTTGAACTCATATTTTCATCCTCCATTTTGTTTGACTATTTTCTGATTTGTTTGCTGCTATTATAACTTGATATGCTGCTGAAATTTATTATCTCCTAGACAAGTTTTACAACAGCCATTTCTTTCACCTTTTGTGGTATTTGCGGTACCCTCTTTGACCTATCTCAACTTGATAGATATCATAAATTGTCTGGGAAGCCTTACACGGTCAAATCTGGAAATTGTTTTAAATAAAACACTTTGTTAGGGTTAGATTAGGGTTTGTAACAACTATAATTTTCAGCCATAAATATGCTAGATGTCTAGGATTATTGAGCATTTATATTGTTAAATAAAATTCTTATCATCATTTATTTCATTGCTGAATTATTTTCCAGCCACTTTAGAGCTTGACATGTTGCACTTTAGGCTTGTTATGTGTTGTTCAATTTTCAGAACTAGTTAGTTGCTTAAAACCTAGTTGAACTCATATTTTCATCCCCCGTTTTGTTTGAATATTTTCTGATTTGTTTGCTGCTATTATAACTTGTTATGCTGCTGAAATTTATTATCTTCTAGACAAGTTTTACAACAGCCATTGCTTTTTCACCTTTTGTGGTTTTTGTGGTACCCTCTTTGACCTATCTCAACTTTATAGATATCATAAATTCTCTTGAAAGCCTTACACAGTCAAATCTGGAAATTGTTTTAAATAAAACACTTTGTTTTCACCTTGAATGTCTCATCTTAATGGTGGTGATGTAAGTAGCTAATATTGGAGTCTTTATACTTGATTAGCTCTTACCTAAGGATTCTTTGAATTCACTGGGGAAGCCTCCCTAGTGTTGAATTCATCCTTCACTAGAGAGAGAGAAGCTGTTGCCTAGGTGATAGTGGTAACACTTCCATGTTACACTTCTCTTAGGCCCTTTGAAAGGCTTTGCACTAAGGTGCTAGATTTTGTGGTAATAGCCTTGACTTATGAACATTTTTTGGAAGAGTTCAAGGTCACGTCTAACTCAAAACTTAAAATATTGGTGCTTAAGCTGTTCTTAAGGTGCTTAACATGGGTTTTAATGCTTGATCTATAGTTAGGTTGTTTGTGATGTTTTCAGCAGATATGTGCCTAAGTGCGTTGAAATTTATTCCATTTGAGAATTACAATTATGTAGTGGGATCATGAATAGAGAGATAACTTTTAAATTTCATGAACAAAGATATGCACAAATATATATTCTAGTTGTACTTACTCTTTTTTGTCTTACTGTTCATGCATACCTTCCCTCTAAAATTTTTGCATTTTTTTCTTCTCATGCCTCCTTGCTAGTTGTTGACCTTTATTCTTCTATTTATGGGTATTAAACCTTTATTATCTAACTTCTTTAGTTTGTATTTTATAAGGGTTAAGTGGAAGCATAATCTTCTCCAAATTATCTTCTTGGAACGTTTGTTCTATGTTTTATCTATTTTGCTTGTATGTGTGCAACTTTGGAAAAAATAAAATAAAATTGGCATGTAACATTTCTGGAGCAGATGACCTTTTCCATTTCATTCACTTCATATTGTTGAAAAATATATATTCATATTTGTAGGTCACAGCGGGAGATGATTCTAGGATACGTATATGGGATTTGCGGATGTCAAACATGCCTCTCAAAGAACTTACTGGGCACTCTCATTGGTACAACTTTCCGGCTTCAAATTTTATATCTCATTGCCAAGAAAGTCTTGTCGTTATCATTTGAATGTTTATTACATTTATCGCTATTTGATTGAAATAAATTAATCTGATCCTATATTGTCTTATTTCTCTGTTGTTGAGTAATTGATGACAAAAATTTTAAAATGTGTAGGACTTGGCGTGTGAGATATAACCCTATGAATGATGAGCTTATTTTGGTAATTCTCTCCCTCTCTTTCTCTCCCACTCTCACACACTCAAATCCCTACAGATGAAACATCATTGCAAACACAACAACAAGGTTATATAGTTGTCCAAAAGGATTCCTTCATGATTCCCCGATTTTACTAATGCTTTTTGACACTTTTTTAGGTACTAAACTTTTAGTTGAGATAATTTGACCTCTACTTAGTGACAATTGAAATATCAATAGCTAATGATTATTAAAGATATTATATTTCATAAAATATGCAATTTCAAAAATAACTTTCATTATTTATTTATTTATGATTTTACTTTTATCTTACTAAAATTTACACCATGGTATTGTTGCATATAGTGTTTTCATTGATCACAACTTGTAATGTCCCTTCCTAGAATAATTTTTGGTAATAAGGGAGACTCACAAATTTGCATCTTTTTGACTCTTATGGAAGGCTGAAAATTATGTAGCTAGTGGAATGTGGGGGTCACCCCTCATGAAATACGCATCTCTTGGGGAAGAAGTTCGAATTTTCTGAGGGAAGTCAAGTTACTCGGAGAAAGGGGTCCACATGAGGAAGCAAAGAGAAATTATAAATAGAAGAATGAAGGCAACTAGAGGGGCTTTTGACACTTTGACATTTCTTTGTGCCTAGCACGCTTGAGCTGATTAGCTAAGTCTGCACCAAAGATTCTTGAGTGAGTTTCTCATCGAACTTGAGTGCCATCCCTAGGAGGAGTTTAATTTCAGTTGGAGAGCTGTTCTGGAAGCTATCCAAGCAAGTTCCTGGGTCTTTCTTAGTGGGTTGGACAAATGAGAAGAACACGCACACCTAGGGAGAGGCTGTTGTGGGGCAGCGTTTTTGTTGTGCCTTTCGGGAGAAGACTGGACTACAATTTGTTGGAGTTTTGGGGGTTGATTGGACATATTCCTGGGGAGCTTTTTCTGTAGTTTCATCACCATCCCCAATGATTGTGTGGGCCTGCATTGGGGCTTCCTTGAGCCACACCTGGGAGCCAAGAATGTGGGGAATTCAGAGCTAAAGCAAAGTGGGTTAGAAGGAGACATCCCAAGGGGAATTTCACAGGAAATTGGCAGCATTTTTGGAGGGCATAACAATGATTTCTTCAAGAGGGCCGAATTTGCTAGTCACTAGAGGAGCACGTGGAAATTGGGGAAAATTTCAGGGGTTAGAACTAGCCCAAACCCTTCCTGGGTTTTTGTGGGTTTGTTGAGAGGAGACTAGGGCTAATTTTGTAGAATTTTTTGAGTGCTAGAAGTTGGTCAAATCTCTTGTTCTTTTAGCCAACAGTGCACTTTCACAACGACCAACGTAGACTTCTTGGAGGAGTGTCATCTACAACATTTGGGTAGTGGATTTTTTATCACCTGGGGCTTGTAGCTTGCCTTGAGCAAGCCCAAGTGCATTCGTTCCATCTCCTATTGTACTCCATCTGTTATATAATGAAATTGGCCCAATTTGGTGTGTTTTTGGAGCATTCCTGGTTGACTGATCATGTGTGCAATTTATTTTGTTGAATGTGTAGTTTTTGCTTTGTTTATCATTGTTAATATACACTAGGAGTATTATAGTGGTATCAGAGCTCACATTCATGGCTCAACATGTGGAAGCAACTTCAATATATGATACCAGAGGATAAGAAGAACATCACTTACAAGAGGCACAAGCATAGAAGCAGAGAAAGGCAAATACAAATTACTCCTGACCCATTAACTGTTGAGTCGGAGGTTGAGAGGCCGGACATGGGGGATAATGGGGGAGACAAGATCAGTAAAGAGGAGGAGTTTGCCCAACGTCTATTGAAGGCCATCAACGATTTGTCTAAGCACATTGAGGAATTGAGGCAACAAAACTATAGGGGCAAGGGGATTCAGGGGGGAATTCATCTGGGTGAAGGCTTCGGTACTTCGCACCACCATGCAGCAAATACACCCAACATACCACTTATTTCTAGTACACCACCGAGGTCAACCATCCCCACATTTCTAGCATTCGGTGCTGGAGGGCCGCAAGGGCAGGAGGAGATGCCCATGGGGGACTATTTTGTGGAGTATCAAGATTCAATCCTATGGGCCCGATTTAAGAGAGGCCATCAGTTTCAAGGAATTTTTCCAGCTAAAGGGAAACAATAGGTGCAAGGGACAAAGTGGTAGAGGCTACACACATGCATCGATTTACAACGTTCCATGGGGAGATTATTCCTCCCAACTTTTGATGACTCACCTAAGAGCTCGACCAGGGCATGGGTTGAGAAGTTAGATGTCTACTTCCAACTCAATCAAACGACAGAGGTGGAGGCAATTAAAATTTCCATATTACACTTAGAGGGGGAAGCCCATGATTGGTGGTTCCATGGGTTGACCACGTTGGGGCATGCAGGAGTTACATTGTGGTTCAATCTTGTGCGCTGACATTGTCTGTGGAGGGTATGAGTGCATGCCTCTTAGTAATACCATCTTCCTGTCAGGCCCCATGAACTCCATCTCTAGCTTCTTGCAATCAGTGGTAACACGCCCAAGTGAGTACAACCACTGCACACCAAGCACTACGTTGGTGTCGGGAACATCGACCACAAAAAAATGGAATGTCATGGATTAGTTCCCCATCACTATTGTGATCTCGTGGACATATCTGGTGCACTGCATGGTTCAGTCAAGAACCCCTCAAATGACTCGGTGTGTATTCCCCTCCTCTCCACCATCTAGGCATCTACGAAATTGTGGGTAGCCCCATTGCCCACGAGTACTAAAACACACTGCCCCTGCACTGTGCCCCTGATCCTCAAAGTAGGTACTTCGACACTCCCCGAAGTGAAGCAATGACTCCTGTTGCTGGCAAGAAAGGTGCTCCCCCCTGGTGGAGGTGGTGGTGGGCCCTTTCCTCCTCTCGCCATAGGCAGACCACCATCTCTCACATCTATCTCCTGCTCCATATCATCCTCCGCCCCACTATAGGAAAAAACCTCTATGAAGTGGGGCCTTGCCCTTGGTACACCAATGCCCTGGTGCCCATGGCTCCTGGCAAGTGAAGCACAACTTCCTCCGACGGAGGCTCCTCCTAGCTTCATTATCCAACTATCCATGCCATTGGGTGTCTCTCTGTGGTGGGGCCCTAGTGTCTCTCCCCTTCTACTGAAACCAGGGTCTAGGGGTATCTACGTCCTAGTCCTAGGCAGAGCATCTTGCAAATCTTGAGCTTTACCAATTGTGTCCTACAAAGTGGTAGGCATGTTGGATCGCACCAAGCCCCTCAACGACTCTGCTAGCCCCTCCAAAAACATAAAGACCCTCTTGGCCTCTGACAAGTCTGGCACCATCACTGACAATATCAGGAATTCGAAGATATAAGCCTCAACACTCCCAGTCTGTTTGAGCCGTGTCAGCTCTCCAAAGTGTTCCTCCGGATCTTTCCTCTTGAAACACTCCAATACCCTCCAGGTAAAATCCTCATAGGCTGTGACTATTGCATGTCCCATAGTGGTCAAACCATGGAACCACTAACCATGGGCTTCCCCCTCTAAGTGTAATGTGGCAATTTTAATTGCCTCCACCTCTGTCATCTGGTTGAGCTGGAAGTAGACATCTAACTTCTCAACCCATGCCCTGGCTGAGCTCTTAGGTGAGCCATCAAAAGTCGGGAGGAATAATCTCCCCATCGTGCGTTGTAAATCGGTGCCATGTGTGTAGCCTCCTCCACTATGTCCCATGCTCCTATTGTTGCCCTTTAGTTGGTAGAAATCCTTGAAGGTGATGGCCTCTCTAAAATCGGGCCCAGAGGACTGATACTCCACAAAATAGTCCCCCATGGGCATCTCCTCTTGCCCTTGCGGCCCTCCAACACCAGATGCTATAAATGTGGGGATGGTTGACCTGGGTGATGTGCTAGAAACAAGTGGTACGTTGGGTGTATTTGTTGCATGGTGGTGCGAACTACCTGAGCCTTCACCCAGATGAATTTCTCCTTGAATCCCCTTGCCCTTGTTGTTGCTGCAGTTTTGCTGCCTCAACTCATCAAAGCCCTTAGGCAGATCGTTGATGGCCTTTAGAAGATTTTGGCAAACTCCACTTCTTTAATCATCTTGTCTCCCCCATTATCTTCCATGTCTGACCTTTCAACCTCTGGCTCAATGGTTACTGGATCAAGAGTAATTTGTAGCTTCCTTTCTTTGCTTCTATACTTGTGCCTCTTGTAGGTGACGTTCTTCTTATCCTCTGGTGTCATAGAGTAAAGTTGCTTCCACAGGTTGAGCCAAGACTATGAGCTTTGATAGCACTGCAGTATCCCCAAGGAAAATTAACAACGATAAAAAAAGCATGGATAGCAAAAATACCCACAAAAATTCTGCACAAATTAGACACCATGAATATATGCTAATTTGAGCCATTTTATCATGAGTATATGGGGTACAATAGAAGTTTGGAAAGTATGTACCTGGGCTTGCCCAAGGCAAGCTAGGAAAGTCCAAGTGAAGAAATCAACTGCCCCAACTACTAGGTGGTTGTCCCCTCGATAGTTCCGCGGTGGTCCTTCAGGAAAATGAATTGCTGGCTGTAAAGAATGGCTGATTTGACCCTCTTCCGGTGCTCAGAAAATTCTAGGAAATTAACCCCAGTCTCTTCACCAATAACCCACCGAAACCCAAAAGGGTTTGGCCAAATGCACACCTCCGAAATTCGACCCAATTTCCACCCATACCTCCAACTGCTGGGTATTTCGACCCACCTGAAAATATCATTGCAGATGGTCACCAAAATGGCTGCAATATTCAGCAATTACCCCTCCAAAATTACCCCACAAGCTCCAGCCCTCAACTCCTCTCTCTCCAAGCTCCCACGTGTGGTACGAAAGTACCACTGTGCAGGCCCACACAGTGCCTGATGGTGATTGTTTTGGTACAATAGTATCTCACGAATTGGAGCCCTAAAAGCACTCCAAGTCTTCAGCAATTGATGGCCCTAGGATGTCCTTGAAAGCCCAACAAATCCCCGACTTCATGATTAACTCCTCCAAAGTAGCGTATTCCCTTTCCTGCGTCCACCTGCTCTCCGACTCCACGAATTCACTTGGCAAGCTCCCTGGTCAGATCAGAAATGATGCTCGACACCTCCTTGGGCCGACACTTGAGGTCCACCAAAGGTAGGGTGAGATTCTTGCTTGAAAAGATTGTGTGCTCAACAACACATGCAAACTTGGCTCTCAGCTCAAACGTGCTAGTCAAGGGTGAATGTACAAATGATCAAAGATAGCACCCAAATGAGTGTCTCTCCTATTTTAGTCATTGAGTCTCCCATTTCCCCATGTGGGACCCAACCATTGATTTTCCCTCTCTCTTCCCTTCCAAAGGTGCACACTACCAAAGGGGGAGCGTATTCCCTTTTGGGGTGGCCCCCACCATCCACTAACCATTCAATTTTGTCCTTTCTCCTATGTTGGACCCTTGCTTTAGCTCAAAACTTCAAGTGGGGTCCCGCAACCCACTTTTCCTAACTAGTAATCCAAAATTTGACAAAATTGACAAAATTGATATTTCCCTTAGCAATATTGCTAAGTGGGAATATCACATATTTATAATAAGTTCCTTAAGAATGAATAAATTAAAAACCCAAGAAGAAAAGAATGATCCTCCACCTATTCACATAGCAGGTTAATTTTCTAATCTCATGCTAAGACAATCTTCTAACCCAAAATATGTTGATCAAGGAGCGCTATTGGGCAAATCTATATTCCAAAAACTCCAATTCCAATTTCTTTAATTAATCTAGGTGTAACCATTAACATGATGATTGAAGAAGTCGTGGAAACTTTAAATCTTCCAAATCTAAAGCATCAAACACCAATAATTCTACAAATGGTTGATAGGTCAACAACTAAACCTAAAGGAATTTTGAAAGATGTTATAGTTACAAATGATTCTTGGGAATATCCAACAGATTTTGTAATTTTGTATAATAAAACAAGTCTAGGGCATTCTACATTAATTTTGGAAAGACCATGGTTAGCAACTTTGGATGCTTATATTGAATATTTCTCTGGAAACATGAAATTTTTTAAAGGAAATCAGTTAAACAACTTATATTATATCTCCCAACAAAATCTGTTTTAGATCTAGAAGAACTTTTGTGGATTCCATTAGATGATGGCAATGATTATTATGTTGAATTAAATAAGCCAATTCTTACCATAGAACAAGCTTTAATGTTAAAAGAGCAATATGAAGCTAGACTAATCTTGAATTTCATGCAAAATAGTTATCCTTTTACCATTGAAATCAGAGAATGTATTAATCAGATTGAGGAAGCAGTAACAAGTTCTAGTGCAAACTCAGAAACTAATAATATTCCTGATTCATTTCCAAATTCCTCTGACAGACATACTCAATGCCAATATGTAGATGATTATTTTGTGGAAGAATCTATTGGTCATCAGGTTAAAACCATAGGGATTTCTCTAGAAAAATTGCTGAATACAAACAATCAATTATTGCCATTTCATAAACAAGATCTATGGAAATACACTTCAGAATTTGCTTGGGTTTACAAAGATATGAAAGGAATTAACCCATCTATTTGTGTGCATCATATTTATATTCAATGCCAAATTAATCATGTTTGTCAACCACAATGTGAAATTGTTAATTTTTTTCATACCAGATCGATTTATTGCACTTCAACAATTTATTAAAACTCCAGAACATACTTATCTCAAATATTTCTGAATTTGCCGAAAAATAAATAGACTGGTATATTAACTTTAAAAAAGCAACATAAATAAAATGAAGAGGTCAATCACACCACAATAATAAATTTACACGCAACACAATCTTCATTTAAATTTCTCAAGAAAATTCCGTGTTAGACTTGTTAACCACCATCTATGGGTAGTGTATATAGGAGAAAATTTTTCTCCTAGATAGTCCTCAACTAGCAGCTAACAACCCGTTGCAACATCATATAACTCAGTGTGCCATTGTCTCCACCACCTGAGCCAGCCATGTGGTCTCTCGACCACTTGTCATGATTGTATGTTTGAAGGTGGGCTTCCCTGTCCCGACCCCCAAGGTATGGCTTTTCATTGGTATAATTGAGTAATTTTTCTTATTTTTCATGGGCACTTTTGGGCATGGATTGGTGGGGGGATTCGGTGGAAAGATTAGGTTAAGTCTGTATTCTTGTCTCCACTGCCAGATTTCGTGGTTACCCTTGTATCCTAGTCCCGTGGGAATCTCCTTTACTGGTCATTAGCTTTAAGGTTGGCACTACATGGGAAATCCGATTTTGGTTGCATGGTCCTGCTTCCTGACACCATGTACATCACTCCCCTTCCACTCATTTAAGCCCCATTCATCTCTTTTCCCATCTAGGTCCACATAGGGCTAGCGTCCCCCTCCCCTTGTCCACACATTGTAAAGCCCTTAATTTTTTTTTTCACAATTAACAATCATTAACAAAGTTGATACTACACAATCCAGAGTGAAATATTTTGAAACAGAATATATCAATTTACTATTGAATACTTACTTGGAACTGTGTTTGAAGATGTTCCTGACCCGCCATGGCTCCCACTCCCGTTACCAAACTGCCATTTTCCTCCCAGCCTATTTGGGGTCAACTTCTCCGGTCCCCAGATCCAGAAGACAAGTCTCCTGGCCCTTGTGCCAAAAACTCCAATAACAATCAAGATCACTCTATGACTCTGTTAGAACTCAATGCTCTTGTTTCCCACAGTTAGAAATCCTTTGACAACATTCGGGTCAGTTTTCCCACCTCACTCACCCATGCCCATCAAGTTTCCCCCCCTTCCCCTTTTATACACCATTCCCCTAAGATATTTATTAAAATATCCTCTTTTAATAAATATCTTAGTCAAATATCATTTTAAGATATTTATTAAAATATCTTAGAGTTATATTAAAATATTATTATTTCATAAATATCTTAGATTTATTAAATATCATCATTTAATAAATATCTTGGATTCTTGAAATATCTTGGATTTATTATTAAATATCATTATTTAGTAAATATCTTGGATTTTATTAAAATATAATATTTTATTTGCATAAGTCAATGCTTTTACTTTCCTTTGAACAAAATATTAGTTATATTATGATAGTGGTAGGTATAACTTTGAGCTCACAATACATTCATTATATTTTGGTGAGTTAGGTATTTACTCATTACTTCAATAATTCACTCATTGCCCTATATTGAGACTTTTCATAATTGATTAGTGCATATACTAGTGCAGTACACGTGATATATGCATATGTAGCTATCATATGTAGGTTTCATATGCATGCTAATATTCTATGTTCCCTATAACTCGAGTTGGGTCATTACATACACCCCTGCTTCAGAAAACTTCATCCCAAAGTTAAGTTTTATGTCGTATATCATTAATTATTTAAGTGATTAGTATAATCATATAAGAGTGGTGTATCATAATTGAATTTTCGTTTAATGTGTGAGAACACTTTAACATTTATGTTTTGATCATTTATTGGTTTACAAATTTAGTGGTCACATCTTGCCCCAACATAGTTTCCAAGCTATTCTAGAATCATCCTATCCTTCCTAATCTCTTCTGCCCCCATCCTATCCGTCTTTCTATTATGCTAATTAGAAATATCAAAGTTTTGATAATTTTGTATTTCCTAACGTTAGCCAGAAATAATGTGGGTTGGGGACCCACAAATTAGATTAACGTAAACTATGGCATTTTCCTATAGTGGAGAGGCAAATATTGCGGCCTTGGTGGGGGCACAATGAGCCAATGAGGAGACACTGCGCCATCCAGGAAGGCAACGCAATGATTGGATAGGGAAAGGCAATGTAGGAGTGGCTCAAAAATGAGGGGCGATGCAGAATTTGGTGGGGCCCAAGGGGAACGTTGGGCCTTTGGAGACAAAAGGGAAGAGGCAACTCATTTTGGTCATTCATTCAATCTTCTAATTCGACTTGTCTTTTAACAGAGCATGCTTGAGCAAGTGCCAAGTCTGCATTGTTGTTCAGCAACCGAGTGTTCCCGTGCGGGAATCTCAACCTCTACTTCGGGGGACTTCGAGTGCCTGCCCTAGGGAGGCAATTTCATCAGTTCGATTCAAGGAGGAGTTGTGGGATCCATTCACAACATATTCACCATTAGCAACAGTGCAACAGAGTCCCAACAACGCAGTAGTGAGAGAGAGATCATCTGGGTGCTGAGGAGTGCAGGAGATTTTGAGGAGGAAATTGGTGGGGAGGCTGAGAGCTTCCTAACTGGGTTATTGCACATCTTTTGGGAGCATTCTGCAGTGACATTTCCAGGTGCACAGTTTGAGCCAGCAACGTAGAGGGCCAACTCCAAGAGAGCCAATTCATGGGGTCAGCCATTCCACAGTTCCTTCACGGGTTATTGTGGGTTTTGTGAGTAGAGTCCGGGGTTAAAAGCCTGGAATTTTCTGAGCATTATTCCAGGCCCTACCAGCAGATTTAGTGGAGCAGCAACAACATTTTTGGGCCAGGACTACGCAGAGCTAGAGCAGCACAACATACCTTTGGGGGTTGATTTTAGCTTGTGACACAGGCTACTTCAGCTTGCCTTGAGAAAGCCCAAGTGCCATCATTCCAGCACCCACATTGTACACTTATATCAGAATTAATATAATGGATCAGACCTGAATTTTATGGCTCCAGTTTGTGTTTTCATGGTATAATTATTTTTGTTGTTGTTAATGTCTATTGATGCATTGTTATTACTGCTAATTTCTAATTAGGAATATTACACCCCATTGCAAATCCAATACCGAAAGCTCCAACAGCCGGTCAATCTGTTAACCACTCATTGGCTGTTCATTTTCCATAATAGAACTTATGGTGTACAATATGGAGCATGTGATAGAAAGAGAGAGAAAGCGCCAAGGAATAATGCTATTGTTGTTTGGATGTAAAGCTGATGAAAATTAATTAGACTGCAGAGAGCATAGACTGAGATAGTGATTGTGATGATCTCCTACGAATAAAGATACTTTTCTCCTCATTTGATGTGCGATTGCAATACATATCACACCTTGAGAGGAATAATGTTATTGATTTTTGCATGTAAATTCATTGAAAATAAGCTAGACTGCATAGGGCATAGAAATACAGGAATTGTGATAGGGATGAGAACTTGAGAATAATAAAGATAGTTTTCTCCTCATTTGATGTGCGATTGCAATACATATCATATTATCACACCTTGAGAGGAATAATGTTATTATTTCTTGAATGTAAATTCATTGAAAACAAGCTAGACTGCATAGGGCATAGGAATACAGGAATTGTGATAGGGATGAGAACTTGGGAATAATGATAATTTTGTTCTTGTTTGGTATGTTGAAATTTCATACAACATGCACTGAAGGATTAAATATCAAGGTTCCTTAACATGATAGTTTTTTCCTTGGTTATAAGTGCTATCCCTGCAAGCACAAAATCGTACAATTATTGCTTTTAAAATTTTGGAAAACAGTAAATTTTCTCAATGTGTTACCAATTATGCTTTAAAGCATATTCTAACAATGTGTATCGCTGCTCCTTTTTCTTATTCAAGATATCTATATTAAATCACAGATTATTCCTGAGATGTATTTCTCCTCAGAGTGCAGGTACAGACTCAACTGTGAATTTGTGGCAGACTTCACCAATTAAATCTGGAGATTCGACACCAGGAAGGTCCTTTGCAATTTTTAGTATCTGAACTAGTTGAATATATAGAAAACAATTTTTTATGCCAAACTATTTTCTCAGTATGCTGATGTTAGGCATACACTAGTAGGTTTTCTGAGGATATTGGCAGGTACATAGTAAGTCATAGACTCATGGAACCCGTTTTTCACACTTTGACAGTTGGGTAGATTCACCTACAAGCCTAGTTGATCCTCTAATACGGTCATACAATGACTTTGAAGATAGCGTCTATGGTATGAAGTTTTCCTCTATACAATTTGGCATTATATGATACCGATGTTTGTCTTAGTTCTTTTTCAACTGATAGCAGTGAAATTTGTTAGGTATTGCTTGGAGTTCTCAAGAACCTTGGATCTTTGCTTCCCTATCATATGACGGAAGAGTAAGCTTCTGCCCCACACTCATCTACTACAAGATTAGAAAAATACCATTAAATTCTAACTCTATAATGGACTTTATGTGGTATTTGATTCTTATTTTGTTTCTTTGTTCCTGCATGGGTTGATAATCTTGTAATCATTTAAAAATCTGTTTTGTTGGGTTGTACCCAAGGTGGTGGTGGATTCTGTGCCTCAAAATATACACAAGGACATGAAGAAAAAGCCAAAAATGTAGCAGTGGTAAATATTGCAAATGTGACAGTATTCCTACCGATTTAATAGAACAAGTTGGGAACAGCAGTTATGTAACGAGTAGGAATGATTACAATACATGGGAGAAAATCACTAGTTGGAGGGTCATTACTTGATACTGTAATTCATGGGAGAAAATCACTAGTTGGAGGATCATTACTTGATACTGTAATATTCACGTATATGTACTGCAGGCTAAAATTTGCTGCATGGTATTTTGAGGAAAGAGCCATCCACGCAACAGTAGGATGAATTGTTCTCTATTAATCATGTCATGATTCATCTTGAAAGTGCACCAAAATATTTTATTTTTCGGTTCACTTTTGGCTTTATACTTAACATGAGGAATAAAGTGCAACACATTTTCTGAAATGTAAGTGATTTTTATAGACTTATGTTAGGTATTATTTCTCGAAAGCCATACATTCTTGCTCCATTCCATAAATATGTATTGATGGTGCTAAAGACACATTATATTCCAAACAACGATGATGTATTAAAGATAATATCTTCAAACAAGTTGAGTTTCACAAAAAGGTATCTGCTCTACTGAGATGTTCCCAATAAACCAGATGCATACAATCTGCAGGATTGGCTCTCTTTCACCACTTTTTCTCCAATTTATCAGCCTTCCACTCTTTTGAACTTTTGGTTTTCAACGTATTGTAAGTGCCAATTCATATAACTCTAATACAGTCACTTTAATTAACATTGTATATATGTGACAGATTGCCAACTAACTGGAAATAACCTCTATTGCACGGGAACCGCTCCCGAGAAATGGGAAACTCGTTCCAGAGGTTCCTCCGTTCCCGGGAGCTTTGGAACTGTGTGGGAACTTACCATTTTCAGTAGGAGCTGCGACCAAAGCTGGGGCACGTTCCGGAATCTTTGACCACTATGATGATTGACGTTCCGGCGTTTCCAACAAAACTTGCTGCCAAAACAAAACTTCCTTCAACGTTTTTAGTAAGTTTTACCAAAAAAGAAACTTCATTTCTGTAAATTTGCCCCAAAACCCGCCAAAAAAAAATCCCTTCTCAAAGTACACGCAGAAAAAATATTTTTCTCGCCAAACTCATTCACAATATTGCATAAAGTTTGTCCTCCATTCACTCCATCACTCTAATTGTTAACTTGTTTAAGAGCGCAAACTTGTATTCATTTGCAAATAGTGCCTGAAGCAGCGGTTCTTTGCGACCAGTAACCTTAGTGAGTTTCCAAATACTTTTTTTTTTCTAGACATTTAAACTCCAATAGTGAGGGCTTTAACTTTTCAAGGATTTCTTCTTTTCTGTCCTTTCTGTTTGTGAGCTCTTCTGTGGGGCTATTTCATTTTTCAGCCCTGTTTTATGTGATGTTTAAACTCTGGTTTCTTGCTTCCCTTATGTGAAATTCCTCTTGCCATTAGTATGTTAGTTTCATTTCCTTTCAGTTTCAGAGAGACTCTCTAGACTGGTTCTTGTAAAGATATTATATTTTTTCATAATAAAAAATTATATTAAGTTAGTAAATGCATCAATGGTGTGTCTGACATTTCTAGAATAAGTAACATTGACGCTCCTTTGACAGGTACAAAGTATTAGACCCATATGCCACATTACAGCATTCCACAAATAAATTATGTAATTAAAAAAAAACATTTTTTTATAATAATATTACCGCTCCCAATTAGCCGTTTCCTGTAATTTTTTGGGAAACCTCTAGCCGTTCCGGACACTCATACCCAAGTTCCCAACGTTTCCATGTTCCAGAAACTCATGCAACATAGGAAATAACATTCTCATACCATATCAAACCAATTAAATATCATAATTATATAACATGCTTACATGCAGAAACTCTTCCACCGATCTTATAATGTGAAGAACTTGTTATGGATTGATTTCCTTGCACCTTGGAACACAACTTCACTTTTTCGAAAAGAAGTGGGAATCCATCCACTTTATGAATGCTAAACTCAAACAAAAGCTCGACCGACCGTCACATACTTAAGTAAAGAATAGGTTTTGCTATTGGATAAATAATCTGCCTGAAGGTTATTGCATTAAAAATATTCAATACAATTAATAGCCACTAACAAGCATGCCTGCCTGGATTTGAATTTGGGTCATTGTCACCATTGTTATCAGAATCAGATTGGTAACTGAATTGGTTGACCCCCAAAATTGGAACCAGACAAAACGAGTAAAAGTCTTGAAACCTAAGTTGCATGATACAGGGAAACAAGTATGGGTACGAAACATGACCCCCCCAAATTTTGAAAATGGGGAAACACGTTTTATATATATATATATTAGAACATTTAAGAAATGTGCAATCATAAATCATACATGATACATTATTACATTATGATTACATTGTCCAATGTCATTGCATAAACTACAAGTCTATCAATTATACATAATGAAACATGTTAACATCACATTTACTTGAAAACCACTATTGAAACCATTACTCTCTTCCTCTTTTCTCCTTTCTAAAATTGTCTCTTTCCAAGTGAAATGACTTGCTCAATTCTTCGTGTGATGAGGGAATGAGGTGAGAGTCTTTTTATAACTTGCAAACAATATCTAGAAACATTCACAAATTAATTTAATTGCCAAATAAAAAACTTAAAACAAAAAATCCGTTTTTTTGCCAGAAATATGGTTGTATGGGCGTGAAACGCAATTAAGCCCATATGGGCCGTGTTTAAGCCTCGAGAAATGCACTTGTACGGCTTGAAACACATTTCAAGCCTGTACGAAATCCGTTTTAGCGTTTTGTTTTTGTTTCCGATTTGAAATGCCCTCTTGGCCAGTGTTTTCTGCAAACATAGCTTGAAACAAAACTGGTTGACCAAATAATACATAAACTATTCAAATTTTGAGACACACATCCATGT
This sequence comes from Pinus albicaulis, assembly GCA_034641835.2. Lineage (NCBI taxonomy): Eukaryota > Viridiplantae > Streptophyta > Pinopsida > Pinales > Pinaceae > Pinus > Pinus albicaulis. The sequence continues at coordinate 660,075,997 of CM076570.1, forward strand.
AATGTAGATCCAAACTGTTAGACACAAATATGTGAAGTTTTCTCATGTATATAGCAAGGATGCATATAACCAAAATAACGTTGACTGCAATCGATATTTGAACCCAAATACATAAATAAATATGATATTCCGAGGGTTTTCAACTTCTTGGGACCACACAATTTCCACTAATACCCCATCATATCACTCAGCCACTCCCCTCACCATAATAACTTGGCTATTGGCAATGAAAACATTGGATTTCTTTTTTTTAGGGGTTTAGTGGCTCTGTGTGTTGTCTGTACATTGTAGTATGGAATTGACTGGTTTGTTATGGATCTAGTCATTTATGGTTTGAGGCTGCAATTTGGATCACCTTAGAAAATTATAAAAGCAAGTCTCATATCCACACATTTTTCTTCATAAGAGAGTGCCTTCCAAATGCAGACAGTCCGCACAAAATCACAGAGATGCCCTTAAACAATGCCTCTAAATATATCATATTGTCTTCTTCGGATCTGCGTGAAATAGCCTCACATTTACCACTTAACTTTCTTCTGGTCTAGGGCCGAAATGGCCTCAGACAAGGGCTAGTCTTCTAATTTAAATAGACCCTAACCAGGACTGCAAGTATGAGTTGTTTAGAAGGACTAACCATCCATTGTTTGAGAATATATACTTCAGGTTTATCCAATCAAACCTGTGAACTATCCAATCTGAGCTTGTTGTCCTCTAATCCGCGCCTCTTTGTCACAGTTTTCCCAAACAATAATTCTCTTATGTCCTCGACCTCTCTCTGCATTTTTGCCTTCTTTCTGAATTCTTCACTGAAATCTTGGTTGAAATGAGGTGTTGGACGTCATATTTATATAGGATTTGATTTATGAAGAATACACATGTCCTTTTGCAGTGAGGTTGACTTAGTATAATTGAGTATAGGTCGGCTCAGGAGAAATAATTTAATATGCTATCTTAAAAATTCATTTTCTCCTAAACTATAGGGAGTTTGAGGGCAAGTGAGGGCTCATTAGAAAGGGGAAAGAGTCCTCTATAATCTAGTGAAGGAATCATTGCAATATGATGTCTTCAAGATGTCGAAAATTGATTTTCTTTATGAATGTTCGGAATTTTATGACAACCATTAGGATTTTTAGGATTCCTCATGTATAAGGATATTGGGACAGAATGAGGGTTAGGGAAATTTAATTAGAACTTTAAAAGTTTTCTCCAACTATCATTCATATCATCAAGTCCATCCATCATCAAGTGTGTCATTATTCATGTCATCATCAAGTGTGTCATCATTCATGTCATCATCTTATTAAATGTTTAGAACAAAGTTTTAGGGCTTCTTTACATAAGCAAGGACATCATCTTCTCACAACAAGGTTAGTTCTATAATTGGAACTTAGGGATTATACATCAATCTTTTATGTTTAGGGCATCATGGGCATCTTAGACTTATTCATTTATAGTAGGGACATCATCATGGTTTTAGGGCTTCTTTATCAAGAGTAAGGATATCATAATATGAGGTTATGGCATCTTCATATTCCAAAAACAAGGTTGGTTTAAGGACTTTCATCACTAGGGTATTATGGGCATCTAGGGAAACATTGTGCATCACAAGAATTTTCCATCACAAACAATTCCATATTGACATCAATGACAACCTTGACTAATAAATTTAAGTTGGATAAGTATACTCCGCCACATACCAGATCAACGGATTCAACAATTTCGATGGTTGATTTCAATAAAATATTTTTAGACCTTGAAACTAAGGTGATTGGACAAGGTGATAAAATCGAAGAGCTCCAAGACATGACAAAGAGAATAGAGAGTCAGCTCGAGGAGAACAAGAATGGATTTAAAAAGGAGCAGGAAGACCTGTCATGTAGGGACATCATCATGGTTTTAGGGCTTCTTTATCAAGAGTAAGGATATCATAATATGAGGTTATGGCATCTTCATATTCCAAAAACAAGGTTAGTTTAAGGACTTTCATCACTAGGGTATTATGGGCATCTAGGGAAACATTACGCATCACAAGAATTTTCCATCATAAACAATTCCATATTGACATCAATGACAACCTTGACTAATAAATTTAAGTTGGATAAGTATACTCTGCGACATGCCAGATCAACGGATTCAACAATTTCAATGGCTGATTTCAATAAAATATTTTTAGACCTTGAAAGTAAGGTGATCGTACAGGGTGATAAAATCAAAGATCTCCAAGACATGACAAAGAGAATAGAGAGTCAACTCGAGGAGAACAAGAATGAATTTAAAAAGGAGCAAGAAGACCTGTCATGTAAGGTGGATCGAGCTACGGTGATTTTGACTTGTATTTGTAAGAGCCTGAATATTACACCCGATCAAATACCCTAGGATAATGAAGCTACTCAACATCTCAATTCTCCATACTCATCAAAATCGTCAAACGCACATGAGAAACCCGAGTCTCCAAAGACATCTTCCATGCTTAATCAAGAAAATAGTAACACAAATTTTCAAAACAAGCATCTTTGGAATCCATACACAATATGCCAATCCCAAATCAATTCCCCTTCTTCACTCCTTCATTAAATGCATATCAACGAAGAGAAAAACTTGAGCTCTCCAAATTTGACGAAAATGAAAAAAGCAACATGTCTTAGTTCAATAAAGCAGAAGAATATTTCGAGATTTACAGTATTGATAGTGATGATGAAAAGATCAAACATGCATCCATGCAAATGGAAGGCGAAGCATATAACTGGTATATGTGGTGGAAGAAGTCGACATTTTCCATCAATTGGAAAAAGTTAAAAAATGATTTCTTTAAGAGATTCCAAGGCGTCAAGGAGGATGAGTTCTTCTCAGCACTCACCAGATTGCATCAAAAAGGCGATGTGGATGAACACACCTGGGAATGGGAAACTTTAGCCACACAAGTACTTGGAATATTTGAAACTCGTCTCATTCAATCATACATCACAGGGCTTAAACACCATCTACAAGAAGAACTTGAGCTTCATGACATTACGTCGATAGAAATAGCAAGACAAAAAGCAAAAGCTGTTGAAAAGACATTTGAAAAGATGCTATGGTCAAAGGTTGAAAGAGTATATTCAAGACGAAGATTTCCCTAGCCTGCAAACACGGATAATACAAAATATGTTCCACCACATCTTCGTGAAGGAGACAAAACTAATTTGGAAATGCAAAGAATGAAAGAAGGAAAATGCAAACATTGTTGCGAAAAATGGGACCCGAGATACAAATGTGCGAAAGGGAAAGAAACCAAGAATTTATATACATGTGAAGCAACCAATGATTCAAACAATGAAGAATCAAAAGTAGAGGACAATGAATATTCGCCACATTTTTCTCGAGAACCAGATGATGAGAGTATTCTGCCTGTATCATTTTCAGCCATGACATGTATATCACAACCTCAAACATTAAAATTAAAAGGACATATCAAGAAGAACAATGTAATGGTTCTTATCAATACCAATAGCACCCACAATTTTTTGGATTCCAACATGGAAAAAAGACATACCCAACATGAAGGTTATGCTCGCTGACGATAAAAAAATGAAAAGGTAGGGAAATTCCATAATGTCAAATTACACATTCAAGACTTTAATCTAGAATCTCCATTCTACATTGTACCATTAGGAGGAGTGGATGTGGTCTTAGGTATCCAATGGTTGTAGAATCTTGGCACTTACTTTGCCAACCATCAAAAGAAATTTAGAAAATTTAAATGGGGAGGATAGAAGTACAAGTTATATGGATTCCAACCACTTGAGAATAAAATCATATTGTCGTCCCAGATGATGAAAATGATTCGGAAGGGAGCACGAACTTATGTAGTACAATGTCATCAATTAGAAATGTTAACTTCAAATTTGGTCAACGAAGCGACATTCGAAGTCCAAAAGCTCGTTCAAAAGCACGAAAAAGTATTCCAAGACCTTCCAATGAAGATGCCTCCTAAAAGAGAAATCGAACATACAATAGAAGTCAAAGAGGGATCAAATCCCATAAACATAAAGCCATATCAATATCCACATCATCAAAAAACTTAAATTGAGAGATTAGTCCAAGATATTTTAAATTGTGGCATCATCTCAAAAAGTAAGAGTTTGTATGTTGCTCTAGTTGTACTAGTTCGAAAGAAAGATGGACCGTTCAGGTTATGTGTCAATTATTGAGGAATAAACAAAATAACAATTAAAAACAAATTTCCAATCCCTTTCATCGACGACATGTTGGATGAACTACATGGTGCTAAATATTTCTAAAATTGGACTTAAGGTTAGGGTATTACCAAATTAGAATAAGGTTGGAAGACGTAGCAAAAATTGCATTCCAAACACATCAAGGTCATTACAAGTTTAAAGTAATGCCTTTTGGTTTAACCAATGCAACGAAAACATTCCAAGCTAATATGAACGAGTTATTTCGTCCATATCTAAGGGAGTTTGTGTTAGTATTCTTTGATGACATTCTAATTTATAGTAAAACATGGAAGGAGAGCTTACAACATTTGGAACAAGCTCTTATAGTATTAGACAAACATCAGTTCTATGCCAAGAAGTCCAAATGCACTTTTGGGAAGGAAGAAGTAGATAATATTGGACCTGTAATATCCAAAGAGGGAGTAAAAGTAAATCCTAATAAGATCAAGGCTATAAGGGAATGGATCAAACCATTTAATATTTCCAAGCTAAGAGGATTCTTAGGATTGACCAGATAATATCGAAGATTTATTAAAAACCATGCCCATATAACTGCACCCCTAACGAACCTTCTAAAGAAGAACTCATTTCGATGGAAAGAGGAAGCTGAAAAGTGTTTTGAAGAATTGAAGGAGGTTATGTCTAATTCGCCAGTATCGGCACCTCCAGATTTCTCTAAACCATTTATCATTGAGTGTGATGCTTCAAGTTTTGGTATAGAAGCAATGTTAATTCAATATGGTCATCCAATAGCTTTCAAATGCAAGAAACTCAATAAGTGGGTACGTCTTAAATCTACATACAACAAAGAAATTCTTGCTATTACGCATGCACTAGCCAAGTGGAGCCAATATCTTTTGGGAAGTAAGTTTTCCATACGAATAGACCATAACAGTCTTCAGTACCTCCTCGAACAAAAAATGATCTCCGAAGAACAACAAAAGTGGATTGAAAAAATTGTTGCCTTTGACATGGAGATATTACATGAAAAAGGAAAGGACAATGTAGTGGCAGATGCTCTGCCCAGAAAAGATGAAGAATCGTCACTACTTGTAGCTTCGATTGTTGTTCCTGAATGGCTTAATGAGATTCAAAGTGAATATACAAAATATCCAGAAACAAGTGTTATAATCAATAACCTTCCGCACAACTCAAAATTTGAATGGAAAAAATATATTCTATGGTATAAGGGAAGAATATATCTGAATTCAAATTCCAAGTTTAAAACCAAGATTCTTAAAGAGTCACATGATTCACTGTCAGTCGGACATGTAGGATTATTTAAAACCTACTATAATGCACACCAATCATTCTTTTGGAAAGGAATGAGTAACGATATTCAGAAATATGTAGCAGAATGCGATAAATGCCAGAGGAATAAAAATGAAAATATTAGGACACCTAGATTACTTCATCTTTTAAATATCCCAAATCAGAAATGGGAATAAATATCAATGGACTTTATCGAAGGATTACCTATGTCTGAGGGTAAAGATAAAATTATTGTAGTAGTCGACAGACTCACTAAGTATGCTCGCTTTATTGGAATGAGGAAATCAAAGTCATAAAAAAAAAGCGCCGAGATATTTTTCAAAATTTTTTACAATTTACATGGATTTCCCAAGGTCATTGTGAGCGATAGAGATGCCAAATTTAAAGGTAATGTTTGGAAGGAATTTTTCAATCATATATGAACTTACCTCAACATGAGTTCAACATACCATCCTCAAACATATGGCAAAACTGAGGTTGTCAATAAATGTTTGGAAGCATTTCTACGTTGTTATGCCAGAAACAAAAAAAATAAGTGGGTCCAGTGGTTACATCTCGTGGAATGGTGGTACAATTCGACTTACCACACGTCAGCAAAAATGACTCCATTTCAAGCTTTGTACATGTACAAACCTCCGAAATGGAAAGAATTTGCTATCATCCAAACAAAACTACTAGTTGTTAAAAACCAATTAGAAGAAACCCAAAAGGTCGTCCAAACTCTAAACGAAAATCTAAATAATGCAAGAAACTGTATGAAGCATCAAGCTGACTGAAATAGAAACAAGAGATAATTTGAAGTTGAAGAATGGGTAATTGTCAAACTTCAACCATACAAGCAGATGTCCTTAAAACATAAAGGAAAAAATAAATTGGCACCAAGGTTTTATGGACCATACTAGATCAACAAAAAGATCATCCAAGTCGCTTATAGGTAAAGCCTTCCTAATAAGGGTCGTGTTCACAACGTCTTCCATGTATCATGCCTCAAAAAGGAACTTGGTGAACATTAATCAACGTAAACAACATTTTCATCTTTAGATGAAGAAGGGTCATTTTAGAGCTAGAAGGTATCATCTCCATTAGGGAAAAGAAGCTCTAATCTCAAGTAATCAAGGAATACCTGATGAAGTGGAAGGACTTACCAAAAGAAGAAGCTTCTTGGGATACTTAAGCGTTTCGTAAACAACATCCATTGTTACGTATGTGTTATCACTGGAAAATTGTACAAGCAAAGGTGACATTATTTAATGTCAGGTAGAAGGATTTACAAGGCTAAGAGACATTAGAGAATCTGAAAGTATTTAAAAAATCTCTAAGGTCTAAGGAAAAATCAAATTTGAGCTAGTCAAATATGCTTTTGCGCGCAAAATTCTTTGATAAGCGCAATCCTGGGAGTGGCGGAAGTCACTTTCCGGGACCATAAAAGCACACTCCAGGACATTGATTCCACACTTGAAGCCGCCTAAGGACAACCACCCAAGCCTCCTTAGGACGTCAAGGGAGCACATAATGGAATAAATGTGGCACACAATGGAATCACCCTCCTCTCTTGGGTCACCATCCACAATGTACCAAGAGAGGGAAGGAGGATTTGAATTCTCCTATAAAAGACCACCAAGAGATGAGCAAAAGGAGAGCACATTGTTATGCTGGCTAGAATTGCCCCAAGCAATACCAGCAGTGTGTGATCCGGAGCAGAGATAGAGGGGACTCAGTTGTTGGCCATCCAACAACTCCAGTCCACCATAGTAGAGAGAGGGAGACTTTGCGCCAAGGCAGCTCAGAAGTAAAGACATCCTTGCATCGAGACTTAGAACCCCAAGTTCTAAGGGCCCCTTGGAAAGTGGGTTAAAGTTTCATCCTCATTTCCTACCAGCACTCAATAAGAGGGGACGTAGGCGCCGCCGTTTGGATTATTGAAGTTGTTTGACTCTATTTAGAGCTTTTGTGTTATTTGTTTTGGTTTTAGTTTAATTTTTATGTTTGAATATGCATGCTATTTCTCTATCTAGTATGTTTATGTTCTAGCATGTTCCACTAACTTGCTTGACTCCATATATTTTCTGCCTGTGACCAATAACTTGAGAGGGAATACCACACCCCTTAAGTTGGTGTGATTTCGTGCATACGTGCACCAAACACACTTAACACAAAATTGGCGACTCCACTAACGTTTATTTCCAAGTTTATGTGGTAGTGCTTGTTTGCAAAGACCTCCGTCTTTGCTGTGGAGTTGGGCTGGAATTGCCCCTTTTGTCTCCTTCATGACAGACTAGAGCAGAACAACTCCAAAAAAAATTACATTTGCAAGAATTTGTGTGCATTTTCCACAGACAGGCGCGCCCAAGGTGCGCATTCAGAGCTGACCTGCGCGGAAACATCATGCCTGTTTCAGCCTTTTGCGCACAAAAAACATAATGAGAAATTTCTCTAGTATTTCCATCTTTTTTAGCTTGTAAAGGTGCCTGGCATCCCATAATACATCTTAGCTGCTTTTGGTAAGCTTGGTGTTAGTTTTATTTCAAGTTGATTTTTGCAAAGTTCACACATAGATTAAGTAGGAGGGCAGCTTAACTTGCATTCCGAAAAAAATTATGTTTTGAAAATTTAGGTACCAAAACACCTAGATAATTAGCCAAAGTAAGTGGCCCAAGTCCACGCATGCTTAGCTAGTCCCCTTTTTTAGTGTAAAAGTCATTAGTTTAGTTCAATTTTTGCACTAGGATTTGAGGACCAGGATCAAATTGTCGATAGAAGAGCAAGTAATCTCTGCTGCATTTGCACCCTTCGATGATCCTAGGCAAGCATATGAACGCTCTCTATTCAGAACTCACCATCTCCCTGTAGTTGATCACATAGATTAACTAGGAAAAATTGAAAGCGGCCCATATCTGCGCATGTTTTTCTTTTGAGCAAGGAACAATAGAACATAGTTTAATAGGGGATTTTGAAAATGATCATCGCATTTCCACACATTCAAACTATGCTCTTGTTCACTTTTTGCTCACACACATCCATACACTAAGCAAAGCAAAGACACCTAAAACTAACTTAACAAAACTCACTAAATTCTCCCCATAGGGGCCACAAAAGAATTTATGGTCTAAGTTAGGCTCAAGGGGGTAGGCATCCAATAAGCAGCCTTGATCATTCTTCATCTTGAAACATAGAAGTTGATTGTTTAGGGAGCTTTCAAATCCACCTATCAGCCCATGGAAAAGAAAACCCGAGTGCCACAGAGACCTGTTTCAAAGGGGGTTAGGCTTAGGCGCAATGCGGGCAGGTATCGGTTGAGGTTACCTAACCTAGTTGATACTCGTACTGTTAGCTGAATTACCAAGAAGCCCAAGAATTGAACGTTCACGTGGGATGGTGGTACCTAGTAGCCAAAATTAGGGTATCTTTTCCCTATAGATGACGGTGCAGGCAAGCACTAGATCATCTACCCTTACCCTTGTGGATTTTCTTCGGCTGACTGGGGGCGTCACCAGCTCTTACGGGACGTTGTGCCAGCACTTGCAAGATAGCTTCTCAAGGCCCAGTTACATTTGAGTGTGTGAGGATGATTAGGTCTTCTAAGATTTGAGTATCATATGCAAACAAACAAAAACCATATTTTTTGATTGACTGATCACATAGGATTAATTTAAAGGGAAAATTTATTTTATTTTCGCTTTGTTTTATGTATGCGATCGAAATTTTTCTTTGATTATAATCCATATCCTCTCAAATATTTCCAAATCCAGACCTAAACAACGCCATAACAGACCCAACAGGACCTTGACGATCTAGACGTCTTTTGGACCTCCCCCCATTACCGGGAGGGGTTCCAGGTCTTTCGCCATTTAGGCGTCAAAGACTAAACACTGCGACCATTATTGGTTCGTCCTTTATTGGAGCATCCTTATTTGGGAATCCTGGTCGGTCTCCCAAAGCCACACCACATACCACTCCTCCCACAACCCCTAGAGGGCAGAGGAGTGCTACCCATTCGGGAAGCCAGTCGAATACACAATAGGGTACGCTACAGATAAACCCTCTTCCTAACCAGAACATTGTGTTTTCACAAGTCGCAATGGCTACAACCTCGCAGTCACCTTTTCTAGCTTCGTTGAATCTACCAAATTTAACCAAGTTGACGAACGACCCTATTACACACAACCCCACATGGCCTCCCATGCCCACGAAGCTCCCTTCGGACATTCCAAAGTTCAAAGGAAAGCAAGCGGGAGACCCAGGAAATCATGTTATGAATTTCCACCTGTGGTGCTCGTCGAACAACATCGTTGATGATACTATTTGACTGAGACTGTTTCAACGCACTCTAACAGGAGTAGTAGCGAAATGGTATGTGGAGCAACCCTCTGCTACACATGGAACCTTTAGCGCCCTCGCCATTGTGTTATTGACCTATTTTCAGCTACCCATCCTCCATGATTCCGGAATGGAATTAATGACACACTTTAGGCAAACCCCCGCCATTCATATCTCGGACCATCTCCATGAATAGCGACGGTGTCGTAGTTTGTGTAAAGCCTAACTCGACGATCGAGTACTGTTAGACCTGTTCCTGAAAACTCTCACTGCAGATATTTCGAAGGATGTGGCACAACAAAGGCCTATATCCGAAGAGGATGCCATCAGTAAGGCCCAACAACTCGAGCTGATCTATACGCAATCAGGGTATATTTACAATATCCTACCGAATGCCTCGCACCTGCAAACTTACAAAGAGTTTCCAGGCGTGTCGAACTCCACAGACGGTTTAATTGGGTCGTTGACCCAAATTTACCCAGGCAACAGTGTTCAAAACCTCGGTTACACGTACGATTCTACCCAGAACGTACCATAACCCGGCTACCAAATTTATCACATGCCTTGGAAAAATTTGACCAGTAGGGCGCCATAGTATCACCATTAACCTGGAGGACCCTATCCTCTGGCTCAGGGGATCTAGTACGCAGATAGACATCCTGATGGAAGAGCTCCCCCTCAACAACCATTCACAAACCAGGGACCGCATTATGCTCAGTCCCCATCACAAGACCTGCCTATGCAGAATAATGCACAGGTGAACTTTGTGCAACCTTCCCAAAACCAACCGCGCCAACCATATAACTAGTAGAGCTACCCTTCTAACGTGGTTAATAAAAAAGAGAAAAATAAGCCTAAAGGAAATCCTGGACATGGAGGCAACAACTAGCAGCGCCCTCCGCGATCTCAGGCTAGAGGCAACTCCAACAAAAATCAAAACCAGGAGCCAAGAAATGTCTAACGACAGAACAAAAGGCCACCTCTTCGAACAAACCACTCTTGTTTGATCTGTGGTGAGTACGACCATTACACTCACCACTATCTCGACCTCCCTGAACTGAAAAAGATGCAGAGTAACCATGCACAAGGGGGATCAACGTAGCAGCCAACAGTCATGCAGCAGCCCTTCCCCCATCAAGGGATAGTTAGCACGCAGCAACAAACTCCCGACGACTCTGGAAAGAACAACCACGAAATCTACATGACTGGCGGGGAAATGTTTTTTCAAACACGGAATTGAAATTACGACACCCCACCAGACACCAACGCTTCAGGGGCTAGTACCAATGCACCAACTGCACCTTTGACCATATCAAAGATGCCTATCGAACCTTTGCTGAAGATGGCTAAGGGACCAACTAGGCGAGCATGAAACTATTCCAAAGTAGCCTATAATTATAGCATTGTGGATGATTTAGCTCAATCTCCCGCTGCTATATCAGCTTTGGAAGTATTATAGTCATGCCCAAAGCAACGGAAAGCCTTGCTTTCTGCATTAAGCGCTATCGACCCTGTCGATACACGCCTAATGGCTTTTGATTTAGACAAAGCCACCCCTAGGCTTCCTTTGATGGTCACCTTTCAGATACTAGTATCGGTCCAAAATATTACCATTCACCGATGTATCATTGACGAGGGTGCATCCACATGCATCATGTTAAAGAATTTTTGGTAGAAGTTAGGGTCTCCCGAGCTAAAGCCATCAGACATCATGCTTAGAGCATACGACGGTCGTCCTTCAACTCTCATCGGCCTCTACCAAAACATCCTTGTCTGCTTAGCCGGAAATACGTTCCTTATAGACATTGAAATATTAGATGCCCACTTGGACTATAATATACTCCTCGGTCAGAGTTATATGTACGTCATGTCAGCTATAGCCTCCTCTGTATCCTGAACTATGATGTTCCCCCATGAGGACCGCATCGTTACTGTCGACCAATTGACACACAGCGAAAAGCGGTCCCTAACAAATATTGATGTCATTCTACCCTACATAGATACATCCACGGACACGCTTTCACGGTACCAAGAATATGGCCCCGGCCAGTTCAAACCGTCGTCCATCCGAGGATCATTCCTAGGAGATCCCCCTATTTTACCTGAGTCATCACCTGATGTCACAGGGGCTCTGGTGTGCATGGTGTCCACATCAAGCGCCGAAGCTAGTCAGGACACAGACACAAGCAGTAATGACACCGAGTCGTCGGCCACAACAACTTCTCTAGCCTACGCCGCTTCCCAAACCCCTTTCCTCTACCCCTCAGCTGGTTTCATATCCCAACAGGTTTGGCAACGGTGGTGTTACCAAACATATCATTTGCAATACCAATTTGGTATCTCATTCCCCGTACTAGCACCAGAGGCACACACATCACTGCCACATGGTTAAAGCCCCTCAGTCCCGAGGAGGCCCCACCCATTTAAAAAACGGTTGAAAACATCCCTGCAAAGGAAATTCCCATTGCAAAACCAATGATTATGGCTAAGAAAATCGAGAGAAGAGGAAAGAAGCTGGAAACTCCCGCCACACAACGGGAATCACCAGTTTGCGCCATATGTGACGTAATAGGACACCTTACCCATATCTTCCCAAAGCTGGATGAGTTAAAACCACTCCTCGGCTCTGAGGCAGACATCACGACACCACATTCCCGTAAAAAGGAACCTGCCACCAAAGGTAAAGGCAAAGCATTGCGCACCAATCACGCATGTGCTATCTGCAGCAATTATGGGCACTATACCCATCATTTCCCATAAATCCCGCAATATAGGGACACCTTACACGCCATCGAGCGATCCTATCAAGAGGACCCCTCCACCTAGTCATTTGGAGATGAACCTCGTACCATCCTGTAACTACAAGAGGCATGAAATTCACAAGAAAGACGCCCGTTCATGTTCTCCCCTCCTACCGTACACTGCACGTTGTGTGATGAACATGGTCACTTCATCGAAGAATGTGCAGCCCTGGAACTCAACCACAGATGGTATCCTATAGAACGGGTTTACTACATTGGATTGCGGGCAACACAATTCACATGTCCTTTATGCGCCGACAATCACCTTCTGGAAAATTGCCACTATATCCCCCGATTCCGATTAGCACTCGCTAGTTTGCACTCAGCTATAGTCCGCCTCTCCCAAGAAGATGGTACGGACTCAGAATCCATGAATAGCTCAACAACCCAAGAAGATGTGACGAGCATATTCATCCTATTCTTGTCAGCTTAAAAGATACCAATTAGGGAACCCCTAGTTACCCCCAACTGCTCTCTGCAGAGAAGACCAACATGTGCATTATGTAAAACGCCCAATCACGTGGTCACCACTTCCCTGATTTAGCAGCGTTACGATGCTGGTACCCTGCCAAATGAAAAACTGAGCACGACGGGACCCCCATACCTAGGTTATTTTGCCCGGTATGTTAGGGCAATCACTGTGGACAATGTTGTACCTATATCCCGCAAGTTCGTCCCTTCATTGATATAATTCATACAATAGAGAAGAAATGGGACGATCTCCTCAAACGATATAGAAAGTACATCACCCCCAGACCAGCAACCCCACACCCACATTGGCATAATGGGCAAACCGGGATGGCACACCAACCAAGCATGACCCAGGCCAAACCGAGGATAACATGCGGACTATGCGACCTAAATGACCACCAGGTTAATCAGTGCAAAGAACTGAAGCCCCTCGCAAGCAGTTTTCGTACAGTCTCTTCTTGGCCATAGAGACTTCTCTCTAACCAAGAGAAGATCATGCGTACTTATTGCCGGATTTGTTCGCACTTTCACCATATGATTACATTTGAGCATCTCCCCAAGCTAAGAGCGGCAAGAGCAATGTTAAGTCTACACTCCCCCAAAGAGTTAGACACACCGAAGCCGACAACACGAAAATGGAAGCAAAAGACCTCATCTTCTACTACAGATCCTTTCCAAGCGTCCACATCTGGGACGAAGAGTAGTGTTGGTTCCCACACAATCTACTCCATTGGCACAGTGGTACCATGCACCATCTGCACTGGCCAGAACCATGAATCAGAGGCATGCCCGTTAATGGAAACATTCAGGCACCTCTGCACCAAGCACAATTTCCACCAACAAGAAATTGGCTACCCTAATAGGGGACCCAACTTGGCAGTTATGCAAACTCCCATCACGGAGATTTCCCCCCACCAAATGCCGATGACACGATACACCATATACTATTCATATCGTCATGTATCAGAGATATGACTCGAGATGTCTGCTCATTTTCCATAGGTGTCGAGTCAGCTGCAACTACGAGAGTCATTGTACCTACGACAATGCAAAGCCAATCTGTCTACACTCTGTCGACTGCATCTGGATCCACCACATAGATGATGGAATACTTCTCGTGTCTCTCAACCAACTTCGTGAGGATTGAACCTATTCTACATAACCTCGCTCAGGATCAATCCCCCTTAGGATCCCTATTTCATTCGGATGAGGACATCCTAGATGTAATGACAGAGCCAGATTATCCATGGGATGCAATGCATCACCGTTCGATTTTTCTCCCCAAGCACATGTTCAGTTCTGACAAGACAAAAGAACAAGAGATTTATGCGGTTGAATCAAAATATTTCCTCCCATCAGGAAAATTCGATTGGTTCAAAAATCCCATCCCAGCGCCCGAAGCGTTCGAGGAAGGAAATATGTCAAACATCTCAACTATCGTCAAGGTGAACATATCCCAAAATCCTGCAAAGGTCAAAGAAATCTCTCTGGGGGTAGCATGCTCTCCAGAAGAAATAGCCTCTTATACCCAATTTCTACAAGAGTATCGAGATATCTTTGCGTGGGACTACTCAGAAATGTCTGGGCTTAGTCCCACTATCGTAGAGCACCATATTGACACTTGGCCTGACGTACCTCCAGTGCGCCACAAACAACGTCAACTGCACCCATTAAAGGAAGAAGAAATAAAATGAGAAATCGATAAGCTTCACAAAGTTGGTTTTATCTACTCCATTGCCTATACATATTGGGTTTCCAACTCTGTTCCCGTCATGAAAAAAAAAGGCACCATACGCGTTTGTATCGATTTTCAAGATTTGAACAAAGTGTGCCCCAAAGACAATTATCCCACTCCATTCATCGACCAGGTCATCGATGCTTGTGCAGGACACGAGGCTCTATCCTTCATGGATGGATTCTCTAGGTACAATCAAATTCAAATCCGCCACACAGACCGGTACAAAACCGCGTTCACCACCCCCTAGGGCACATTCGCATAAAAGGTAATGACATTTGTCCTAAAAAAAGTTGGAGCAACCTTCCAAAGGGCCATGAACTATATATTCCATGACTTGGCACACCTTATCCTCGCCTACTTGGACAACCTGCCCGTCCGCTCCAAGAAGCGCTTAGACCATCTTGAGGATCTGCAATTGGTATTCCAATGATGTCATCAATACAACCTATGCTTGAACCCCCTCAAGTGTGTCTTCTGTGTCAGCGCAGGAAGACTCTTAGGTTTTATCGTGTCCTAATAAGGTATTTTTGTGGACCCCATCAAGTTCCAAGCCATCAAAGAGGTTCCTCCACCTTGAATCCTCAAGCAACTTCAAAGCCTGTAGGGGAAGGTCAATTTTTCTGAGACGCTTTGTCCCAGATTATGCCACTTGCGCTCAAGGGTTCATGCGCCTCCTTCGCCAAGACATACCATTCAAATGGGATGATCACGTCCAACAAGAGTTTGATGTGCTGAAAGAAAATTTATCTTCAGCACCACTCATCAGTGCCCCAGACTATGAAAAAGATTGTATCCTGTATCTATCAGCTTCCAAGTCCACGTTGGCTGGAGTTTTGATCCAGGAAGGCCCAGATGGGAAGGAGCACGTAATCTATTACGTCAACAAAACATTATCGGGCCCAACATTAAGATATGAGCCTGAAGAAAAGACTGCCCTAGCATTAATACACATAGTCTAGAAACTTCGCCACTACATCATCTTAAAAAACACTACGGTTATCGCAAATATTAACCACATCAAATACCTGCTCACACGCCGCCTAATGAACCATAAGTACGCCCACTGGATATTCATTCTCCAAGAATACGACTTACAGTTTCGCTCCCCTAAAAGCAAAAAGGCGCTTGCCTTAGCAGAGTTCATTACGAACCTCCCAAGTGATACCAAGGGATCACCAGTAAACGATTCGCTACCAGACGAGCATCTCTTCTTCGTAGCAACCGACGACCCTTGGTATGGAGACATTCTCCTCTTCCTGCGAACTCAAAAGTTCAGACCCCATCTCACTCGAGACGAACGTCAGCGCATACGCCAGCAGGCCCCCCGATATCTCCTCATGGGAGATGTCTTGTACCGACGAGGCATCGACACCATTTTACGTCTATGCCTCACTCACGACCAAGCGGAACAAGCCCTTAATGACTACCACGGAGGTGCTTGCGGCGACCACCTATCTAGAATGGCCACCGCCCAAAATGTCCTATGGGTAGGATATTTTTGGCCCTCCCTATTTCGTGATTGCATTACAGTAGTCAAGAGATGCGAGCGATGCCAACGCTTCGCCCATAAAGAAAGAGCCCCAGCCCCCACTGTCTCTTTGTCATCATCACCGACCCCTTTTGTAAATGGGGAATTGACTTCATGACTTGCAACCCCGCATCATCGGGAAACCATAAATATATTATAGTGAATGTCGATTATTTCACCAAGTGGGCAGAGGCCATGCCCACATACGACAACACCGCAGAAACCGCCGCTCGATTTCTGTTTAACCACGTGATCACCTGGTTCGGCGTTCCCCAAAGAGTTAGTCTCCGACCATGGAAAACACTTCAAGAATGAAATATTCTAGGAGCTATCTCACCACCTCGGATTCACCCACGAATTCACTTCACCATACTACCCCCAACCCAACAGACAGGTAGAAGCTGTAAACAAAGTCCTCAAAATGATGTTACAACGCATGGTGAATAACCTTAAAACCAATTGACACCATATGCTCTTCTTCGCCATGTGGGCATACCGGATGACTATCAAGACATCCACTGGTTTCACTCCCTTCCACTTGGTATACGGGGTCGAAGTCGTGATTCCCATAGAACGTGAGATCTTGAATTTACATGCTGCCATCGAGCTCCTCGATGATACCTAGCCTCTAGTACAACGCCTAGTACAACTAGAGCTCGTCGACGAAAGTCGGCGACAGTCGCTGAAGCACAACGAGGCCCATAAGAAAAGGGTAAAAGCATCATTCAACTGCCACATCAACCCTCGCTCATTCACCGAGGGAGAACTAGTCCTTTGCTATGATGTCGCAAAAGAAGGCCTAGGGCTAGGAAAGTTTGAAACCTTGTGGAAAGGACCCTACATCGTAAAAAATTTCCTCCGCCAGGAGGCATACATCTTGACAGAACCGAATGGGACATGCCTCAGCTACCCCGTCAACGGCCTTTACCTCAAGAAGTTCTACCCATAAGGTCCAAGAAGGCCCTACCCTAGAGTTAACGTACACAAACCCAACCACTTTAAATTTTTGACCAAAAGAATTATTACAAAATGCGCTCAAGTGCCGCAATGGACTACCAATCCTAACCTTACTTCGGATTTGTTGATGGAGCATCAAGATGGTCTCAAATTTCAGCAGCAGCAGCCTGGGTTATCTATCACCTCGACTAATCACCACTCTACGCAAACTACGTGTGTATCGATTTAGCAACAAACAATAAGGAAAAATATGATGCCTTCATCAGACTTATGTGCGACGCCCTCCATCAGGGCATACGCCATATGCATGTCTACCTTGATTCCTAGTTAGTTGTAATATCCCGTTTCGGGGATATCTCTAAAACACGGCAAACTCCAACCAAAGATGCACTGGGAGGGCGTTTACCAGATATGCCGCCTCTGAAAAGAGGACGAAATCTGGAGGCTACCTGGCCCTTTCCAGACTCTGTCTAAGAGTATGAGATAAACACACCAAGTGGCATAGAACTAGAATGATCGAGAATATAAAAATAACAGTGCAGTAGACATATAATAACATAGAAAGAATGTACGACAACTCATCTAGAAATATAGAGAGGAAATGCTAAGCCATTTTATTAAACTGAGAAATATAATGAAGTACAATAGGTGATCAAAGTGATGGCACCTAAACTTGCTCAAGGCAAGTGAAGAAATACTCTCAAAATACACCAGAAATGGTTGCTCTCTGAACTGTGTCCCAGCTGCTGGAAATCTGTCGTGTAGTTGCTACCACTTGAAATGAACTGATAACTAGGGGATGCTCCCCTTGCCGGAATGAGCTGAAAATCTGGAATCCTCCTCTACTCACCAATCCCAACAAAACCTAGAAACCATATCAGAAATGGTCGACCTCCGAAAAACACCCCCTTGGGGAATTACGCTGGCCTCCAAGGCTTTGCGCAGAGGCTAAATAGGAATGACTGAAATATCGCCTCAAACTCCACCAAAATCCTCCCAAAGGCAAAGGCTGATCTTCTCCTCAAAATCTCAGCTCAAATATCCTACAAAAACCTCGATCCGGCACACCGCCTAGATGAACTGCGTCCTCCCTCTCAGTGACTGCGCAGTCTCTATGAATGCTCGGCTCTGCAACAAACCCAAACACCAAAACCTCCCACAAAATGCTGAAGTAATAACCTTGCCCGAGCAGGCACTTGAAATCCCTCGGGGCTAAGGGCGAGATCTCCGACCGGAGACACTCAATGCACTAAACAGTGCTGCAGACAGGCTAAACAACTAGCGTGCTCAAGAAGTCGAAATGACAAACTCAATATCATCAACAATGAATGAATGAAATGAGGAGGCTCCTCCCTCTTTTATAACGTTGGCCTTCCTCCAAAACCCTAAGGCCTATCTCCTCAACGTAGCCTCTTTCTCTTTCCATGTGCTCATCCTCATCTGCGCAGTAGCTTCTAGAGCATAGGTGGGCCCCCTCTCTACGTGGTGCTTGGTCCCCCATGGCTCCCTTTAAGTCACAACGTTGTGCTACTAGGGAGGGTGTTTTATTCCACCAAGTGAGTTAGACCCTCTTCACTCACTTTTTATTTATTAATAAACTATAGACGACAAAATTGAACAAAATTGAATATTCCAATTAGCTGCTGCTAATTAGGAATATTACAGTGTCCCCCGGCAAAATGTTGCTTGTCCTCAAGCAACTAAAGTGATGGATGCTGCAAAATATTCTCACTCTCCCAAGTGGCATCCTCATCCGGCAAATTCTTCCACCTCACCAAGAATTCCTGGACTGTCCTGCTCCGTAGGTGCCTCTCCTTGGTATCAATAATAGCCTCTGGCTGCAACACCAAATGCCCCTCATCATCCGTGGGTGGAAGCTCATCTGTCACTGTTACCTGCTGCCCCAGTGCCTTCTTTAGGCATGATACATGAAAAACGCTATGGATCTTAATGCCTTTGGGTAGCTCCAACTCATACGCAACCTGTCCAATCCTACGTATCACCCTGTATGGCCCGTAAAAGCGGGGTTTGAGCTTCTCAGCTCCCTTCTGTTTCAGTGACGACTGTCGGTATGGCTGTAATCGTAGGTATACCAAGTCCCCTACCTAAAACTGTCTCTCCACCTGACCTCTGTCGGCATACAACTTCTGTTGGTTTTGTGTTGTAGCCATATAATCCTTGAGAGCTCGGAGAATGTCCTGACTCTCTTGGATCCAAATCTTGGCTCTAGGAGCCTTGCTAGCACCGAACATCACATCAGCAAAAGATAAGGAATGATACCAATACAAAGCATAAAATGGTGACATACCAATGGACATGTGATGTGTCATGTTATAGCAGTACTCCCCCAGATGCAACCACTTCAGCCATGCTCGTTGCTGCCCATTAACATAGTTACGCAAGTAGCCCTCCAGCCACTTGTTAACTATCTCCGTCTGTCCATCCGTCTGTGGGTGATAACTGGTACTCGGTGTCAAATCTGTCCCCACTAACCAGAAAAGCTCCTACCAAAATCCACCCATGATGCGGCTGTCCCTGTCACTGATGATGGTCTTAGGAAGACCATGTAGCCTAAAAACCTCTCTGAAGAACAGCTCGGCCACCTGTGCTGCTGTGTAGTGCGCGGATATGGCGAAAAAATGCGCATACTTTGTCAGCCGATCCATGACGACAAAGATACAATCCTTGAATTGCACCATGGGCAACCCTGTGATGAAGTCCATCGAGATACTCTCCCATTTCCCCTCCGGAATGGGAAGAGGCTGCAATAATCCTGCGGGATGGCTCTTCTCCCCCTTGTTCCTCTGACAAACATAGCACTCCCTGATGTGCTGGAGTACTTCCTCCTTGAGGCCCTTCCATGAGAACCTCTCTCTAATGGCCTTGTAGGTTTTGGTAAACCCTTGATGGCGTGCCAATGGTGAATCATGTGATGCCTGGAGTATCTTCTTCTTAAGCTGAGATCCCTCAGTCAAGAAGATCCTGTCCCTGTAGTAGATGATCTCATCGACCACCCTTTACCTGTCATCCGCCACCTTTCCATCCAGAGTCTCACATGCAAATCTGTCCTTGGGGTACTCCACTAAAAGTCGAGCCCTCCAATCTGTATCCAAGCTCATAAGAGATAACGTGGCTGTTCTACATGAAAGGGCATCTGCTACCACGTTATTCTTACCCTTGACATACTCAATGTCAAAGTCATATGCTTGGATCTTACTGATCCACTTATACTGCCTCTCCTGTAGCTGCTTCCGCTCCAAAAAGAACCTGAGGCTGTTGTGATCAGTTCTCACCCTGAACCTGTTCCCTACCAAATACTGCCAAAATTTGGCCAATGCATGCATAATGGCCAACATCTCCTTGTCGTATATAGAATACAACCTCTCGTGCGAAAGGAGCTTCTGGATCTCAAAGGCTATAGGGTGTCCTCCCTGCATCAATACTGCGCCGATCCCCTCTCCCGACGCATCGCACTCCAAGAAAAATGGCTGCGTAAAATCCGGCAATGCAAGCACTGGGTAGCTACTCATCACCTCCTTGAGCCTGTCAAAAGCTCGCTGTGCTGTATCCGACCAACTGAATGCCCCTTTCTTCATCAAATCTATAAGGGGTGTAGCAAGCTGTGAGAAACTCTTGACGAACTTCCTGTAATAAGTACATATGCCAATGAATCCTCGAAGTTCCATCACGTTCCTCAGCGCCGGCCAATCCCAGATGGCCCTGATTTTCTCCTCATGGACTCTCACTCCGTCCACTCCAACAATGTGACCCAAATACAACATCTCCGTCATCCCAAACTCACACTTTGAGAGCTTAGCATAGAACTGTTGCTCTTCCAAGATATGTAGTATTGCCTCTATATGCTGGAGATGCTCCTCCCAAGTCCTGCTATATATGAGTATGTCATCGAAAAAGACCAATACAAACTTCCTTAGGTGACTGCAGAAGATATGGTTCATGCAAGACTGAAAAGTAGCTGGGGCATTGGTTAGCCCAAAAAGCATAACCAAAAACTCAAAGTGCACATAATGACACCTGAAGGAGGTCTTGGGAATGTCCTGTTCCCTCACGCAAATCTGATGGTACCCTGATCTCAAATCAATATTCGAGAAGAACTTGGCTCCTCTCAGCTCATCCATCAACTCATCAATCCTAGGTATAGGATACCTATTCTTCAGGGTCTTCTTGTTCAGGACCTTGTAGTCAATACACATCCTCAAGGTGCCATCCTTCTTCTTCACCAATACCACGGAAGAAGAAAACAGACTCATGCTCGATCTGATCTGCCCAAGAGGCAGCAACTCCTAGATGCCCCGCTCAATATCATCCCAATAGGCTTTGGGATGCCTATAGGGGGTAGTAATCATTGCCTGAATGCCCTGTTCAAGCTCTATGGTGTGCTCGAACCCTTGGTCCGGTGGCCAACTAGGTGGTATATCCCCAAACACTACCTCATACCTGTCAAGGATGGCCTGTATATTAGGATGAACTGCTTGACCGGTGGTCTTTTCCTCTGATGCCCACAACTCAACCGCCCACTCTATGTCTCCCTTCCGGAAGTCTACCTCCATCCGGTGTTCCGAAACTGTCTGAGGTGGGTAAGTGTGCATCTCGCGGATCTTCTCGTGCTTCCCGGTCTTCTTATCATCCCACTCCATCTCCAAGGCCTCCCAATCTGTGGTGACCTTCCTCAGAGTAATCAACCACTGAACACCCAATACCACATTGGTATCTAGTATGTTGACCACGAAAAAGTGATTGGTCACAGTGTAGGTACCCATCGTCACTGCCAACTCTGGAACATACCGGGCACACTGCATCGTCTGGGCTCCTAGGACCAAAACTGAAAATCCATCAAAGCTCTCGGTCGGTATACCTCTCCACTCGACCATCTGTGCATCAACGAAGTTGCGGGTTGCCCCAATGTCAACCAAAAATGACACTCGCTGGCCATGTACTGTCCCTCGTACGCGCAACATCAAATACTTGGGAACTCCTCGCAACGCTGCAAGGGTCCCTCCTGTGGGTGAAAAAGCTGCACCTCCTGTCCCTGGAGGTGGAGGTGGCAACTGATCCTGGGCCACCTGACTGTCTCCTACCTCCTCGTCATGCTCCTCATCCTCTTCCCTGCTATCATCGGAGAAGACCTCAATGAAGTGTGCTTTGCCAACAACACACCTATGCCTTGGTGCCCATGGCTCCTGAAAAGTGAAGCACATCCACTTCTTCCTCAGCTCCCTCCTGGCATCATCATCTATTTGTGCCCATCCTGGATTCCCCTTTGGGGGAGGAATCCTCACATCCTTCCCCTTGGGCTGGAAACCCTGTCTCTGGGGATAAGGTGTACGAGTCCTGGGAAATGCATCCTGTAAATCCCGTGTCCTGCTAATAGCATCCTGGAGTGTAGGTGGTCTAGTAGATCTCACTAAACCCCGAAGTGGCTCTGCTAACCCCTCCAAAAACATATAGATCATCCGTGCTATGGATAGATCTGGCACCATCATTGAAACCCTCAAGAAATCTGCAATGTATGTCTCTAGGCTCCCAGTTGCTTGAGCCTCGTCAGCTCAACAAAGTGTTGTTTCGGATCCCTCCGGTCAAACCGCTCCATCAATCTCCTGGTAAACTTGGCATACATCGTCACTGTAGACTGTCCGAGTGTGACCATCCCATGGAATCACCAGTCCTGGGCCTCACCATCCAAATGTAATGTCGCCACCTTGATGGCCTCCGTCTCCAACATCTGGTTAAGCTGGAAATAGATGTCCAACTTCTCCACCCAAGACTTTTTCGAACTGTTTGATGACCCATCAAACGTAGGCAAATGGAACCTGATATATGTGCGGTGGCTATCTCCATCATGATAATGCCGGTGCCCTCTATGATGGTTGCGAGGTCTACTATCCTGCTAGAGCTTAACAAAATCTCGGAATGAGAGGGCATCCCTGAAATCCTGCCCATATGCCTGATATTATGCAAAATACTCGCCCATGTGTCTGGGCTCTGCCTCCTGCTAGGCTCCTGCCCCTGTATCTGATCCCAAGAAAGTGGGCATGGTAGAGCGTGTAGGTTCATGTGAAGCCATCAGCTGAATAGTATCACGCTGAGCAGCACCATGCTCCGGAAAATGGTGGGATGTACCTGATCCCTCACCTACCTGTAATACTCGTGGGGTCTCACGCTGTCTAGCCTCTACAGCGGCGAATCTCTGACCCATCACCTCAATCTGCCTCGCTAAATCTTGTACCGATTTGAGGATTGCCTCCCCAAATTGTTTGGCCTTAGTATCATCTGCCATCGGCTCTCTCTGCTCTGAATCTAACACAGGCTCCTCCTGTTCTGCATTTGTCACAGGCTCCTCCTGCTCTGTGTCCACCACCCGAACACAATCTCCCTCTCCGTAGGTGTTCTCCAACATACGCTCACGATCCCTGTACTTCCTGCCTTTGTAAAAAATATATGGCCTCTTTCCCGGTGTCATAGACAACTAGCTCCATAGGCTGAGCTAGAACTATGCTCTGATACCACTGTAATATCCCGTTTCAGGGATATCTCTAAAACACGGCAAACTCCAACCAAAGATGGACTGGGAGGGCGTTTACCAGATATGCCACCTCTGAAAAGAGGACAAAATCTAGAGGCTCCCTGGCCCTTTCCAGACTCTGTCTAAGAGTATGAGATAAACACACCAAGTGGTATAGAACTAGAATGCTCGAGAATATAAAAGTGCAGCAGACATATAATAACATAGAAATAATGTACGACAACTCATCCAAAAATATAGAGAGGAAATGCTAAGCCATTTTATTAAACTGAGAAATATAATGAAGTACAATAGGTGATTAGAGTGATGGCACCTAAACTTGCTCAAGGCAAGTGAAGAAATACTCTCATAATACACCAGAAATGGCTGTTCTCTGAACTGCGTCCCAGCTACTGGAAATCTGCCGTGTAGTTGCTACCACTTGAAATGAACTGATAACTAGGGGCTTCTCCCCTTGCCAGAATGAGCTGAAAATATGGAATCCTCCTCTACTCACCAATCCCGACAAAACCCAGAAACCATATCAGAAATGGCCGACCTCCAAAAAACACCCCCTTGGGGAATTACGCTGGCCTCCAAGGCTCTGCGTAGAGGATGAATAGGAATGACTAAAATATCGCCTCAAACTCCACCAAAATCCTCCCAAAGGCAAAGGCTGATCCTCTCCTCAAAATCTCAGCTCAAATCTCCTACAAAAACCTCGATCCGGCACACCTCCTAGATGAACTGCGTCCTCCCTCTCAGTGACTACGCAGTCTCTATGAATGCTCGGGTCCACAACAAACCCAAACACCAAAACCTCCCACAAAATGTTGAAGGAATAACCTTGCCCGAGTAGGCACTCGAAGTCCCCCGGGGCTAAGGGCGAGATCTCCGACCGGAGACACTCAATGCACTAAACAGTGCTGCAGACAGGCTAAACAGCCAGCGTGCTCAAGAAGTCGAAATGACCAACTAAATATCATCAACAACGAATGAATGAAATGAGGAGGCTCCTCCCTCTTTTATAACGTTGGCCTTCCTCCAAAACCCTAAGGCCTATCTCCTCAACATAGCCTCTTTCTCTTGCCACATGCTCATCCTCATCTGCGCAGTAGTTTCTAGAGCATAGGTGGGCCCCCTCTCTACGTGGTGCTTGGCTCCCCATGGCTCCCTTTAAGTCACAACGTTGTGCTACTAGGGAGGGTGTTTTATTCCACTAAGTGAGTTAGACCCTCTTCACTCACTTTTTATTTATTAATAAACTATAGACAGAAAAATTGAACAAAATCGAATATTCCAATTAGCTGCCGCTAATTAGGAATATTACATTAGTAGTGTCACAGTTGAACCAAACATTTGAGATAAGAGATTCACATCTATTTAGAAAATATTTGCGTGCAAAAGGATTAAGCAGACAATTTGACTACATTACATTTACACATGTACCAAGGAGTCAAAACCAAACAACTGATCACATAGCTAACAATATTATAAACTGGAATGCATCTCGAATAAACCGTCATACATAAAAAAACAAAAAACATAGACACCCATCAGCATAACATAATCCATAAGCAGAAAAAGGGGGCACATGTAGAGCCGCAAAAAATATATCTCATATATATATCATAGTGTGTGTGTCTGAGTACAAAAATAGTGTCTCTGACCCATCGGTCAGCCCAAAAAGATACACAAAAAGTCGTTAAAAATAGGGGAAGAATCCTCATAATGGGTGGTTTCCCCGTGTACAAAAAGACTCTAGGGCGGTGCTCCCCCAGGTGGGGCACCTGGACCCAATTCCGCTCCCAGTACCACTATTGGAGTCGCCGTCAAAACTGAGACTGCCACCCGACGTAAAACAGGCCGATAATCCCTCTCCCGGGCCATCAGCGTCTCTAGACAAACCTCCTCGAGGTCATCCAGAAAGCCTCGAGAAGGCATCCCCTGGGTCAAGCAGTCCACTCGATCCCAGGTGTCCTCCAGAACTGACACCTGCATGGTCAGCTCAACAATGTGAGCCTCCACCGCATCAGCACACGCTGCCTCTGCATTGGCACTAGCTCGCTCGACCGTAGCCTTGGCAGCAGCCGAGCTGTTGCCCTCCCCCGAAGGGCCAGCCCACCACCAAGTCCACCACACTGAGGCTGTGAAGGATCTCCTCCCAAACCTCCACGACCTCCGCGAGGTCTCCTAAGAGGACCATGGCCAACCAATCGAGCCACGGGGTGACCAACCTCGCCAACATCTTTAAGAGTAACCAAAACTATATCACTGTCACCATCAAAACACATAAAAACATATATACTCAAATAAGTGCAGAACACATAAAAACATACTTCTTGGCCCCCAAACGTAGCCAGGAGGGAGACCCATCTTTGGATCCCCCCGAAAGTCCATCCCTGCGTATGGGAATGGCAGAAACATCTAGGGGTTGGCCTCAAACCAGGCCTCCGTCGTGGCGTTCTAGTAATGCCCCACAATACCCCCACCTCCTTGCGACATCACAGGAGCCCACCTCCTCATCCAAGGCTCTCGTGGCCCCCCAGCAGGCACTGCAACCACCAATCTCAACAACACCACCCTCTCGTACATGATTATGCATAGAATATTGGCATACGCAAATAGCTTCGATCCATCGCGGATCTTGTAAAGCTGTGCCACCATCCTGTCATAGCAGAAGCGGGAAAAATAAAAAAAGTGCTCGGCCCTTAGCTAATGCAAGACTCCAACCTGCGGGCCTGATGCCCGATGTGGAGCCGACGACCCTGCAAGTCACACGATAGCCGCCAAAGTGCACTTCTCGGCCAAGTCTATCACCGAGGCAATGGCTATGCACCCCTCCGTAAGGGGCGCCCCGCCACAATGACGCGCCTGGAACCTCTCAAAATCCACCCTCCCAGAAGGGAGTGGATACTGCAATGCCTCACCCTGAGGCAGTAGCCTGGTCACAAAGTATATATCTGTCTCAGGACAGATAGAAAGGTCAGTCCCACCCAGCACAAACACGTTGCGCCGCCTGTTACAATGCTCGATCAAGTAACACGGAAATCTGTCTTGTGAACGAGGAAGCTCGTTCTCTACAAACGTCAGGAGCAACCATTGTGCCAACTATTGGTGCGCCTGACTGTCGATGACTAATTTAGCACATAGCTCGGGCCAATCCCGCTCCCTCCACAACATCCTGTCATCCAAACAGGAACCCATCAGTAGCATAAAAACATCAAAAAATAGGAAAAATATCCAAAATTTGGACAAAAAGTTGCCTCGGCCTTTTGCGCGCCTGTCCCTCAGACATGCGCGCTGAAGGCGTGCCTGTATTTCTCACGGGCACGCAAAAGGCACGCCAAAAGATGAGAAAAGCGCACTTAAGGTGCGCAAAACCCTAAAATCACACGCAAAAGGCGCAGTCTTACCCTGATTGCCCGTGCAATCTAGGGTAAAAATGGCTCAGAATCCATACAAACTAGTTTTGTATGAACCCTGACACCCTCAGACTGAAAAAATTAAAGTGCAAGACGTCATGGAGGTTACCTGGGCATGATATCGCTAATCCCTGCTGCTTAGGCTGACTGCAACAGCAAGAATTGCTCTGCAGAAGCCTTTGACCTCTCAAAAACTCAACAAGCACAAATGAATTGAAATAGGGCCATATTCACCTATATATCGCCCTTTTCAAAAAAATTGGAGGACCATAACGAGAGCTCAGAAGTTCTGTTCTCTGAACCGAAAGCAGCACTGTGATCAACACTCCATAATGAACATAGGTGATGCCACACATTCGCACTCTCGAAAAATAAATTTTCAACGCTGGCAGGTATGCGCTCTCTCGTCTTATTTTTAAAGCTCATATCTTTCAAATATATTTTGATAAAGAACATGCTTTCAC
Organism: Pinus albicaulis; assembly: GCA_034641835.2. Lineage (NCBI taxonomy): Eukaryota > Viridiplantae > Streptophyta > Pinopsida > Pinales > Pinaceae > Pinus > Pinus albicaulis. The sequence continues at coordinate 660,103,710 of CM076570.1, forward strand.
TTGAGGTAGTTTTTTTTGTAGGAAAGTATGAAAACCATCTAGAACTCCATCCACTAAAAGTTCCGAGAGTAGGTATCATTCTACCTCCAACATGATAGAGTCCCAAAAAACTCTACATATCCTGACATCATTTTTCCATCAGAAATTAACAATAGTTTCCACACATCCGATCGTGTTTATCATCCCCTTGCCCTGCACATGATAAGCATTCTCGTTGGTCGATAGAACCTCCCCCCCCCCCCCTTCCATGGCGCTCGTCACCCAAAGTAGACCATATATCACAAAAAGTGACGCCATGGCCATACCACTATAGTCCGGGAAGCACCTCATACCCATTAATTCACAATGCATAAGGTCAAGTTTTACCATATGAAATAAAACCTCTTTCCTGGAAAAACAAGTTGTACAAGTAGATCAAGAGTACACTACCGCGCCTCACATTTTGGCCCACCATACCTCCACCAACATAATCCCATCTGCGATACTTCTTCGTCCGCTTCATCAACCTCACACATGAGACCAACCAATGGGGCCCCCACCCTCAGAAAAACACCTTCCTCACATCATCAGTGAGCGAGAACTTTCATGTTTTGGGGCACTCGTCTCTACGTTTTGTACAAACCAAACCCCATTATTTTGTTCTTTTGGTAACTATACAAAGACCGCAAACGGTGTACTATGACCCCCACCCACTCATTCATTTTTTCTCCCATGGCAGCAATCCCTGAAAACCTTTGGTCAGAGTATACCGCCCTCACACAAAAGCCACTATGACATTCATAACCAGTTTATACCCACCCTCGAAGTCCTAACGACTCCAGGGATTTCCCCATCAGAAATAGTTATGATTATCGCCAATCTACTTTTTTATAATCCGAATTTGGGCCACTGAATCCCCATCATCAGTTTTCAGTCACTCCCCGCCACCATGCCTATGTTAAACCCATCACATCCAGAATCCTGATCCTTCGTATCAGCAACCCCCCTCGTTCGATTGAGGCTTCCTTTTTGTCAACTTCAACACCTATTTTCCAAAAAGGAAGCGGTACCTTGGACCACCCCTCTCCATAAAATGGGCATCCTCGGGTGGCACTGTGGGAGAAATCATTGCCCACATATGTCATCAATCCTCCTGACATTCGACTACAACACAAGCTTTCATGTCAATATGGTATCGTACCTTACAACCATTGCACTTTGATCAAATTCGTCAAAGACCTGTGCCTTCATAAGCATCTTTGTCATCAATGCTTACACGAGAGGTCCTAGCTAGCACCTATGCGTACAATGCGCAGTTACATGCCATACCAAGTTTACACATATGGGTACCACATTCCACCTATTGCCAAAGAAAAAAAGCCCCTCAGGGCGTCAGCAGTTGTCGTCATCAACCAACAAGATCATTACCATATTAGTGACAGATAGAACATGTATCTGTCAAATGGATTTGTTTAACTAGCCAAAGCATTACGAGCATGGGACATGTCCGCCTCGTAGAAAATTTTTATATATTGTATTATATTTGCTTATAGGGGTCCCATAGGACATGGTCATTCTTCGAATCGGTGCAGGGTGTCTCCAATTCCGAGCTACACGCAGGTTTATCTCTCTCTACGCACAGTATACAGAAAATAAACTATAATGTATTTCGACTATACAGTTCTTCCTAGACCTCACACATTAGGGGGCAAATGTTATCACTGGAAAATCATACAAGCAAAGGTGACATTATTTAATGTCAGGCAAAAGGATTTATAGGGCTGAGAGACATTAGAGAATATGAAAGTATTTAAAAAATCTCTAAGGTCTGAGGAAAAATCAAATTTGAACTAGTCAAATATGCTTTTGCGCACAAAATCCTTCGATAAGCCCGCCCTTGCGCCTTTTGACCCAAAAAGCGCGCAATCCTGGGAGTGGCGGAAGTCACTTTCCGGGACCAAAAAAGCACACTCCAGGACATTGATTCCACACTTGAAGCCACCTAAGGACAACCACCCAAGCCTCTTTAGGACATAAAGGGAGCACACAATGGAATCACCCTCCTATCTTGGGTCACCATCTACAATGTACCAAGAGAGGGAAGGAGGATTTGAATTCTCCTATAAAAGGCCACCAAGAGATGAGAAATAGGAGAGCACATTGTTATGTTGGCCCGAATTGCCCCAAGCAATACCAGCAGTGTGTGATCCGGAGCAGAGATGGAGGGGACTCAGTTGTTGGCCATCCAACAACTCCAATCCACCATAGTAGAGAGAGGGAGACTTTGCGCCAAGGCAGCTCGGAAGTAAAGAAATCCTTGCATTGGGACTTAGAACCCCAAGTTCTAAGGGCCCCTTGGCAAGTGGGTTAAAGTTTCATCCTTATTTCCTACCATCACTCAATAAGAGGGGATGTAAGTGCCGCCGTTTGGATTATTGAAGTTGTTTGACTCTATTTAGAGCTTTTGTGTTATTTGTTTTGGTTTTAGTTTAATTTTTATGTTTGAATATGCATGCTATTTCTCTATCTAGTATGTTTATGTTCTAGCATGTTCCACTAACTTTCTTGAATCCATATATTTTCTGCCCGTGACCAATAACTTAAGAGGGAATACACACCCCTTAAGTTGGTGTGATTTCGTACATATGTGCACCAAACACACTAACACAATATGCTTTGAGGACAATGCATATTTTGGGAGGAAGGCAATGTTATATAAAAAAATATTTATTCTGTAACTATTAGCTAACTAAGGCAAAGGGCATGATAAAAGATCATGCCAATTCACAAGGAGACACTTTGGGTTGTATTTAATCCAAGGTCTCTCAGTCTCTAAATCAGGCATTCATTTTTGATCATTAATAATATATATATATATATATATATATATATATATATTCATTGTTGAGTATTCTACTGCACCTTCCCAGTTAGTGCTGTGCATTGCGCAGTCTCAAGGCTCAAGCCTCAGCCATGAGCTCTTGAACTGTGCAATTGTGCAATCACCTGGGCTCCTCTATCCTTCAAAACTGTGCAATACGCTAATCCAATGCACATTCCCTCAGCTTGTCACACTGGGCTCCCAGATTTCCCAGTCTTCTTCCTTAATCCAACTTGAACTGCGCATTGTGCAATATTCTTCCTCGATCCAACTTGAATTGTGCATTGCACAGTCTTCTTCCTCAGTCCAACTTGAACTGTGCATTGTGCAGTCTCAAGGCTCAAACTTCACCCTTGATTTCCTACGCTGCGCACTTGCACAGTTACTGAGCCTCTTTCCTAGCATATCACCCGGTTTTGGCTCAATCAGTGGATCAATATGCACCATCTTAGACTAGGGGTTTATTGGATTGATATCATCTTTTCATGAGTGGATTGCAGATATAGGTACTCTATCATGCTATGGAAATATGATGAAGAAATAGATGGAGAAGACGGACATGCTAGAAGACACCTATGGAGTTGAAGAGATAAGATGACCATCAAGTGAGAAGACGAAAGAACACTAGACTATAACAGAAGATGAAGATCAATATCACATGGAAGACTCCTCATCTTCAAGTCATAAGGAGGAGGAAGACTCAACACGTACCATCTTTTCAAGAAGACACAAATAAAGAAGCAACAAGAAGGACAACTTGGCACTGTCACATCATCATGCAATCCATATCATCAGTGTCATGTCATGTCCTATCCCAAGTCATGATATGCCACATCATTATTGTGGATTATGTAATTACATATTCAAACTTTATTGTAAAGTGGATGTCCAAAGGACACATTGAGAATATGAATAGTCATGTAAAGTCAAAATGTCATAGTGGCTCCTCCCGCCAATGAGAGACAAACCAGTTATTTTGAGGGGAAAGGAGTGGCTCCACCTCTCCACTATTGGAGTTAGTGATGTTGATTGTATACATGTGTCTTGGAACTTTTACTTAATAACGAAAGCCTTCATAGCCACCATGTTCTTCATGCATGGATTATGAATATTTGTAACACTATCCTGAGGATGCTTTTATTTTATGCTTTCTTTCACCTGTGCTAAAGTAGTTGAAATATTTTGGTTATTTTAGTACTCATCTTATAGAGAATGTGTTGTAATGGTTTTTATTGTTTTCCCATCCTTGTGGAATATTCTACAGGATACTAGAAAAATCTTTCTCATTGATTGGTTGTAATGATCGTCGCATCTCTTATGGACTATTCGATTGGATGTTAGATGGATCCTTCTTCATTGTGTGTGTCTCTACTAGGGTGGTACTATTCCCTTGCTCTTAGGAGATCACTTTACTCTTTCCCTCTGCAGTAAAGAACTTTGACACACCTACAATCAAACACTCACCAGGCACACCTTCTTGCTTTTCGAAGGCACACACGTGTTCCTCTCTCTTGCTAATCAATTAGAGCGAAGGAAAATATATAAGAATACATGGCAACCGAGCCGATACTCCAGATGGGACTCCTATTCCAAATAGTGTGAGTTCTAATCGAGACTTCACATCGGGGATACCCCTTGGTTGATGGATTTCCAGCACCATCAACAATGGCGCTAGAAAGAGCGTCAAACGACAAGATGTGCCCGTTGAGTCTGTTTTGAATCTCTTATTAAAAATATATCTTCCCCAAATCATAATCCCAGGATGTTTTTCTAAAGAGCTTAATATTACCACCCATGCAGATGTTATTCATAACCTATCCCAATTTAGGTTTGATGGTGAGGGAAAATGAACTTTCCATGAACATTTATTTCAAGTTGTCTATTTTTAATTTTCTAACGGAATAAATTGCAAGGATGCCATGGCTAGATTAATCACCCTCACATTTGAAGGTCATGTTAATCTCGTACATTTCCCGTTGATTCTATCCATTCATTCGACCGACTTGCGAAGGATCTTCATAAAACATTTGACAAGTTTGATTACCAGAATGTTCTTAAAATAATTAATTAACTAAGAATGAAGCCTAATGAATTAGTTTAGGAATTTTTCGATTGATTCCTTCACCTTTTCAATGAATTTTCAGGAGAAGACATGAATTGGGATTCCTTTAAGCGAAAGTTTAAGCAATTGGTTCACACCCTTTGCACGGTGGATCTAAACCCCTTGATGTTTCTACTTCCCCAACATTTGTAAATCATGAAGAGCCTCTCATTTTAGAGGAGGAACCTACTACTTATTTTGTTCCTTGTCCTACTCCTTTTATAGTCTCGATGTGGGTGCCTCCTTGCGGTTATAATAAAGTTGGGAAATCCACAAATCAAATTCCTAATCCATCTCTTCATCCTCCTTCTGCTTCTCATGATTTAGAGCTAATGAAAAAAACCCAAGAATGGCTCAAGGAGCCTAGGGTGAAGGTTAATACTCTTACTCCTCAAGATGATATTAGCACTCTAAACATCAATTTTGAATTTGGTTCCATTGAAAGTGTTACTTCTTCAAGGGGTATTTATCATCCTCTATCATCTACATGTCATGACTCTGTGTATCATGATCGACGTGATCAATCTGCTCCACCAATTAGCTCTTCATGCTCTCTTGATTTTTGAGTTGATGGTTCAAATTGCGATCAGATACAAGGTAGTCACATTACACTGGTAGAGGAGGAGGAAAGTGAAGAGACTCTTTATCTCCGTCCCCTTTCTCAAATCATCCCATGTCAAGATGATGTGCTTCCATTATTGGATGATTTTCATTCTGATAATATTAATAGTGAATCTAATGGAATCAATTCCTCCAATCATTCTGTATCCTTGGGCAACAATCATTTAGATGATGGTGACTGTGTTGATGTGTGTGAACATGAACGCCTAGGTGTTCCGATGATCTTTCAGTTTCTCATGAAGACTTTAATATTGAAACTGATTCAGTCAATGAATATTCTCTTATCGATACTTCCTCTTCATCTCACTATCCTTTGTGTTCTACCGCTTGTGATGAATCTACTTGTGATAGAGATACTCCATGCTCTGCAAGTCCTTCATCCGGTGAGTTAATATCTCAAAAAACCCAAGGTGTTGAGATTATCCATGATGAAAATGAAAACACTAAAATCATTGAGTAATCTTCCCATCCCTCATCATCTCTTCTCTTTCATGAAGACAACTCTTTAAATCAACTTTCTCACGAAATTTCCCCGATTTATTCATCTTCGAATTTGCGATCAGAAGAATCTTTCGACTCAAGTAATCTGGTTGTTGAAGTTGAAAAATCCAGTCAAATAAGTGACAAATATGGTTTCCATCGGGTGAGTAATGTTCTTATTGAAACCAATGGTAGCAACTATCCTCACACTATGTAGGATCGGGTTCAGTCTTCAGGATGTGATTTTAGAATCCTTGAAAATTCTGGGACTTGTCAGGTGTTGAGAATTGTATAGGGAAATGATTGTAATTAATTCTATTTACTTGATAAGTTCTTGTGATGTATGTTTACTTATTATCTTTTTTCCTTATTATTATATGTGTGAATCATTAAAAAACTACCAAAACAAGAAGAAAAATAACACAAAATATAGGTTGAAAGCCAGGGCCAAAACCTCTCCTCTTGAGAGGAAAACTCGCAAATCTCTTCTCTTCTTATAGATTCTTCAATTAACAAATTTTATGACCCTAAGACTAATAAAAATACCCTCAAATACCAAGACCAACCTCTTTGAATGATGTGCTAACATTGATCCAGTCAAACCCAATCAAATCTCTTTCAGTAGCACTTATTCGGCCTCCTATTGCATATCTGAAATTCGGCCTCCCTGCAATTGTTGATGCCACACGTGGGAAGTTCAATCTTCCTCTAGATCCTTCCTTTGACATTCACTTATATTTCTCTAACTTTTGGAGCTTGAGAATGACCCTTTGTGACCTTTGCGTGACCTATTTTCCTTCTTTTCTCCAATATCGAACTTGTAGATAAAAGCCCTAGATCTACTACAGAAACCCTAGTCCTCTTTAGCACGTGTGAGATAAAATTATCCCAAACATAAGTCTCCTTCACCCTCCTCCTCCTTCATTGCATTATTCTTCCTCTTCCTTCGCTAGAATGAGTGATGAGTGAATGTGCCTCAAATAGGACTATTTCTCTTCTCTTTATAGGCTCTTCAAGGTGGGCACGACTCTTCCTTTTAGGCCGAATTTCTAGCTGTCAGGCCGACTTGGTCTTGGAGGGTATTCTGACACTTTTAAAGACAAAAATAAACTTTCTCTACAAGTTAGAATGTTCCTGATGGGATCTTCAGCTTATGAAAATGACCCTTTTGACTTCTTGACCTAGGGCAAACCCTAGAAGCAGTCAATTATGGTTGTTTGACCTATAAAATAAAATACCTTGAGCATGAAAGCCATGCTCCAAAAATAATAATAATAATGTTCTTTTCATTTTACAACTTACAAGAATCGAAAGTACATTTCATACTTATGATATCTTCTTATGATATCTCAATATATGTTTTGCCGCTATCCAATGATCATGCTTTGAATCTACTTGGAATTTACTAAGAATGTTTACTGCAAAAAAAATGCTTGGTCGAGTATTAATGAAGTACATCAGCGAGCCAATAAATTGTCTATACTTGGAACTATCCACATGGCTCGATTCAAAACTCCTTAGTATCTTCAAGTTTGTGATCATCAGAGTGGTCATAGGTTTGCAATCCATCATGTCAAACCTCTTCAATATCTTGATCACGTACTTTCCTTGACCCAGATAAATTTCATCAAGTCCTTGCTAGACTTCTAGTCCAAAATAGAAATGCATTAGCCCTAGATCCTTCATGTTAAATTCCAATGCTAGTTTCTTCTTAGATTCTACAATTTGACATTCTACACCCGTCAATAGAATATCATCTACATACAAAAGAATGTTCACATGTTCTCCGTTTACAACCTTGATATAAAGGTTCAGATCAACAAAAAAATCTGTGAAGCCTATTCTTTGTAGGTATTCATCAATTCGAGCATATCATGCCCTTGGTGCTTTCTTGAGGCCATATAATGGTTTCTTCAATCTAAAAACATATTCCTTCTTGTCTTTAACCTCAAATCCCAAGGTTTTATCTATATAGAATTCTTCATCTATTGGGCCATTCAGAAACATAAACTTGACATCCATTTGATGGATGTTCCATCCCATCGATGATGCCAGAGAGATCAATGAACAAATCGTTTTATACCTTGTTGTCAGAGAAAATGTCTCTTCATATTTAATGCCTTCTTGTTGAGAGAGGCCCCTAGCCACAAATATTGCCTTATATTTATCAATACTTCCATCTGTCGCATGTTTGATCTTGTAGATCCATTTGGAAGTCACCACAAATTTGTCTTCCGCCCTAGGTACGCTCTCCCAGACTCCATTATTCATTATAGATTGATATTATTCATTCATGGAATCCTTCCATTCCTGATGGTTGACAACTTCGAAATTGGATGGCTCTACTTCTATTACTTTTGTCATGTATGTTGCATACCCAAAATAATTCTTAGGTTTCTTGCTTTCTTTGAATGTGCCTTTCGCTGCTCCATGACCTTCTGCATCAAGTAGTGTAGACTTCAACTAGTTAGGTATATTTCTTGATTTGGGGAGAACCACATGTTGAATAGGTTCATTGGGACCCTCATATTCATGGTGAGATTCTTCTTCTTCCCTGTTATCTTCTTTTTCAAATACTAAAAGTTCTTCATCATCAGAGTCCATGGGAATTTCCTTAGATTTCTTGAATGCGATAATTTCTTCGAATATGACATATCGACTTACTTCTATATGGTGTCCTTCTTTTATGTATATTCTATAGGCCTTAGAGGGATTGATGTAGCCAACAAATGTTCCTCTCATGCCTGCTGGATCCAACTTCTTTATTTTTTCCTTTGGTATATGAATATATACGAGACACCCAAAGATAAGGAGATGGTCTACAATTGGTTTCTTCACAGTGAATACTTCTTCGGGAGTCCTGTAATCCAATGAACTGCGGGGAATTTAATTTTGAATATATACTGTTGTCTTCATGGCTTCTCCCCACATAAATTTTGGTAGATATTGATCATGTAACATTGCTTTTACACTTTCTTCAATGGATTGGTTCTTTCGTTCTGCAAATCCATTTTGTTTGGAATTGTATGGGACTATCAAATCCATATTAATCCCAGACTCCTTACAGAGGGACTAATTTTCTTAGATGTATATTCTCCTCCATTATCGAATCTTAGTATCTTGATTATTATTTATGTAAGGTTCTCTACTTTAGCTTTGAATTCTTGAAATTTTGTAAATACTTCGTCCTTGGTTTTCATTAAGTAAACCCAAGTCTTTCTCAAATGATCATATTTAAATGTGACATAATATAAATGACTTCTAATTGATTTAGGAGTCACAGGGCCACATACATCGGAGTGAATGAGATCCAAGATTTCTTTTGATCGTGAATCATTGCTTCCAAATGGTCTCTTGGTATTCTTACCCAATGCACATCCCTTACATACTCTTTCATGATCTTATTTCAATTCAGGGATTCCATCTACTATGGAGCTTAGAGTTGTAAGGATTTTGAAATCAATTTCACCAAATATTCTATGCCATAGTTCACATGGGTTGATTTCAATGTGAACCAAAGCTTGTGCTAGAGGAGATATCAACCTATAGAGTCTTCCTTCTCGGATATTGATTACTCTAGCATTTTATATGCTTGATTTTTTTACTCCGTACTACAACCTTTCCCTCAATGAAAGCTACTCTATCACCCTTATCTTCTAGACTTGAAATGGAAAGTAAGTTCTTATGCAAACCTAGAACAAATAGGTTGTAGTTGAGGTGAATGTTTCTTCCATTATCTAGCTCTATGGAGGTTGATCCAATTCCTCTTGTAGGATAGCTCTTATTATCTCCAAGTTCCATTGAGTAATAATATTTTCCCTTCGATAATTTTTTCAATTTTTTATGATGACTAGTCATGTGCCTAGATGCATCGCTATCAATTACTCAAATGCTCTCGTCTTGGAATGTGCTAGTGAGTTCCAAGAAGAGAAATTCATCTTTTGATTTGATTACTTCCCCCTTTGTAGTGAATAGCAGATTCCATGCTTCCTTGATGCTTTTCTTGAGATAGCTTGCTACCTTTGAACACTCCTTAATGAGCTTCTTCAATGTCGAGGAGATATTCATAATGCCCTTAGCCAACCTTAGCTTTGATACCATGTTGAGAATTCTATAGGGAAATTATTGTAATTATTTCTCTTTACTTGATAAATTTTTTTGACGTCTTTTTACTTATTAGCTTTCTTCCTTACTATTATATGTGTGAATCATCAAAAAACTACCAAAATGGAGAATATAGGCTGCAAGTCAAGGCCAAAATCTCTCCTCTTGAGAGTAAAACCTGCAAATCTCTTCTCTTCTTATAGATTATTAATTGAAAAATTCCAAGACCTTAAGACTAAGACCAATATCCTCCAAGACCAATGCCAAAATCTTTGGATGATGTGCTAACCTTGATTGAGTCAAACCCAGTCAAATATTTTCCAGTAGCACTTCTTCAACCTCTTGCTGCAAGATTTTCGGCCTCCTACTGTAGATATGAAATTCTACCTCCCTACAGTTATTTTTGCCACATGTGGGAACTTCGATCTTCCTCTAGATCCTTCCTTTGACCTTTGATTTCCTTTATCTGACTTCTGGATCTTGATAATGACCCTTGGTGAACTTCACTTTACCTTTTCACATTCTTTTCTCCAAGATAGAACTTGTAGATAGAAGCCCTAGTTTTTCTACAGAAACTCTAGTCCTCTTTCACATGTGTGAGAGAAAATTAGCCCAAACATAAGTCTCCTTTGTCCTCCTTCTTCTCTACATTCTGCTTCCTCTTCCTTCACTAGAATGAGCGATGAGTGAATGTGCCTGAAGTAGGATGAGTTATCTTCTATTTATAGGCTCTTCAAGGTGGGTGTGGCTCTTCCTTTTAGGCTAACTTGGTCTTGGAGGATATTCTAACACTTTTAAAGACAGAATTATTTTTTTCTTTACAAGTTACAATGTGCATGATGGGGTCTTCAACTTATGACAATGACTCTTTTGACTTCTTGACCTAGGACAAACCCTAGAAGCACTCAATGGGTGCTTAACCTATAAAATAAAAGACCTTGAGCATGAAACCCATGCTCCAAAAATAATAATGATAATTTTATTTTTATTTTACAACTTACAAGAATCAAAAGTACATTTCATACTTATGAAGATTGAACCTAGTTACACATTTTTCAACATGAGGAAGTCGAGGTACTTCAACTTACGTTCATGGTTATGTCATGATATCGTGACTTTGATAAGCCCCCCGAACTATGTCAGATCTAGTTTCTCTCGCAAAATCCTTCTCTTTGCATGGTTTCACTCGATGTAAATCTGTTCTGAAATATGTTTGGTATTTCGGATGTAATTTTTTGAACTTTCAAGATTTGGTATCTGATCAGATTCAAGAATCTTCTTCAGTTGATTCTTCTTCATGTAAATCTCTCACATCAAACTCGGGTTTGGAATTTGTATCTCTCATAGAGTCATGGAATTGCGAATATGATCATTTTAAATACTATCTTTGGCTAAAGGAATCATGCCTATCAGATTCATTTCCTAGTAATCAACTCTTGATTTTCCTTGCGAATGTTTTATTTCAAATCTTTCCCTTCGCCACACCTAAAATCATCTTGAGTGATAATGACTACATGAGTCATTGCGCGAATAAAATTTTTATCCACTCACTATGTCCTGACTGGTCTCATGTGTTTTTTGTGCTAGCATCCCTCTTAAATTATTTCGATGATTACGATGCTTGTATAGTTTTTCACGAGTTACAGGAAAATGGTTTGTCACATTCGACCTGCAAGGAAGTTGGTTCAATTTTTCAGAGCATTTGTAGAGATGTTAAAATTGATTTATCTTTGTTAATTAAAAACTAGGAATTTGATGCTTTAATCAACCCATCTAATCAATATTTTGTCTCTAATGACTGTCATTTAACTTGTCATTTTCCTATCAGCTCATCCAATGATAGTTATTTTAGACCCTTTGATTTTTATGGTTTAACATCTCACTATCTCAGTACTTGGCAAGAAGTTCAAGTACTTCCGCACTCACTGATGATTATGCCAAATACTCATTGTCTCGATATGTCTGCTGAATACGTTCAGATATATTTTCCCTCACATGATTCTCATCGTAATCCCATGCCTCTAATTGAAAATTTATCTTTTCAAGAATTTATGGATTTTCAAGAGGATTGTCATGAATTTTACGATCCAATCGCTGAATGGTTGGAATGATCTTGCCTAGCAAGCTCCATCACAAATAACAAGTTTCGATCTTTCTGCATGCTTGCTAAGGAGTTCGGTGCATATGGAGACACATTTGCGGGAAGATTTCGAGGTTTGTTGAATGTTGGTTCTCATCGAAAATGTAAGAATATAAATTGGTTAGAAGTGGTGGTTATGGCCTATCGTTCTACTGACAGGAAAGACCTTAAATTTTGTTTGCAAGTTATTTAAGTTCTTATCTTTCTTGTTTCAAATTTTTTTATATTTGTTTTAATCGATCACATCTTTGTGATAGTAGGTCGGGAATAATTACAGTGGCTATATTGGAAATTCCATTGTACATGACCCCGACCTTCTAGCTGGTTAGGTTCGGAGTAGGTTTAGTTTGATTTTAGTTTACCTCCACATCCATCCTGCGTTCATTTCCTATAGTTTTTCTTATTTTTTTCTGGTTTTGGTTTCACATCATGTTTTGCTTCAACCATTTTATGTCTTGTCTTTATGGTTTTGTTTCCTTGTTGTGTGAGACTGTGCATGAAGATTATCTATTGGCTTAAAGGGAATGTGGAAAAATAGAAAAGGACTTTGTAACACTTCAACATTTGGATAACTCTCTATTCTTCTTCCTTGTCTTGGTTACGTATTTTGGTCGATGATGTTCTGAAGGAAAATACAATCCTTGCGTTAATAAAGCCTTGTGTCAAACCATGACCTCCATGTTTATTCTGAAAACCTTGTGCCTGCACTCAGGTTTTTTATGTCTTCATGTTTTCAGTTTGATCTAATCAAGTAGAGAAGGACAAGGGGAAAATCTAAATGAGCATACCAATATCAAAGGTCTTATATATGCTTCTCTAAAGGGACAACCTCTCCTAATATCAATAAGTCAGGAACCCTCTTCCGCCCATGACATAAATAAGTTCTAATGTATAATCCTATATAAAATAATAAATAAAGTTTAAAGAAGAGAAATACTTCCTGCGTAGAGAGGTGAAGTAAGAAATTTTTCCAGGGTATTGTCCGACCTGCTGTTAGCGGTTCAATGTTTGAGTTCATGAAGTGACTCCATTGGGTACTGACCAGGTCTACTGGCAAGCAGAGCAACACCAAATATGAAAAATAAACTCTGAAAATGTAAAGCTCTTGAATTTCACTACCCTATCCTGATTCAAAACATTGTGTGATCGCCGGTCTTATGTTTGTGTTTAACTGATTAAAGGAATGGAGGGGACTTTCTTTATGCACGGGGTAAGTAGGGAAGCCATGGTAATATGAATGATGAATCAATACCTCTTGAAGAAATAGACCATGCATGAAATAATTGACTAATGCAGAGACACTAGAGTTTTACCAGTGTGTCGCCAAGTGTTGTCGTTGCGACAAACACCCTCCAAAATATTTCCTACACCTGAATTTTGGAGCCTACTGTGGATCTTGCAACCAGTCATTCCATATTCACTTCTTGACTAGTTAATGTTTTTGGGATCCCTTCTCGGATTGGAAGTGTCGAAGTCACTCGCTCACACATGATCATCCTGTAACAAGTTCCTGAGTGTATTGTTTTACGCAAAATTGAATGAGCATATCACGGTTCATCAAGACTATGTATGTGCAATTTCCAATCCATGTTGACAGTCAATGCGCATTGACATCAACAATTTCTCATTTCTAGCTGCGTTTGTACTTCTATTTCGGTGAGTTTTGCAAATTGTTGCTTCCGCGCCCCTTTATTTTCGCAAGTGTATTTTTCATGTTTTTTATTGTCGCTTTCACTTTCTTTCACTCTAATTAGCTTTATTTTCATGTTATATTTTCTCTGGCATGTGTTACATTCATTGTCGTTCATATATCAGAAGTGTCGTTTGCAGTGTAGCTATCGTTGTATTTTTGCATGTTAAGTGTCTCACGATGTACATAAGCTTGTTTTGGTGGTTTCAAGAGGTTATATTTGTGAAAATGAGTTTATCTCACCATGTTGACATCCGTGGCACTCATTTCCAAAGTTTTAAGTACTGTCGCACAAGTGTCATCATTATCGTCGCAAAGTGTACCTTTAGTGACGCACTTTTTGTAATTTGACGCAAAGGTTGTCACACTAAGGGAAGTACGTGTTCATGTGTTCCAGATGATATATGTTGTGTCATAAAGTGTCTAAGTGTGTGATAACAGTCAAGTTCTATCGTTGTTCACATCGGTTTCACTGATCCCACACTTACCCAAATTTCTGAAATTTCCCAAAAACTTAGGCTCATCCGACCTTCCTGAACTGCGCATTGCGCAGTCCCAACCCTAAAGATGTAACCTTTCCTCTTAACAATGCAAAATGTGCAGTTCCTGCCTCACAAGATTGTGAACTGCGTAGTTTCAGTTCTCAAGCCTGAGCCTTGGCCTCCAAAATTGTGCAATTATGCCCTCCAGCCTCACCCCAACTACTCACTGCACAATCTCTAAGCTCAAGCTCAAACCATAAGCTCTTTAAATATGCAACTATACAATCACTAGGCCTTCTTTGCCTCCCATAATTGTGTAGTTGGCCGAAACAGTGCAAATTTCCTTCAACCTAGCTTATTTAATCACAAAATTGTGCAATTTCTCTGTCCTCCCTAATCAATATTGCATATTTTGCAGTCTCAAGGCTCAAGCCTCATCCCTGAGCTCTTGAACTGAATATTTGCACAATCACTTGAGCTCCACTGTGTTGAAAAGTGTACCTATGATCGATCTTCATATTGACTATGTAATTATGTATTTATGTAAAATAGAAGACCAAGATAATAAAATGTATTTTTGTTATGCTTGCTTCATGGGTTTCATGAGCAAGGTTTTATTATAGGTCAATATAATTCTTCTTGATGTCTATTAGGTTGTGTCTTCTAGTTATAAATATAATGAAGGGTCATAAATAGGAAGAGTCTAGTCATAAAAAATGCTCCAAGGCCTAGTCATGATGTCGTGAAGAAATAGCACCTAAATGATGCTTAAATATACCTAATTAAACACTGGAATAATTGCACTAAATGTTGGCCTTATAAATAGTGATGAAGTTGGCTTTCTTGCTAGCTATATGGTCTACCTAAAAGGAGGAAAATGTTCCATATATATATCTATGACCTGCGACTCATTTTATACCAACAAGACCACAAATTTCTCTAAAGAAGATTACAGATACATCTGTGGTTGATGCCGATTTTAGAGAGGATTAAAGTGAAAAATTCTCTGAGGTAATTACAACGTGAAGAAGTCTAGGACAAGTGTAGATTTCTCTGGGAACAAGGTGTGGGTTTCAGGATGGATACAAGTGCGGATACATCTGTGATAAAGGTGCAGATTTCAAGAAGGATACAAGTGTGAATATATTTGAGTTTCCACAGCGTGACCAAGTCTGAAATAAGTGCGAGTTAAGTCAGTGGACAAGTATAATGTGCAGACCTGTTCCATGAATTGTTTTAAAGCAGTGAATACCAATCTATGTGAAGAATTTGTGGACAATAGTGCGGTCAATACTACACCTGCTATCTAAGTAAAAAAAGAAGTACAGATGATTCACAGTGATAAGATACATCAAAGTTAAAGGGATGAAGTCTAATATAATAATATAAGAGTAGAAGGAAGGTAAATCTATGATTTACCTTCCTATATTCAGTACAAAAAAGGAAATAAATATATCTCAAGTGAAACAAGAAGAAGTATAACCGAAGACTAAATCAAGGAATATATAATTAGAGACCGAGTTCTCTAGTGGTGATGCAGCTCAGTGCAAGTTGGTGCAGAAGAGAAGGATAAATGTTGTGAGCATACAAAGAAGCATTGACAAGGTCTTGGAGGCATTCCTAGGTCAAGGGTCTGAGTATTGGTCATGGTACTTGTCATTTTAAGATCTATAAGAAGAATTCCTTATGGGTTTTCCTCTCCAAGAGGGAGAGGCTTTTCCTTGGCTCTAGGAGCCTAATTTTTGTGTCTTGTGTATTTTGATAATTGACTTGATGAAAGACTAAATAAGCTAAAGAAGAGAGGACATGAGTAACTAAAGTAAGCTTAGAAGTAATTATCAAGATGAAAATTTGAATTAATCACCAGCCCTCTAAATTCTCAACATGGGATCAAATATAAGGTGCTGGACACAAGGGCTACTTGACAACAAGACACTCCAGGAAGTGAAGATCAAGGTTTGCGTTGAAAAGTCAAATCAATTTACTAGGAAGACTCTCAAGCTATCTCATTCAAAGGATCAACTAATTCAAGAAAATAATCTTTGCCATCAAAGATTTACATTCAAAACATTGTTGGAAGAAACATCATCTTTTGAAGATATCCTTCATCATCAAGGTAGCTGCAAGTCACTCTACTCAAGTAAGTATCTATTGCCTTACTTAAATCTGTCAAGGTGACTTATTGTAAAGATAGCAACAAATTGGTCGGTTCATCAAACTTTAGTGCTTGGAATAAGAGGACAAATTTGAATCTAATTGAATACGAAGTTATGGACTACATCGAAGGTTATACAATTCAACCCTCAAAATAAGATGCTCCAGCTCGTGCCAAGTACATGAAGGGAGAAATTAGAGCCCAAAGTATTCTCAAAGAATCCATTAAGGACTCACTCTTTCCCTATATATCAAAACTAAATTTTGAAAAAGAAATATGTGAGAAACTGATAGAGCTATTCTCTTTGAGCACTGCTGGAGAAGAAATATCTCCGAGACAAGAACTATACAAAATTAAATTTTCAAGAAAACAAGGAATCACTTCATACTTTATGAGGATTTATGAAATAAGATATCAACTATAGGAACTGGGAGAAGTAATGTCTGACACAGAGATGACTACAATGGTGTTGAATGCTCTACCAGAAGAATGGGGAAACTTCACTTCAAGTTTATACGTGAAGAAAGAAGCCACACCATTCCATGATTTATGGTCTCTATGTAAAATAGAGGAAACAAGATTGAAAGAAAAAGTTGATACATGATCAAGTGAAGGGAATAAAGCCTTTGCAGCCATATCCAGGAAGAAAGGAAGATTCGGAAAATTTGGTCCTCAAAATAAAAGAAGAAATATGGACAAAGTACGATGCTTTGGAAGTAATGAACTTGAGCATTATAAAAGGGATTGTCCTAAATCTGGAAAGGACAAGAGGAAAAAGAAAGAAGCCCATGTCATAGATATGAGGGAAGAACCCGATGCAAATAAATCTCAGAAAGAAGAAGCGAGAGATCTATATTATGATTGAGATCATCTTCCTCTTTAAGTGATTTCTATTGGTTGTAAAATAGTATGATAGGAAGCAATGTATATTAATAGCATCATGATAGAAGCATGGTATGAGCTCTTGGTGAATCAACTCCTGGAAAACCTCACTGATAACAATACTGATGGAAGGTAGTCATCAATATCAAGGGTCATCATGAAAACAGGTGTTGACATTTTCTAATGAAATTCCATATGAATTCATTGATTATAAAGAATGCAGAAAAGTTTCATCAGAGAATTCTATGCTAGATAATTCTGGATGTGATGACATATTGATAAAGCAGGTCAAGGGAATGATGTTTTTCATTCTAGTAAAATTGCTACGGGATGACTCAAAGGAAAAAGGTATGAGGTATACATTTATATGCTAACACTGGATGTCGTGAAGTCATGTCATATGGTTGCAGGTAATGGACTTCTATATTTATAAGTATGATCTATGGAGGAGGATCTCTCATGGTGCACTAACAGATGAAATCAACATATTGTATCCTGATATGGAATGTGATGTGGTTGTATATAAACAAGGAATTGGAAATTGGAAGTACCTAGGAATGAAGATGTGAAGAAAGGAAGATATCATGAAGTGCAACCATGTTAAGAGGCAATTATCATCCGGAAGCCAAGAAGATGTGAGTAGAATATCTCCTGGGAGGATATGTAGACTCTGACATAAGTCTGGTAAAGAAGAATACCCTTAACAAGACATATCATTAGGAGATGTGTCAATCTGGATAGTGGATGTTGATGCCTACAAGAAGATTTCATGGTGAAAGATAATCACTAAGGTAACTTTTGTGTTTAAAAGTTCACACGTGTATGTTTATCTGGATGAATTTGTGCATGGATGCTAATCATGTGAAAGGATGTAAGATCCTTGGAGATGGTTCGAAGGAAAGCAACATGGCATAAAGGTGGACCAGATGAGAAATACTGATGAATCACTTTCTGGTAGATGACATGACTCATGGATGAAAGTGATGGATGATTTGTGCCCTATGAAGCTAAAGTTGAATATTCCTCAATATCGAAATCCATGACATCGAGGACAGGAATTCTTCATGAGCAGCTGGGTGTCTCACCATTGCTGTTGTGGTTCCCTGGTTAAGAGGGAGCCTGGCAGTAAGTTTCTTACTTGGAAGAAACTTGGTAATTCCTAAGAATGAGCTTAGGTGCATTCCTTGTATAAGAATGAGTACATTCCCTTGTGGAATAGGTCCTACCTAGCTGAGAGGGAGAGATAGACACATCATTACGGTCTTAAATTGGGAAGACAGAATGAAGGATTGGGTAATAATATGGCATCTGATACTCTTTGGGAATGAGATAGGGCATTCAAGATAAGAGTAGTCGTGGACCGATATTATTTGAGGGCTAGCTACCCAAGAGAAGAATAGAACAAGAAGGTCATACTTTGTGAACACCTGGGTGGAGTATGTACCTTGGAGAGACAATGACTATGGTGTTTATAAGTCATGTGTCTCGCCAAAATTGTAGCCCATTGTCTCATTAAGATATGGGGCTGTTAGTCAAGGCCTTGCACTAGGAAAATGTTGGTTGATATGATGCTATATAGATGCGATTACCAATTCAATTATTCTTATGAGATTCTTCAGTTTGAAAGTGACCATGTACCTGTATGAATACCTCCCTAGTTAAGAGGGAGTGTTGAAAAGTGTAGCTAGGATCGGACTTCATATTGACTATGTAATTATGTATTTATGTAAAATAGAAGACAAAGATAATAAAATGTATTTTTGTTATGCTTTCTTCATGGGTTTCATGAGAAAGGTTTTATTATAGGTCAATAGACTTCTTCTTGATGTCTATTAGGTTGTGTCTTCTAGCTATAAATATACTTAAGGGTCATAAATTTGAAGAGTCTAGTCATCTAAAATGATCCAAGGCCTAGTTATGATGTCGTGAAGAAATATTACTTGAATGATGCTTAAAGATCCCTCATTAAACATTGGAATAATTGCACTAAATGTTGGCCTAATACACAGTGATGAAGTCGGCCTAAAAGCAGGAAAATGTGCCATATATATATCCAGGACCTGCGACTCATTTGACACCAACAAGATTGTGGATTGCTCTGAAGAATATTGCGGATACATCTGTGGTTGAAGCGGATTTCAGAGAGGATTAAAGTGTGGAATTCCTAAGGTAATTACAGCGTGAAGAAGTCTAGGACAAGTGCAGATTTCTCTGAGATCAAGGTACGGATTTCAGGAAGGATATAAGTTCGAATATGTCTGTGATAAAGGTGCGGATTTCAGGAAGGATACAAGTGTGAATATATTTGAGTTTCCATAGCGTGACCAAGTCTGAAATAAGTGTGAGTTAATGCAGTAGACAAGTATAAGGTGCAGTAGACATGTTTCATGAATTGTTTTAAATCAATGAATACCAATCTATGTGAAGAAGTCGTGGACAGTAGTGTGGTCAATACTACACCTACTATCTAAGTAAAACATGAAGTAATGATGATTCAAAGTGATAATATACATCGAAGTTAAAGGGATGAAGTCTGATATAATAATATAAGATTAGAAGGAAGGTAAATCTGTGATTTACCTTCCTATCTTAAATACACAAAAGGAAAGAAATATATCTCAAGTGAAACAAGAAGAAGTATAACCGAAGACTAAATCAAAGAAGATATAATTAGAGACCAAGTTCTCTAGTGGTTGTGCACATCAGTGCAAGTTGGTGCAGAAGAGAAGGATAAGAGTTGTGAGCATACAAAGAAGCATTGACAAGGTCTTGGAGGCATTCCTAGGTCAAGGGTTTGAGACTTGGTCATGGTACTTGTCATTTGAAAATCTATGAGAAGAATTCCTTATGGGTTTTTCTCTCCAAGAGGGAGAGGTTTTTCCCTGGCTCTAGGAGCCTAATTTTTTTATCTCATGTATTTTGATAATTGACTTGATGAAAGACTAAATAAGATAAATAAGGGAAGAAATAAGTAACTCAAGTAAGCTCACAATTAATTATCAAGAAGAGAATTTGAATTAATAACCAGCCCTCTAAATTCTCAACACATTGTCCTCCAGAACTATGCAATAGGTTGACCAGTGCCAATCCCCTCAACCTGTCACATTGAGCTCCCAGATTGCGCATTATTCTTCCTCTTTCCAACTTGAACTGCACATTGCACAGTCTCAAGGCTCAAGCTTCACCCCTGACTGCCTTAGCTATGCAATTGCACAGTTACTAAGCCTCTTTCCTAGGTTATCACCCGGTTCTAATGCAATCAGTGGATCAATATGCACCATCTTAGACTAGGGGTTTATTAGACTGATGTCATATTGTCATGAGTGGATTGTAGATGCAAGTACTCTATCATGTTATGAAAATATGAGGAAGAAGGAGATGGATAAGGAGGACATTCTAGAAGACACCTATGGAGTTGAAGAGATAAGATTATTATCAAGTGAGAAGACGAAGGAACACAAAACTACAACATAAGATGAATATGAATATCACATGGAAGACTCCTCATCTTCAAGTCATAAGGAGGAGGAAGAAGAAGAACATGTACCATATTTTCAATAAGGCACAAAGAAAGAAGAAGCAAGAAGGAAAGATTGGCACTGTCACATCATCATGTAGTCCATGTCATCGGTTTCATGTCATGTCCTGTCACCAATCATGATATCCCACATCATTATTGTGGATTATGTAATTACATATTCAATATGTATTGTAAAGTGGAAGTCCAAAGGACACATTCAGAATATGAAGTGTCATGTAAAGTTGAAAATTCATAGGAAGTCAAAAAATCATGAGGGTAGTCAAAGAGTCACAATGAAGGTGAAGCATCACCTCTTGGTTATATATGCACCCTCATTGTATGACTAGGGGAATTTTCACGTTGGCTCCTCTTGCAAGGAATTTTAGAGACAAACCAGTTCTTTTGGGGAGCAAGGAGTTCTTCGACCACTCCACTATTGGAGCTAGTGATGTTCATTGTATACATGTGTCTTGGAACTTTTAGTTAATAACAGAAGCCTTCATGGCCAACACGTTCTTCATGCATGGAATAGGAATATTTGTAAGACTATTAT
The DNA here is from genome assembly GCA_034641835.2 of Pinus albicaulis. Taxonomy (NCBI): domain Eukaryota; kingdom Viridiplantae; phylum Streptophyta; class Pinopsida; order Pinales; family Pinaceae; genus Pinus; species Pinus albicaulis. The sequence continues at coordinate 660,125,298 of CM076570.1, forward strand.
GCAAATGTTTGTATTTCATGTTTTCTTTCATCTATTCTAAATTAGTTGAAATATTATAGTTATTTTAGTACTCATGTTATTGAGAATGTGTTGTAAAGGTTGTTATTTTTGTGCCATCCTTGTGGACTATTCTGCAGGATACTAGACAAATCTTTCTCATTGATTGGTTGTAATGACCGTCACATCTCTTATGGACTATTCACCTTGCTGTTAGACAAATCCTTCTTGATTATGTGTGTATCTACTAGGGTGGTACTATTACCTCTCTCTTAGAGGCTCACTTTACTCTTTCCCTCTGCAGTAGAAGAACTTTGACACACCTACAATCGAACACTCACTAGGCACACGTTCTTCTTTTTTGAAGGCACACACATGTTCCTCTCTCTTACCAACCAGTTAGAGCCAAGGAAAATATACAAGAATACATGGCAACTGGGTCAATACTTCGTATGGGGCTCCTATTCCAAAGGGTGTGAGGTATAATTGGGACTTCACATCAGGGATACCCCTTGGTTGACGGATTTCTAGCACCGTCAACAAATTCATTCTAATTTTAAGGGTTATTCCTTTAAAATAAGACATTTGGGATGTTCCCTTTGGAACTTATTAGATTCTAATACAGTGTATCAAATTCACGAATTTCAGTTACAAAGTTAATACACAGTTGATTACTAACTTTAACCATGAGCCAATAAGTTTGTAATTAGTAATTTAGAGGAAAAAGTATTGGTCATAGTGATGTATTATCAAAACAAATTTTTCTCCCAAAGGAGACTAACACATACAACCATAAAGTTTATTCTATTTTGAAGTAAAATTAAAAATATGAAGGGATACACAATGAAATGTAGAATGGTATAGTTTGACATAGGGAACCAAGAATTGAAGTTTGATTTATTAGTGTCTTTTTCTTGTAAAAAAACCCAAATCATAGGTCATGTGCCATACTTTTTTATTTTTAAATCATTCTTAGAAACTTACATTGGCCCCTTTGGCTGATATTTTACGGTAGGGCTTATCAATACCATCAAAATCATCGAGGGAATACTTTCAATTTTGTTAATTAAATTTGTAACCATTCACAGTTATACTTAACATAGAAATTTTGATTTTAAAAAAATAGAGCAGAATTTTGGAGTAAATGAGAAGTCACATGATGATGCCTATTGTTACCGCTATTTATACTAGTCAAAAATATATTGTTGAAGTTTGATGTTATCCTAATACATTCATTAGTCTAGCAATCGAGTTTTCAATTATATTGTTATGTTCTTTAGTGTTTAGATTTTGTTGGGCACCTCTTCATTATTGAATGGCTAGTATATTTTTTTCTTTAAAGATGAAAACATTTCTATCATGGTTATTTCTAATTCATCCCATACGTATTATTATCTCTAAAATTTTCACTTCCTTTTATTATTACTCTAACATTTTCACTTCCTTAGAAATATCTTTAATTACACCGAAGGTGTTTTTAGGGAGAGAGTTCCTCTCAGCCCTTCGTTGTTTATCCATGGCGAATCAAATGTTAACACATTGCTTTATTAAATTTTTCCACATTTGTACCTTCGAAAATTTATCATGACATTAACTTCAATTGGGTAGATGTTTTTTTCTACCCACTGCAATAGGATCACAGGTGCATGCATGGTAAATTTTGGCATGGTAATGTTGCAGGGCTAACTACTAACCCCGCCTTAACCCAAGATTATACTCCTTCTAGAGTATATTTTCTGAATTTTTTCAATTAAGATAGGTTCATAAAACCTATTAAACCTTTATAGACCCACTTTATACATCATAAAATTCATTGGCGGAAGCTCCCTTCAATAAAACCTTTATCTTTTCAACCTTTATTATAAGTGCTTTAACCTTAGCACTTCAACTTACCTTTCTCCACCTACACATCACTTTTGCATGCGTCCTTTCACATTAACTGAGGTAGTTTTATCACATCGCAACTCTATTATTTCTAAATCACATCACCATGACTTTTCGCCCTATCGCACTTCGCAGCTCAGCCACATCGTAATATCACAAGTTTAACCATATTGCAATGTTTGTGATTTTGCGATTTCAAAAATTGCAACGAATAACTTATCACATGTCGCACATCTTAACAAATATTAATAATAATGATCCTCTATCATGTGCGATATGCGATCACATCGCATCACAAATCCACTTCTTATGGCATCGGAACTTAAACCAATTAACTTGCGATGTCTTAACATGTAAATATAAAAATCGTTGATTGCGATGTGCGCTAACCATCTTATGGCCAATGCGATGTAATCTGGATCGTCCATTATCTCGTTGTCATTTCTATGACTTGATCACGACCTTCCACTTCATTTCTGCGATAGAATTTTAACCATCCACCACTTTCGCTTCAGATCTGCGATATAATCTCAACCATCCATGCTCCAGCTTCAACCTTGCGATCTAATCTCCGCCATCCATTCACCCTTTACACTTTTATTTTGAAACCTCTGGAACTTTGGGGAAAAACACAGTTCTGCCTTCGGAAAATATATTTGTTTTTCTTCTGTCCACAGTAATACCACTGCAATTACCGCAACGGATCCATCCGCCATTTCAATAAGGAAATCTCAACTCATATGCACCTAAACACAAATTTCTAAGAAAAATTATAAACACTGGTTCCACAAAGGAAAACTTTAGAAATTTCATCAATCATCCCTCAACAAAGAGAAACCTTGTAACTACGCAGATTCACAATTTAATGAATTTTATACACTGTCAATGACTCAATCATAAATGAATTGCAATTCACCATTGGACAGATAGAAATAAACCTTTCGAAACAAAATTATTCACACAACACAGATATCAAAACCCCATTTCAACATTCTCACTGCATAATTTATTTTTTTATTAATATAACATAGTATATTTACAAAGGCTAACACTATACTCGTAAAACTATTAACTCCTTCCTCATAAGCCCCAAACTATTAACTCCGAGCCAACCCCTGATGTTTCAAAATGCTTACCAATATATACAAAAAATGAATCATGAACCAATTTCAATTCAGATCCAACAATCTCTCAATATTTCCTAAAGCTTCTCCCAATTCCATTCTTTACTCAACCAAAATCCTATATTAGACTTCTAGAATCCTAAAATCCTCACTCTTCCTAGGATTACTCACTCATCCCTAAGATCTCTACAAATCATGAGATATTCTTCATTAATCAAATTACATTTAAATCTCTTTAGAACTCAAACTAAACTTAGGAAAATAAACAAAATAATTAAGGGAACCCTCTCCCTTTAGTAAATGTGAGATAAAACTCCTACTTATAAACCTTGAAGAATTCTCCTGCATCAGACTCCCTTGGTTGAAATAATTCATGGACTCCTCTTCATGAGTCTTCCAACTTCCTTTCTTGTAAACTTCATCAGACTTCATCTTCCAACTCAATGTCTGACCTTTTCCAATTGCAAGTGTATTTGTTGCATTCTCTCCTTCTCCCGGATGCCAAACCTTGTATTGTGGATGTCCTTTAGCTCCACTGTCATGAGCATCTCCACTGCATAGTGTTTTGATACTGATATTAAACATAAGCATGTCTTCAAGAAACATAAATTTTTGTACCTCTGTGTGTTGTTGTCTTGTCATCATCTCAACAGAATTGAACTTCAACTTCATGTATTCTCCACTAGTTCCATTGTCTTGTACCTGATTGTATATTTTGATTTCTGACCCCATCACCAACATCCTCTTCTGTTTCCAAACCATTTTCTTTATTCTGTCCTGCATATCCTTCCATCTCTTCTTGACTTGTTGACTTTGAAAAATTCTCATACCTATCCTTTTGTTGTTTTCATCATCCACTTATCCAATATCTTGAGTGGAATCTTCTCAATTTCAAAAGAAGATTGTTGCTTGTTTGACATAAGAACATATGAACTTCCCACTATATATTGTCCATCAGCTACACAATTTTTAATTATTGAACCTTGTTCAATTGTCTCCATATTCACATTAAATTTAACTAAACCGTTCACCCAATTTTTCATTTGCAAACTCAAGATAAACTCTTGACATTCAAATCTTCTTTGAATAAAAAACAAAATTTGTTCATGGACTGTAATTTCACATCCCCTGTAGTGTTCTTTCTCTTCTGCAATGACTTGTGTAAGAGTTATTTTAACTCTCTTTCCTTCATTCCAAACTTCTGAATCAACTGGTTTCTTTCTCCCATGTTCTTTTTTCCATACGGAAAATTGCTTTTCTGCATCTCCAAAACTTGCATAGTCCCTCATATTTGCATAAACAAATATATCTCCAAGAGAAGTTTGTCTTTCATATTTAAAAACACATTCAGTAGTTAATAATTCAAAATCAGAAAACATAATACTTTCTCCATGTTTTTTCTCATTAACTCTACTCCAAGTTTTCTCTGATTTGTCATCCCCTTGATGTGCATATGACATTTCAAACTTGTCATATCCTCCATATTGTCTTTTCTTGGAAAAGTCTTCTTTTTTCTTCTCTTTGTCCTTCCTTCCTTTCATATTTCTTTTCATTCTTCCCTTCTCTTCCTTACAAATCTGTAAGCCACTAAGTTGCTTTTCCCATTCCTCTTTCTTTTCAATCAAAATCTGCCAATATCTAATTTTAGAAGCTAAAGTTCTCTTTGTTTTTGTACAGGAAACAAAATCAAAATATACAACAAATTTTCCATTCCACTGTAAAGTCCCTTTTACAACAGTAAAAATTATTGTTAACACCATGAATATCACATTCCATTGAACCCCTTTGCTGCTCACTGCAAATACATAGTTCACGAAAGCATCCTTGCCTTCATCCTATGAGATTGCATGTCTCTTTTGAGTTTGCTGATTACATTCACCTTTACTCCTTTTTAAATTTTTACAAATAATATTGTCTTCAATTTTATGCTATGCATTGGCTTCTGCCAACCTATTCTTAAGTTCCTGACTGTCCTCTTTTCCTTTCTTCTTCATAGCCTTTATTGGATTAACTGTACCTCCTTGGACCGAATTATCCTTATAAATTTTTGTTCTACCATCTTCCACAATGCAATATTTATTAAGATCCCTTTCCATTGATGCTCCATTATTTCCTTTCAAGATAGGTTCATAATTTTTGAATAAAATTTGAAGAGATAATCTCGTTACCTCAAGTGTTTGCACCGTACATATACTCTTGTTTGATCTTGTCATATGGCTATCTTCATACTTATTTTCTACTTCTTCTTTTGCAATCTGCAATTTCCTTTTGTCTTTATACTGTCTGCCATCGTTTTGCCAAGTCTTACTAGATTCATCATTTTCAGCTTTTGTAGTAGTCTTCAACAATTGTCCATCTTCAGTGTCTTTGAACACATGTTCAATTAAGAACTGTTCTATTACAACCATCTCTTCTAACAACTTCATTTCTTCATCAACCTGCATAAATACATCTTCTAAAGGTTGTTAATCACCTGCATATATACAAAAAACATTTGGTTCAAAAATACAAAGCTCCTCTTCCTTTGATGTCTCAATCATCACATCTCTTAGTTGATCCGAACTTGCCCAACATTTCAGAATATCATTAATAATTCCTTCCTCAACAAGGTAAAATTCTTGCTAAAGTCTACAATAGCCATCTTTCACCTTTAACTCAGCTGCTCTGAGTTCTTCTCTTAATCTGATGTACATTCTCCTCTTTATCTGTTTCCACAACAACTTCCATTTTATATTCTTTCTTTTCATAGTCCAACCATACCTTTGGCCCCTTTCATAGTCTTCAAGCAACATTATTATTGCATCAATACTTGCTTTCAATTCAGCAATGTCTTTGTCAAGTACCTCTTGACTCATCTTCTTTCCCTTGCCATTTTCCTTGGCATCTTTCTTTCTTCTGTTGTGGCTTCTCTCATGACCCCTAATAGTCATCTCGGCTTCTTTATGTGGGCTCCCTTTGCCCACTGTGAGCTTACAATAATCCTCTCTCATTTCTTTGTAACAAGTCTTTACTTGTCACCTACACCAAGTCATCATCTTGGTATATTTATTTTCTTCAACAAAACCTCTTTTGAGCACTCCCACTCCTCAGCTTCCAACACTGTCAGGATTTTGTAATCAATGCTCACCTGCCCCTCTCTCTGTTTTGAGAACTCTGTTATTCTCTTCTTTTCTACAACAATCTCCTTTGCTGAATTTTCCACTAACATAACTTATCTTCCCTTTACACACCTTGTTGTTGTATGTTGGTTGCTATCATTCTCTTCACTATGAAAATAATTCAAATTAGACCAAATATCAAAATATAACTCATACTTGAGAGATATTCCAATGATCTTACCTCCTTAAGCTTTCATTGGCTTGGACAATAAACATGTTGCTTTACTTTTCACTGTCTGAAATTCAGTTCTTCTTCCAACTAATTTTCTTTTCCTTCTGAGAACATCCATGTTCTATTAATTTCCTTACAACATATCTTGCTGCAATTTCTTCACTTGCTCCCTTGTCCTTTGTCACAGCTACCTGGCAAAAATTTATTGTTTCTACTTACATTCACATACATATATCATTAATTTTTTTTAAAATTACAAGATCCTTCTTTGATCTTGTCTTCCTCAAACCTCTTTCCGCAGCCTGTCTTGAATAAAATGGCCGAAGTCTTCATTACCTGCAACATTTCATGATTCTTCTCTGCATAAAATATTTTGTGTTATGATCTCCCAACGACCAATTCCTTTCAGACCATAACCCCCTGTATCTAGAGCTATTACCAATGCAAATTCTACACATACTAAGAATAAAATTCAATCTTTGAATAAAAACCCCAAAGAGCACTAGTTTCGCTCTGATACCAAAAATGATGCAGGGCTAACTACTAACCCCGCCTTAACCTAGGATTATACTCCTTCTAGATTATATGTTCTAAATTTGTTCAATTAATATAGTTCATAAAAGCTATTAACCCTTTATAGACCCACTTTATTCATCATAAAATTCATTGGCGGAAGCTCCCTTCAATACAACCTTTATCTTTTCAACCTTTATTATAAGCGCTTTAACCTGAGCACTTCAACTTACCTTTCTCCGTCTACACATCACTTCTGCACGCGTCCTTTCACATTAACCGAGGCAGTTTTATCACATCGCAACTATAATATTTCTAAATCGCATCACCATGACTTTCCGCCTTATCACACTTCGCAGCTCAACCACATCGCAATATCACAAATTTAACCATATTGCAATGTTTATGATTTTGTGATTTCGCAAATTGCAGTGAATAACTTATCGCATGTCGCACATCTTAACAAATAGCAATAACAAGGATTCTCTATCATGTGCGATATGCAATCACATCGCATTGCAACTCAACTTCTTGTCGCATCGCAACTTAAACCAACTAACTTGCGATGTCTTAACATGTAAATATACAAATCACTAATTGCGATGTGCGCTAACCATCTTATGGCTAATGCGATGTAATCTGGATTGTCCATTCACTTGCTGTCATTTCTGCGACTCGATCACGTTCATCCACCTTCCACTTCATTTCTGCGATAAGATCTTAACCATCCACTGCTTTCGCTTCAGATCTGCGATATAATCTCAACCATCCATTCTCCAGCTTCACCCTTGTGATCTACTCTCTGTCATCCATTCACCCTTTACACTTTTGTTCTGAAACCTCTGGAACTTTGGGGAAAAACACAGTTTTTCCTTCGGAAAATATATTTGTTTTTCCTTCCGTCCACAGTAATACCACTGCAATTACCGCCAAACAGATTCATCCTCCATTTCGATAAGGAAATATCAACTCATATGCACCTACACATGGATTTCTAAGAAAACTTCTAAACATCGGTTCCACAAAGGAAAAATTCAGAAATTTCATCAATATCACTCAACACATAGAAACCTTCTAACAACGTAGATTCAAAATTTAATGCATTTTATACTCTGCCAATGACTCAATCAGAAATGAATTGCAATTCACCATTGGACAAATAGAAATAAACCTTTTGAAACAGAATTATTCACACAACATAGATATCAAAACCACATTTGATCATTCTCACTGCACACTGTGTTTTTTTATTAATATAACAAAGTATATTTATAAAGGCTAATGCTATACTTGTAAAACTATTAACTCCTACCTCATAAGGCCCAAACTATTAACTCCGGGCCAACCCCTGATGTTTGAAAATGCTTACCAATATATACAAAAAAGGAATCATGAACCAATTTCAGTTCAAATCCAACAATATCTCAATATTTCCTAAAGCTTCTCCCAATTCCATTCTTTACTCAACCAAAATCCTATATTATACCTCTAGACTCCTAAAATCCTCACTCTTCCTAGGATTACTCACTCATCCCTAAGATCTCTACAACTCACGAGATATTCTTCATTAATAAAATTACATTTAAATATCTTTAGAACTCAAACTAAACTTAGGAAAATAAAAAAAATAATTAAGGGAACCCACTCCCTTTAGTAAATGTGAGATAAAACTCCTAGGTCTTATAAACCTTGAAGAATGCTCCTACATCAGGTAATTGTTGTTTTTGTATGTGATGAATCATGATGGTGATGTTTTTGGAAACAAGATTACAATGATTATTTATAATTTGCTTTTATTTCTCTGTTACCAGAACCCACATATATTTGTCTTATAGTCCCACCTCAAATGTACTTCAGATGTTGATATATTTCATATATTGTTTTTAATAGTATCCTACTCCAACATTTTCTTAATTTAGTTAGTTGATTCTCATAAATTCCTAGTCCCTTATAGAAAATGATATATTTAACCTAAAACACATACTTATTTTCCACACTATGTTGATATTTTGTTTGTTTCAATGCATATATGAAGTGAGTAAAAAAATAATGTAGAGCGTCATAAGAGAATAATATTCTTGCACTATTGCTGTTAAGTATCTTAATTATATGTTTAAAATAATAATAAAACATTTAGTGCAGATCTAATAGAGGCTAAGTCACCTAACATGGGGACATGGGACACAAAAGTTTGATTGTCCGACATAGGCACATTGACCCCCCAGAATAGGACATTTAGGACACGTTATATATATATATATATTAAAAAATAGATATTTGTTACAGAAATTCTCATTCATGATACGAATTCAGACATAAATCTAGATTCTACATTGTAATATTAAAATTTGTAAGTTTTACAAAGTAACATTATGATACAAATACAATTGTTATAGATTCATCAATGATCCAATAATAGAAATATAAGAAACTATAGTTTTATCATTAATTCATCAAAATCAAAATGTGTTACGTAGGTAGTAGTAATGCCAATGGAAAATAGATTTAGAAAAAACAAATCAACTACAAGTACAAGGTAGTAGGTAGCTCATGAGTCATGAATCATGACTCATCAATCATCATCAACAAAATCAACATCACTGTCATGGTCACCACTGCTCCCCTCTGTTGCATCCTCCTCCTCTATATCCAATGTCATCTTTGCATCTGCTGGTGTGGAGGATGACCACTCAAGAGTATCACCATCATCAAAAGTGACAGGTTCTTGCACTGGGTCATTAAGATCCAAGTTGGCCAATTCTAACTCAACATTGTTTTCCAAATCCATATCATCATAAAGACATCCCACATCTTTGTCTTTCCCTTGAACCGCTCATCCCTTTGCCTGTAAATAAGATGAAGGTTGGTGTGCACATAGTCTCTGCCCTAGATTTCTCAAGCCTTCTCTTCTTGACACTATACAAATTCCCATGTGTTCTCCAATTCCTCTCGCAACAAGAGGATGAAGTCACCTGAGAGATAAGCCTCATGGCTAAGTATTGTACAGGAGGGATTATTTCCCCGTGAGTTTACCACCAGGATTAGAGCTTCTTAGCCCCCTGTCTCTAATCACATAATAGCTTGCAAATCAACTAGTTCTAGTGGAAAAATCTGCAAAGGTATCCTTCACATCATCGAGGGATGCTCTATCCTGAAAAATCCACCTCACTGCATCCTTCATCCCCTGTGAAATTTCACCATCCATGTGAGGAGGGAATTTGTGTGAAGGTCCACCATTCATCCACTCATGGTTGTAGTATTTTGGCTTCAATGAGTGAGCCAAAAATGAAAATGTGTGCAATTCTTGTCCCATCTACTGACAAGAATATCCTATATAGTGGTGAAGATGGCCTCTGATGATGTATCATACTCAGGGCACTCAATCTGTAAAATAATGGTCCCCATGGACTCAATCATGGAATCCCATCCCTCCTAAACCTCTAATAGGATGGGTTGGTCTGTTTTTTCAAATCGTAGCAAAGAAATGATAGGGTCCATAATATTAATAGTGAGATCTACCCTCTCCCACCAAGCATCATATAAAATTGTGTCCTTGAATCGTTTTGAGGCAACTTGATCTGTCTTTCTCCAAAAAGATCAAAACTATGAAATAACCATGGCCCCAAGAGTGCTCTTGACCTCCCTCAACCTCTTCAACATGATGAATGAAGAGGAAAACCGTGTATCTACAATCTTCAACAATGATAGATGGGTGTATTCCTTGTAGATTGTGAGGGAATTTGTATGATTTTGTCCAAATTCGGGGATATGTCGTGCATCCTCAATAACACTTCCAATCCAAGGCACACCAGAAGCAATATATTTAAGTGCTAAATTCAAGGAATGGACAATGTAAGGTGTCCAAAATACTTGTGGATATTTAACTTCCAAAATCATGACATCAACCTTGCAAACAACTTCATTATCTGTAGTGATTTTCACACAAAAATCAACCCCTACATCTTAAATAAATTTAATGAACAACTCACCAATATATTATGCATCCTTTTATTGTCCAAGTTCATCCACTGATTTCAAGAATATCAGTCCATTCAAGTAAGACACCATGAAGTTGATGAGTGGGTAGCATGATGGACCTGTCCATTTATCAGAAACAATACTAACCCTAGATGTTGGCCATGCTAATTTAATAGGCTCAAGAATTTTTTCCACCTCTTTCTTTGCCTTAGCCAACAATGTGGTTTTCAACTTCTCTGACCCAGGATGCACATACCCTGATGGAGCCCCTTGAGTTAGAGCTCGACACATCTCAAGAAATAAAAGTGAGCGTGCAACATTAAAGGATATGAAGTTATGATAGAAAAATAATGAAATGGTGAGATTAAGCTCATCATGTTTCTCTTTCTAAAAACTCTTGTCCATTGGACAAAGTGCTACTACCTTTATTTTTGCTGCTTGACCCACATCCCCACCAAAAATATCAAATGGAAATTTGTTGTTACTTTTCCTTAAGAATGGAAGGGGATCATCATTCTTGTTTTCTTTAGATGTTGCAACCACCCTTGCTACACCAACATTGGCCTCTTTTTCCATTTCTTTTATCTTAGCTAAAGACATTAATGTATATGCTCCAATTCCACAGTCTCGTAAAGCCAACAAATGACCTTTCACATGATAATAAGTGCTCTTGAAATTATTGTTGCAATAGTTGCATTTCCAAGAAACATTTCCTCCTCCCTTCAACTTGCTGCCTGACCCTTGATCTCTTGTGACATACTTCCACAAGGGATATTTTTTTTCTTGAGCTTGTTGTCATTATAAATTCATTCTTCCCTCAACATTTGAAGTTGATGTTATAGGCCCACTTCCAATAGAGGGAACACTTACATACCCTGATGAAATCGGAATAGAAGGGGCGTCACCAATGTAGAAATTCTTCCCCTTCATTTTCCCCTTCCCTGTTGCCCTCGATTGGGCTATGAATGTTGTAAGAAAATAAATAAAAAATGCACAAAATTGCAAAAAAATGTGCATGCAACTCGTTGTAAGAAAAATGAAAAAAATTAGAAGAAAAATGGACGTATAGGTTGCTTGAATCACCTAGAAAATTCTCCCAAATCCTTTGCTACAAGCTCCCACACACATAACAAAAGACACTCAAGAATGAGTTCCAAATGAGCCCAAATCAGACTTTATTTGTTGCACGACATACTTTTTTAGGGGACATGTTTCCCACAATCGGGACATGTTGGTCATGCTATAGGGATTCACGTGTCCCTGGAATCCCACTCTCCAGGACACGTCGAAAACGCTCATGGGACATGTGTCCCAGCGAATCATGTCTAATTCGTGGAACTCGAGACATGACAAGGGGTTTGGACGATTCTGATTTCTTAGAATAAATGGATTTTATTATAATATTTAAATAATTTTTTCGAAATGATTGAAAATGTATTAAATTTTTTAATAATTTTAATAAATTAAATATAATTTAATTTATTAAAACACTATATATATATATATAATGTTAATGTTATTGTTAAGTTATATGCTAAATTGTTAGCCTCCCAAAATAAACCTTAGTAAAGGAGAGTTTCTTCCCCTTAAAGCCCTAAGGGATAACCCTAACATTGTCATCCTTAAATCTGACAAAGGTGGGGTCGTCGTCATTTTGGATAAGTCTAACTATGTCAGCAAAATGATTGACCATCTTTCTAATAGTGGTAGTTACATCAAGATTCAAAATAATCCCATTAAGTCGGTTTCTAAGGAAGTAGCAATCGTCATTAAATCGAATATGTCTCTTAATCCTCTTTCTAGAAATATTATCGAGAGAAATCCCCACACCCTCAGAATTTATGGCCTTCCAAAGATTCATAAATCTGGGGCCCCCTTGAGACCTATTGTTAATACAATAGGTGGGCCTACTTATCTTCTTGCTAAATTCTTGGATCAAAAGCTTAAACCTCTAGTGGGTCACAATAATTCCTATGTTAAGGACTCGACCTCCTTTGTTAAAGAATGGAAGGATATCAGGTTGGACCTTGGGGATTTGTTAGTAAGTTTTGATGTTGTTTCCTTATATACCAAAATCCCCATCCAAGAGGCCATTGGTGTCATAAATCGGATCACGAACCATGACACTGCCAAATTAGTTGGCCTCTGCCTCACCTCGACTTTTTTCAGTTTCCAAGGTGAGTTCTATGAGAAAAATTGTGGTGTTGCGATGGGAGACCCTCTTTCCCCTATAGTTGCTAACTTATTTATGGAAGATTTTGAGACCAAGGCCTTAACCTCAACTCAATTTCGCCCTAAAAAATGGAAGAGGTTTGTTGATGATACTTGCATCATATGGCCCCATAGACGTGAGAAGTTGGATCTGTTTCTGAGCCACCTCATTAGGGGAATTTTGAGGTCTAAAATGGGCCTCCTAAGGAAATTATAAAATAATAGTGGAAATAATCAAAGAAGATTTGATTACATCATCAAATTTTAGAGGGAAAAAATGGAAAACTACTTTTTCAACTCGTATTTTCAATTTATCTCCCAAAGTTTTTACTCAGATTTCGAGCGGGAGTACTTGTTGGATGAAAAATTTAATTCCTCATCGAAGGAGTAACCATGTTGCATACTTTTGATGCACTCTACTACACGAAAAATGAGAAATACATTAAAAAACGTGATTGCAATCACGTTTTTTAATGTATTTCTCATTTTTCGTGTAGTAGAGTGCATCGAAAGTATGCAACATGGGTACTCCTTGGATGAGTAATTAAATTTTGCATCCAATGAATACTCGCGCTCAAAATTTGGGAGATAAGTTGAAAAAGTAGTTTTATTATTTTATTATTTTTTAATATTTTTACCCTTTTACTTAAAAAATGGTGAATCATCCCCCATGGTTGACATCATCATCTTGAATCCTATTGGTTCTTATAAAGTTTATTTTGGTTGTACATTTTTTTTGGGAGGCCCTTTTTAGACCTCAAAATTCCCCTAATGTAATTCCCAATCAGACTCCATCAAGTTCACGATGGAATTTGAGGTGGACAGATTCCTTCCCTTCCTTGACATTCTCCTCTCTAGAATGGATGATGGTTCCATTTCTTACCAAGTTTTTCGCAAAAAAGCTCACACATAACAATATCTTCATGCTAGTTCTCATCATTTTCCTGCTCAGAAATTTGGTGTTCTTAGCACTCTTGCTAACCGTGCTCTAAGAATATCTGATGAAAACCACTTAGAGCAGGAGAAATCTCGTCTTCTTGAAGTTTTTAAAAATAATGGGTATAGTAGAACTCAAGGCCTCAAGGCCTTTCAAAGAGCCTGTAAAGGGTTAAGAGTTAAAACTGTTCGTGTTGATCCTATCTCCAAGGTTCATCTCCCGTTTCTCCAAGGGACCACGGACATGATCGTCCATATCCTTAGAAAGAATAATGTCTCCTCTTCGGTCAAACCTCTCAATACCATTAGAAATTCTCTTGGATGTGTTAAAGACCCAGTCAGCCCTAAGGACATGAAAGGTATTTACCTAGTTCCTTGTTCCTGTGGTATTCTCTCTATTGCAGAAATGGGACGGTCCATTAAACAAAGAATCCATGAGCATACTGCAGATATTAGGCTCAATCATTCCCGCTCATCTACTCTAGCTGAACATGTGGAGAAATATAAACACCATGTATGTATTGAGGACTCCAGAGTCATTGCTAGGGTTGATCACTTCCACCATAAGAAGCTTAGATAAGCTATTGAGATTGAGAGGCATGCTAGAAATCTTAACATGGATGATGGTTAGAAATTGAGTAAGAGCTAAATTCTGGCCCTCTTCATGATTCTGCCCCCATTTTCATTGTATTATAAATATATTAAGTTCTTAGAGCTTATTTCTAAATATTATATTATTTTCCTACTGTTTTTACCATTTATGAACCCCTATAACTTTATTACTATTAAAATTTTGCTATATTATAATTTAATTTGTTTAATATAATTAAAATAGATAAACTCCTATCAACTAGTTTATAAATAAATAATATTTTGTAACCATTTATTTATTATTACTAAAATTTTCAATATTATAGATTAATTTATTTAATACAATTAAAATGAATATAATTTTATTATTATTAAAATTTTGCAATATTTTAAGTTAATTTATTTAATTTGATTAAAATGTATAAACTCCTAGCAACTACTTTATAAATAAATAATATTTTAATTAGTTTAAGGATTATTCTTACTATATTAGGAGTTAATATATATAATTATGATAAATAATAATATTTTGTAACAAATTTTTAACCCTATAACTTCATTATTATTTTTTGCAATATTATAAGTTAATTTATTTAATATAGTTAAAATAGATAAACTTCTAGCAACTACTTTATAAATAAATAATATTCCTTAACCAATTCTTAACCCTTATTGTATTATTTTAATTAATTTAAGAATTATTCTTACTATATTAAAAATTAATATATATAATTATGATAAATAAGTTTTTAAGAGCTAGTTTATAACTAAATATACAATATTTATAGGTAAAGCGTAAAACAACTTCTTTCAACTTCCACTTGTACTATTGTGCGACGTTGATTTTGATGTTAGACAATTGAAATAATATCTACTGTAGGATTAAATATTGTTATTAATCAATTATAGGTAGGTAATCCGAGCACACCATTTATCCATCCATCTTAAATTCAAAACACACAAGAAGCAACAAGCCAAAAAGGCACCAACAACAGCAGCAAAAATGATGGATGCCCTCCAAGATTATCAATTGCAAGAGGAAGTAATCAGTGAGTCATCATGAGCTATTTCAACAAGCAAAGTGGGAAAATAGGCTGTTTCAACAAGAAAAGTGGGCAATAGGCCACCTGCAAGACCATAACAAAAGCAGATCTTAACAAAATCAGATCTGTAGAATTCCGTCGATCAATAACGAAATCAAGATCCTGCAGTATCTCTCAGGGCACTCCACTGTGATTGCGCTTCATGAGGCATCCATCTTGAATTCAAAGCACACAAAAAAGCAACATCCGCAAGCCAAATGCACCAGTAACATCAGCGAAAATGACGGATGCCCTCTTCAAGATTACCAATTGCAAGAGAAGTAATCGACAGAGGAAGATTCGGAGTCATCAAATCTTCCTTTTAGTTTTTTTTTTATTACAATTGTACTCCGTTGTTATAGTTAGAGAAAAAAGACTTGATATCGACACCGATATTTTTCCATTGGTATTTATATAATTATTCAGAACCCATGTGGGCTTTTATCATTAACTATAATTTAATTTTACTATAACCCTTTAAGGGTTCTGACATTGTTCTTAAATATTACTATTCCTTTTTATTGACTGTTTCAAAATATTCCTTTTGTATTTGTAGTCATTGATTATGAGTCTATATCTTGTACACGACTGTCATATTCACAAGGTTTTTCAAATTTTTATTAGATTGATAATGTCACTATCCATATTATGGAACTATTTTATTCAGCTTCTTTGGTGTTGTATTTCTGGTTTTATTTTTTTATTTTTTTATAGGCATATTGTTACATCGAGATAATAAAATGAAATTTTCTTTCATCTCGTTTAGAATTCATTTGTAACTTGGTTATAGAAATTATACTATAATTTATGATTCTCGTGAAGATCTTAGCTTTTTATTCTTTTATGTTATCGTAAATGTAAATTCCACCTTGCTCCGACTGTTATGGAGTCCGTTTACGATGTAATTTGTCAATATTCTTTTCATGACAATAATCTCATATTTTATTCAGTTAATTCCCAGCATTGATTTTATTTGCAATGGAGACAGATACAATTATTTATGTATAATATTAGGTGATGATTCTGAATTTACTCAAAGAAACATTTCACACCAGAACCTTGTTACTAGAAAGGTAACTACCTTTCTTATCAGGTTGGGGTTTTTCAAACCTCACATCCATATAAGATAACAAGAGTGACTAAAGTTTCAAAGAGGAACTTCTTTCTATCCCACATTACGAGGTTTGTCATTTTACAATTATTTTCAAGACCAAAATAAGCTTTCCACCCCCCATTAAACCTTTTCTGAAAGCTATAGTTCTAGTTGAGCTTGTGATGAACATCAATTCCTAGGTACTTGTAAGAAGACACTTCCTCCAAGTTGCAATTGTCATACATAAAATTAGCGTAAGTGTCCTTCTTGGATTTGATAATCATAACTTTTGTTTTGTCAGTGTTAACAAACATACCCATGGTAGCGCAGAAATCCCGAAGAAGTCTAAGTTGCTTATCAAGATCAGATGGGCACCTTGCGAGAAGAACAATATCGTCAGCATAGAGAATAAGGATGATGAATATCCCAGCTAAGATCGTGCCAGCACATCCTGCTTCCTATAAACAACCTTCTAGCTTGTCGATGTAAATGCCAAATAGGGTAGGGGAGAGGGGGCAACCTTGTTTAATTATGATATTACACTTAATATCTTTCGACCACCCTCATTTCTCTTTAACTTGGCAATTACATTCTTGTATAACCTTATAGCGTCCGCTCTTAGCTCGAAATGAACGCTTAGCTATGCTAATCTATTCCATAGGTTATTTCTAGGAACCATACCGAAAGCCTTTCTAAAGTCCACAAAGCAACATAAGAGATTGGACTTATCATTGCGACATTCCTCCATAATGATCCTCAGCGTAATGAGGTGGTCCGTTGTTGAGTGTTTCCTTCTAAAACCCGCTTGGCTTTTAGCCCGCTTACCTTCACTTTCAAGCCAAATGATCAACTTCTTTGCCAAAATAATACCATATAACTTGGCTAAGAGGGGGATGATCATAATTGTTCGATAATTAGAGGGGTTATTTGCATCCCCAATTTTAAAAATAGGGATAATGAGGCTCTGAGTCCAAGGTTTAGGGAACCCTTGCTTGACTGCTTGGTTGAAAAGCTTGTGGATGTGGGGGATGACGATAGGACCTTGGTAACCTTCAATGTCTTTAACTTTCCCATTTTCCAGGCGTTTAACCCCAAAATCAATGTCTTCTAATGAGAAAAGTTCTTTCGTTGTGAGCAGGGTTTCAAAATCCCTGGCATTGGAGATTCATAAAGCTTTTTAAGATAGGAATTCCAGTCGTGTAAAGCAATTTTATTATTATCTTTAGTTTTCCTAGTTAGAATCTGCCTCCAGAATTTCTTAGGAGCCACCTTAGAGAGGTGTAAGAGATTCTCTTGTCTTTTACGAATATATTGCCTTTTTTTCCTTTTAGTTAGGGCTTTGTATATTTTTATCTTGTTAATTTTGAGAGATTCATCAACAGCTTCCTTAATTTCTCTCCTCGCACTTTTACAATCTTTGTCATACCATGGGTTGGTTTTGTTATTTCTTTTATTACTTGAGACTTCAATTGAGAACTTGTTAATAGAATATGAGAGGGTTGTAGTAAAATTATGATAGAGGTCATCTATGTTGTTTATACTAGATAAAGGAAGAAAATTAGTTTTTAATTCATTTAGAAAGAGATCGTTTTTATTTTTATCAAAGATTAGGTTCTTTTGACTATAAGGATTATCTTCTATGGGATCTTTATTCATGAAAAAATTGAGAGTTATGAGTAAAGGCCTATGATCAGAGTCAGGCTCGTGGTCGTCTAAGATGTCAAAATTTATTATTTCATTGTATAAAGGGAGATTAGAAATAACATAGTCTACCACACTCTTGCCAAGCCCATGGATGCAGGTCATCTTGCTAGAATTGGGCCACTTCTTTAGACCGTTGCAAATTATGAGATCCTGAGCACTACAGAGCTTGACTAGCTCTGACCCAAACAAATTATCCCTGAGGTCTTCAGAGCTCCTTTTGTACCGACTAGCCAGAGTAAGGTCTTCGTCTAACCAAATCTATATGCTATTGTATATCTCCTTTTGTATATGCTATTGTATTATGTTATTTTTTACTAAATCTAGATTGAGATTTAGCTTTTTTCTCTATATTACTCTTTCCTAAAGCTTTTTTCTCTATTCTACTCTTTCCTATGTTATTTCTTTACAACGTTTCATTTGCAACATATGGTACCATTACTAGTTTAATAAATAATTCCTAATAGCCAATTTAGAATATTATTTTATTTACCCTAATAACTCATTCACAAACCCTTAGTTTTCAACGGCTAACTCTGGGCAATGATGCATTCATGCTATTTATTCTTGAAGATTGATTGATTTTTTCCCTTTTTTTAGAGAATGAACTACATTAGTTGGTTCGAAAATCCTAATGATATGATTAATCTGAAAAACTTTTATCTATAAGAATACTAGTAATAATTATTAAAAAAAATAATTAATATATATGCTAAACACATATATACATTTTTATTAAAAAAAGTTAAAAAATGGTAGTTATGAGATATTATTTCTTAAAATCTAGTGTAATAAGAATAATAATAATAATGATTAAAATAATAATTAATATATATTCTACATATATACATTTTTATTAAAAATGTTAAAAAATGGTAGTTATGAGATTTTATTTCTTAAAATCTAATGTACATAACACAAAATGAAACAATAAGATTGATATTGAGTATTATAAGAATTTAGAAGTGTAAAGTACAAAATAGAAAGAAATTCAAAATTCAACATGGTAAACAAATTTCTCTGCAATACACATTTGGCACGTAAAGAAATTTGCATTACATTTGATATAGTTATAATTATATCTACATCGGCTATTTGCTCAAATCTCAATTTCAATATTTGATGACATGACCCCATTTTGTCGCATGATGGAAATTGGCCTTATTAGCCTTTGCCAAGGCACTGCACTATCAATCGATTTTCCCATAACATTGACCAATGCAAGTTATAATATTTTTCAATGTTATGCACTAGCAACCGATTTTCCCATAACATTGACCAATGCAAGTTATAATATTTTTCAATGTTATTAAAAAAACTATTTTTCAAATATTTGATTGTACCATATGTTGAAGGTCTTATTGTTGCATTTGCACAATCTAATGCCTAACATATTTTATCCCATAATTTCTAGATATTATTGCGATCTTCATGCATGATTTTAAAATATTTGTGTACAAGACGATAGAGTTCGATTTTCCTATTAACCACTATTAATTTAGTATTGGCCAAGCAAATTATAATGTCTTATGCAATTTTTTCTAGAGCATATTTTTTAACTTACATGGCAGGCACTAGGTTTCCCTACAACACTTGATTTAAATGACTTGTAAATTTTGCATTCAATACATTTACATATAATAAAAATTTAGCCTCTTCCACTTCGATGTTCCCTTCCCCTACTTCAGGGGTATGCTAATGTATAGTGCTACCATAGGTAGGGTGTCATAGTGGAAAATAGAGTTTATTACTAAGTTACATAGTGCAAGGTCAATGTTGGGGTGAGAGCCTAAAATTAGGAGCTTATGCATGTGGAAATATAGATATGTTGATGGGCCTTGGTATTGCATCAATGATGCTACAACTCGCAAGGCTTCTCAACTTAAATTATCAACTCGGGGTTCACTTAGAGGTGATAGTGCTATATACAAAATAGGTTTAGTTCTACTCATGTCATTCTCATTCATTTGATTAGATCAAGGCATACGAAGACCACTCCTCTAGCTAACTACAAAGAGAATTTCTATGAAATCATATCATGGTTGCAAGGGAATGAGCATGATTTTAACTGTAGAAATGAAAATGCTAATCATTAAATGTTAAGGCTAGTTGCAATTGCATGAAATCAACAAGCTATACTACGTGAAAAATTAAATTATGCTACTATATTTGCACACTAATCAATTCAATGTTCTACTTGCATGAACCATTAATCTAATTGCAAATTTCTTGAGAAAATAGAATTCAATCCACAATACGTAACTATGAAATTCAAAAAAACTAAGTCTAATCTACTTGTGGTTTTTTGTTTGCAATGGAGGAAGGATAAGGTTGGAGTGGCCTTGGAATCTCTCTGACAATGAAATCAAAGGTTGGAGGCCATTATTCAAATTAGACATGCAAGAGTCAAGGTCTTAGGGAAAATCTGGTTGAATTTAGGCAGTGCTACAGGATTGCTACATGATGCTACAAGATTGCTACAGGAAGCCCTGTTTTGCTACAGGAGTGGGTCTAAGATTTTTCTGAGAGCAAGAATGGTGTTCTGTAGGTGGAGGAAGCTGGATGAAGGTGAATGAATGATGCGGGAGTCTTTTTTCCAAGCCTATCACCCATCGAATTCCTATCTTACACAAAATTTCATGCCCACAACGTCCTTCATTGACCCTGAAAGGGTGATATCAATGACATATCTTGAGAGCAGTATGAGATGTACAAAAGAAGGGTGGAAATGCCTAAGTGGATGTGGATGAGTGTGCAAGCCCTTGCAATTCACTTGGAAGCCCCTGCACACAAATAATCAGAACATGCATCTACTGATAACTATTGCAGCAAGAAAAATCAAGATGGAAAAGATGAGCTGAATTTTATTTATTCAATATTTAGTCTATCCTACAACATGCATTTAATATAATTTCCAAATCAATGTTGTTAACCTCTAAGTTATAAAAACCAAGCATGCAAAAGAATTTCAATCCAGTACTCAGTAATTTCCAAGAAATAATAAACACGTATTTTTGGCTTATTGTTGTAGACCCTTCAACCACACTTCCCACGACAGAGGTCGTAACCAAACCTGCAACTATAATTTCTACTTAAGCAAGGAAAGAAGTAGAATTACTTGAACAAGAACAAGAAAATAATATAGGAGAGCGACTAAATCCTTTGGGTTGTGATCCAGGTGGATATTGGTGGCCACCCGCTTATTCCACTTGGGGCCCCACCATTGTCTCTTTCAGTTTTTCAATTTCGGCACAACTTACTATTTTTAGTAGTTTTTTGGGACCCGAACTTCCGGAATCGTTTTGAGGCCCTAAACGATTTTTTTTGGGCATCGCGCCTCCAACAAATATGATTCAATTTCAGAATCGATATTTGTGGCGACAGTTGTAGTCCTCGAATAGATCTTTCTAATGATGTATCATGTGCATCAAATGGAGATAATATGCCAAAGTTACGTCCCCGGGAAGTTGAAACACCAATTTACCCAAACGGGGCCCATAGTTTTGGCGCTTCATCTCCTCGGGTTAGGTTTTTGGATGTTTAGAGTTTTCCATTGTTTCTCAATAATAAATAGGCCCTAGAGTCTCATTGTAACACAGTTTAGAGGCTTGTAGCCGCCACATCTCTTCTAAGAGATAAGCTACCAGCGCCCTAGCTAGTTTATTTGCATTCTGTTTGTAAGCAAATTCATTTCTTTGATATTAATGAAATGAAGTGTTATTTCCGTTGCATCTTTATGTTTCTAGTTATATGTGTATTCTGTTGCGTTCTTGCATAAATCTGGATTAGTGGTATTAGAGCGGTCTGCTTTTTCTCGATCCTTCTTTGCATGTCCCCAACGAGGTCTGGGTATAGGGAGTTAGGGCTCGATCTAGTGGAACCTTTGCAAGATCAGCCATGCAAACCTCGACGGCCACCCATGGGGGACGAAAAGAAAGACGAGGGAGCAGGAGATCCTATCAAAATATTGCTCGAGGAGGTCCTCAAAAAACAAAGGAAAGTGATGATGGATAAATTTTCCTAGATCCTTCAACGCCTACCCACTGGCGGCGCATTTGCATCCAACAGCCACTCTGGAAGCACGACTCCCTTTAAGGTACAAGTAAACTTTGACATTCCCATATTTGAGGATCAAATAGATGCAGATGTTGTAGATAGATGGTTGAATCTATTGGAAGGATATTTCTCGGTTCATGACTTTTCCGACCGAGAGAAAAATATTTTTGCACTCCTCAAAGCTACCCCCCATGTCAAGGACTGGTGGGAAACCTACTATGAGAAAAAGGATGAGACAGAACCCTCTCTGTTCTCAGCCGTACCCACTTGGAATTATTTCCGAGATGCCATCAAGGAACAATACTATCCCGTAGGGAGCTATGAGGACAAGTACATACAATGGACGGCGCTGCGACAACAAAGGGATCAAGATGTGCATGAGCTGACGAATCTGTTCCATGCCCTGGGCACAAAGTTGGGTATCAAAAATTCAGAGAAACATTTGGTGCTAAAGTATCGCAGTTGTCTTCATAGATACATTCAGGAGGAAATGGATTTACTCGACATCTCCTCACTTGGTATGACATACCGGTATGCTGCCAAGATTGAGCAGAAATTCAAACAGAAGAAGCGAGACTTTGGATCTGCGAATCAAAAGAAAGGGAAAGGTGCTCCTAAACTATAGAACAAAGGACAAAGCCAAGGCATGGCAGCCCAAGACAACCTATCAAAGCCACAAGCAAAGAACCACACCGCGAAGCCAAAGAAGGACACGGTAAAGTGGTGTGAGTTCCATAAGAGCTCCACTCACAACACAAGTGAGTGTCGGGCCAAGCAGTCGCTGGTGGCCAAGATGAGGGCTTCGGAGTTAGATGCATGCTCCGACTCTGAATCAGAACCTGACAAGGGGAATGACAAAGGGAAACAGATTATTGATGTGGAGCCCAACGCCATTGTTGCCACTGCGAAGATCCAGAAGGAGGAACTCGAAGATCCAGAGGAGGAGGAACATCTCTTCCACTCCCAGATGTGGGTAAAGGGTTCCCCACTACAATTCATTGTAGACAATGGGAGCCAAAAGAACCTCATTTCAGTGGACACTGTGAAGCAGTTGGGCTTGCCGACCACAGCGCACCCACATCCATACACCATCAGGTGGCTTCACCAAGGATGGGATCTGCGCGTCAGCCAGCAGTGTAGCCTTCCTTACAGCATCAAACCCTTCACGGATGAGGTATTATGTGACGTTGCTCCTATTGATGTTTTTGATGTACTATTAGGCCAACCATACTTGTGGAAGATACATGTTGTGTATGATTCTCGGCCTCGTGCTGTTATTGTCACTTTGGGAAATAAGTTGTACAGGATACCAGAGGTGCCACCGCCTGCCGCTATCTCTTTGGTTACTGCAAAACAATGTAGTAAGCTTATTTCCCAAACCAGGAAATTTGTTTTCCTGATGATCCGCCCCCAGGGCAAGAAGAAGACAGTGGCCACAACCTCCAAATAGGGCTCTTCTACACACCAACAACAAATGGAAAAGGTTGAGGAGGGTTATGAGGACATCTTCACCTCACCCACAGGGGTTCCTCTGCACTGTCAGGTCAAGCATCCCATTGATCTGACCCTAGGTGCGCCGCTACCCAATGGACCGATCTATCGGCACTCTCTCTTGGAGAATGATGAAATCAAGAGGCAGATTCAGGAGCTGTTGCAGAAAGGTCACATCTGCCCAAGTTCATTGCCTTGTGGGAGCCCGATCGTGTTGGTACAGAAGAAGGATGGGACATGGAGACTCTGTATTGACTATCAGGCGTTGAACAAGATCACTGTCCGAAATAGGTACCCAATCCCATGGATAGATGACCTTCTGGACCAAATGAGAGGGGAAAAATACTTCAGTAAGATCGACTTGAAGTCTGAGTATCACCAGGTACCAATCGAACCCTTTGATGTATGGAACACTGCCTTCAAATCCAAGGAGGGCCTTTTTGAATGGCTGGTCATGCCTTTCGGGTTGACGAATGCTCCCGCAACCTTCATAAGAATGATGGATGACATATTGCGGCCATTCACCAACTCATTTGTAGTGGTGTACTTGGATGACATTCTAAACTTCAGCCAGACTTGGGAAGAGCACCTCCACCACATCCGACAAGTCCTCCAAACACTGCGACAACACAAGTTGTGTGCCAATTTGGAGAAGTGCACTTTTGGCATGACCCAGGTTCAATATCTAGGATACGTTATTGATGAAAGGGGGGTGCATGTGGATCCAACCAAGATCCAAGTCATTTGGGATTGGCCAACCCCAACCACTCTAACAGAGCTTTGCAGCTTTCTGGGTCTGGCTAATTTCTACCACAGGTTCGTGTTGGGATTCTCTCATATTACTTGGCCCTTGAGTCAAGTCACTAAGGGAGGAGAAAAGAAAAATTCTTTTGGTCAGAATCTCAACATAAGGCGTTCATAGAGTTGAAACATCGCCTCTGTTCTGCCCTAGTGCTCATGTTACCAGACTTGCAACAACCATTTGAGATCGAGACAGATGCCTCTGACTATGCTATTGGGGCAGTTCTTACTCAACATGGACATCCAGTGGCATATCACAGTGAGACATTTTCCGACACAGTTCGCAAGTATCCAACTTATGATAAATAAATGTACTCCATTGTGCAGGCTTGTCGACAATGGAAGCATTACATTTTTGGGAAGGAAAAAATCATCCACACAGACCACCGCCCCCTAAAATTCAGACAGACGCAAGGGAAGTTGCAGAACGATCGCCATCAGAAGTGGTCCACATATCTACAACAGTTTCATTTGAACATCAAGTACAAGAAGGGTAGCACCAATAATGTTGCAGATTGCCTCAACCGACCACCGATCATGGCGCTATCTACCGTTCTCAACTCTTATGGGCATGAGACTTCTAATTGGCCGCGTCTCTACGAGAGCGATCCAGAATTCGGCCATACATACAAGGCACTCTTGGGAGGTACGCAAGTTCCAAATTTTCACCTCCAAGATGCACTGTTATGTCACCTGGGACACCTTTGTGTTCCTTCAAGCAAGCGTGCCAAGATGATATGGGAAGCACACTACAGCTGAGTCGCTGGTCATTTCGGGGTCGAGAAAACAGTGGTAGTACTGCAAAAGTATTTCTATTGGCCAAACCTTCGACAGGATGTTGGGAAGTACATCAGATCCTGCACTGCTTGCGCCATTGCCAAACCGACCATTAAGAAGCAAGGCCTCTATACTCCACTACCTACCCCTAGTCGACCTTGGGAATACATCTCCATGGATTACATGTCGGGCCTTCCTTCTACTAAGAATGGAAACGACTGTGTTTTCGTGGTCGTCGATAGATTCTCGAAGATGGAAATTATGGCGGCTTGCAAGAAGAATATCACAGTAGAAGCCACTACTAAACTCTTCTTTGAACGAGTGTGGGTGCACTTTGGGATCCCACAGTCTATCATATCAGATCAGGATAGCAGGTTCCTCAACACATTTAGGTCTAGCCTCTGTTCAATGCTGGACACCAAGCTCACCAAGTCCACATCTTTCCATCCCCAAACCGATGGCCAGACAAAGGTCATCAATAGGATGATTGTACACATACTGCGCATGTTCAATTCAAAGCATCCACGCACATGGGATGAGAGCCTCTCCTATGTAAAACACAGTTATAATTGGGCTCTCCACATCTCAACTGGCCATAGCCTCTTTCAGGTGGGCTTGGGATTCCAGCCACTATGTCCCATTGACGTAGCCATGCCATTTGTGGTTACTCAAGCTGATTCGGCTCATGTTCAGTCTAAAGCTGACAAAGCGAACAAATTCATTGAGCGCATTCAGCACATCCGCCAACAGGTTCATGACATATTGGAAAAAGCCAATGCTAAGTACAAGCAACGACATGATCGACATCGGGTGCCACACAACTTCCAGGTGGGCGGCAAAGTGTGGCTACATTTGCAGAAGGAGCACCTCATTGGACCCCACAACAAGCTTCAACCACTGCGATACGGGCCGTACACCATCACCAAGGCTGTAGGGAAAAATGCCTTTGAGCTCAGTATTCCACCATTCCTTGGTTTGCACCTAGTATTCAACGTGGACCGACTTCGTCCCTACTTCCCACCTCTACTGGACACCTCAGACATTGCAGAACAACTCACACCAACAAAGTTAAACCCAGACAGCATGGAACAAGCCACCACAGATTGTATCATGGAAATGAAAATAAAGAGCACTCGCCAACATAATATCCAACTGTATCGGGTTGTCAAAGCTGGCCAACTCCTGCACCCAGGCAAGTGGTTCACCAGGGACCAAGTTCAGCAGAAGTTTCCTCATCTCATGGAGGAACTCAACGCAATGGGGACCATTGCTTCCTAAGGGAGGAGGAATGATCTAGGTGGATATTGGTGGCCACCTGCCTATTCCACTTGGGGCCCCACCATTGTCTCTTTCAATTTTTTAGTTTCGGCACAACTTACTATTTTTAGCAGTTTTTTGGGACCTGAACTTCCAGAGCCGTTTTGAGGCCCTAAACGACGTTTTTGGGCATCGCGCCTCCAGCTAATAATTCCATTTCAAAATTGATATTTGTGGTGAAAGTTGTAGTCCTCGGATAGATATTTATAATGATGTATCATGTGCATCAAACGGAGATAGTATGCCAAAGTTACGTCCCTGGGAAGTTGAAACACCAATTTACCCAAACGGGGCCCATAGTTTTGGTGCTTCATCTCCTAGGGTTAGGTTTTTGGATGTTTAGAGTTCTCCATTGTTTCTCAATAATAAATAGGCCCTCAAGCCTCATTGTAACACAGTTCAGAGGCCTGTAGCCGCCACATCTCTTCTCAGAGATAAGCTACCAGCGCCCTATGAAGTTTATTTGCATTTTGTTTGTAAGAAAATTTCAGTTCTTTGATATTAATGAAATGAAGTGTTATTTCCGCTGCATCTTTATATTTCTGGTTATATGTGTATTTTTTTGCGTTCCTGCATAAATCCGGATCAGGTTGGGCCCAAACCCAAGGGTTTTAGCCCTCCAAAGTTAAATTAGATGTAGGCCAAAAGTAATATTTCCATTAACAAAAAATAAGTGTCTGGCATACATCATATAAAATATGAAAATAACAGTGTCAAGCTCTTGGCTCTCAATAGCTATTCTTATCTCTAACAAAATTTCAAATCCTAATGAGCCATTAGGCTTGTTTATTTATATAAAAAGTGGCTGAGGGGAAACTCCCTTGGGAGGAGGATTTCTTCCCTCCAAAATATCGAAATTGGTGGATCTGATTCCCTTGGATCTGCATTTGAGTTCCTCGGCTTCTAGTGGACTTCGAGTTGTTGGTGAGGAATATTTGGTCTCAAGTTGAGTTGGAGAGTTAAAGTAGTGGACAAACCTCCTAGATTCTCTCTAGATGCCTCCAACGAGCCCTTTCATAGTAAATATCTCCAAAAATGCTTCTTTTTATTGCATATTAATCACATTAGGCCATGAAATATGACAAACACCCTTTAATATCCCTACTAAGAATATTATGGCTAAAAATGAAAATTAATGCAAGAAAAAGAGATTTTAAGGGATGGAGGATAGCACAATGGGCCTCAAAATATATCTGTTGATGGGACCTGTTAGCCACCTATAAATTCTGTCATAGCAAGTGGTGGCTAAATGTTTTCGGATAGCCTTCAAGAAACAATTTCACTTTAAAAATTGTTGATGCTTAAAGTCTTTTGATGATATCCTATCTTTTGAACAATCGTCACTGCTTTTCCCCTTTTCAACTCAGAAATTATGTGTCATTACATGAAGAAAAACTGCTACACAATCCCATTTTTTCCGCCCTTCCACTACAAAACTAAACTCCATTTTTACCCCTTTTACTCCCATAAATTCCTCTATTTTCATGATTCCCCTTCTTCCATTCATGAAAATCATTTTCCATAGTTCAAAACTCATTTTTAAACTATACCGAAACCTCCAAATCCTTTGAAAATCATTGAAAATCTATAAAAATCATATTTTTATATAGACTTAAGCCTTTTGGGCCAAGTCTTTAACCTTTCCTCTTCATACGCCTTGGTGCTAGAACCAAGTGCTGGCCATCTAAGCGCTCATCGCACCGCCCCATGCCGATAAGCCCTTTATCCATAACCCTCGGGGTCATATGGCTTTGCATGTAACCCACGACCCCGAAATCGGGTGCCTACCCACTTCAAATTAATATTTCGACCCCCAAAGTTTGAACCTTCGTTCATATAAATTTTTCTGGTTTTTATTATATTTTAAAATTCTTCGCCAGTGCAAAAATCTAGTCGCTCTGCACCGTCGATCTCATCTGCAGATCGACGATGCGCGATCTCTTGCCCCAATGGTCCCTGCCATCCACTTACTGCTGCAAAACCAAGTGGATTTCATCGCACCACTTTTGAGC
The DNA here is from genome assembly GCA_034641835.2 of Pinus albicaulis. Classification (NCBI taxonomy): domain Eukaryota; kingdom Viridiplantae; phylum Streptophyta; class Pinopsida; order Pinales; family Pinaceae; genus Pinus; species Pinus albicaulis. The sequence goes on from CM076570.1 coordinate 660,154,192, forward strand.
ACATGGCAGTTTCTTCTATTTTCGCAGCGATTCCATACACCGGCCGCCACGTGTCTTGGGACTGTTTTCAGAAACCGTCGTTCATCGCGTGTTAAATATCGGACGTGGACCCGGCGCGATATTGACGTCCATCGTCCGATCTGAGGCCGCTCATCGGATGGTGATCGCTCTCTGAAGATGCTCGTGCGATAACCAAGGTACGACACGTTTCATTAAAGAGTCTCCGCCGTCGATCTGATCTGCAGATCGATGGCCCACAATTCATCGCCCTGATTCCTCCGCTTTGAATTTTCACCTCTGCTCTTGACCGTCGATCTCTGCGCGATCGACGGCTCTGATTTAATTCCTTCACCCATTTCCTTTGACTCATTCTGATCAATCTTGACCATTGGATGATGCCATCCAACCATGCTCTCTCCATGCACCTTCTGAAGCAGTAAACTCATACATGTAGGATTTTATAATATTGTTTTTATTTTGCAGAATTCCGAGGTTTTTCCACTATGTTTGAAGAAAATTCGAAGGCAGAGGGTGACGATCCTCCCGCCTTCGATTCACCAGAGGAAACCATTCACAGGAAGAAGCTCCTACGTTTCATCAATGGTTCATGAGGCATTGATGCCATATCACCCCTGCACACCAATAAACACAGCAAGTCAATCAAAAATCAAATAATATTAGTGTCGAGAGATAAAAACGCATCAGCACGGAAGATTGAAGACAGATTTGTGGAGGATTACGACCAACAATGGATTGTTAAAAGCCTAATCCTCCCAACTAAACACAGTTTGAAGAAAGTCATGAGTGTTTTCTTATACAAAGAACCTATACTGCCACATCAGGGGCTAATTGAATCCCCCAGCTGCCACAGGGCCACCTACAGCCTCAAATCAATCAAAAGAAGGCCGAAGTTATTACCAGACAGGAGATATTTTGCATCAGTACAGCTGAACAGTTAATTCAACCAAACGAACTTATTGTGAACTATCAGCAGAAGTTATTGCAAGGATAATAAGGAGCCTTGAATTCAACAAATTCTTTCTAGCAAGCCTAATAGTTAATGTAAACCAATTAATACAAGGGAAATACCAAAAATCTTCTCTATTAAGCCACTCAAAGGCCGAGAGATAGTGCACTGTATTAATTGAACTTAGAAGATATTTTATCCCATTCCACCTCCTCATTTTCTCTATAAATACTACTGGAGAAGATGAGAAAGTGTTGGTTGGTTGATCACTATTGTAATACCGAAACTCTTTGAAATAATACATAATTGCTTGAAGTTGAAGAACAAATTGAAGTCTTGGAAGCCTCATGATGTTGTTGTTGCATGCTTGTCCCCGAGAAGGCTCTATCATTGGATCCATGAGCTTGGATGTTGGTTAAGTATTCTCGAACTATTTAGGGTTTTCTTTCTTTTTTTCATTCTCGTTTCCATAATTTCTTACTTTCGCGTAGGTTGAAAGTTGTAGGCTAAGAAATGACTCCCCGAAGCACCTTAGAGACCAATTTCATCCTTTCAGTTGAGCCCCAAGATTGTTCTTTCTTCCATCATACTTCACCCCATTTTCTTTTGTCCATTGTTATCCTAAGCTCAAATGATCAATGAAATTAGTTAAAATTACTTAAGAATGAATATCATGGCTAACTTGCTAAGTTTTGTGATTTTGTCATTGTAATGCATTTTGAACTGAAACTAGCTACAGAATGCAGACATTCCGTAGCTAACTGCCAATTCTGCAGCTGTCTTCACATTCAAGCATGAGGTGTCCTCTCAGAAAAGCCACACATGGGTGTATTCCACATCATGTCCTCAACGTTTGTAGCTCACCATGAAGAATGAACGGAATTGTGGATGTGGTTTTGTACGCGGGAACTCACACAAGGAAGCAGACTCCTAATAGGACAAGGATATTCCAGATGTCCTTTGTCCCTTTACGCTACCATCTTTAGAGTTCTAGTACGATTTTGATAGGAAAAGACAATGATCCCCGTATTGTTGCAAGTTCTGTTATGAAGATTTGTTATAAATGTACTCGGGAAACCGAGAGACAAGCTCTAGATTTTGATTAGATTTCGTGGATTGACTGCTATATTTCTGAAGACCGAGGATACTCTGTTTTAAGTTATTTTCCTTTAATGATGAAGACAGCATTTCTTTGAACGCGTTGAGTTGATCTTGAGTTAGATTTCGTGCTACTCTGGTGGTAGAGGGCCCCTGCCTCCTGAGCGGCTTTACTTTCACAATTTAGATAAGTATCTTAGTTCATTTTCAAGTTTTTGAAGTTTGTGTTCATAGTTAATTTCATTAGTCATTATAGCTATACTTGTTCTAAGAAAATCTTCCAAAAGATCATTATAATGAATGAGAAATGGCTGTAGTGTTATAGATTTTATTTGCAATTCCTTTCGTTCATTATCACAGTTAAACTTACTCTAGTAAACTCTTCCAAGATATCATTATGATGACTAAGGTATAACTGTGATACTGTAGGATTCAGTTGCTTTTTTACACTAAGTACCATAGCTAATCTTACTCTTAAAAGCTCTTCCAAAACATCATAACAATGAGTAGGAAATAGTTGTGATGTCTTAGTTTTTAATTGTATTTGCTTTCATTTTTCATGTTTGCATTCAAATGCATTGAATTGTACAGCCAGGATTGTTCTAACAAGCTCTTCCAAAATACCATTCATGATGAACGAAATAGGCTGTAGAATCCCATAGATTAATTGCATGATAACTTAGTTAGGGCACTCCGGAGGAAAATTGCATTTAATTCATGCTCTGTTATTTCGTTTCAAGTTTGATAATGGGTTTTTAATTTAGCACTGATCACAGTAGACTCGTAGCATCCTAGTTCAGTTCCAGCTTAGCTCACTGTATTTACATTCCAAGATTAGTTGCCATCCATTGCATTTTAAATTGCATTAGTTGTTAAACTTAAATACCATGGTCTTCATTATTTACAAAACTTATTTTGTTCTAAACCTATATTAACTCATAATCATCTAGACAGAAGATATTATCAGTATAAGGCCTAGAGTACTTTTGCAACCTTTTTACCATTTCACAAACAAGCCTTTCCTCAGAAGACTATTCTAAAAGGAAATCTATAACTTTTGAGTGAGGTTTAGTGGTGTTAAACTAAGTTGCAGAACAGAATTAGGAGCTAGTTTTAGAGTAGAGATATTATGATGTTACAAATGTTATTTTCCAAATATGTTTCAACAAACCTTTAATCATGGATGAGATGTTGTATCATTATAAGTTGATTGTTTAATTGTTTAGTTAGGAGAATTTTTACACTTAGCTGCCCATTTCTCAAGCTCTTCCAAAATATCTTTAATGGAATAATTGGACAAGTTAAGTTCATGTTGTGATTTATTTTCTTGAAGTCATTATCAAGCTTTTTATTTTGCTAAGTCATATTTTAGGTTTGGTTCTATCTCAGTATTTTCATTTGTCATTTGTCATCAAAAAATTAGGCTTCACTCTGTTTTTAACCAGTAGCTTCTTTCCTCCAGCATTTAGTTCTTTCCCTTGTGAACATAAAACCATAAAAATACCAAAAACATCATAAAACACTAGACACAACGCAGTAAGAAACAAACACCTAGGCACATACAGTGCACCACACTTCAGCAGTTTACCAACCCTGGTTGACAATTAAATGAACTCAATTTAGGAGACTATGTTGAGCACAAACATTTTGGCACAGTTGTCGGGGAAGTGAAAACTAGGTAACCTTTGTTTCTTAACTCCCAAAAACAATGATATGCGTAGAGAGAGAGACTCAAGGGGTAGATTCATAAGAAGCAGAAGCAGAAGTTTGATTCCTAGAACACCACTTGTTTCACCTAGACCAAGAGCTAGTACACCTTCAACTCAGACCCACATTCCATCCTTTACTGATCCTAGACTTCTAGAAGACCTAAGATCAGATATTCCATTAGAGAAACCTTCCACTTCATCAACTGGACCTGCCTTAGAAGAAGATCCAAAGACTCCTGTTGGGGACACAAACTTTTCCACTTCCACAGGAGAATCAACCATGGCAGAAGAAGGGGGAGGAGGAGTCTTTAATGGAGAACACACATTATTTGGAGGGGGTAGAGGTATAGGTAGAGGAGAAGGAGGTAGAGGTGCAGAAGGAGAAGGAGGTAGAGGAAGAGGTAGAAGAGAAATGGGAAGCTCTTTTGGGTTTCCTATAGTAGATGAAGAAACCAATACAACCATGAAAAACATTTCACCCTCTGTCCTTCCAAACTTCTATGGACTTAAAACTGAAGATCCCGAAACCTTCCTATTTGAATTTGAAATCCTGTGTAGAACTTATGACTACTTACAAGATGCTCAAAAACTTAAACTATTTCCTTCAACATTGAAAGGAGCAACATTGAAGTGGTTTATGAGTTTGATCAACAGTTCTATTAGGACATGGGAAGACATGAAACAAGCATTTCTAGAGAGGTATTTGGATTATTGTATGTCGGTCAATCATAAGGAAGAAGTGTTTAAGATGTTACAAAAAGAAGATGAAAACTTGGAAGATTTGTTGGAAAGATTTCATTACAACATCAAAAGAGCAAAAATGGAAAACTTAGATCAGGACACCTTAAAAGCTCTTTTGTTGAAAACAATTAGGGATGAATGGTTGGATATCCTTAACATGATGGGAAAAGGGGATATATCACAGCTCACATTACCTGAAATATCTGAGTTATGTATCAACCTTTCAAGAGGGAAATCCAAAACTGTAAAAGGTCCAAGAGATCCTGCTCTTGCAAGGGCAAGTAAGTCTGCTTCTGGGACAGTAAGTAGGTCAGAAATAGGACATATGCTTGATGATTTCAAATCTGACATCTTAGGGAGTCTTAGTGAACAAATAGACACCCTTAAGTTACAAAACAAGCAAAAAGCTGAATCTGATGCCTTAGCAATCTTTTGTCCCAAATTTAGAAAGAAACATGCCTTGAGAGAGTGCCCTTTGGATGTAAAAGTTGTAGAGACCTGTGTCATTTGTTCTGAAAAACATGAGACCAAGAATTGTCCTTCTCTTCCTGGTCTCAAAGCTGTCTTTCAAGAGGAAACTCCTACAAAATCCACAGAATCTCTCAATTTTGTTTCTAGAAGGCCTTGGCAAGGACCTCAAACACAAGGATTCCATGATCAAATGTATAACCAACCTCCACCAAATTGGAATTATTGGCAGCAACCTTGGCCTCAATTTCAAAATCAATCTCAAGCTTGGGCACAAGGAGCACAAAATCCCTATGGAAGATACTCTCAGTACTATCAGTATCCACCATCCTATCCACCATATCCACATTTTTATCCTCAAAATCCTCAACAAAATTTTCAACAAAATCCTCAACAACATCATTAGAACCTACCACATCAACCACTTCCATTACCATTTCCTCAAAAATCAAATAAGTTGCCTGCTCAACCCATACCAAACCCCAATAATAAAAATCCTCAGAACACATACATGATAGAAGGCCAACAGTTTCCAATTTATTTAATTACTCCTTTAGACCTTAGTGATGTTCAACTTAGGTCTGGAAGAATACTTGAAAACAGGAAACCTTCTGTGATCATACAAGAACAAGATAATTCTGAGGAAGATTCTCTACCGGTGAATAAAAGTCTTGAGGAAGACACATCTTTTCAAGACCCAAACACTGAAAAATTAAAGCAAAAAGAACCAATAATTTCAACTCCTGTATTAGAGCAGCCATCAACATCTACTTCTACACCTCCCTTTCCAGAAAGATTACAAATTGATAGAGGTGTAGAAAAAAAAATTATGGTGCCTAATTATGATTTCCTAGATGAGTTGAGAAATGTTTGCATTAAGATTCCATTATTACAAGCCATCAAGGAAATTCCAATTTTAGCAAAAACAATAAAGGAGTTGAGTATGAAGAAAACAAGAAAAAGAATAAGAGAGACAAAGAAAATTCAACTGGCAAGAAAAATAGTAGATATCATGATGGGTAAGATTGCTATTCCAAAGTATCTAGACCTAGGAAATCCAGTTGTTAAAATTCACATCAATGGAATTGAGATCCAAAACACACTCATTGATTTAGGAGCAACAATCAATATCATGAGTAGACAAATCATGGATAAACTGAAACTTCCTAATCTTCTCTTTACACCCACATTATTACAATTAGCAGACAGATCTGTGATCAAACCTGATGGGGTAATAGAAGACATTCTAGTGTCCCTAGATTCTTGGGAGTACCCTGTGGATTTCATGATCCTAACTCCTAAGAATAATCTAGGAGGGCATCCTGTTATATTAGGAAGACCTTGGTTGGCTACAGCTGATGCTTTCATTAGTTGTAGATCAGGTGATATGTACATCTCTGATGGTAGTTCAACTAAGAAATTCACTTTGTATCCTCCAGCTAGGACAATTACAGATTTAGATAATACTCAATGGATAGAGGATGAAGAAGATTTACAACCTCTCTTCACAATTTCAGAAATTAGTGAAGATAATCAAATTCTGAATACTCTAGAAAACTTTGAATCCTCTTCATAATACAAACATGAACCATTTCAAGAGGGATCCAACATTGAGTTTTTGTCATCAAGACAGATGTCTCTTCATTCTATGGATAAATTTGGCAGCTCTACAAGTGAGATATTTCCAGGCAAAACTTTGAACATAAACAAGAACCTAGAAAAATCTCAACAAGAAGAGTTAGTCAAGATATTACAGAGACATTCTTCTGCATATGCATGGGAGTACACCGACATGAAAGGGATAAGCCCCAAGACTTGCACTCATCACATCTATATAGAGGAAAATTTTAAACCAATCAGACAACCTCAAAGACGGATGAATCCAAATCTTAGGGAGATTGTTAAAGAAGAATTGCAAAAATTGTTAAATGTCAACTTCATCTATCCCATTTCAGATAGTCAGTGGGTTTCTCCTTTGGTAATTGTGCCAAATAAAAATGGTAAATGGAGGGTATGTGTTGACTACCAGGAATTAAACAAAGCTACTCTTAAAGACCATTTTCCCTTACCTTTCATAGATCAAGTGTTAGATACATTAGCTGGCAAAAAGTACTTCTCATTCCTAGATGGGTTTAGTGGTTACAACCAAATCCAAGTAGCACTTGAAGATCAAGACAAAACCACATTTACCTGCCCTTGGGGTACCTATGCTTACCAAGTATTTCCATTTGGATTATGCAATGCACCTACAACATTCCAAAGGGCAGTATTAGGAATTTTTTCAGATCTAATACATGATTGTGTAGAGGTATACATGGATGATTTCACAGTTTATGGAAATACATTTGAAGAAGCTTTAGTAAACTTGGAAAAAGTTTTAAAGAGATGTCAGGAAGCAAATATTTCACTTAGTCATGAGAAATGTTTCATGATGTTTACTGAAGGTATTGTTTTAGGGCATCACATTTCAGGGGATGGGATTAGAGTTGACGAGTCAAAAGTTGAAGTCATCTCTAACTTATCTATTCCAAGTTGTCAAAAAGATGTTAGGAGTTTTCTAGGATTTACAGGATATTATCGGAGGTTTATAAAAAACTTCACCAAGATAGCATCTCCACTCTTCAAATTACTTACCAAATATTTTGAATTCAAATGGAATTCTGATTGCGATTTAGCCTTTGAAACCCTGAAAACAAAAATTTCTGAAGCACCTATTTTAAGGGGAACTAACTGGAAGTTACCTTTTCATATCTCAACATATGCCTCTGATACAGCTCTAGGAGCAATATTGGGACAAAAAGACCTGATTCCTTATGCCATCTACTATACCAGTAAAAATTTGACTCTTGCAGAGTTAAACTATACTGTAACTGAAAAAGAGTTTTTAGCTTTTGTTCATGCCATAAACAAATTCAGACACTATATAACATGCTATGAAACTTTTGTTCACACTGATCACTCTGCAATTAGATACTTAATGAAAAAATCAATTACTAATGGCAGAGTCATAAGATGGTTATTGCTTTTACAAGAATTCAACATTAGGGCGAAACGCGGGTTAAAAACACTTTTTGGCATGAGATAGAATTCGGGAGAATATTTTTAATCTCTCAAGCGAGAAAAAAGTCAACTTAATTTCTCGTCGAGAGTTTTTAGAACTCTCGTCCGGAGAGATTTTAAATATGCTCTTCGTATTTTCTGGACGAGTTTTCAAAACCTCACGAGTTAGGTCACAAAACTCTCGGCCGAGAGTTAGAAAAACTCTCGGCCGAGAGTTTGCGACCGAGAGTTTGTGCAATAAAACTCTCGGCCGAGAGTTTTTCTAACTCTCGGCCGAGAGTTTTATTGCGCAAACTCTCGGCCGAGAGTTTTTAAAACTTTTGCCCAGGAGTTTTCCCGCGCATAAATTGGTTTAAAACTCTCGGCCGAGAGTTTTAAAAATTTCTCGGCCGAGAGTTTTTCTCGGCCGAGAGTTTCTGGTCAACAAAAAACTCAGAAAACTCTGCAGTTTTGAGAAACCTGCAACTTTGGAGGGACAGAACACCTGCAAAAACAAAATGTTATATGTCGAACCAAGTACCATTAGATTCGTCTCTAAATCTAGTTTTTGATGATGTGAGATTTATGGAGTTTCATTAAAAAATTCAATTTTTTATTAATTTTTTACTAAACTATGTCACTATGGAATTTCATTGTTCGAAAAATTTCACTGAATGAAAATTCAATAACTTTCAAACGAGGACACCAAAAAATTTAAAAAAATCATAGTGCACTTCCTCTCCCCGTCTACTTCAAAAGGGTACTCTCATTTTTCTTATTGACGATCACATTGAAAAGAAAATCAAAGGATAATAAAATGTACTGAAACATCACTGTTTTTTTGTCTTCGTCCATTTCAAAAAATAATAAAAAATAGTGATTTGATCCGAAAATTACCAAAAAGTAGTCTGTGCACTAGTGCAATATATGCAGATTATGATGCTATGGTTTTTTTCCAAAAAATGAATAACCTTCCCTAAAAAAAGTAAAGGATAATAAAGTAACTATTTATGTTTGCCTGAAAATTTCAAGTATATGTAGTTAGTAAACAACAAATTTACCCCTCTATATGTCAATATTTTTTTTAAAAAAAAATATTGGTATGGAGGTAAGACAATTCTCTACAATTCTTGTTTTTATGTCAAAGCATAGTTTGCGATAAAAATATGAGTTTAGTGGAGTTGAAGTTGAAAAACATAGAAAATTACAATTTTCAACGCCAAAAAGGGCAAAAAGTGTTTCCCAACTTCACATTTTCACCCATTACCATTCTAGATAGGCCCGGAAAACAAAACACAGTAGCTAATTTCCTATTTAGACTCCAAAATATCAAAGATAACACTCCGATTGAAGATCAATTTCCTGATGAATATCTTTTTGCAATTTCTACTCAAACTCCTTGGTTTGCTGACATTGTTAATTATTTAGTTTCAGGAAAATTTCCTTCAATAATGAATGCAAGAGATAAAAGAAAAATAATTTATGACAGTGCAAAATATTCATGGGTTGCTAATGAGTTGTACAAGACAGGTCCAGATTTGATCATTAGGAGATGTGTTCGGGAAGATGAGATGCCTGAGATTCTTAAAGCATGTCATGATGAACCTTGTGGCGGACACTTTGCTGATAAGAGGACATCCTATAAGATCCTTCATTTAGGATATTATTGGCCATCCTTGTTTAAAGATGCTAAAGAGTATGTCAAAAGGTGTGACAGTTGCCAAAGGGTAGGGAAACCTTCTCCTTCAGGTGAGATGCCATTACAACCTCAGGTACATATTGAACCTTTTGAAAAATGGGTTTTGGATTTTGTAGGACCTATTAGTCCTCCATCAAGACAAAAGAGATATATATTAGTTTGCACTGATTATGTTACCAAATGGGTAGAGGCCAAGCCATTACTTTTTGCTAATGAAGCATCCGTAGTTACTTTTCTTTTTGAGGATATTTTTACTTGTTTTGGTGTCCCAAGGGAAATTGTTACAGATCAAGGAGCTCAATTTACATCAAGGCTAGTGGAACAAATGATGGAGAGGTACAAAATCAGGCATAGAAAATCTACTCCTTATCATCCACAAGCAAATGGTCAAGTGGAATTTACTAATAAGGTCATTGAAGGAATCCTAACAAAGACTGTTCATTTACATAGAAGAGATTGGGTAGATAGGCTTCCTGAAGCCTTGTGGGCCTATAGAACTACATGGAGAAACACAATAGGCCATACTCCTTATGAACTTGTTTATGGAAAGAAAGTTTTGTTTCCCATAGAGTTCCAGATTCAAACTTTCAAAATGGCAGTTCAGCTAGGACTTGATTTAATGGAGGCACAAAAGCATAGATTGGAGTAGATTAATGAATTGGATGAGATCAGACAAGATGCAGTTCAGAAAACAAGTCTAGTTCAACAGCAAAGGACTAGATGGCATGACAAGTACATCAAAGAGAAGAAGTTCAAAGAAGGTGACTGGGCTCTCTTGTTTGATTCAAAATTCAAGGATTTTCAAGGTAAATTTCAAACACATTGGCTAGGGCCATATGAAATTGTTAAATTTTTTGACAATGGAGCAGTAAAATCAGGACAATAGATGAAGAAGAGGTCACTTTTCTTGTGAATGGTCATAGATTGAAGCTGTATTACAAACCACTCTCAAGAGAAGAATTTGTCAAGAAGTTCCAGGAAAACAGTGATGTGAAGTTAATGAAGAAGAATCTTTCTTCTTCATCAACTTGATTGAATTTTCTGAAGTCATTTCTTTGAAAAAAAAAAGTATAAACATGAAAACCAATCACTGATTGGCATGTTTATACAGAAAAGATAGAGTGAAAATCAGAGTCTTTCTGACACTCTAACTTTTCCATTTTGTTTCTGCAAGTAGCTGTTACAAAATCATAAGTTCAGATCCATTGCACTTATGATCCATCTCATTTCATTTCATTCCATTTACTCATCCATCCATACTCCATTTCATTCATTCATTCATACTTCACTTCATTCCATATTTCATTCATCTCATTCCATACTTCATCCACCTCATTTCCATATCAAAATTTAAAGTTTGATGTTTTTCTGCAAATGAATAACACATGTCATGGATTGCAGGCCATTTCTTATATTTTTCCACTCCATTTCATAAATTGTAATCCATTCCACTCCATCATTCACTTCATACATATCCCATTATACCATGTTTCATCATCTATCTTCACCCATTCCATATAATATTCCACTTATATTCCAAACCACTCCATTCCATGATTAAAATTCTCTACAGGTACATTCTGCAGCTAAACAGACATTCTGCAGCTAATCAGACTTTCCGCAGCCAGGCAGTCATTCCGCAGCTACAGATCCTGAAGGCACTGATCAACAGACATTTGAATTGCAACAAAATGATCCAGTATATCTATGAACAAGAAAAATCAAGAAGGATTATGAAGACTCACAAAGTAATGGTTTCCAGAGGAGAACAAAGTATATGGAGACCACAAAAAGCAGATGAAAAGCAAAGGTAAAAAAAATTCTGATTATAATGGCATATCATAAAAAAACTTTAGTATAGCTTTAGTTATGAATCATTCGAAAAGTTGTTTTGATTATTTTTATTGATCATGCCAAATATACCCTCCGCAAAACTTTGGATAAAAATCCTTCATTTCAAATCCTATACCCGATCATCATCTAAGCGGTTAAAATGCTGAAGTGATTGATTTTCTCACGTCACCCAGCCAAATCATTTAATGATGAATTTTGAATCCGTTGTAAAATATCTCCGCGGTCTTTTCACTCATTGATTTGTTTTCTTCACCTCAATTCATTAACTCGTTCTGTAACCACTCCCTATTACTCCATTCCGTAGCCAACCCTTCATCATTTCATTCTGTAAAACAGAGGTATCTCTATCACTGTGAGCAGAGGTATATCAGTTTGAAATTTGAAGCCATTGTCACGTGAAGCAGAGGTATATCAATTTGAAATTTGAAGCCATTGTCACCATGAAGGAGAGGTATATCAGTTTGAAATTTGAAGCCATTGTCACCGTGAAGCAAAGGTTTATCAGTTTGAAATTTGAAGCCATTATCACCGTGAAGCAGAGGTATATCAGTTTGAAGATTGAAGCACTGTCACCGTGAAGCAAAGGAGTATTAATTTGAGGGTTGAAGTCATTGTCTCCGTGAGCAGAAAGAGTACTAATCTGAAGATTGAAGAAGAAATTATGGGCCTCATCGTGAGAACTGAACCAGTGGGCACAAAATACCTGGAAGGATACCCTCAAAGTAGAGAAATGTTGCAACAAGCAGGATGGCTGCAATTCCTTGAGAAATTTAATGGCTTCCACAAAGAAGTTACTAAAACATTTGCAAGGTCATTCAAAGGAACCGAGGTTGAAGTTGGAGATGTTAAATTCACTGTCACAGAGGTTTTTATTGCAGAAGCAACATGATTGCTTAGACATGGAGAAAGATGGTTTAAAAACAGAGAATTTCATAATGAATCATGGAAGCAGATCCTCAAATCACCAGGTATGGATGTCACTATGTTTAAAAAGGGAATTCCAAGCTCTGCATTAAAGAATAAATGGAGAAACATATTGCTTATTCTACAAAAATTTATCACTTGTGAAGGTAGATATGGTACTTTTTATGTTTACCATATTAGGTTGATAATGCATTTTCTGGAAGAAGAGCTTAATTTACCCTATTTCTTGCTTCAAAGTTTAAAAAATATGGCTTCAAGTGTTCAAAGGAGAGTCCAATTCCTAGAAACAACTCTATACCATCATGGCTTGGTTAAGATTCTAGTTGAACACCATTTAGCCAAAACAAAAGATACTTGGGATAATTTCTTGGTGAGAAATCACTTTGAGGAACCAAAAGAGCCTTCACCTGAACATCAGCCTACAAAGAGAAGCAGAAAATGGAGAGCCTCTAAAATTGAAACTGATAAAGCAATCCAAGAAAGCAGTGAATAGATAATCTGTAACAAATTGACTCAGATTAAGAGAAAGCTTAAGGAAGAGAGGGTAATCAGAAAATTTGCCACAGAAAAAGAAGAGGGACCATCCCAGCCGAGAAGAAGCCATAGACTCAGGGGGAAACTAAGGAAAACACATATCAAACAAACCGAGGTGATAAACATAGAAGATGAGGAAATATCTATTGAAGAAGATTTTGAAGAAGATTTTAATGAAGAAGCCCCTGAAATTGACCCTGCACAGCAAGAGATTTATAACTATGTTGAAACATTAGAAAGGAAAGCTTCAGAGAGTAGAGATAGAACCCCTAGTCCTCCACTGTCCGAAATAGATGTGTTAAGAAGAGATAGGTACGAGCTGGAAGTACTTAATAGACATATCAGAACTGATAATGATATTCTGAAGGAACAAGTCAAACTCAAAACCAATATGAATTCAACCATGTCTCTACAAATGGACAAAGTGGAAAAGGCTAATGAAAAGTTGAAAAAGAGGAACAAGAAGTTAATCAGGGCACTTACCAATTTAAGGTTAAAGCTAGTCATCAGGAAGCCCAGAAGACCTTTAACTTCCAGGCAAAGAAGAAGAAGAGGGTTGGATGTTCTTGCAGAAGTCTCTGAGTTTATGGAATAAGTTGCATGAGGACATGCAAGAAGTAAGCAGTGGGGGTATGTTGAGCCCCAAGATTGTTCTTTCTTCCATCATACTTCACCCCATTTTCTTTTGTCCATTTTTATCCCAGGCTCAAATGATCAATGAAATTGGTTAAAATTACTTTAAGAATGAATATCATGGCTAACTTGCTAAGTTTTGTGATTTTGTCATTGTAATGCATTTTGAATTGAAACTAGCTACAGAATGCAGACATTCCGTAGCTAACCACCAATTCTCCAGCTGTCTTCACGTTCAAGCATGTTCCAGGTGTCCTCTCAGGAAAAGCCACACATGGGTATATTCCACATCATGTCCTCATCGTTCGTTGCTCGCCATGAAGAATGAATGGAATTCTAGACGTGGTTTTGTACGTGGGAACTCATACAAGGAGGCAGACTCCTAATAAGACAAGGACAGTCCAGATGTCCTTTGTCCCTTTACGCTGCCATCTTTAGAGTTCTAGTACTATTTTGATATGAAAAGACAATGATCCCCGTATTGTTGCAAGTTCTGTTATGAAGATTTGTTATAAATGTACTCAGGAAACCGAGAGACAGGCTCTAGATTTTGATTAGATTTCATGGATTGACTGTTATATTTCTGAAGACCGAGAATACTCTGTTTTAAGTTATTTTCCTTTAATGAAGAAGACAACATTGCTTTGAATGCGCTGACTTGGTCTTGAGTTAGATTCCGTCTGGTGGTAGAGGGCCCCTGCCTCCTGAGCGGCTTTACTTTTGCAATTTAGATAAGTATCTTAGTTCGTTTTCAAGTTTTTGAAGTTTGAGTTCATAGTTAATTTCATTAGTCACTATAGCTATACTTGTTCTAAGAAACTCTTCCAAAAGATCATTATAATGAATGAGAAATGGCTGTAGTGTTATAGATTTTATTTGCAATTTCTTTTGTTCATTATCGCAGTTGAACTTATTCTAGTAAACTCTTCCAAAAAATCATTATGATGACTAAGGCATGACTGTGATACTGTAGGTTTCAGTTGCTTGTTTATACTAAGTAGAATAGCTGATCTTGCTCTTAAAAAGATCTTCCAAAACATCATGATAATGAGTAGGAAATAGTTGTGATGTCTTAGTTTTTAATTGTAATTGTTTTCAGTTTTCATGTTTGAATTCAAATGCATTGAATTGTACAGCCAGGATTGTTCTAACAAGCTCTTCCAAAACACCATTCCTGATGAAAAAAATATGCTGTAGAATCCCATAGATTAATTGCATGATAACTCAGTTAGGGCACTCCGGAGGCAAATTGCATTCAATTCATGCTCTGTTATTTTGTTTCAAGTTTGATAATGGCTTTTTAATTTAGCACAGTTCACTGTAGACTAGTGACACCTTAGTTCAGTTCCAGCTTAGCTCACTGTATTTACATTCCAAGATTAGTTGCCATCCATTTCATTTTAAATTGCATTAGTTGCTAAACTTAAACACCACGGTCTTCATTATTTACAAAACTTCTTTTGTTCCAAACCTATATTAATTCATAATCATCTGGACAGAAGATAGTATTAGTACAAGGCCTGGAGTACTTTTGCAACCTTTTTACCATTTCACAAACAAGCCTTTCTTCAAAAGACTATTCTAAAAGGAAATCTATAACTTTTGAGCGAGGTTTAGTGGTGTTAAACTAAGTTGCAGAATAGAATTAGGAACTAGTTTTAGAGTAGAGATCTTATGATGTTACAAATGTTCTTTTCCAAATATGTTTCAGCAAATCTTTAATCATGGATGGGATGTTGTATCATTATGAGTTGATTGTTTAATTGTTTAGTTAGGAGAATTTTTATACTTAGCTGCCCATTTCTCAAGCTCTTCCAAAATACCTTTAATGAAAGAATTGGACAAGTTAAGTTTATGTTTTGATTCATTTTCTTGAAGTCATTATCAAGCTTTGTATTCTGCTTAGTCATAGTTTAGGTTTGATTTTGTTTCAGTATTTGCATTTGCATTTGTCATTTGTCATCAACAAATTAGGCTTCACTCTGTTTTTAACCAGTAGCTTCTTTCCACCAGCATTTAGTTCTTTTCCTTGTGAACATAAAACCATCAAAAGACCAAAAACATCATAAAACACTAAACACAACGTAGTAAGAAACAAACACCTAGGCGCATACAGTGCACCTCACTTCGATGATTTGCCAATCCTGGTTGACAATTAAATAGACTCTAATTTGGAAGACTAGGTTGGGCTTTAAAACACTTCAACATTTCATGTTTTCTTCTTTGTGAGGAAGTGTTTGGGATCTTTAATCTCTCTCTTTAGTCCTCATGCTTGTTTATTTCCTTAATAGTTCGAACAATTGGTTTCAGCATGATTTATGGTTTTCCCTACTTTTCTGCTGCCACTTAAAAAATGTTATTGAAGTCTCCCTTTGAAGTTTCTTGTTTACAGTGAATCAAGGAGGTCTGTTCCAATATTGCCCTTTGTCCTTGCTTAAAAAATTTCCTTGAAGGTATTTATAGTTGTAATCATGGATGTGTTAGGTGTTCCCTCTTCTATGACTGCAATTATCAGTGAATATTTTATGTTTTCTAAGTAATTTGAAATAAAATCTTTGAGGAAATAGGGTGTTCCCTGAATCGTAGATTTCATTTTAAAAGTTTTTTTGAAATCATTATTTTCTTAAAGGTGTGATTTGTAGAATTTATGGTTAGGCCTGTCTACCAAATAGCTCTTTGTTGTTCAATTTGTGCTTTCAAATTCCCTTTGTTTGAGAATTAAACTTCTCTTTCCAAATCATTGATGTCCATCTCATTCAAAAAACCAAAGGATCTTGTGGCCAAGTTAGATTTGCCCTCTGATATCCCATATCCATTGATGAGTATGTTATGACCTCTTCTTGAATCCATTGCCCAATGAACCAGATGTTTCTCCATTCTATATCCTTCCTAGACATTTTCATATTCTGTTAACGATTCCAGCAAAAAAACAAACACCGCCAACGCTGATGCAACCAATACTCAAAGCACGGGAATAAGCCTTTGCAAACAAATATTTGAGGGAATCCTCTGCGAGAACGAGGAGGACTGGATGCGAGAGCTCAGTTCAGACAAAATGTCTCTCCCCCACACACACTCTCTTGTACACAGACCTGGCTGTATCAAAACAAGGGACACCAACATAATGGCGATCACGGTGGGACCTACTAAGAATATAGTGGTTTGAAAACCCTTCTTCAAACTTTTTAGGCCCAGTATAACATAAGTAACCTTCTTCAAGCACTACCTAACAAATGGTAATCATGATAGGACTTAATTGAATCAGGGACAAACTAAGAAACCCTTAGGATTCTCATTAAACCTTATCAAACCTTGAAGGAATCAGTTACCAAACCATAAGAGTAAACTCTGTTTGTTTGACACCCTAGCTAAGTGTTACATTAGATTTAGGATACTCTCTTAACCTGTGAGACCGAAATAACTCAGAAAAACCCAAAACATTTCAGTTTGGCGTCATAATAAACATGTTGGTGGGACCATCCAGTATTTTACCTTCATAAAAGCTAAAAAGTTTCCACCTGGCGACGCCACTAGCCCTCGTAGACCTATTACTCATCTAGGTTCCCAGATCTCTTTAGGACTGTGTTTACAGCCTAGTCCCATACTAGATAAGACATCCTGAGAGGTAAAATTCCCAAAAACAGTCCCTAAAATCTCAACCTCTCTCATTTTTGAAAAACAGTCTAGCTTCACATAGGATCAACACTAGATCCCATCCAGACCCAAATCCTCCTTTAATCGTTGAAAATCCTAAGAGAATTCTGTGGCAGACTTCTAACTCTGGAAAATCAGCTGCTAACAGGAGCCTCTTAAGAACAAATTCTGTCCCTGAAAACCTTGTTGTCTTAGAGGATTCACACTTTTATTTACATCATACAAAGAACATCTTTAGAACTATATCTCAAGGTGACTTAAACCAAACTGATCTTGACATTGCAGATTTTCAACAAAGCTTCAGTAGAGAAGCCTCACCTTCAACTCCTCCTGACTCCCAGCTTCTTCATCACTTCAGTCTTTTCCATAACAATTCTGCTCAAAATCAGTTTTCTAGCCCAAGTATTTCTTCCACTCCAATTCATACTACCACTGTTCAAAACACTCCATTTCACCCCACTTTCACTTTTGTAAATCCACCTCTTGTAAATCCACCTTTATTTCCAGCCATGGCAACATGGTATGCCCCTTTAGTGTTACCACAACCTCTACTTCCCCTACCAAATGATTACCAATCCAAAATCCCTCATTTCACTGGAAAATAATCTACAACATCTCAACAACATGTAGATAGGATGGAGGATGCATTCGATTACATGGAGATAGAAGAAGAAACTGTGAAGATGAGAATCTTCGCCCAAAGTTTAGGAGGAGATGTAAAGAAATGGTTTAAAAACTTACCTCCTAACAGCATAAATGATCTCCCTGCCTTGAATCAAACATTCATCAACAAATGGGAACTCAAAAGGAACCCCCTCCAAATACTAGCAGAATATAGCAGTCTCAAGAGAAATCAAGGAGAGAGTGTTCATGACTACTCCACTAGGTTCAATAGCGTTTACAATGCTCTTCCACCTCACATGAAACCTCCTCAAGGTATGGCCTTAGTAAGATATCCAGAAGGCCTTGATGCTGACATGATGTATCAGTTAAGGGAGAGGGATTACTCAACCTTAGAAGACATGCAGAAAGGAGTTGTGAGCGTGGAAGAAAATATAATTGAGAAAAGAAATAGGTTTAGATCAGAGAAGAGGGTAACTTATAAAGATGACCTACTACCATCAACCTCAACTTCTGACACAAAAAGTGACAACCTAGTGAAGGTAATGGAAAGGATGCTCGAAAAGATCAACTTAAATGATAGAGTGCCACCAGGAGAACTTCAAAATAACAAAAACAGAAATAGAAATCAGAATTATAGAAGAGAAAACAATCAAGATAAGCCAAAAGAAAGTGACCAACAGATTAGACCTCCCTTCCAACAAAACTATGTAGAGAAATATGAGGAAGATAGGGAGTTGGAAAGATTGGGAGAGTCTCATGTAAACTTGATTGGATCAGACAGTGGGGACGATGTTTTCCTCACTGAAGAAGAACAAGGGTTTTTATCTGATCACAGTACAAACATATATGAAGATTCTTATGACTATAGATTGGGGTTTGAAAATTCAATAATGGAGGTGCACAAGCAATATGATCTTAGGATCAAGGGGAACATAGATAATTCAAAGGATAAGAACATTAATTCTGTTGTCAAGAAAAACACAGAAACTCAGCCCAAAAAGACAACAGAGAAGACCAACATTTTGACTAAGAAACCAGACATAAACAAAGACAAAAGTGTCCAACAAGATGTTGAACAGAGTACCCCTAACACTTCAGCTAGTGGTCCTAATAAAACTATCCCAATTACCAGTCCAAACAAGGTTCAACACATCAAAAGTGTTGAAAAGAATTCAATTGAAAATACAGATGTAAATATGAACAAGTCAATTGTTCCTTTCAGTCTTGAGGGAGAGATTGCTAAGATAAAAATTACCATTCCCCTAGTTGAACTAGTAACCCAAGATGTGTACAAAAACCAAGTTTTGAAAGCTTTGAACCTAGGAAGTGATATTGACACCTTAGACTTGATAGATGACAAACCTGAATTGTTGTTTGGTCCAGAAGTTGAAGGAAAATACCAAGAAGGGGTTGTTCCTGCCTTCTATGTTAGCTTGAACATACATGAAAAAAAATTACACAATGCCATGTTAGACTCAGGAGCTTCGCACAATCTAATGCCCAAGGTAGTGATGGAAAACTTAGGCTTAGAAATTACTAAACCATACAAATATTTGTATTCCTTTGACTCAATCAGAGTCAAATATTTTGGTTTAATCAAATATTTGTGTGTTAACTTATCCCAAATCCCTGCTGAGAGTTTAGTCATGGACATAGTTGTAGCTGACATTCCCCCTAAGTATGACATGCTCTTATCAAGATCTTGGGGAGCCAAACTTCAAGGAAGCCTTCAAATGGACATGTCTTATGCCACCACCCCTGTTTTTAACCAAAACATGAGACTATACAGGGAATCTCACATGAATTACATGGTGAGAAACATAGAAAAACCAAAAAACTCTCCAATCTATTCTATTCAATCAAGTTTAGATTCCTTTATCTTATATAACGAAGATGAAATTACTCAACAAGATAAGGAAAACATAGACCAAATCAGTTCACCAGAACAATCAAATCTTCCCTCCAATCAAATTCAAAACATTGACAATCAACAACAACAAGAAAATGAAATTAAGGATGGCATACTTTGGACAATAAACTTTGATGGATCTTGTAATAAAACAAGTGCAGAAGCAGGTGTGTGGATTCAAAATAAAAATTAGGGTTTTTCATATAAATTGGATTTCCCATGCACTAACAATATTGCTGAGTATGAAGCACTTCTCCCAGGCTTACAATTGCTCAAACAATTAGAAACCCAAAGGATATCAATCTTAGGAGATTCTGAACTTATCATAAGACAAATCAAAGGAGAATACTCAGCTAGAAATCCAAGGCTTAGGAAATATCGAAACGCTGCCCTTGATCTATTGAAAACCTTTGAAAAGTATGAACTTGTTTTCATTCCAAGAGAACTGAATCATCTAGCAAATGAACTCGCTTTCAATGCCAGAAACTGCCAAATACCTAAGATTAATGAACAACTTAGTGTGAAGGTAAAACATAGGCCTGCCATGCCTGATAACGAAGATCACTGGCAAGTGTTTGATACTGACAAACACATAGATGATTTATTGAAATCAGAAAATGATTTCAGCATACCAATGTCAGAAACCAGCCATAAAGAAAATTGCTTGTATATTGAACAAATCCCAAAAGTTGAAATGACATATAATGCTGATATAAATCATTATGAAAATCCTTTTGAAGTAGAGATAACTGACAACACAAACCAAGAAGACTTGGAAGTTTTACAATGCAAAAATGATAAAATTCCAAGAGGTCTAGCACCTTTAGAACACCTTTTTGATATTAACGATGTAGCCAAAGAACCGAGAATGGAGCCCGTGGAAACAAATATAGAAGAGCATAACATAGGCAGTCCAGCAGAACCCAAGATGATCAAACTGTCTAGCACTCTCCCAGCTCACATAAAAATGCAATATATACAGTTGTTCAAAGAGTTCAAAGATGTTTTTTCTTGGGGATACAAAGACCTAAAATCATATGATACCAACATCATCCAGCATAAAATCCCTTTGAAGGAAAATCAAAAGCCTTTTAAACAAAAAATAAGGAGAATAAACCCTCTTTTACTTCCTTTAGTTAAGGCATAAATTGAAAAGATGCATGCTGCTGGGATCATTGTACCAATTAGATATTCAGAGTGGGTATCAAACTTAGTCTATGTTAGAAAGAAAACAGGGGAAATCAGGCTCTGTATTGACTTCAGAAATTTAAACAGAGCCTCTTTAAAAGACAACTACCCCTTACCCAAGATGGACCATATACTTCAAAGGGTGTTTAGGTCAAGAAGGATATCCCTCTTAGATGGGTTCTCGGGTTACAACCAGGTGTTAGTGCTCCCAAGTGATCAAATCAAAACTGCTTTTACCACACCTTGGGGCACCTTTATGTATGTCAAAATGCCTTTCGGATTAATGAATGTAGGGGCCACCTTCCAAAGGGTCATGGACATAGCCTTTTCTGACGATATTGGCTATTTCATAATCATTTACCTTGATGACATAACTGTTTTCTCAAAAACGGATGAGGAGCATTTGATTCACTTGAGAAAAGTTTTTTAGAAATGTAGAAAATTTGGCTTGTCATTGAATCCCAAGAAAACACTCTTTGGTCTCCAAGAAGGTAAAATTATTGGCCATATAATTTTAGAAGAGGGAATCAAAATAGACCCTACAAGGATAGATGGCATATTGTAGATCAGCCATCCAAGAAGCCTCAAAGAATTACAATCTTTCATTGGAAAGATTAATTTTCTAAGGAGGTTTATCCCTAATCTTGCTGAGCTATTGAAAAACATTACAAACATGCTTAAGAAAGATGTCGGTGTAAAATGGACTTTACCTGCTAAACAATCATTCGAACTGGTCAAACAAGATCTTACTCAAACACCAGTCCTGATTAGCCCAGATTTCACCAAAGACTTTTATATCTTTTCTTTTGCATCTGAACATACAATAGTTGCAGTATTACTTCAAAAGAATGATTCAGGGCAAGAACCACCAATATCCTTTTTTAGTAGGGCCTTAAGAGATGCTCCTCTCAAATATAACATCATGGAGAAGTAAGCCTTAGCATTGGTGAAAGCATTAAAAGACTTTAGGGTTTATATTTTACACTCTCACATAATTGATTTTGTTCCACATACTGTTGTCAAGGACATTCTAAGTCAAGACCCTGATGGTAAAAGGGGAAAATGGATTGCAACTATTCTTGAATATGACTTAGAAATCAGACCCACCAAACTAGTTAAAGGGCAGGGATTAGAAAAACTTATGGCTGAGTATAACTTTCAAGCACTAGACATGAATATGGTAGATGTGTTGGAAGAAATAGGAGAATCTACTGCTTCTTTTATTGAAGAAACATTTCTAAATTCTGCTTGGTATGCTGACATTATTTATGTGTTTTTATATTTAAATGCCCCTCCTTCTTTGTCTAAAACTAAAGCTAGATTTTTGAAACAAAAAGCTTTGAGTTTTTGCATTATAGATGGGACATTATATTGGAAAAATGCTGTTGGAATGTTGCTTAAATGTTTACTTGAAGATGATGCAGGAAAAATCATGCATGAGTTGCATGATAGAGAATGTGGAGGACACCTCTACTGGAAGGCCACAGGGAACAAAATTATCAGATCTGGTTACTATTGGCCTACCCTTTTTCCAAACACTCAGAAGTTGGTCATGTCTTGCCATAAGTGTCAAATTTTTGATGGCAAGAGAAAACTCCTTCCCTTACCCTTACATTCTATCAGAGTTGAGGCACCTTTTCAAGAATGGGGTTTAGACTTCATTGGGGAAATTAACCCATCCTCCTCAGCTCAACATAAGTGGATCCTCACATCCACTGACTTCTTTACCAAGTGGATAGAAGCTATACCCTCCAGAAATGCTAATGACTTTGTCATTATCAAGTTACTTGAAACAAATATCCTATCCAGATTTGGTTGTCCCAGAAAAATCATAATAGACAATGCTGCTGCTTTTAAATCTAAGAAGATGGTTGATTTCTGTTAAAAATACCACATAACCTTGGGCCATTCCACTGCTTACTATCCCCAAGTAAATGGGTTAGCTGAATCTTCCAACAAGAGCCTCATAAATATCATTAAAAAACTCTTGGAAAAAAATTAGAAATCATGGCACAGTAAGTTGGTTCATGCCTTATGGGCTGATGGGTTAACTACAAAGAAATCAATAAGTATGTCCCCCTATCAACTAGTCTATGGCATGGATACAGTCTTTCCCACCTCATTAGGAGTGCCAGTCATGAAGCTCCTTCAAGAAGTGAAGATTGAAGAGAATGATATGTAGAGAAGAATCAACCAAACGATCCATTTACAGCAGACCAGAGAGGAAGTCTATGAGAGAACATAGTTGGTCCAAGAAAATATGAAGAAGCTATTTGATAAGAGGACTAAGGCAGACAATTTCCAAGTTGGAAATATTGTTCTTAAGTGGCATTCAAGGAGAGAAGAGAAATGAAAACATGGCAAGTTTGAGAACTTGTGGAAAGGTCCCTATATTGTTCATGCTGAAAGGGGTCACAATGCATTTTTCTTGAAAGAATTGAATGGAGAAGATCTGTATGGGGGTCCTGTCAATGGCAGAATGCTAAAGCATCACTTCTGCCAAGAATCATAAGTTTCAAAGAATTCTATTTTTTCATTGTAAATATTATAGTCTGAACATTGCATTCAAAGTTATGAAAAACAAAAATAAAAAAACAGAGAAATAAATAAAAGAGGGTAGATTGTGAAAACAGGAAAGGTATAGCCCCATACCAAAAAAGAGAAACAAATCTGAAAGTGTGAAAGCTCAAATGCCACTCCTGAAGAACACACTTCTAATTAGTCAAACTGTTTAATCTTGACTAATTAGCTTTGAATTTTCTACTGATAGGATAGTGAATTTGATTTGCCAAAAATTTTAATCTTGGCATATCGGTAGATAGTCTAGGATAGAAATTAAAGGTTCGACCATGCTTAAAATCTGAACCAGTTAATAAAGGAGAGACAACTCAAGCAAGAGTCAAAACAAAGTTGTAAAAAAGGAGAAGGAAATGCTTTGAAAAATCAGATCTTAAGCCTTCCTTTTTTTATTTAATTTTCTGCAAAATAATGTCTATGTGTAGCTTGTTTTATGCCATAGACCAGCATCAAGTTAGACTGTTCAATCCTGACTTGATTGCTTTTTAAATTTCTGTTTTAGAATTTAGAGAATAAAGTCTGTTGGACAGTTCAATCCCAACAGATAATAGATTAGGTAGAGAATCATATGGACTCAACTGTTTAATCTGATTCCATGGAGAAATAAGGAGTAGAAATAGATTAGATTTCCTGCTTTCAAAAGAATAAAATGTTGTGAAAGAGTTTTCCAATCCAAGTGCACTCCAATGAAGAAAAAATGTTAGATCAGTAGGATTGGGTAAGTAGAAAGATTGTGTTGATGAAGATCCATTGTTTTTATGGCTGCTAATATGGTTTCAAAACAAGATCATCCCATCAAAGGAAGGGGAGCCCAAAGGATGAGGCAACTGATCAGCCTCCCAGAGAATCCAAGTCTGAAGTTCTTGATGCCTTCAAGAAAGCACCATCCCCAAGTGGAGCCACTGTTAGCCACCTATAAATTCTGTCATATCAAGTGGTGGCTAAATGTTTTTGGATAGCCTTCAAGAAACAATTTCACTACTAAAAATTGTTGATGCTTAAAGTCTTTTAATGATATCATATCTTTTGGACAATTGTCACTGCTTTTCCCCTTTTCAACTCAGAAATTTTGTGTCATTACATGAAGAAAAACTGCTACAAAATCCCATTTTTTCCCGCCCTTCCACCACAAAACTAACCTCCATTTTTACCCCTTTTACTCCCATAAATTCCTCTATTTTCATGATTCCCCTTCTTCCATTCATGAAAATCATTTTCCATAGTTCAAAACACATTTTTAAACTATACTGAAACCTCAAAATCCTTTGAAAATCATTGAATATCTATAAAAATCATATTTTTATATAGACTTAAGCCTTTTGGGCTAAGTCTTTAACCTTTCCTCTTCATACACCTTGGTGCTAGAACCAAGCGCTGGCCATCTAAGCGCTCATCGCACCGCCCCATGCCGATAAGCCCTTTATCCATAACCCCCGGGGTCATATGGCTTTCCATGTAACCCACGGCCCCGTAGTCAGGTGCCTACCCACTTCGAATTAATATTTCGACTCCCAAAGTTTGAACCTTCGTTTATATAAAATTTTCCAGTTTTTATTATATTTTGAAATTCTCCGCCATTGCAAAAATCTAGCTGCTATGCACCGTCGATCTCATCTGCAGATCGACGGCGCGCAATCTCTTTCCCCAATGGTCCCCTCCATCCACTTATTGCTGCAAAACCAAGCGGATTTCATCGCACCTCTTTTGAGTGCGCGATGGTTTCTTCTATTTTCGCAGCGATTCCATACACCGGCCGCCACGTGTCTTGGGCCCGTTTTCAAAAACCGTTGTTCATCGCGTGTTAAAGATCGGACGTGGACCCGGTGCAATATTGACGTCCACCGTTCGATCTGAGGCCGCTCATGGGATGGTGATTGCTCTCTGAAGATGCCCGTGCGATAACCAAGGTACAACGCGTTTCATTGAAGAGTCTCTGCCGTCGATCTGATCTGCAGATCGACGGCCCACAATTCATCGCCCTGATTCCTCTGCTTTGAATTTTCGCCTCTGCTCCCGACCGTCAATCTCTGCGCGATCAACGACTACAATTTAATTCCTTCCCCCATTTCCTTTGACTCATTCTGATCAATCTTGATCGTTGGATGATGCCATCCAACGACCACGCTCTCTCCACGCGCCTTCTGAAGTAGTAAACTCATACATGCACGATTTCATAATATTGTTTGTATTTTGCAGAATTTCGAGGTTTTTCGGCTACGTCTGAAGAAAATTCGAAGGCATAGGGTGACGATCCTCCCGCCTTCGATTCACCAGAGGAAACCATTCACAGGAAGAAGCTCTACGTTTCATCAATGGTTCATGAGGCATTGATGCCATATCACCCCTGCACAGCCCTGCACACCAATAAACATAGCAAGTCAATCAAAAATCAAAGAATATCAGTGTCGAGAGATAAAAACGCATCAGCATGGAAGATTGAAGACAGATTTGTGGAGGATTACGGCCAACAATGGATTGTTAAAAGCCTAATCCTCCCAACTAAACACAGTTTGAAGAAAGTCATGAGTGTTTTCTTAGACAAAGAACCTATACTACCACATCAGGGGCTAATTGAATCCCCCAGCTGCCACAGGGCCACCTACAGCCTCAAATCAATCAAAAGAAGGCCGAAGTTATTACCAGACAGGAGATATTTTGCATCAATACAGCTGAACAGTTAATTCAACCAAAGGAACTTATTGTTAACTGTCAGCAGAAGTTATTGCAAGGATAACAAGGAGCCTTGAATTCAACAAATTCTTTCCAGCAAGCCTAATAGTTAATGTAAACCAATTAATACAGGGGAAATACCAAAAATATTCTCTATTAAGCCACTCAAAGGCCGAGAGATAGTGCACTGTATTAATTGAACTTAGAAGATATTTTATCCCATTCCACCTCCTCATTTTCTCTATAAATACTACTAGAGAAGATGAGAAAGTGTTGGTTGGTTGATCACTAGTTGTAATACTGAAACTCTTTGAAATAATACATAGTCTGTTGAAGTTGAAGAACAAATTGAAGTCTTGGAAGCCTTGATGATGTTGTTGCGTGCTTGTTCCTGAGAAGGCTCTATCATTGGATCCATGAGCTTGGCTGTTGGTGAAGTATTCTGAACTGTTTAGTGTTTTCTTCTGTTTTCATTCTGTTCCATAATTTCTTACTACAGTAGGTTGAAAATTTTAGGCTAATAAATGACTCTTGGAAGCACCTTAGACCTGTTCATCCTTCACTGTTTCATGTTTTCTTTTGCTGAGGTATTTCAGAGTCTTTAATCTCTCTCTTTGGTCCTCATGCTTGTTATTTCCTTAATAGTTTGAACAGTTGGTTTCAACATGATTTATGGTTCTCCCTGCTTGTCTGTTGCCACTTAAAAACTGTTATTGAAGTCTCCCTTTGAGGTATTTCTGTTTATAGTGATCCAAGGAGGTCTGTTCTGATCTTGCCCTTTGTCCTTGCTTAAACAGTTGTCTTAAAGGTCTTTTATAGCTGTAATCATAGATGTGTTAGGTGTTCCCTCTTCTATGACTGCAATTATCAGTGAATATTTTATGTTTTCTAAGTCATTTGAAATAAAATCTTTGAGGAAATAGGGTGTTCCCCGAATCTTAGATTTCATTTTAAAAGTTGTTTTGAAATCATTATTTTCTTAAAGGTGTGATTTGTAGAATTTATGGTTAGCCCTGTCTACCAAATAGCTCTTTATTTTTCAAGTTGTGCTTTCAAATTCCCTTTGTTTGAGAATTAAACTTCTCTTTCCAAATCATTGATTTCCATCTCATTCCAAAACCAAAGGATCCTGCGGCCAAGTTAGATTTGCCCTCTGATATCCCATATCCATTGATGAGTATGTTATGACCTCTTCTTGACTCCATTTCCCAATGAACCAGATGTTTCTCCATTCTATATATCCTTCCTATACCTTTCATATTCTACTGTATCAATTCAACCAAACAAACAAACACTTGCACTTAATAACTAGTCTAAAACCAATACTCAAAGCACACAAGATAAACCTTTGCAAACAAATATTTGAGAGATCCCTCTCTGAGAATAGGAGGACTAGATCCTGGAACTCTAAATATTGGTTCTGATGTTGCCTTGTCTTTTGATTTGCCAAACTGTCAAAACATGGGACACCAATAGGACCCATCAACATGTATTTTCATGCACGTGTGCGCGCGCACACACACACACAATACCCTCTTAGATAAGGAAATCAAGGCTCTTTAAGAAAGCATTGAATTTTCTTGTTAAAGCCAAATTCAATGTGTTTGTAAATACGTTTTACTTCCTTCTTCTTAGAGCACAAGCTAATGTCCTAGAAATTTTGGCTTATTTAGGATGAGAAATTCCTTGTGTCCTTGTTATTAGATTGCATGTGTGTCTAGTCATATAACACATACCCAACATTCTCCCACATGTTTTATTTGCATATAGTGGGTCACAGGTGTATATGATCTACAATCTAAGGAAATAATACCCATTGTTTTTTTATGCCAAGGGAAATTCTCTGTGCTCACGCAATTTGTTAATGAATCTAAAACATTCTTCATTGTGTCCACTTTTATCAATGCCTTCTTATCTTCAACCATGTTTTTCACAAGGTGATATTAAATATTAATATGCTTTGTCTTAAAATGATAAAATGGGCTCTTCTTCGAGAAGATTTCACTTTAAATGCCACAGACTGTTCTTACATTTTGTTGTATTGACCCAATATCTTAACATATTATTTATAACTAGATTATTTCCTTGCTTGCATGAGTGATTTCCCTCTATTCAACTTATGTAGTTGAGAGTTCCACTATAGATTATGTATTTCTCTTCTAATTGATTACTCCTCCAAATATGATAAAAACATACCCACTTTTATATTTTAGGTGGTCTAAATCTCCAACCCAATCTATATAAACAAAGTCATGCATGTCCAAATCCTCATATTATTTTGTAGGATAATCCATAACTAGTAGTGCCACACAAATACTTGAAACCCCTATTTACAACTACCCAATTCTCCTTCCTTGATTTTGATATAATTATATTCAATACTCCCATTAAATATGCAATGTTTTACCTAGTAAAAACCATTACATGCATCAAACTTCCAACCTATTCTAGCCTTATGAAACACGAAAATGTCTTCTTCCTCTATTTTGGGACACTTATCTATAGATAACTTTATACCTACAATAATTGGGAAATTTATCGGTTTTCATTCCTGCGTATTAAACTTCTAAAATATTGTATCAACATACTTCCTTTAATTTAAATATAATTTCATATGTTCTCAATCTCTTTTAATTTCCATGCCCAATATAAAATTTGTAGCACCAATATCCTTCATGTTAAATTTAGAGGACGACTAAGTTTTCACATTCTAGATGATTTTCTTTTTGTTTATAATCAACAACATATTATCTACATATTGTTGAATGGTGTTTTCATTGATGCCAAAATTGGTTTATGAGCGCTTTTAATATTCATCTATGGACCACATTGATGGAAGCTCCAAATGGTTAAGATGCCCTGGAGGCCTAAATGCCTGATCATACTACCCTGCACTTGTTGAATAATTTGAAGATGAGAAATAGTGAACTTGCTTGAATTTCCATCACCATCATGCTCTCCTCTTCATGTTGATTCCAACAATATGTGGCATGCCTTGTGGTTCATCTCAATTGGAGATATATGCTTGTTAAAATGTGAATCTCCAAAAAGGATAATTTGTAAGAAACTCGTTTGATTTATTTGTTGCATTTTATGTCAAAAATTAAAATTAATTTGTGATGACTCCTTTCTAGAAAATTATGAATTTTAAAAGTAGAGGGAAGATTAATTTAAAAGGGTCAATTTATTATGAATTAATTGAAGATTAAGTCGATTGGTTTTGGCTCCAAATTTCTAATTCAAAATTTTGAATTTTTGAAGGGTTGACTCCCTCCAATTAATCCACCCCACCCCACCCCTTGATGCCTATTCATCCTATATAAATAGGGCCCATATGCCCTTCATTTGAACACACATATGAGGCAGTTAAATTGATCTATATTCTGTGATTTTCTGAGGCCAAGGTCAAAGTTTTTGGGGGTTTAATTTTTCTTCTTTGGTTGAATGGTTCTCATGGTTTGAACATGTTTCCTTGTGCATATTTTCTCCCTTATTCCTGGAAACATCTGAAGGTGTTTGTTGTAATTTTTCTGAGGCCTAATGCAAGTTGTTTGTGGAAAAATTTGTTGGCTTTTCTTTGTGGCATTTCAATTACCTGAAAGGCTAAATTTCAACCCACTTTGAGGATATATTTCTAGCACAAATGTTCAAGCTCTGAGGAATCATTTCGTCTAGCCTAAGGCTACCCTCTGAGGCCCAAAATTCAAATCCCTATGGAAACATATAAGTCTGTACTAAAGTAAAAATATGAGCGAGATTCTATAGCACTTTCTGAAACTACACTTTTTTCTTGAAGCCCGTATTCAACCTCTTTATCTACAAGGATTCAGTCTTCCAAAAGAGACAATTTGAGGCCTAAATTTGGACTTCCTCACAAGAGTTTCTATGACAAGCTAAGGTATCCATTTGCACACTTCTGAGGCATATTTCAGAGTTGGGAAATTTCACTGATATGCATCATATCTTTGTGAGAAATCTTGTCCTTTGATGGCAAAGTACTGAGGCTATTCGAAGGGAAGGTCTGAGTTTAATCATCACATTTGGGTGGTGTGTTTGACTATGTCTGAGATGGATTGTGGACTATATTAAGGGATTACCTATGACTATATTTATGGAAAAATAGAAACCTTGGATATAGGAAAATTCAATTGAATTTTTTCTTAGTTAAATTATTCATTCTTATGGCTATTTCGAACTAAACTCCGTGATGAAGTGTTAATTGAACCTTGCACTGTTTCAGAGTAATTTCATTTGATAAAAGATAGATTTTGAGACCTTTGTCTATTCCCTAGTTCAAGAAGCATCTCTAAGGGTTTGGTACTTCTCTCTTGAATTGATCAGATAGTAAATATGAAAATTTTCTAAAGAAAACCATGATTGATATCTGATGCAAATTTTGTCTGCAATTTAAGCCATATTCTGAGTATTGTAATGTTTTAAGCACAATTCCTATGGATAGTCTCTAAGTGTCACATCTATGCTTGTAGACATTTTGTCAAGTTCTTTAAACATAGGACCAAGCCCTAATCTAGCACAATATCATAGTTTTTGGTAATATCTGAGAGATTCGAGCTCCTTTGAAGATTTATTCCAATGTTGAATGAGGATTGTGATAAGGATTCCTGTAGCCACAATTTTTTATGAATATTTTAGTGACAAGATCTGGGTTTTGAATCTCATTCAGTTTCTTCAAATCTAAATGTGGACCTATTAAGGTTTGATCATTATATATTCAATGAAAATTTGTTGAATTAATTTATGGTATCGTTGCTCAAGTTTGACGTCATCTTTGTATGATATCTGAGAAAAAGTTTCCCTGTAGTTTTTACCCTTGATTGTGTTGTAGTAGAGAACAAAGACTTCTGTGATACAACACATGGCTGGTTAAGCACAAATACACTAGAGGACCCACAGGAGATATCTATGCATTAGTAAATTAAAGATTTTAGACATCCATTGTGATTTTATAGGACTGATCATAGGCACATCAAGTAATGATTAAGGAGTAGTGGAAACTAGAGGCAACATTATTACTTGGCTAAAGACATCAGTGGCATCATTCAGAGACTCCAAGAAAATAACTAATCTGAAGCAATCTACAGGTACACATAAGTAGAATGAAGGTATGATTTGAAGAAGGTTCGGTATATGAGTTGGAAATATACAAGGATTAGTTTTTTGATTTGGTAGTTTACTAAGATTTTTTCATCATTGCATCATCTGGAGCATACACTAGAAGAAAGGGGTTGTTGATGTTTCACCATTTGGCATACAAATGTTTACATGATGATATTTTTTGATCAAGAAGTGACCCTTGAGGTTTGATGCAACAAAGGAAAAAGATCAAGGTTTGAATCTATTAATAAACTGAGCATGTTTTAATCACAGTGACCTTGCAGGGTTGTTTGTGGAGTTGACAGTTTACTTACATTTTATTTGCAACTAAGGGCTTGCTATCATTTTAGTAACCCTTAATCGGACGGGATTGTTGCTACTTGTTATATCTGGAGGTGGTTGCAGGGTCATGATGTAATTTCTTCGACAAAACATATGTAACCTAGTGTTTGAGCCTTAACATGCACTAATTAGAATTTAAAATGATAGTGTTTATGTTTATAGCAAAGCATCCCGGTGTTTTAGATGACATAATATGATTGAGAGCTAGTAAGTTTTGACAGTTGGATTGTTCTACAACAGTTTGGAGAGAAGATAATGTATCATTTGATGTTAGTAATTGTATGAATATTTATGAGCCTATATTTTTCATTGATGGTTGTATCCAGATGCTGAAGGTTTATAAGTTATGTATGGTGTTTGAGAAACGTTGTATTGTATTTTTTTTTTAGAAAATAAGTTGTTATTTTTGTTGACGATTTTTTTCAAAAATTCAAGATCGACAAAGTTAGCTGACTATTTTGATATTATTTATTTTGATTTGAGCACAGGTGGGTCTAGTATGAAAATTGTAAAATGTGGTTCGGTTGTTGATTAGGGAGGTAGGGTGGTGAAAGGAAACAAAGTGGAGTCTCCTTTGGGTTGGAGTCTGAAAATACTTCAGAACGTAGGGTGGTTCTAGGGGATGTTGGAGCTTGCACAGGGCATTGGAGTGTTTTTACAATTGGAGTTGGTAAATCAGGGTGTTGGATAATCCTTCAGGTTGGATCCTATAAACCAAGGTGTTGTAACGTCCTTCCAGTTGGAGCTAGCAAACCAAGTAATTGGAGTGCCCTTTAGGTTGGAGCCTATAAACCAGGGGGTTGGAACCTCCTTCAGTTGATGCTTAATATCTTGGAATTTGGAGCTTCCTAATTGATGTAAACCTTGAAGACTTATATTAAGACGCATTTAGTGGTTTTTCTCCCATAAGGGTTTCCATCTAAAAATCTCTTGTGTATTGTCTTGATGTTTTACATTGTTGAATGTGTTGTTTATTATTCATGTGATATGATTTTATCTAAGGCAAATGTGAATTTAATGCTCTAAGGATTACGTATTAACTAATTGAAAGGAAATAATGATTCACCCCTGCCTCAGTGTTTCCAACACATATAATACCAAATAAATAAGATTATTACCAATTATTTTGAAATACATAGTGATCCACTTTGCTCCTTGTTAAGTCAAGTTCCAATATATAAGTATTAAATTTTTTATATCACATCCTTATTGAACCTCTAGGAACTATGGTTGATTAATAAACAAATGGTTACCAAATTTTGCTACTTTCTCAACCAATTTTGAAATTCAATATATGTTAAAGGTTATATATTGTGATTTTATTGGCATAGTAAAATAAAAACACTTTTTCAAAACTTATAGTAAAATAGTCTAATAATGTTGCATCACTTCTACTCTGATTGTGTTCATGGAACATAAATTTTGTAAATTATACTAAATTGGATCATCATAGTAATGTAAATGTTATGTGTGGAAGTGTTTTCCTTCGTTTTCTAATCTAATCAAATTGTACAGTTGCAAACCTGCGGATCTTGTTGTATCCTTTAGAAAACGTTACATGCTAACATAAACTATGTGCGAAGGAAATACATTTTCTAATATTGTTTGACTAATATAGGATTTGAAAATTTGACAAATAAATAAAAAAATTTAAGAAATCACATTGTAAAAAATAATACATGACATAACACAATGAACTAGCTACACATTACAATTCAAACGTAGTAAATAATCTTAGTAAATAGCATAGTACAAAACATAGAACTTAAACAAAGAAATTAATTGAATTATGTTTTTCTACAACATTAATAGCTACAAATTACATAACCACAAGATGAAATCAAATACCAACTATCCAACAAACTGAAAACACTCTTCGACAATGCTAAAATTTTTGAACCAAAAAGTAGAAGATGATGTTAAGATTGGAAGTGCAGATATGTGGAGGTGTGGAAATGTGGATTCCCCCCACCCTCGCCAATAAGAAATGGGAATTTAGCCTTACTAGTTAGTAGGGTTGAGAATCTGAAGGGCTTTAGATTAAATAAAAAATTCTCTTCTAGATAATTACTTGTCAACTTAGTTAGTCCTTCATCAAGTCAATTATCAAATTACTTATTCAAATGCAGAGACAAAATTGATTTTACTTTGTAACTGAATAGTTTGTAATATAGTTAGGAAGGTAAAACTATAATTTACCTTCCTTACCTTGTCCTCCTTTAAATCAGCCTTTCTTATTGTGATTACTAACTTTGACCTTGGAAAATTCTTTTCTTAGGTACTTTACAACCTGAGAGAAGTTCGTACTGTAATTTGCTTCTTTTCGAAATCTGTATACTTCTATTACTTCCTCAACATGTTTCTTATTCAAATTTGTCCTTTTTCCTTTAGATTTTCTCCTTTTCAACGCTATACAGTCTCAAACTAATCCACATTTATTTGCTCCTTTTCAACGCTATTAACTTCAGACTGATCTGCACATTCTGTCCCTTTTCAATGCTATTTATCCTTTGGCAGATTCACAATTTTTGTTCTTCTTCAAACGTTATCTGCCTCAGACTTTACCTTAATACTTGTTCCTTTCTTTACGTTGTATTGCATTCATATGATCTGAAAACGTTTCTCCTTTTTCCACGTTGTATAACCATAGTACAATCCGCAAATTCTTTCTCCTTTACCGCAACATTTGTAGGGTATATATAGTAGTTCTATCCATATATATAAGTCGACCTTATAGCCAACTTTAACACTGTTTTTAAGCCGACTTCATAGGCATATCTTCATCGTTAAGTATGGACAGTATTGTAAGCCATTTTTCTGCAACGTCTTGGAGGATTTTCTTCAGACTAAACATGCCATTTACATGACTCTTAATTACACTTATGTTCCTAATAGACATCAAGAGGAAGTCTATAGACCTATACTAAGTATCTTGCTCATGAAACCCATGAAGCAAGTAAACCAAAAATTCATTTTATTATTATTGACTTCTTCTTTACATAAGTACATAATTACATAGTCATAATGAAGACCTACCTATTTATTCTTTTCAACACTCCCTCTTAACTAGGGAGGCATTCATACAGGTATTTGGTTACTTTTAAAATAGAAGAATCTTATAAGAAAAATCGGATTGGTAATCGCATCTATATAGCATCATATCAACCAGCATTGTACTAGTGCAAGGCCTTGACTAATAGCCCCATCTCTTCAACGAGATAATGGGCTTCAATGTTGGCGAGACACGTGACTTATAGACACCTTCGCCATTGTCTCTCCAAGGTACATACTCCACCTGGGTGTTCCTAAAGTATGACCTTCCTAGACTATTCTTCTCTTGGGTAGCTAGCCCTAAAAGAATATCGGTCCTCGACTACCCTTATCTTGAATTCCCGATCACATTCTCAAAGATTATCAAATGCCAAATGATTATCCAATCCTCCATTCTATCTTCCTAAGACCAGAATGATGTGTCTATCTCTCCCTCCCAGGGAGGACCTATTCCACAAGGGAATGTACTCATTCTTATATAAAGAATGTACCTAAGCTCATCCTTAGGAATTACCAAGTTTCTTCCAAGTAAGAAACTTACCATCAGGCTCCCTCTTAATCAGGGACCTCCAACAACAATGGTGAGACACCCAGCTACTCATGAATAATTCCTGTCCTCGATGTCATGGATTTCGATATTGAGGAATCTCCATATTTTAGCTTCATAGGGCACAAATCATTTATCACTTTTCTCTCGAGTCAAGTCAACTATCAGAAAGTGATCCATTAGACTTCCTTATCTGGTCCACTTGTTATGCCATGCTTCCTTCCTTCGAATCATCTCCAAGGATCATACATCCTTTCTTATGATTAGCAGCCCTGCACAAATTTTATCCAAATAAACATATACATAGGAACCTTTTAGAGCAAAAGTTACCTTGATGATGATCTTTTACCATAACATCTTGTAGGCATTGGCATCCTTCATATAGATTGACACATCTCCTAATGATATGTTTTTCCAAGGGTATCCTTCTTTACCAGACTTTTGTTAGAGTCTACATATCTTCCTAGGAGATCTCCTAGTCACATCTACTTGGCCACCAGATGATAACTGCCTCTAGACATGGTTTCATTTCATGATCTCTTCCTTTCTACACATTCTTCATTCTTAGAAACTTACAGCTTTTCCAGATTCTTTTTTATGTACAACCACCTCATATTCTATGAGGTCATATTATGTTGATTTCATCTGTTATTGCACTGAGAGATTGTTACACAACATTTTGTCACCTTCCCTACAATCCCTCGTCTCATACATTGGAAGACTATTCCCGTGACCTGTGAACAGTAAAATGTCCTGAAAACACCTTAATGTCATCCTTCTACATAAGGACAAGAATTCTCCTGAAGAACAATTCCTCTGGAAAACCCTAAAAATCCATGTTTTGGCATTGGCGTGGGTAGCCAGTTTATCCCTCGCGCCAATGGGTAAAATGCACCATAGTGGGCGTGCTAGTTGGCACTCTGTCCCTGTGTCATTCTTGCGCCAAGCATTTTAAGGAATGTTTTTTTAATATAGAAGGCGGAATTTTGGTTTTAACAAACTTAGAACGGATCACCAAAATGAGTTTGGGTTGTTTGCCTCCAGATCTCCCTGATTAGGAAGTGGTTTTCCACCTCTCATGGAACCTTCCTAAGAGATAGGGCTCTTCCCCATGATTATAGGGAGCCTAACCTCTCCTCCTCCCTCTATAAAAGCCTGCCCTCTCTATTTGCTAGCTAGCTAAACTTGTGGGAATAAAACTATAGCTGGGCGACTATTGAGAGCAGAGCCGAGGAGAACCCCGTAAGAGAGAGAGCTTTGTCCAGATTCTCGATAGGATTTTTTGAGACGTGCTCTGTTGCAAGCTCCGCTGAAGGAAGATCATAGCATCAGAGCATTTGGTTGTAATATCCCTTTTGTCATCTATAATATAAGCGACTTTGATTTTGGTTCCATTCGTATGTCTACTCTTTTATGTAATGCAACGAATTATATCTTCTCTGACTGATATATAGTTACATGCTTTAAGTGTTACGTTGTATGTCTTCATTACTTTGCATGTGTACAGGTGTCCAGACGTGGCAAACGGAAGGAGTGTGATCTGTCAAGCTAGGGACGAGGAGCACTGCTTCTTCCTCGACAACAGTCGCGTGGGATTTGAGGTAGGCTATTTATCGTTATCTTTGTCTTTCTTGTAACTAGGAACCAATGTCATTACGTGATTCGATTGTTGCTAGACCCAATCTAGGGCTAGTGGGATCGCCTCTGTCCGCAGAGGGGATTTACCTCCTCAACAATTTGGCGACTCCGCTGGGGAATCAGTGGGAGTTAGTCCTTCCTCCTTTGGGTTGTTTTTTGGCTTTTGATTGATTTATTTGCTTTTCTGGTTCATCTTCCTTGGTGTCCAAACCTTGTTCAGCCCCCAGAAAACCAAATCTAGTCTTAGTTTGTACCTTTTTATCATTTTACTAGGGTAAACCGGCTTGGCACGGTTTTTCTCCTGACAGTCGCACCGAATGGCGCTTGTTGTTGGTTAAGCACCCGCGCCAACCCTTGTTTGATGCAGATTACAGCCAAATAGGCATGCCAACCCTGCTTGGTATTAGGGTCTGCCTGTTTGTGGGCTTTTTGAGTTCGAATTTTGGTCTTGGTTTATTTTTTATGATTTCTTGAATGCTTAGAAGTCATTTTTTACTGTGTTTAGCCCCTATCCTCCGGTTGTTCGCTTTTTTCTATCAGTTTTGCATTCTAGCCCTAGGGATTCTAGGTGCTTCAGTGTGCTGAGCCTCCTGTGGGAGTTTTGGGTCTTTACTTTCCTGGTCAACCTAGTTTTTGCTTCTTTGCATTCATCTTGCTGTATTCCATTGAATCATTGCGTTAATTGAGTGATTGTTTTCTCTTTCGTTTGATTTCTCTTTGTGTTAGTCCAAGCCTAGATTACATGGTTTGTTTGAATCTCTTTCAAGATTCTTCTTCTCTTTGAGGGATTTCGTCATCGGTTTGAGTCTTGATTTTGTGCGTTTGAATTGAGTGAACTTGTTCGTTTCAGCTCTCTCTTTGTCATTTCTCGAATTGGTGTTTTCATTAGTTTTTCATTCATTTAGTGCATTTGCTCTAATATATTGAAAAATACAAAAAAAAAATCTTTTGCATTTTGATTGGCATAGTAAAAATTGAAAGCTTTCGCATTACTAGTGTTATATAACTCTAGAGAGAAGTTTTCTAGTTTCATTAGCTTGCATTGGAAAAAGTAGTGGATGTTTTTGTGTGTTCGTTTTGTTGTCATTTGAAAGCTCTCAACTCTCCCGTAGATAGCTCTTCATTGAAAAAAATGACATTTTGTGGCATGTAGTTTGCATCTAGAGGTTTTATGAGATTCGACATTCGATAGGGCCTTGAAATTGAAACATAAATTGAAGATCAACTTTAAAATTTACTGAATTAACCTAAGGCAACATTGAAACATTAACGGAACATCTAGTAGTCTAAGGTAGAGACGTGTTCCGACGTCTTTAAGCCTAGCAGTTGTCGCTCGCAATCTGGCTACAGACAATGCTAGTACAGACTTATGCTCCCCATACCGTCGCGTATATAAAGGGAGACCCCATTAGGTTGAAAATCCTTTATCTGTAGGAAGCCGAGTCTGCCGCCTTTTACCCGTGATACACCGGACACAACATTCAGGGAGATTACCTGCACGTACGTAAAGTCCTTGGTTGATTTCTTTTTCATTTTTACCAAGGTGTATATGGAAGTTCACGGATATCTGGTACACCCATTTACCTAGATTACCATAGCAGTCGTTTTGATCTTTACTGACTCCTTAAACTTGAAAAGATCATCAAGCGCTTGTCCTTTCACGCTTGTTTCTGAACTGAAAGTGATAGAGTCATATTTTACTCATTTCTAGACTCTTAAAGCATGAAACAGTAAAATTTCCAGTTTCAATGTGGTAAAATTAATCACCTACGATCACACGCCCATTTAGAGATTGATTTTTTTGGCTTGTTTTTGTTTTCCTTGGTTTTGCATGTGTATTTGTTTTTGTTCTCTTCCTCTTTTCGCTACAATCACAGTGGCAGAACCATCAGTTTCATCTACTGGTAGTCCTTATACAGACGATTCATCAGAGGTCTCTCAGTCCTCTGCTGAGTATCAAAAGCCCGTTGTATCCGAGTTTCCCGACAGGGGACTGGTTATATCTGAACTTCCCTTTGGAGGACCAGTTGATTTCAATTGGCCCTTGTCCAATGCTTGGTTTGGATTTGGAGTAGGGGAACACTTCCCTCCTCTTACATCGGGATCACCTTTTTTGGCTGCTGTCATACCTCCTAGTCCCCATCGTCTTTTGGAAGATCTTACGACAGGTTAAGAGATGGACTCATCCAGTCCTTCTCCTAGTGAGGGAATTCCTACTTCTAGTGAATATTACCAAATTTTTCCCAAAGACATCCCCGAACCTTCTGTTATGTCTTCACCTGGTCCTTCGCTCCCAGCTAGATATAGGTCTTTAAGTCAGGTCATGGCCGCTATTGCCTCTATGGGAGTATCGAATCCGTCCATGAGGCCGACCATTCCCACGTTAGGGATGTCGCCATCGACACCTCTCATGGAATATCCTTTTGTCACATCAGCACCTGTTAGACCTACTGTCTGCGTGGCTGCATCTACGCATGTTGTCACTACTCAGTCAACTAGGACCTCGTCGGTTCCTGAAGACATTTATATAGCTTCTACTATTCCCGAGAACATTTCTCTCGAGGAGTATCGGCTGTCTTTATAGCTGTCAATCTCCGAGGTTGGTCAATCCTCTCAAGACCTTAATCGTCCTTACTTTTCCCATTATGGAGCGGATGGTGCCCCAATTTACGTATTTCCATATCAATATGATGAGCATGGAAACCCCCTTCGTTTTCCTGCTCATGAGGCTTTTCAGTATATTAACGGTTTTCTATCTACCCAGCCTGGGCAACCTTCTATTCAACAAGGGAAACCCTTTTCAGGGGCAACCTTTGTTTCAAAAAGGATATGCTTCTGGCCCACAAGGACAACCCTTCCAGGGACAACCTTTGGCCCAGCCAGGTTATGCGTACGACCCACAAGGACAACCCTTACAGGGACAACCTTCGGGCCACCAGGGATTACTTTACGGCCTGCAAGGGCAGTCTTACAATCCTCAAGGTCAACCTCTGCAACCTCACCTTGTCGTCCAACCAGGGAAACCTCAAGGACTGGCAAGGAAACCAAGGTATCAACCTGGACCACTATACGGTCCTGGGGGGAAAACCCATCCTTCTCAACCTTTGGTGCAACCTCAGCAGCCTCATTTTCCGATTGGTCAAAATGTTGCACAACCAGGGCAATCTTATGGTCCTGTCACAGGTTAACCTGGTTATCAGGCACAACCTGGCCCACTCCCGCCATTAGGCCAACCTGTTCAACCAGGGCAACCTGGTGGCCCTCATCATCCAGGTCAACTTGTTCAACCAGGTCAACCTGCACAGCCAGGTCAACCTGTTCAACCAAGGCAACCTGCACAGCCAGGTCAACCTATTCAACCAGGACAACCTGCACAGCTTGTTAACCCTGCTCAACAGCCGATCTATTCTATGCCACAGATGAATCTACCTATGCGTCCGACTTATCCGACTCAGCAGGGTCCCACTTACCAGCAGCCCATTCGACCTCAAGGTGGCTATTACCTTCAAGGTCAATCTCGACCGGTTTACAACTCGCCCCAAGGTTCTGGTTATTACTCTCAACAGCCAGGCAATACTTATACTCCATACACTGCTCAAATGGGGCCCACGTATAATCAGAATCAGTACCCTGGCTATCAACCCCCATATCCTGGTTATCAGCCACCATATCAACATCATTATCCTACTTATACCCCCTATGGTCAGAATCCTTTGGGATAGAACCAATGGGGGCAGAGTTATGCTCAACCAAGATGGAGTACGGGTATAGGTCCTTATTGGGGACCTGGCATGCCTTTTAACCCTTAGTTACCTTTTATCGCCACGTTGGAGTTATCGAACGTGTCCAAATTGACCAATGATTCGATTCTTCAAATTTATATTGGCCTCTGGTTCCGACGAAGGTGTCTGGTGATTGTTCTAATTTTGAGGGTAAATCTAGAGAAGACCCCCAAGCACATGTCATGACATACCATTTGTGGTGTTCTTCGAACTCTTGGATAGATGACTCGATTCGTCTACATCTTTTCCAGCGCACTGTCACTGGCGCTTCTGCTAAATGGTACATAGAACTACCCCGTG
The DNA here is from genome assembly GCA_034641835.2 of Pinus albicaulis. Classification (NCBI taxonomy): domain Eukaryota; kingdom Viridiplantae; phylum Streptophyta; class Pinopsida; order Pinales; family Pinaceae; genus Pinus; species Pinus albicaulis. The sequence goes on from CM076570.1 coordinate 660,195,255, forward strand.
TTGGGAAAAATACTGAGAGGGGGGGTGAATCAGTATTTAGGGCTGAAATTTTTTTCCTTTTTCTTTCTCTTAAAACCATATGCTATTTTACAGAATCCAACGTGTATGTCCAAAGATCTTATTATGTCTTTACTTAGATCATTGCATCCTTCATTCATCAGATGTTTAGTAAGCAGTAAGTATGAACAGAAATAACAGAACAAACCATCAAACATAAGCCACACATATGAACACCAGTATTTAAGGTGGAAACCCAATTTGGGAGAAAACCACCGCTGCTATTATCTCATTATTTAATATTTATTTTAAAGAAAACTTCTTACAATTTATGCTGGCGCAGACTTATACCAGCACGCAGGCACCTACCTGCAGAAAGGATACAACCTTCTCTCGTTTACCAATTACCACTGGAAGGGAGCTACAACCCCCTCATTGAAGGTTTCGACCCTCAGCACCACTGCAGACCACGTTCCATCAATTTTCATACTGGATCCACCAGTTTCCACACAACATACCTTGCAGGCCACCAAATTTATTCATTTTCTTCAGTACACTCGTACCAGTTCTTCATGATTTCGTCAGTCGATCAACCAGAGATTCATCATCGTCAGATCATTATATCCATAGGTGCATCGTAGATTTCGATTTATCAATTAAGAACAGAGTTCGTCCATGCAGATATTCCTTAGAGAAATTTATTCATTCGCCACTCTTACGCATGCACACTTTGTACAATAATCGTCTTCTCCTTATATAGTTTTTTCCTTTAGTAAAACCATGAGTCAAAACCATCCAACCCCTGATGGTATTCCTTCTTTTATTGGAATTTTATTTATCAAATTCGTGGAATTTGATAAATAAACATTTATCCACAACCTTTTGCAATTTAAAATATATAATAGAACTTTAATCAACGAGAAAAATACATTAAACTGGGGCCCAACGCTAACAATCGACCCAATCGAAGGGCTCACGTTCCATCGCGCCACAACATCCAATCCGACGGATATCGCTTGGGCAACTTGCATGGGAAATAACGTGCGATGGCGCGCCGTAATTTTTTTATCGTTCGCGCACCTTCCGAACACAGCCACCGTCCGATGGCATCTTCCCAGATCAACGGTATATATCAATATCGCTGGGCATCCTGGGTCGAACGATAACGCGCAATGGCGCGCAGTGGTAAGCGGTTTTGTGAAATCGTATAGGGACACGTGTTGCCCGTTCTATGGAATCACTCCCCACCTCTTGAATACTGCTTGCCCGTCGAAAGCGGTGCGATGAAAACCGGAAACCACTTGTACTGTTCCTCCTTCGTGGTTCCGCCCTTCGCTCAAGGTTCCGTCCGTCCTTATTCCGTCATTGCTACGTTTCTTCACGAAAGAATAACTTTGTTTTAATTGTTCTTCCTCTGCGTTATCAGTTCATATAACCATAATACTGTTATACAGCTCCGATGAAATCCTTATGGACTATTCGACTCGGTTCTTTTGCATTCAACAGGGACTCCTTTACAGAATGTACTATTACTTTGACCGATAGAGCTTATGTGCTCTGCACACACAGAGCACGTCCGTGGCTCACTCTCCCAACAGGACTTCACACAGAATTTCAGGGCATTCTGTTATGAGAATTTAACCAATCAATACCCAAATACTCTCGGTATTCTCCACCCATCAGAGTGTCACTAGAACTCAATCAAACACAAGATTTCCTTTATCCTCCATTAGGATGCATACATTATGTTCACACATGAATTACTATTTACTAGAATATTCACTTATTATGTTTTTTATTTTATATTCGATGGCCTTTGTCTCCTACTCTATTTCAATTCACTGCTTGTTTCTGTTCCTTGACTGATACTGTTTTACGTAAATGCACTCTTCCTTTGTTCTTCTCTGCTACTGTTTCAGATGCTCCTTCTTTGCCAATTCCTTTGCCATCAATGAAAACATTTCCAACAATCTCCCCCTTTGGCATTGATGGCAATACTCTTCCTCTGTTTTTCTTATAGAAGCCCCTCTTTGCTTTTCCTCCCCCTTTGACATTAATGGAAAAGGGTTGATCAATGTACCGACAATACCATGCTCCCCCCTGAGATCATGCTGCATCTTCAAACATAATATTCAATGAAATAATAGAAATGACTTATACAAACAAGATCAAAAGTTCTCAAACATGACAAACAAGTAGAGTGCCAATAATGCATCCTTTCCTCATGACCAATGCTCCCCCTAAGCCTGTGCATCCTGAATATTTTCAATTGGAGCATATCCAATTTAATCTTCTAAATTTAATAATATTTGATCTTATGCATGGCAGAGACTACTCCCAGCTTCTGTCTGAGATATTCGAACGCTTCCCTAGGTAAAGGTTTGGTAAATATATCAGCAAATTGTTCTTTGGAGGGCACATATTCCAACTTCACCTTTTGTTCAAACACTTGTTCTCGTAAGAAGTGATACTTGATGGGAATGTGCTTGGTCTTGGAATGCATAACAGGATTCTTTGAGATACTGATGGCACTTGTGTTATCACACATAATGGATATAGGAGGTGAACATTTGATTTGAAAGTCTTGTAAGGTTTGCATCATCCAAAGAAGTTGAGTGCAACATGATGCAGCAGCCACATATTCTGATTCTGCTGTAGATAAGGCAATGGGGCTTTGCTTCTTACTGAACCAAGATACTAACCAGGGCCCCATATAGAATGCACCACCACTAGTGCTTTTCCGATCATCAATATTTCCAGCCCAATCTGCATCAGTGTATGCATGAAGATTAAGATCGGCATTCTTTGGATACCATAGTCCAAAGTCTTGAGTTCCTTGTAGATATTTGAATATTATTTTCACAGCCTGAAGGTGAGACTCTTTTGGATTAGCTTGGAATCGTCCAACAATCCCAACTGCATGCATAATGTCTGGTCTTGTCCCAGTGAGATAAAGTAGACTTCCTATCATAGATATGTATTCTGGTTGATTCACCGTGGGGGAATCATCATTAGAACTGAGATTACATCCGGTTATCATTGGTGTACTTACAGGTTTGCAATCTTCCATGCCATACTTCTTCAAGATTTGCTTAAGATATTTTGCTTGTGATAAGAATATGCCATCTGTTGCTTGTTTCACTTGCAAGCCAAGAAATAATGTTAGTTCCCCAAGTAAAGACATTTCAAATTCTTGCTGCATATCAGAAGCAAATTTCTGACTCATAGACTCTTCATTACTTCCAAAAATGATATCATCAACATATACAACCACAATCAATAGTTTGTCATTTTCATTTTTTGTGTATAAGTTGCTATCAACAGACCCTTTTGAAAATCCTTGTTGATGAAGATATTTGTCAAGATGATAGTACCATGCCCTTGGAGCTTGTTTGAGACCATATAGAGCCTTTTTAAGTCTACAAACAATTTTTTCATCATTTCCCAAAATGAATCCTTCTGGTTGTTCTATATAAACTTCTTCTTCTAGATCACCATTGAGAAAAGCAGATTTAACATCCATTTGATAAACTTTGATTTGTTGGAAGCTTGAAAAATCAAGAAACATTCTTATGGCTTCAAGTCTGGCTACATGAGCAAAGGTTTCTTCAAAGTCTATACCTTCTTGTTGAGCATACCCCTTGCAAACCAGTCTAGCTTTATTTCTTATAACATCCCCATTCTCATTTAACTTGTTTTTGAATATCCATTTAGTTCCAATGGAATTTTTGTCATGAGGTCTTGGTACTAATTCAAAAGTGTGATTATTTTCAATTTGATCAAGCTCTTCATTCATGGCTTGAATCCAACATTCATCTTTGCTAGCTTGACTGACATTGTGAGGTTCAATAGTGGACAGAAATTCCAGATTGCTAGAAGATCCCACAAGAGTCCTTCTTGTTTGTACACCTGATCCCTTTTCTCCCAAAATTTGAGATTCTGGATAATTCTTTTGAACATATCTGGATGGAGCCTTATTAGACAAATCATCTTCGGGTTCTTCATTGGGTTCACTGTTTGTATCATTACTATTTGATGTAGAAGGATATATGTCATCATCATCGTCTTCATTTATTGTTTGTTTTTCTTCTTTTGGAGCTGCTGGAGACTCATCAATAACAACATCTATACATTCAAAAATCTTCCGAAGTATTTTATTGTAACATTTATATGCCCTACTCCTAGAGGAGTAACCAAGAAATATTCCTTCGTCTGCTTTGGGTTCAAACTTGCCAAGTTTTTCATCATTATTTTTGATAAAACATTTGCTTCCAAAAATTCTAAAATGCTTTACAGTGGGAGAATTACCATACCAGAGTTCATATGGAGTTTTATCACTATTTACACGAACATGTGCCTTGTTAAGAATATTTACTGCTGTATGTGCTGCTTCTCCCCAAAATGTGTCAGGTGTTCCGGAATCATCAAGCATAGCTCTATCCATTTGTTGAACTGTTCTGTTCATTCTTTCTGCTACGCCATTCTGTTGTGGAGTGCCAGCTACAGAAAAATGTCGTTTTATGCCATGTTGTTCACAAAATTCAAGGAATTCATTGGATGTATATTCTCCTCCTCGATCAGATCTAAGACACTTGATTTTTAGATCTAATTCATTTTCAACTAGTGCTTTGAAGATCTGAAATTTCTCAAATGCTTCATCTTTGTGTTTAAGCAACCCAATCCAACACATTCTAGAGAAATCATCAATGAATAAGATATAATATTCTTCATCACGTGGTGACTTTTTCCTCATAGGTCCACATATGTCAGTATGAATGAGTTCAAGAGGCTTACTTGATGATCCTTCCTTGGCATTAAATTGTACTCTGGTTTGCTTACCGAATTGGCAAGATTTACATATGATATTTTCAGGTAGAGTAATATTGGGAAGATCACGAACAACTTTAAGTCTGCTTGATTTGTTGATTTGAGAGAAGCTCAGATGCCCCAACCTTCTATGCCATAGCCAATTTTCTGAAGATTTACTCAATTAACATTGTTCTTTGCAGTTCTTTTTCCTTTTATAATTGTTTTACCTGTATCAATATCACGTACCACACATTCTTTTGAACTAAAGACAACTTCAGTTCCTTGATCACACATTTGACTTTCACTTAACAAGTTATGCTTTAATCCATCCACATACATGACTTCATTAGCTTTCACCTTTTCTTTTAGAAAAACAGACCCTTTTCCCTTAATGACCGCTGGAGTATCATTTCCAAATGTAACATTCTTTTCCTTTTCTAGAGCACTATATGCAAGAATTTTGTTTTTATCACCTATCATGTGTCTTGAGCATCCAATATCAATGTACCATTGGTTTTCTTCATCTTCTGCAAATAACGCTATGCCACAATTTTCAACCTGTAATTCCTTCTTTTTCCATACTTTGGAGCTTGAAGGAACATGTTCTTTTAGTTGAACTTTGCTCCTGCATTCAGATTCTTCATGGCCAAAGTTATTACAATAAGCACATTCAACTTCATTTTGAAGAGGAGAAAAGTTGTTATAGGTATTCTTCTTTGTTTCAATATCAATCCTTTTCTTTCTTGCTTCTCTTGTCATGATGGTTTTATATGCTACACATTGAACAACTTTATGACCAAAATTGTGACATGAGAAGCATTGTCCATTGAAGAAGAAATTTCTCGATCATAAAATCTCCTTCTTGAATTTACCTGTTGATTGGTGTTTCTTTGAAAGATATTCCTGTTAGTGTTCTTTGAATTGAGATGATCATGCTTTACCTGCAAAGTTTCTTTATTCCCTTGTTGAGTGGTAGCATGTTGTATACCAGCAGTAGCTGCTTTTAGATAATTTGGTGCTGAAGCCTGAGAAGATTCTCCGATGTATCCAAGACCTGTCTTTATAAGGGGAGAATGTTGTACCTTGATAATCTCATCTAAGGTTTCAGATCCTTTAGCAAATCTAAGATTCAGAGTCTTTAATTTCTCAAGTTATTTTCTTAGACTTACTACTTCACACTCTAATTTCTCATTGTGTTTCTCTTTTTCTTCAAGCTGATTTTTTAGAGTTTCTATGATTATTTTACTCTCTTCTAAGCAAATTTTGAGTTGATTGTTTTCATCAAGAAAATCATTGTCTTCTAGAGAATCCACAAAAGTATCCTTTTCTTCTCTAGATTATTTTTGAAATGTCATGAGAAGTCTAAGATCTTGTTCACATTCTTCCTCACTATCAGATAACCCATCACTTTCTTCATGAGTATAGTAACTTTTTCTAGTGCTATAATGATTCTTATTCCTTCTTACTACTTCCTTCCCCTTTTTATGTGTTTCTTTATGAGGACACTTAGCAGCATAATGACCAGCTCTTCCACAATCAAAACATTTGAAAGGAAGCTTACCTCTGAACCGTCCTGTGCCAAGTTGAAGTTTCCTTACAAAGTTTATCTCATCTTCTTCTGAGATATATCCTGATCCTTCTGTTTTTTGTACTTCCTTCCCTTTTGTAGAAGTTCTAAAGACTGCTTCTTTGACTTCGGATGGTCCTCCTCTTCTCATTTCATATGCAGTTAGTATGCCATGAAGTTGCACCACAGTAAGATTTTGAAGATCCTGCTTTTCTTCAAGAGCAGAAAATTTTGACTCAAATTTTGCCGTTAGTGATCTTAAAATTTTCTCAACCAGAGTAGATTCGGTTATTGTTTCTCCCAGATTTCTCATACGATTTACAATATCATCAAGACGTAAAAAGAATTTTGCAATGCTTTCCTCATTATCCATTTTTAGATTCTCATATTGAATTTTGAGAGTTTGGAGTTTAGCACTTTTTACCTTTGCATCACCTTCATAACTTAGAATGATTTTGTCCCATATTGCCTTTGTTGTATTCAGCTGCATGACTTTGACAAATTCTGATTCAGTCAGACTTCCCAATAGAGCATTGACCGCCTTTGCATTAGTTTCATAATTCTTTCTTTCCATCGGATCTGTTGGTACTGTAGCTGGATATTGATATCCTTGTTTAACAATTGCCCATACATCTGCTCCCAGAGACTGAAGATAGGATCTCATCCTTGTTTTCCAGAAGATTAAATTGTTTCTGTTAAAGAGCGGAGGCCTAATAGATGTTTTTCCATCTTGATTGCTCATCTTGATTGATCTTCCTTCTAGTGGCTAATTTTTTCAGAAGGACCTGCTCCGATACCAATTGTTGGGAAAAATACTGAGAGGGGGGGGGGGGTGAATCAGTATTTAGGGCTGAAAACTTTTTCCTTTTTCTTTCTCTTAAAACCATATGCTATTTTACAGAATCCAACGTGTATGTCCAGAGATCTTATTATGTCTTTACTTAGATCATTGCATAATTCATTCATCAGATGTTTAGTAAGCAGTAAGTATGAACAGAAATAATAGAACAAACCATCAAACATAAGCCACACATATGAACACCAGTATTTAAGGTGGAAACCCAATTTGGGAGAAAACCACCGCTGCTATTATCTCAGTCTTCAATATTTATTATAAAGAAAACTTCTTACAATTTATGCTGGCGCAGACTTATACCAGCATGCAGGTACCTACCTGAAGAAAGGCTACAACCTTCTCTCGTTTACCAGCTACCACTGGAAGGGAGCTACAACCCCCTCATTGAAGGCTTCGCATTAGGGGAATTTTGAGGTCTAAAATGGGCCTCCTAAGAAAAATGTACAACAAAAATAAACTTTATAAGAACCAATAGGATTCAAGATGATGATGTCAACCATGGGGGATGATTCACCATTTTTTAAGTAAAAGGGTAAAAATATAAAAAAATAATAAAATAATAAAACTACTTTTTCAACTCGTATTTTCAACTTATCTTCCAAAGTTTTTACTCAAATTTTGAGTAGGAGTACTCGTTGGATGTAAAATTTAATTTCTCATCCAAGGAGTACCAATTTTTCATACTTTTGATGGACCCTGCTACATGAAAAATGAGAAATACATAAAAAAATGTGATTACAATCACGCTTTTCATGTACTTCTCATTTTTCGTGTAGTAGGGCCCATCGAAAGTATGCAACATGTGTACTCCTTGGATGAGGAATTAAATTTTTCATCCAACAAGTACTCCTGCTCGAAATTTGAGTAAAAACTTTGGGAGATAAGTTGAAAATATGACTTGAAAAAGTAGTTTTTTTATTTTTTCCCTCTAAAATTTGATGATGTCATCAAATCTTATTTTATTATTTCCACTATTATTTTATAATTTCCTTAGGAGGCCCATTTTAGACCTCAAAATTCCCCTAATGGACCCTCAGCACCACTGCAGACCACGTTCCATCAATTTTCATACTGGATCCACCAGTTTCCACACAACATACCTTGCAGGCCACTAGATTTATTCATTTTCTTCAGTACACTCGCACCAGTTCTTCATGATTTCGTCAGTCGATCAACCAGAGATTCATCATCGTCAGATCTTTATATCCATAGGTGCATCGTAGATTCAGATTTATCAATTAAGAACAAAGTTCTTCCATGCAGATATTCCTTAGAGAAATTTATTCATTCACCACTCTTACGCATGCACACTTTGTACAATAATTGTCTTCTCCTTATATAGTTTTTTCCTTTAGTAAAACCATGAGTCAAAACCATCCAACCCCTGATGGTATTCCTTCTTTTATTGGAATTTTATTTATCAAATTCGTGGAATTTGATAAATAAACATTTATCCACAACCTTTGGCAATTTAAAATATATAATAGAAATTTAATCAACGGGCAAAATACATTAAACTGGGTCCCAACACTAACAATTGACCCAATCGAAGGGCTCACGTTCCATTGCGCCACAACATCCAATCCGACGGATATCGCTTGGGCAACTTGCACGGGCAATAACGCGCGATGGCGCGCTGTACTTGTGTTCTCCTTCGTGCACCTTCCGAACACAGCCACCGTCCGATGGCATCTTCCCAGATCAACGATATATATCAATATCGCTGGGCATCCTGGGTCGAATGATAACGCGCGATGGCACGCAATGGTAAGCGGTTTTGTGAAATCGTACAGGGACGCGTGTCGCTCGTTCTATGGAATCACTCCCCACCTCTTGAATACCGCTTGCCCATCGAAAGCGGTGCGATGAAAACCGGAAACCGCTTGTACTGTTCCTCCTTCATGGTTCCGCCCTTCGCTCAAGGTTCTGTCCATAATTATTCCGTCATTGCTACGTTTATTCACGAAAGAATAACTTTGTTTTAATTGTTCTTCCTCTGCGTTATCAGTTCATATAACCATAATACTGTTATACAGCTCCGATGAAATCCTTATGGACTATTCGACTTGGTTCTTTTGCATTCAACAGGGACTCCTTTGCGGAATGTACTATTACTTTGACCGATAGAGCTTATGTGCCCTGCACACACAGAGCACGTCCGTGGCTCACTCTCCCAACAGGACTTCACACAGAATTTCAGGGCATTCTGTTACGAGAATTGAACCAATCAATACCCAAATACTCTCGGTATTCTCCACCCATCAGAGTGTCACTAGAACTCAATCAAACACAGGATTTCCGTTATCCTCCATTAGGATGCATACATTATGTTCACACATGAATTAATATTTACTAGAATATTCACTTATTCTTTTTTTTATTTTATATTCGATGGCCTTTGTCTCCTACTCTGTTTCAATTCACTGCTTGTTTCTGTTCCTTGACTGATATTGTTTTCTGTAAATGCACTCTTCCTCTGTTCTTCTCTACTACTGTTTCAGATGCTCCTTCTTTTCCAATTCCTTTGCCATCAATGACAACATTTCCAACAATATCCCCCTTTGGCATTGATGGCAATACTCTTCCTCAGTTTGTCTTATAGAAGCCCCTCTTTTCTTTTCCTCCCCCTTTGACATCAATGGCAAAGGGTTGATCAATGTACCGACAATACCATGCTCCCCCCTGAGATCATGCTGCATCTTCAAACATAATATTCAATGAAATAATAGAAATGACTTATACAAACAAGATTAAAAGTTCTCAAACATGACAAACAAGTAGAGTGCCAATAATGCATCATTTCCTCATGACCAATGCTCCCCCTAAGCCTGTGCATCCTGAATATTTTCAATGGTAGCATATCCAATTTAATCTTCTAAATTCAAGCAGATCTAATCTTTTTCATGGCAGAGAATACTCCCAGCTTCTGTCTGAGATATTCAAACGCTTCCCTAGGTAAAGGTTTGGTAAATATATCAGCAACTTGTTCTTTGGAGGGCACATATTCCAACTTCACCTTTTGTTCAAGCACTTGTTCTCGGAAGAAGTGATACTTGATGGGAATGTTCTTGGTCTTGGAATGCATAACAGGATTCTTTGAGATACTGATGGCATTTGTGTTATCACACATCATGGATATAGGAGGTGAACATTTGATTTGAAAGTCTTGTAAGGTTTGCATCATCCAGAGAAGTTGAGTGCAACATGATGCGGCAGCCACATATTCTTCTTTTGCTGTAGATAAGGCAATGGAGCTTTGCTTCTTACTAAACCAAGATACTAACCGGGGCCCCATATAGAATGCACCACCACTAGTGCTTTTCCGATCATCAACATTTCCAGCCCAATCTGCATCAGTGTATGCATGAAGAGTAAGATCAGAATTCTTTGGATACCATAGTCCAAAGTCTTGAGTTCCTTGTAGATATTTGAATATTCTTTTCACACTTGAAGGTGAGACTCTTTTGGATTAGTTTGGAATCGTCCAACAATTCCAACTGCATGCATAATATCTGGTCTTATCCCAGTGAGATAGAGTAGACTTCCTATCATAGATCTGTATTCTAGTTGATTCACTGTGGGGGAATCATCATTAGAACTAAGATTACATCCGATTATCATTTGTGTACTTACAGGTTTTCAATATTCCATGCCATACTTATTCAGGATTTGCTTGAGGTATTTTTCTTGTGATAAGAATATGCCATCTGTTTCTTGTTGCACTTGCAAGCCAAGAAAGAATGTTAGTTCCCCAAGTAAAGACATTTCAAATTCTTGCTGCATGTTAGAAGCAAATTTCTAACTCATAGATTCTTCATTACTTCCAAAAATGATATCATCAACATATACAACCACAATCAACAATTTATCATTTTCAGTTTTTGTGTATAAGTTGCTATCAGCAGACCCTTTTGAAAATCCTTGTTGATGAAGATATTTGTCAAGATGATAGTACCATGCCCTTGGAGCTTGTTTGATACCATATAGAGCCTTTTTAAGTCTACAAACAAGTTTTTCATCATTTCCCAAAATGAATCCTTCTGGTTGTTCTATATAAACTTCTTCTTCTAGATCACCATTGAGAAAAGCAGATTTAACATCCATTTGATAAACTTTGATTTGTTGGAAGCTTGAAAAAGCAATAAACATTCTTATGGCTTCAAGTCTAGCTATAGGAGCAAAAGTTTCTTCAAAATCTATACCTTCTTGTTGAGCATACCCCTTGCAAACAAGTCTAGCTTTATTTCTTATAACATCCCCATTCTCATTTAACTTGTTTTTGAATATCCATTTAGTTCCAATGACATTTTTGTCATGAGGTCTTGGTACTAATTCCCAAGTGTGATTATTTTCAATTTGATCAAGCTCTTCATTCATGGCTTGAATCCAACATTCATCTTTGCTAGCTTGAATGACATTGTGTGGTTCAATAGTGGACAGAAATGCCAGATTGCTAGAAGATCCCACAAGAGTCCTTCTTGTTTGTACACCTGATCCCTTTTCTCCCAAAATTTGAGATTATGGATGATTCTTTTGAACATATCTGGATGGAGCCTTTTCAGACAAATCATCTTCGGGTTCTTCATTGGGTTCACTGTTTGTATCATTACTATTTGATGTAGAAGGATATATGTCATCATCATCGTCTTCATTTGTTGTTTGTTTTTCTTCTTTTGGAGCTGCTGAGACTCATCAATAACAACATCTATACATTCAACAATCTTCTGAAGTCTTTTATTGTAACATTTATATGCCCTACTCCTAGAGGAGTAACCAAGAAATATTCCCTTTTGGCTTAAAAAACACTGGGGCTACCTTCCAGCGTGCCATGTCCTACGCCTTTCACGACATACGTAATGTTGTTCAGCCGTGCCTGGATGACCTTCGACTCATTCAGCTCTACGCGAAGACCATCCAGAACATCTCCGCTAGATTTTTCTCCACTGCAGATGTTACAACATCGGGCTTAATCCTCACAAGTGCATCTTCTGCGTTGACTCTAGTCGGCTTTTAGGATTCATTGTCTCTAAGGACGGAATTCGCCTTGACCCTCTCAAGGTTGAGGCTATTGTTAATCTCTCCTCCCCATCCTCGCTGCATCAACTTCAGAGTCTTGAGGGGAAAGCGAATTTCTTACATCGCTTTATCCCAAACTATGCAGAGGTAGCCAAAGGGTTTACGCGACTTCTCAAATAGGACGTCCCTTTTCTATTGGGACGAGATTGCTCAGCAATCCTTCGATAACCTTAATACGTTGCTCATCAATGCCCCATTAATACATCCTCCAAACTATCATCGCGACTTTACCCTCTATTTGGCTACCACATTCAGCACAATTGCCATGGTTCTGGTACATGATGACGATGACGGTAACGAAAATGTGGTTTATTATTTGTCTCGAAATATCCTCGACACTGAAATGCATTATGCCCATGTCGAGAAGTTGGCATTGGCCGTGGTCCAGGCCGTTTAGCGGTTTCGCCATTACATCCTGTTACACATGGTAACCGTGATTTTCGACTGCAACCCCATGACTTACATTTCGTCTTGACAATTGCTGGGGGGAAAGTACTCAAAGTGGATTGTGATCCTCCAAGAGTTCGATTTGGAGTTTAGTACTGCCAAATCGAAGAAAACACTATTACCGATGAAATAGGTAACCTGACCTCAAAACAGGAACTCTAGCCCAAAAAGACTCAAAACCATGAAAAAACACCCCAAAAACAAAAAAAGTGTATTCCAGAACGCACTTGGTTTTTTTTTAGGGTCAAATTTCAACATTTTATAAAATTATGCTAAAAACAAAATTGTTTCTTGAAAAAAGGATTGAAAAAACACCCTCAAAACAAAACCAGTTGATGCTGGAATAACAAAACAAAAATTGTGTCATATTTTTGACATTTTTAAAAATAACAATAACATTTTTTAATTTTTAAAATTCAAACATTAAAAAAAACCTAAAATTTAAGAAAAAAAAATAAATTTAAAAAATAAAAACATTTTAAAGCTTAAAATTTAAAAATGTATAGGAATAAAAAAATAAAAATAAAAACAAAATAAAAATTTTAATTCAAACACTTAAAAAAAACCTAAAATTTAAGTAAAAAATAAAAATAAAAAATAAAAAAAATTTTAAAGATTAAAATTTCAAAATATATAGAAATAAAAAAATAAAAATAAAAACAAAATAAAAATATTAAATTAAAAAAAAAACAATTTAAAAAAAGAAAGAAATTATAAAAAATAAAATATAGAAATTAAATTTAAAAAAAGAAAAAGAAAATGTTTATTAAATTTAAATAAATAAATAAATTAAATTATAAAATAAAAAATTAAATTTAAAGAAATATATTACATTTTAATAAATTAAAAAAAAAAAAACATTATTGAAATAAAAAGTAAAAAAATTAAAAATAAAAAATGAAAAATAAAATACAATAAAAATATTAAATTTAAAAAAATATATATTAAAAAAACAAATAGATTTTAAAAAATAAATTAAATTTAAATTATATATATATATATTTTATTAAATTTAAAAAAAATGTTAATATTAAAATAAAAAAATTAAATTTTAATAAATAAATTAATAAACAAATAAATTTTGAAATAAAAAATAAATTTTAAATATAATGAAAAAAAATAAAAATGGTTAAAACAAAAAGTTAAAAAACTTTAAAAATCAATTAAAATTGAAAAATTGAAAAAAATAAATTAAAAAAAAAATATTAAATAAAAAATAAAATAAAAAAAAAATTAATTTGAAAAAATTAATTTTAATTAAAAAAAAAATCTAATTTTAAATACACAATTTTAATTGAAATAAAAAAATATAAAAATTTTATGTAATTAAAAAAATAATAATAAAAAAATAAAAAAAATTAAAAAAAATATTAAATTCAAATAAATTTAAAAAAAAAATACAAAATTGACTAAATTTTATAAAATTAAATGAAAAAACTAAACATAAAATTTAATAATAAAAAAAAAATATGAAAAAAAAAATCAATTAAATAAAAAAAATAAAAAATTTAATAAAAATTATTAACAAAATTTAGAAAAAAAAAATTAAAAACAAAAAAATGAATAAAATTAAAAAAAAAATAAAAAAAAACAAAAAAAATTAAAACAAATTAAATTTCAAATATAAAAATTAAATTAAAAAAAATAATTTTAAATTTTTTGAATTAAAAAAAAAAATTAAAAAAAAATCAAATTAAAAAAAAAAAATAGTAGAAAAAAAAGAAATAAAAAAAAAAGAATTTTTTGATCATGGTGGCGCCGCCAATCGTCTTCCCGCCCAGGTGGCGGCGAAGGCCGATTCTGGGAATTGCCCGGAGGCCGATTTCGGGAATCTCCCTCCCGGAATCGTCCTCTGTCGGAGGTGTGACGGGAGGCGGACGTGAGTAGTGACCATGATCACTTCTTTTTAACTGTTTTCTATTTTTAAATTCAATTTTTATTTTTTTTTAAATTCAAAATTTTTATTTTAAATTTAATTGTTCTGTTTTTTTAGCTTTATTTGGTTTTTAAATTTAATATTTTAGTTAATTATTTTTTAAAATTTAAAACTATTTATTAAATTTTAATTAAAACCCTTTTTTTTAATCTTTTAGTTTATTTAGTTTTTTCATTTTTAAAATTTTATAAATTGTTTCATTAAAAAAACGATCATTCACAGATATTTGTTTTTAATTGTTGCAAGTAGTTTTTTCATTTTTGTTTTAATGATAGTTTTTTTTTAAATTTAATTCTTTTATTTTTAATTTTCTTTTTCAATTTTTCAATTTTGTTTTTTTGTTAATTTTTTAAAATTGTATTTTTTTCAACTATATTATTATTTTTAATTTAAATGTTTAA
This sequence comes from Pinus albicaulis, assembly GCA_034641835.2. Classification (NCBI taxonomy): domain Eukaryota; kingdom Viridiplantae; phylum Streptophyta; class Pinopsida; order Pinales; family Pinaceae; genus Pinus; species Pinus albicaulis. The sequence goes on from CM076570.1 coordinate 660,210,344, forward strand.
ATTTATTTTTTTATTTTGTATTTTATTTTTTTATATAAATTTTAATTTTGTAATTTAAATTATTTTTAAATTTTCAATTTTAAATTTTTTTTTTTTTAAATTATATGGTTTTTTTTAATAACTTAGAAATAAATGTTTTTGATGTTTTTTTTTAAATTTTTTTGGTTAATTTTTTTTTTTCATTAAATTATGTGTTTTTTTTCTTCAAATTTTGTCATTTCTTTTGATATAATTTTCGAATATTTTTGTTTTTTTTGTTTTGTTTATTTATTTATTTATTTTTTCTAAATTTTTTATTTTTAGGAGTTAATTTTGTTTTTTTTTTTACATTTTTATTGGTTTATTTTTTTATTGTTTTTATATATATATATATTTATCTAAGTTTTGTGTTTTATTACCAACATGAAATCACCACTCTAAAAAAAAAAGGTTGATGCTGCATCAATACGTTTCAAAATTAGCATGAAAATCACCGCTCTAAAAAAAAAGTTGATGCTACATCAATACGTTTCAAAATTAGCATGAAAATCACTAACATTTTAAAACAAATATTCATACTTCATAAATAAAAATATTAGAGTGTCAAAAATGTGCTAAAAAAAAAAAAAGGTGATTCTGCATCACCACTTTTCAAAATCGGGTGCTTTTTATGCTACCAAAAAAAAGTAGGTAACAGTGCGGTTACCTATTTCATCAGTAACAGTGTTAGAAGTCACTGGTTTTTGCTGATCTCATTTGCTCCCTCCCTACTGACTCTGTTCCATCTCAATCCGAGGATCATATGCCGGACGAAACTCTCTTCTTAATTAGCACTCTCAATCCATGGTACGGCGATATCATCGTGTACCTCCATACATCTACCTTCCGGTCCGAGTTAATGAAGGATGCTCGACGCCGTGTTCGACATCAGTCGAAACCATATCACATTGTCGGAGATACCCTATATCAGGTCAGAGTCGATTCTGTACTCCGCTGGTGTTGACCTTAGAAGAGGCTGAGAAAGTTTTAAATCACTGTCACAGTGGCACCTGTGGCGGTCCCATGTCCGGTTATGCTACCGCACAGAAGATCCTTCATGCGGAATATTTTTGGCCGTCTATATTTAAATATTGTATTGTTGCAGTACGAAAGTGTCACGCGTGCCAGATCTTCCAACGCAAGATGCGTGCGTCGCCTCTCCCATTACATCCTGTCATTACCGTGGGCCCTTTTGCCAAATGGGGCATTGATTTTATGACATGTAACCCTCACTCGGCCGGGGGGCATGCTTATATCATCGTTGCCGTGGATTATTTCACCAAGTGGGCCAAAGCGATGCCTACATTGGCCGCAGACGGTAAAACAACTGCACAATTCATTTTCAACCATGTGATCACGCGTTTCGGCGTTGCTCAAGCCATCGTCACTGATCATGGCTCTCATTTTCAGGACTACATGATGGTAGAGCTAACATCGAAGTTGGGCTTGCGTCACGACAGTTCGACGCCATACTACCCTCAAGCAAATGGCCAGGTTGAAGCTGTGAACAAGGTACTTGTCACGATGCTTCAACGAACAATTGGTATACACAAATCAAATTGGCATCTCTAGTTGTTTTCAGCTCTTTGGGCCTACCGAAAGTCAGTGAAGAGTGCAACCAGATTCACACCATTTCAGTTGGTGTATGGTCTGGAAGCTACTCTTCTAGTTGAATGTGAGATCCCTTCACTAAAATTAGCTGTGGAATTACTGCCTGATACTTCCCTAGAGGTAGAACGTCTCCTATATCTTGAAATATTGGACGAAACTCGCCGCTTGGCTGCTTTGGTTATCGAGGCACAGAAAAAGTGGGTTAAAGCTCATTTCGGTCAATCAGTTTCTCCGCGCTCTTTTATTGAAGGGGACCTCGTCCTCTTGTATGATCAAGCTCACGACAAGCTTGGGGCAGGCAAATTCCAACCTATGTGGCATGGGCCCTATATCGTTAAACGTGTATTGAAAAATGAGGCTTATGAGCTAATCGATTATGAAGGTCTTCCTTTGGCACAACCCAGAAATGGGTTGTACCTGAAGAAATATTATTCTTGAATCATTCTTGTGTAGTATAGGTACATAGGTGATTTTTTCATTTTTGTGCATGTGTGGTCTGGTGTGGTTTGTAAGCGTCTTTCTGCTTATTGGGTCTTCCTGATTGTGCAGATGTCTATTACTCCTTATGTCAGTTTCGCGGATGGTGCCTCCTGCAGTACCAGGAACCTGTCTTTAGTAGCCTGGGTAATTTACAATCCTGCTGGTGAGTTGGTTAATTTGCAAGGTGTTTTTCTAGGGCTTGCTACAAATAATGTCGTGGAATATAGTGCCATTTTGGAATTATTAAACGAGGCTATTAACCTGAGTATTCGCGCGTTACTTGTACATCTAGATTCACAACTTGTGGTTTTACAGCTCAATGGTCATTATTCAGTCGGAAACCCATGCATTTTAAGACTGTATCTACGTATTCGTTTACTGGAAACAAATTTTGATTACATTACATATTAGCATATACCAAGACGAATGAATACACTAACAGATGCAGTAGCCAACATGGTATTAGATAGACATCTACGCAATCTATAAAAAACATCATCATATGTAAGCAATATCCATGTAGAAATAGATGTATATATATATATATATCGAATTTTTGCAACGTGTGCATCATATAAAACCAAAAATATACATGTTTGTGTCAGTTACATCCGTAGATGACATGTCTCTCAAAAATATGCAAATAAAAGCCTAGGCGACTAATCGGCATGGTGCTCATGGTAGCACGTCATTGCCCGCACCAACCGCCTTAGTAAGCGGTGGAGGCAACTTGGCACCCCTACGGTGTACCTCTGATAAGATAAAGGGACATCAGCTAGGCGAGCATAATCCTGAACCCTGCGAGCAATCCCCTCTAGGTTCTATACAAGTGCATCCCCCTCGCCCCCCTCATCTTGAGGGTCATAAGTGAGAGGGGTCCTCCTTGCCACCGGTGACATTCCGGCGGGCCTCTCAAGGCCAACACCTGCATACATATAGGATCAGCTGTTAGAACATGCATGTATACCAAAAAATCATAAAACTCATAAAAATAAAAAGAGTCTTACCCAGCTCCTCATCCCAGTCCTCTCCTTCCGAGAGCGAAAGGTCTGGGTCTCCTGTGAAATCAGTGCCAGCATAGGGCCAATCCTCTACGACGATCAGCTATCGTTGGAGCCATCCAAAGAACTCGAGCCGCCATGACATCTGCTGGCTGCTCCCTACCCTAGGCATTAATGCTACCCATCGAGCCATCCGTGGCTCTCTCAATGGTGGATCCGGGACTATAGCCCCTTGGCCCTGGAAGATAGATATTCGTTCCAGGAAGAACGATACCAAGATTGACCCATATCCAAACTATTTCAGTTTGGTATTTTTGCATTTGGTCAGTTGCTGTTTGATATTCATAGTCACGGTTGTGGCCCAGTCAAATACTGTTGGGTTCATGCATTCTGACGCGAGAAGGAGTTGTGTCTTGGTAGCTTCATGCGGTGCCTGCGACCCCGTGGCCCGCGTAATAGTATGTAGCACTACTCTGAGTGCTAGATCAGGAATGGTATGAATGTCTACCTTTCCACTACCTGACCCTTTGCGTGCCCCTGTGCACACTCTGTCCATGACCATTGTCATGTTTTCACCAGAATTCCTGGTGCCAGTCAAGATAGGAACTGGACCCCTCAGGGACAGTCTAGTGATGAAGTACACGTCTGACACTTCGAGCTCGAGTACTTGATCTCGAAGTTTAAACTTCTTCTCATCCTCATCCCAAATGCTAATCAGATATGCAGTAGTTCGGGCCGAGCCCCGAGACATGGCGTTAGGAAGAATTTCTTCAAACCGCAATTTCGGAGAGAATTCATACACTGCTCATTCCCCATTGCTAACTCATCTTCCTCACTGTGCTCTCTTTCCTTCCATTCAATCACCATTTTTGCTGTGTACCTGCATCAATTTGATCATAAACACATTGTAAGATCCCTTGGGTACTTAAAACAACAATTAATTGGCTCAATTTTTGTTAAATTTGAGCAGAATATTAGGTTGCGCGGTTGGCGCGGCTGTTTTGCTAACAGTCGCGCCACCTGGCGCGACCCCTTTGTGAAAAAGGGCCAATTGGCGCAGGTCCATGCCTGATACCCGCGTCAACTACGGAGGCCCTAAATTTTCAATTCCCTCCCTCAGGGACACCAAATGATAGTTAAAATCTATGAAATATGGCTTAAAAAATGGCTAATGGAAGCAGCTCTTACCTGAAGAAGATGGGATCCGATTTCGTCCACTAGATTTCTCTCAATCGTCACCACAAGATTGCAACGGAAATAGCTCACTATCGCTCTGCAAAGAGGTAAAGAGGTAAAAATTAAATATTGTTTTACCATTGGTAATATTTATAACTTTTCAAAATCAAAATTAGGTTTTGGGACTTGTTTTTCCAATATTTTACTATATTTTGTCGAAAAATGGGTTTTACACTTGCTTTTTGTGCAGCGACATGTTTTCACGCGATTAGGACGACGACACGAGTTGTATTTTATACTTTTTTGGACTTGGTAAAAACACGAAAAATTCACTATTGGAGTCACCTTTCAGCTCTTTTTTGACTCTCTAAAACTGAAAAGATCGCCGAGTCACTTGTTGTTTTGAGCTCGTTAAAATTGGCTACGAAATGACATCTACCCAATATACGTTTACCCCTTTTTTGGGTTGGGATAGATTATTTACGAAAAAGGAATACCCTAGCCTATCGCGACTAGGAGGTTCTCTTAGACATAGTTTTCTACCTTTTCGGATCTGTGGGACTATCTACGAAAAGGGACTGCTGGAGTTTTCTTTTCCACTGTATTTTCAAACTCTCTAAACATGAAAAGACGTCGAGTTCTTCCTTTGTCAGACTCATTAAAAAATAATGACATCGGACTTCATCGTAATGACGTTACTCGAGTTCCTCCTTCCTAGGGCTCGTTAAATGTACTAGTTTGGATTTTTCCGAAGGACAAACTTATATCGCAAGCATATGCTATCCCCTTCAAGCTTGTTTTCAAAAATAATTGGGGTACTCGCCAGAAATGGTGGGGGAAAATTGAATCAGTATTATAGTCGTGTCGGCAATATGTCGCTCTTGAACATGGCACTTGTTTGCATTCGTGTCGGGTAGGGGACATCTCATCTCGTTATCTACTTGCCTTCATGGGTTTGGGTAATCTCTTTTGACCGCTCATCTGCTCTTTGCCATGTCACCATGACCTCAGATCCCTTGATGTCAAATACTGCCAAATCCAATGTCGTGCCGCCGATATGTTCAAGAGAAGTTGGCCTTTGCAGTTTTCAACCTCCCTCTGATTCTCTGTTGGTCTTGATTCACAAAAATTATGTTCCTCTATCTCGTGTCGATGATGTGGGAAACATTATGGCCACCTTCGATCGAGGTCACTTCCTGTCGACTTCAACTCATTATCCAGGAAGTTGATCTAGAGACTCCCTTCAGGGGCCTTAGAGCCTGCATGCCTCAATGGCAGGTTCTTCGCATTCGACGCAAGGTTTTCATTATTGGCCTTCGATTGTATGATTCTGCGGGTTTTCGACGCTAGATCACTGTTCACATTCCGTGGATTGTACCTATAGTACCTTGAGAGCCATCGTCATTATTGGTGGTTCCTCTCGCGTCTATTAATGGCTTTCATTATTGGCTGGTAATCAGACGATGTTCTTGCATGTTTGACTTCAGCTCACATATTCTCATGCTCGAACTTGTACACTGTTCGGATTGAGATGGAGCACAAGACCCTAGATTTTGTCTGATAAACATCCAGGCTACGAATTATTGGTGGATTATTATCATTTATTACATGACTCATTTTATTGGATGGCTGTGACCATACCTGAGTCTACTTGTCGATCCTTATTTACTGGATGGCTGCGTCCATACCTTGGATCCCAGTTTTTTGTACACTCTATTATGGATGGCTGCGCCCATACCACATATCATGTATTAGAGATGTCATTTGTATTTGTATTCGTAGGTTTTCCGACGACAATGTTTTTAGTTGGGCGCATTCTCATAAAGCATTTCACCCCTCCCTCTCTCTCGAGCCTCATGATTTAGGGGTCATCTGTTACACAAAATTTTTTCACTGTCCCTACAATTCCTCGTCTCATACATTGGAAGACTATTCCCATGACCGGTGAACAGTAAAATGTCCTGAAAACACCTTAATGGCATCCTTCTGCAAAAGGTCAAGAATTCTCCTGAAGAAAAATTCCTTTGGAAAACCCTAAAAATCCATGTTTTGGCATTGGCGTGGGTAGCCAGTTCATCCCTCGTGCCAATGGGGAAAATGCACCATAGTGGGTGCGCCAGTTGGCACCCTGTCCCTATGTCATTCCCGCGCCAAGAATTTTAAGGAATTTTTTTTTAATACAGAAGGCGGAAGTTTGGTTTTAACAAGCTCAGAATGGATCACCAAAATGAGTTTGGGTTGTTTGTCTCTGGATCTCCCTGATTAGGAAGTGGTTTTCCACCTCTCATGGAACCTTCCTAAGAGATAGGGCTCTTCCCCATGATTATAGGGAGCCTAACCTCTCCTCCTCCCTCTATAAAAGCCTACCCTCTCTATTTTCTAGCTAGCTGAACTTGTGGGAAGGAAACTATAGCTAGGCGACTATTGAGAGTAGAGCCGAGGAGAACCTCGTAAGAGAGAGAGCTTTGTCCAGATTCCCGACAGGCTTTGTTGAGATGCACTCTGCTGCAAGCCCCGCCAAAGGAAGATCATAGCGTCAGAGCATTTGGTTGTAATCTCCCTTTTGTCATCTATAATATAAGTGACTCTGATTTTGGTTCCATTCGTATGTCTACTCTTTTATGTAATGCAACGAGTTATATCTTCTCTGACTGATATATAGTTACATGCTTTAAGTGTTACGTTGTATGTTGTCGTTTCTCTGCATGTGTACAGGTGTCCGTACATGGCAAATGGAAGGATTGTGAACTATCAAGCTAGGGACAAGGAGCACCGCTTCTTCCTCAACAACAGCAGCGTGGGATTTGAGGTAGGCTACTTATCGTGATCTTTGTCTTTCTTGTAACTAGAAACCAACATCATTGCATGATTCGATTGTTGCTAGACCCAATCTAGGGCTAGTGGGATCGCCTATGTCCGCAGAGGGGATTTACCTCCTCAACAGAGATCCTTCTTCATAGATCATACTCCTAAATATGGAGGTATATTACCTGCAACCATATGACATGATTTCACAACATCCAATATCAGCATGTATGTCTGCATACCTCATACCTATCTTCCTTGAGTCATCATGTAGTAGTTTCTCTTGAATGAAGAGCTTCATTTATTTTTGACCTGCTTCAACAATATCAAAAATTCTTTCTCCATGATGACCCTAGATCCGATGACTGCTTTACTTTAAGTAGAGAGGTTTTCCAGAAGTTTTTTCCCGAGAGCTCCTTCCATGCTTCTTAATGTACATGCTATTGTACAATTTTACAATTAATTGGATATCACTTATAGAGGAAGATGAACTCAATCATAATAGAGATCTCTTGCTTCCTCCCTCTTATATATTTTAGCGCCAGGTTCTTCTCTTTCATGAGTGGCATGAGCTTCTACCTTTCTCCTCTTGTCCTTTCTAGATTTAGGACAATCTCTTTTATAATGTCCAAGCTCATCACATCGAAAGCATCGCACATTGTTCATATTTATTCTTTTATTCTGAGGGCCATATTTTCTGAATCTTCCTTTCTTCCTGTATGAAGCTGCAAAGGCATGATTCTCTTCACTTGGTTCTATATCAGCTTTGGCCTTTAGTCTTGTTTCCTCTATTTTACATAGAGACCATAAATCTTGGAATGGAGTGGCTTCTTTCTTCCCATATAGACTGGAAGTGAAGCTTCCCCATTCTTCTGGTAGAGCATTCAACACTACTGTTGTCATATCAGTGTTAGAAATGACTTCTCCTAGTTCCTGCAGTTGATCTCTTATTTCAGAAATCCTCATAAATTATGGAGTGATTCCTACTTCCCTTGATAATTTCATTTTGTATAGTTATTGTCTCAGAGAGATTGCTTCTCTAGTAGTGCTCATAGAGAATAGCTCCAACAATTTTTCATATATTTGTTTTGCAGTCTTTAGTTTTGATACATAGGGAATGAGAGAGTCTTTGATGGATTCTATGAGAATCCTTTGGGCTCTAATTTCTCGCTTCATATACCTAGCATGGGATGAAGTATCTTATTTTGGAGGTTGAACAGTAGATCCTTCGATATAATCCATTACTTCATCTTCAATTAAGTTTAAGTCTGTTCTTTTCTTCCATGCACTGAAATTTGATGATCCAACCAGCTTGTTGGTTTCTTTACAAAAATGCATCTCGATAGATGGTGTCATTAATACTTACTTGAGTGGATGAATTTATCTTTTGGTAGCTTTCTTGATGGTAAAGGATGTCTTCTTGAATGTGAATCTTTGATGACAAAGAATACTTACTTGAATGAATTGATATAGCTAGAGAGCCTTCCTTTCAGACTGATTTGATCCTTCAACCCAAACTTTGATCTTTGCTTCTTGTAGTGTTTATTTTGTCAAGCATCCCTTGCATTCAGTACCTTAGCTCTGAAACCATGTTGAGAATCTGAAGGGCTTTAAATTAAATAAAAAATTCTCTTCTAGATAATTACTTGTGAGCTTAGTTAGTCCTTCATCAAGTCAATTATCAAATTACTTATTTAAATGCAGAGACAAAATTGATTTGACTTTGTAACTAAATAGTCTGTAATATAGTTAGGAAGGTAAATATTTGATTTACCTTCCTTACCTTGTCCTCCTTTAGATCAGCCTTTCTTATTGTGATTACTATCTTTGACCTTGGAAAATTATTTTCTTAGGTACTTTACAACCTGAGAGAAGTCCGTACTATACTCTGCTTCTTTCCGCAATTTGTATACTTCTATTACTTCCTCAATATGTTTCTTCTTCAACGTTGTCCTTTTTCCTTTAGATTTTCTCCTTTTCAATGCCATACAGTCTAAAACTAATCCGCATTTATCTTCTCCTTTTCAATGCTATTAACCTCTGACTGATCTGCACATTTTGTCCCTTTTCAACACTATTTATCCTTTGGCAGATCTGTAATTTCTGTTCTTCTTCAAACATTATCTGCCTCAAACTTTACCTTAATACTTGTTCCTTTCTTTACGTTGTATTTCCTTCATATGATCCGAAAAATTTTCTCCTTTTTCCACATTGTATAACCGTAGTATAATCCACAAATTCTTTCTCCTTTACCACAACATTTTTAGGGTATATATAGTAGTTCTTGCCATATATATAAGCTAACCTTATAGCCGAATTTAACACTATTTGTAAGCCAACTTCATAGGCATATCTTCATCGTTAAGTATGGATAGTTTTGTAAGCCATTTTTCTACAACGTCTTGGAGGATTTTCTTCAGACTAAACATGCCATTTACATGACTCTTAATTACACTTATGTTCCTAATAGACATCAAGAAGAAGTCTATAGACCTATACAAAGTATCTTGCTCATGAAACCCATGAAGCAAGTAAACCAAAAATTCATTTTATTATTATTGACTTCTTCTTTACATAAGTACATAATTACATAGTCATAATGAAGACCTACCTAGTTATACTTTTCAATAGGGATATCCGCACTTTCCGTAGAGCATTTCTTGATTTTGACAACTTGACAATAATACTTTCTCCATAATACCAACAATATATTGCTTGAAAATGCAAGCAAAGACAATCATACTGTCATTATATTACTTGACAATGTAAACAAACACAACCACCATTGTATACGTATAACCATGTTTTGATGTTTTAGTATAAATGTGCCATAGATCTCGAAATTGGAAAATAAATCAATAACAATTGGTTTGTTCGAACAATAATTCTTATAGGAAAATTTTCGTAGATCGGGTAATATTTTCTCTAGTTCTACACCTCTTAGAGAAAAATATGTTGTAGTCATGTTGTTTTCATGTATGATACAGTTTTCTTTGCAAATCATACAATAAACGTAGTCTAATGAATAGTTCTAGTAGTTGTAATTGGACTAATGTATTTTGCACATAAATTCTCAAAGGGATTCATATATGCACTAGTCGTCGAAAATAGTTTGGAAGTGCTGCAAAATTAATATAGAAAACCGAGACTCAACAAGTTGAAATCAAAACACATATATATAATATAGTTTGTCATTCATAATCCCCTCGCCAAAGAAAGTGGAAAAGAAAGCATTTTTCTTAGACTTTCCACTTTCTTTTCTATTTTTAATGAACATATGAATGTCAGATTGTGAAGTTCAGAAAAATTTTTTCTTATTTTTTAACTATATTTTTTAGCAGGATGAGGAGAAATTCTTGCAATTTTCTTTGGATTGAAATATATGTTGAAAGAAGTTTGTTGTGTACTTTAACCTCTCACATATGGAATATTTGTAAAGAAATACATGTAAACCCTATAAGAGATAGACAGTAACTTGCTATCATTGAAACATTGAAATAAATCTAAGCTTACTATTTCCATGCCTTGATCTGTATTCCTGTATTTGATTTCTAATACACATTGCCTTGTTTTCTGTGTTGCTGAAATTGAAATGGCACCAATTGTGCCAACTGGAAATGCATCTTGACTATGTGATAGATTTGTAATTGCGATATTTTGAAAAAATTAGTTCTCTTCAAAAACAGGAAAAATGTTTTCTACAATGCTAAAACTATTTAGTGCAATCGTTTTATTATGACAACCACTATCATATTTGTGCTTTCATATTATTTCACAATTTCTAATAGAAACACTAGCATTTGCAATAATTTTTTCCTCATGTTCGATAAACTATGTTGGAACAAGCAATGTTATTGTCATTTCGGCCTTCTTATCTATCAAATATACATGGAGTGTTGGCTTTGTCTTATTTTCTTTGTCCAATAAAGTTTGATATATAACTAACACAACGCCATAGAAAATGTTTCTTGTTATGTTTTTACATATATCTTCGATCAATAATGGCATAGACTCAATTTTTTTCTTGGTCACAAGTATTGAATTGAAATTAATTCAAAAAAAAGAAAAATTACAGTTAACTAAACCTCGATATAACTACCTTGTTGTCTTTGTTTCTCATCTATTTTCTACACCTTCCACTATGCCTCCTACGATATTTGATATTGTAATTGTGATGTCCATGTCTATCGTCACATCATTAACCGGTTCATAATATAATATTTAACTCATATCATTGCTTAAAATAAAATTATAGTTGATACTAAATAATAATTTAGTCATGAAGGCGGAAACAAATATCACATATAGGTAGAATACTAAATAGATTTTAGTTTTGAAGTTCCTTGTTACATATATCAAATTGAAAAATTAACAAATGTAAAAATCCACAAATGTTTTATAGAAATATTCAAGTACCTTTTTACGTGTAGTTGTTCTCCTTAATCCAAATCTTATGATTGTTACATGTTTACATTGTTTTAGTTATAGTACATCAAAAATATAGTAAAATCACAGAGAGAGATATATAATGTAATAATAAAATGACAATAAATAGGATAGAAATGAACCTCTTAGAAAATTTATCATTTTCCTTAACTATATATGGTCTACTTGTGTTCATCTTCCTTGTTCTGAAGATATGAATTAGATCAAATATATAGAAATAAGAAAAAAAAATCTAGTTTCATAGCACAAAAACAATTTAGTCCTAACAACTACACAACACTAATGTATTTTTTATAAATGTTTTTATCACTTTCATATTATCCACTTTTTTAACTACACACCCAATTTCTACAAGTTTGTAATGGATATTGTATAAATGCTTCAAGCACTCACATAGAAAACGAACAATGTACAATTTTTCTGATAAAAATGCTACATGTTTTGCACCTGCGTTCAAGATGAGATTGTAGAGAAAATACTTCACATCATGCAACTACCAAAAGGCCCATAGTACATCCCGAAGAAAAAATCATTTTGTGACCAACTCCCTTAAAAAATAATTAAACATATGTTGGCAACATGTATGCTAAAAAATGCATGATAAACACCTAGCTAATGCTCCTACAGACAACACAACTAGAACTAGTGGTTACAACTGTCCCATTACTTTTTAAATTTTCAACATATGTATTAGATACTAGCTAAAGAGAAGATGATGTGTTATTCATGATATCATATTTTCAACATATTACCAATGCACTTGTAGAGACAATAAATGCATTTGTGATTTGACATTTTCCAATTAAATGGTTATCATCCAATATTAAATGAAATGCATTTGTAATGCATATCAACAAAAAGGATTGTTGTGCAAGAGAACAGGTATGTGGAGCGAGTAACATAAACTTTGTCCCCTCTGCACACTTCTACAAATGGTCTCTCACACTTAATATAATTGTAGAAATTTAATACAAAATGCATGTATATCATGGATTCTCCCAATCTAACAATATGCTACTGTTAAATACAAAATTGCTTCTACTTATATTTGTTGAAATTTAAAACACAATCGCCAATTACAATATCATGAAGAAAGAGCAATCACACATAACAAAGATAATTTACCTGGGGAAAGCTTATAGCTCATAACCCCACTATCTTCTATTTTGTATTATATCATGGATCATGAAAAAATTACATACAAAGCTATAATCCAAGAGCCCTCAGTACATGAGCTAACTGTCTCACACTGTCATACAAAAATTGGCAAGTTCCTTAGCCAATTTATTGTCTTGAGACATCCTGCATCCACTGCACAATCCCAGCTGATAATAATCCCTGAATGAATGCAATCATGCCTTCCTTGACTGCGCAATCCTCATGGGCACATCCAATGTGTGTGTGGTTGCATGTGTGCAATCAGATAATGTCACAACTGATAGTTTACTTCCCTTCCACCTAGAACTCAACTGGGTCTCCACTGGATCTGACATGCATGCAATTAATAGTAGTAAATATTCAGTTGCATGTGAGACCACTGATTGTGAATTAATTAATAATTAATTCACTTGATCTCTCACTAGTGTATCTTCAGTTACAACTAGCAAAACCGAGTTTAACTCACTTAACTGAGTTAAACTATTTTAAAACTTGCATAACTGCACTTCCAACTCTGCTACAACTTTGAATCACTCATTTACAACTAAGTCCACTTGCATGTCCCACCAACTAACCTCTTAACTCAAAATTCCTTTAGCTAACCGATTTTCCACTTCAGTTAACTATTTCCATGTGCTCATTGAGAATAGAATATAGTTTATTGTCCAACTAATATTAAGGGATAATAAAAGTAGACATGCATCTATAAATAGACATGCAATCTATAAATAGAATTTTCACATACATCTATAAATAGACATGCATCTACAAATATAATTTACTCATGCATCTATAAATAGGCATCCACCTAAAAATAGCCTGAGGCTCCATCCTAGTGTAGGTGCTTAATTTTCACTAGGATCTTCTTGTTGAAACTCAACACTCCCTCTCAACAAGAAAGGGATTATCCTTCACCCCAATCCTGTCTCTATGGTATTCGAATTTGCTCCTAGTGAGCGCCTTTGTCAAAATATCTGCATCCTAATCTTCCGTGGGAATGTACTGAAGCAACATGATTCTCCTCTGCACACAATCTCTGAGATGATAGTTCCAGATATCTATATGCTTAGATATATCATAAAACACATGATTAATTGAGAGTTTAATGCAAATATGATTATCAAAATGAATCATTGTTGGATTTAAATGAGAACCAAACAAACCAACCAAGATCTTTCTCATCCAGATAGCCTCACATGCATCTTGACTCGCTGCCATGTATTCCGCTTTCGTTGAACAAAGTGCCACAGATCTCTGCTTCCTGCTGTACCAACAAACAGCTATAGACTCGATACTAAATATCCCCCCCTGATGTGCTCTTTCTTTCCATTGGGTTGCCTACCCAATCTGCATCCATGAAGCCATGCAACTTCATTCCATCCATCTGTCTATACCATAAACCATACTCTAATGTGCCCCTCGGGCATCTTAGGAAATGCTTACTCACCTTCCAAAAGAGCTTCGTAGGCTTAACCATAGCTTGATTCAGTTGGTTAACCGCATAGCAAATGTATGGTCTCATGTTCACTAGATACATTAGCGAACCCAATAATTGTCGATAGACAGTAGCATCCACTACCTCTCCAGAAGTAGCATCCTCTTTCCTCCAGTTTCCTGGAAGAGGAGTATCCATGGGTTTGTAGCCCTCCATGTGAAACTTACCTAGTATCTCCCTTGCATACTTTCCTTGAGACACAAAAAGTTCACCATCCCGCTGTCATATTTCCAATCCAAGGAAATAATGAAGGAGGCTCGTATCCTTCATCTCAAACTCCTTCAAAATATCCTCCTTGCATGAGTGTATCAGCTGCTCATCACCAGTCAATATTAAATCATCAACATAAAGAACAATGATTAAAATCTTACCCTCCACCACAATTTGGTATATGTTTTCATCGGCTTCACTTTTGGTGAAGCCCAGTCCGGTGAAATAGTTGTCTATCCAAGTGTATCAAGCATGGGGTGTTTGCTTCAACCCATACAATGCTCTTTTTAGTCGGCACACATGCGATTCGCTTTTGAAGATATCTAAACCTTCAGGTTTCTCTATATAAACATCTTCCTCAATGATCCCATTGAGAAACGCAGTCTTCACATCCACCTGATGAATGCGCCAGCCCATCTATGCTGAGAGAGCAAGGATGGTCCTTATGGAAGTATACTTTGCGACAGGTGCAAAGGTCTCTTCATAATCTATCCCCTCAATCTGTGAGAAGTATCGGGCCACAAATCTGGCCTTGTATTTCTCCACACTCCCATCAATAGCTTGCTTTACCTTGTATATCCATCTCAAACCTACCACTGATTTATCAACTGGCCTTGGAACAATTTCCCAAGCACTTTTTTTAACAATGGAGTCATACTAATCCACCATTGCATCTACCCATGTGGGCTCCTACACTGCTTCCTGAAATAAAGATGGTTCAGTCACAATACATTTTCTCATGAGAGCCATGTATCTAGTAAATTGGTCAGGAGACTGTCTTTGTTTGTGCTGTGAAGTAGGGGATCCTACATTCTGTGCAACATCAAGTCTCAGCCTATCAGCTTCTGTGGTACACCTTCTGCCAGTTCTGATGGTTGTCTCTGCATGAGTGGAATCCACCACTCCATGAACCTCCTCCTGTGGTTAATCCACATATAGAGACTCATATTTGGGAACCAATAGTTCCTCCTCCACATGTAAGTCCAGCTCCCTCTCAAGCGACAACCGCATGGATTTCCCATCATCGAATTTTATATCCCGTCACACAACAGTCATTCGACTGTTTGGAAAATACACATGATAATTATGGGGTGTTTATGTGTACCCCACAAAAATCCCAACTTCAGCAGTTGGGTTTAGCTTCTTCCTGGCGTCCTTGGTCACATGCACATAAACAGATGAGCCAAAAATCTTAAAGTGTGAAACATCTGGTTTCTTACCAGTGAAAGCTTCTTCAGGTGTACTCATGCCAAGTACTCTATGAGGACAACGATTTTGCACATCAACCACAATGTTGCATGCGTCCACCCACAAATGCATTGGTAGGCCCTAATCAAGCAAAATCACTTGTGTTACACCCATAATCATTCTGTTCTTTCTCTCCACGATCCCATTTTGTTGTGGGTTATGAGGCGCTATGAGTTCTCTTCGAATTCCTTCTTTGCTGCAGAAGTTCTTGAATTCGTTAGAGATGTATTCTCCACCATTATCACTCCTAAGAGCCTTCACTTTCTTCCCCGACTCTTTCTCCACCAATGCCTAAAACTCATAGAACTTTAAGAATGTTTTATCCTTCTTCTGCATGAAGAAGATCCAGCATTTACGAGAAAATTCATCAACAAAAATAACATAGTACTTATGTTTTTTTGTTGAAGCAACCGAGAACAGTCCACACACATCTGTGTGAAATCTCTCAAGGATCCCTGAAGCACGGTTCTCCTTCTCATGAAAGGTGGAATTTACATACTTCCCCATGGTGAAACCCTTGCACTGATCTAATTGAGCAAGTGTTCCCATTGGATGTCCAGTAGATATTTGTTGCATGAATTTCAAGGCTCCTTGATGAAGATGACCCAATCTCTTGTGCCATAATTCACCCTCATCTCGGCTCACCACTTTTTTCACCTTGCCCATCATGGTAGTGAAACCATATACCTCGAGCTTGTATATATTCTTTCGAATCTCTATCCTCTTGGCTTGACCCATTGTTTTATGTTGCAGGAAATATTTTCCATCACTAAAAACAACGTCATAGCCTTTGTCCTCCAACATTGCGACTAAGGGAAATTTTTTCTTCAGACCTGGAACATGCATAACATCATTCAATTGATACTTGACTCCCTTTGAAAGTTAATGGTACCAATCTCGGTAGCACTGTACCATTTGTCGTTTCCCATCTCTATATGCATCTAGAGATATTTCTCCTCCAAGTCATTGAAAATTTCGTTATCTCCCGTCATGTGAAAGGAAGCGCCACTATCCAAATACCACACTGATCCCAATTCACTTGACACCATGCATGCGATCAAGGAGAATTCAAGCTCAAATTGCGAGGCAAGGGCCTCACCAGCTGTAGCTCCAACAACCCTCTTATTCTTCTTCTTTTGTGGACATTTAGTAGCAAGATTCCCTTGTTCGTGACAGTGAAAACACTTCACCTTGGACATATATAGCTTCTTGCCTTTAGACTCAGATTTAGAATGTAATTTCTTACCCTTCCCCTTCTTCACCTTGGCAGCCAAAGCACAATCCTCTTCATCATCATGCTTTGATGAAGAGCCATCTCTGGTGTTCTACCTGAACTCCTCTTGCACCAGATCCGACCACAGTCATTCCCAATCCGACAAATTTTCCCGTCCATTGACAAAGTCTTTATAACTGTGCCAACTCTTAGGAAGTCCCAAGAAATCCAATCTCACCAAATAATCATCAGCAAAAATTATTCCCACACTCCCCATTTCATCCTGACATTGGAAAAACTTCGTGAGATACTTTGGAATGTTGTTGCCCTTTTCCATCTTGATCTTCCTAAGTTTATCTTTGAGCGCCAATTTCCTATGGTCACTACTACTTTGGAATAGATCCGTCAAAGCCTTCCACATAGCGTATGGTGTGGCTTTCCCATGGAGACTTGAGACAATGTGTTCTCGTACTCCCTCCAATAGGATCCTCCTCGCCTTTGCCACTTTCTTTTGTCATGCATCAATATTGGCAGCATATGCAGCATCTGGCTTAGGAACATATTTTTCAATGAATTCCTTCAAGCCATTGTCTTCGAGTACCTCCTCCATCATGTCCTTCCAAGCAATATAGTTAGATTTTCCCTCGAGTGCATACTCTAATCTCAAGCCATTGAAATCCATTTCGATTTTGAATCAGCTGTAGCACCAAGAAAGTCTTCCTGCAAATTCAAATTCTTTCCACCAACAAACTCAGTTCCTGCTTCACTACTACAATTTCTTGTGCTCTGATACCATGTAGAAATTTAATACAAAATGCATGTATATCCTGGATTCTCCGGATCTAAAAATATGCTACTGTTAAATACAGAATCACTTCTACTTATCTTTGCGGAAATTTAAAATACAATCGCCAATTACAATATCATGAAGAAAGATTAATCACACATAACACAGATAATTTACCCGGGGAAAGCTTATAGCTAAAAACCCCACTATCTTCTATTATGTATTATATCATGGATCATGAAACAATCACATACAAATCTCTAATCCAAGAGCTCTCAGTACATGAGCTAACTGTCTCACACTGTCATACAGAAATTGACAAGTTCCTTAGCCATTTTACTGTCTCCAGACAGCCTGCCTCCACTGCACAATCCCAACTTATAGCAATCCCTGAATGAATGCAATCCTGCATGCCTTGACTACGCAATCCTCAAGGGAAGATCCAATGTGTGTGTGGTTACATGTGTGCAACCAATAATGTCACAACTGATAGTTTACTTCCCTTTCACCTAGAACTCAACTGGGTCTCCACTGGATCTGACATGCATGTAGTTAATAGTAGTAAATATTCAGTTGCATGTGATACCACTAATTGTGAATTAATTAATAATTAATTCACTTTATCTCTCATTAGTGTATCTTCAGCTACAACTAGCACAACTGAGTTTAACTCACTTAACTGAGTTAAACTACTTTACAACTTGCATAACTGCATTTCCAACTCTGTTACAACTTCGAATCACTCAGTTACAACTAAGTCCACTTGCATGTCCCACCAACCAACCTCTTAACTCAAAATTCCTTTCGCTAACTAATTTTCCACTTCAGTTAACTATTTCCAAATGCTCATTGAGAATACAATATAGTTTATTGTCCAAATAATATTAAGGGATAATAATAGTAGACATGCATCTATAAATATAATTTTCACATACATTTATAAATAGACATGCATCTATAAATAGACATCCACCTAAAAATAGCCCGAGTCTCCATCCTAGTGTAGGTGCTTAATTTTCACTAGGATCTTGTCGTTGAATCTCAACAATAATTTGGAATCTAAAAAAAATTAAATAATATAAAGGCCCAACAAAAGTTCATGAAAATACACTTTCAATTAATTTTTTTACACAACGCCTAATAATTATTTTCATAATTGATAAATAGACTTAGAATTCAAAAAAAGAGTAATTAGAATTGAAAAGAGAATTGAATACAAAGTCACAGTCTAAAGAATATGATTTGTTCCATAAAGAACCTATCAAAATCCTGATACTTAAATTGTAAAAGTAAATTCATGTGCCCCAATTTGGACTAGGATTGGGCTCCCGTAAACTGTAACCTCAAAAATGTTCCTACAAAAAAAAACAAGAAATTGCATCCAAGAACTAGATTAGTTCACAATAACATATCCAACATGTTAGTCTCTGAAATAAGGGTGGTGATCAATGTCATTGGGGGCACATTTTATTTAATATCTAAATGAAAACCAACTCTGTTGAAATTTATTTGTGGGTAGTCCAATGTATGGTTCTAAAAAATATCTTCTATGGCTCTGACTGTGGAGGTGCAGTTGTCGACAAGTATGAAAGGAGAAAAATGAAATATTATTTCATATTTGAAATTAATTATTTTAAAAACTATGTTGTTCAAATAAATTTGATATTAATTTATTAAAATTTTAAAATATAGTCCCTACTCGATATAGTCTTTATTCTTTAAAAAACTCCCCCACACACAATTTCTCTACACAACCTTTCTCCCAAATTTTCCTCACACCGAATCAGTTCCCATGATGAGCATTATGTCCTCCATCCTGGTGAGAGAAAATATTCTCAAGAAATTCACTTCTTCATTAATATCCAAGGAAACACTTGTTCACACACACAATTTCTCCACACACCCATTCTCCCGCACTTCAGGCACACCCTTTCTCCTTTCTCCACATAAGAGTTCTGACAAAATTGTTTTGTGTAGTGTATTGAAGGAGCACAATGAAAGCTTCTTCTGCACCTCTGCATTAACTATTTTAAAAAAAAATGTTATTGGACTAAATTTAATAGTTAGTTGAACCTATATTGCCTTGTATTACTAATTTTTAATTAATTTTTAACTTTACCATCGATTTCACTTCCACACTTCACAAAATCAAAGAGATAGTTGTACAATATAAGTATGCATGACAACAAAATTCAGTGTTCCTTGTTCAGGAAAATGGAACCCTTGAATACTCAACAATATTGGGAGCATTTGTAAATGAAACTACTATCAGACATTATGAACAAGCTTGTTGGTTGCCGCTATTAGTTTATATTTAACTCAACATTTATTTTTCCAATCCAAAATCATCAACTTTGAGGCGTAATACTATATGTACCACAGAGACTCTATAAACCCTATCTAATTTCATTGTATCAAATAAAATCATAAGCAATTATTTCACCCTACAAACTCAGAACAAGCTCTCTACTTAGAGTTTCACTCCTTTAATCACACTTTGTCTACATAAAATGAGGGTACCTTATTAAAAAAAACTAAACTACCAATAACATTCAAGCTGGACAAAACCTTCAAAACCACAACCTAGTTAGCCAAGCAAGATAACTTAACTAACTTTGTGATGAATTCATCAAATGTATTAATGGAAAGTTTCACTACAAATACATCTCATCAATATTCAAACCATGCATGCATTATGTCTGTGTGGAAATCCATATAAATGAAATCAACATTTATTTTTTGAATCATAGTAAAGTGTCAACCAATCATACTTCCATCACCCCCTTCATGAAATAATTCATAATTAAAACAATTCTCTCACAACTCTTAGTAAATGGAATGAAACACGCAACATTAAATGCAAACCACAATCTCGTCTTCTTAAAAAATTAATTGGAAATAATGCTTTGTTATACTTGAATGAATGCACTCAGTATGAGGCATGTACCATGTATAATGCCTGCATTCAGTATGAGGTAATTCATGTACTGAAATAAACAACCCTAATCATGAACTTAATCGAGATAAAAAAATAATAAGAATGGATTTCAAACGAGATCACCACTACTTACTCAGGAAAGGGAACACTCAGTGTTTCGATTTGTGATATGGATCATAAGCACCTTGTATTGTGTCAAGTCAGGTCATGAAAGAACACACAGGACAAATGGTAAAATATTAAAAAGATTGCAGGAAATAGACCAATCATAAACCAATCACTAATACTTAGGGCAATGGCTCATCCACAATAGTGCACACAACATGTTAGGATTGTCTTTACCAACCGACCTTAGCTCGAGGTGACCCAAGTTATAGATAAGGATTTATTTCGACAGGTGTTGTCGATAATTATCGTCACTCCTAGAGATAGCCTAGAGTTGCTATAGACCAGTGCCTAGGACATCTCATCATAGCAAGGAGCACGTAATATAACTTGGGTGTCAATCCAAAGGTTCTCCTGCTATCTCTTGTAAAACAAGGAAATGAATTTAAATGGGACTAGAACTTACAGAAACTGCCACAGAGAGAGTAGTATTGCAGCGACAAAATGCAAAGCTCCAACACAAAAGCATCAGACAGTTAAGAGACAATTTACTGTAAAGAGGGCCGATTCAAATAATATGCCACAGAAATTAAATATCAGAAGGTGTATGCAGGGAAAGAAACATAAGAGGATATTAGTTAGCTTTGGTCCGATACCCAGATACACAACAGAACCACATATGGGCTTATCATTCTAAGAATCCATACATGATAATGGCGTTTTAAAAGTACCCTCCCAAAGCAACTAATATAGCAGAAAGATGGATGAAATGAACATGAAACAGTATATCATGCCTGAGCCATATTTAAAGCGCTTGACTGATCCAAGTATGGGCATCAACTAGGATGAATCCTTACCTAAAATCAGTGAGCCACTTGCATTCCAGTACATGATACAAGAAGATATATGAAATGGAATGTTGTATTAATCACATAAAAGAAGGTTACATACTGTGAAATACCAAAGACCAGAATCCTCATTACATATATAACTCCTCCTCACCGAAACCCTACGGGCTCTGAGCCTTGATACAAGAGCTTATACAAAATGTATACAAAAATGCCTTTCACTGCACAATTCTCTGATAAAAATCTGGAAACCTTACAATGTTTTTCTTCCTCCTTTTTATAGAGGAAGGAGAAGAGAAGCTCATAAAAGAAGTCGGTGAAAACAATTAATTGTTCCATTAAAACAAAATGGCGGAAACATTTCGCGCCCATACTATTCGACGGCTCTAGGATGCTGAAAGTACTCTGTGGCTGCTCCATGAAGTAAATGCTATGGGTGCCAATTTCTCCAGGGATAAGACATGAAGAATAAAATATGCAACATCCTGTACCTTCCTGAGAGAAAAATCTATTGAAATTAAACCTGGAGGATATGATTTTGGTGCACCTGTACTCTTTGCCTTCTGAAAGTTGAATTGTTATTTAAAATTTTCAATGCCAGACACTGCATTCCTGGGCTCTTTCATTGACATTGTTTTCCGCGAAAATTAATATCTCCACCTGTAAAATCTGCATTTTGAAATTCTCTGGAGGGTTCAACAGATTTCAACCCCTGCTTCAGTTAATGTTGGTCGCATCACAGCGGCTCCTGGCTCTTTCTTCACAAATTTTGCTCCTGTAATCGGGTCCTGTCATGCGTTCTCGGCTTCTGTGATGGTGGCCACAAATTATGATAGTTCTCCAACATGGGACACCTGCAAAACCCACAAACACATTAAAGAAAACTAGACGGGGTGGTGGAGGCAGTCGTGACTACGGAATTGAGGATGAAGACTGGGAGAAATGGCGAGGGGATGCAGGGTGACAATGAAATACACAGTGGAACAGGGGTAAACAGGCGAGATAGGGGTTTTTCCACGTAAAAAATTAACGTTCGACATATGGCTGGAGTGTATAAAAGGTGGAGAGGAAATGGAAAAGACACGTGGGATGATGACAGGGATGTACGAAAGACCAAGCAGGAAGGGTGACGCGGAGGTGGACTTGGTCAACAGGTGGTTATGCCAAAGATCAGGACCACACGATCCTTACATGAGATCAACGATTTAAATTGCATTGGGCGATGAAGTAGCGGTGGGACATGACAGCTAAAGATTTGGTTTAAAACGCGTGCAGCTTTGAAGATTGATCACCGTCGGATGAAGGCTTGCAAATTGGACGGCTCTCGTTGATTTCGCTGTGCGTCCACGGCTGAAGGATAACGCGCGAAATGGAGCGGTTTCAGAACAGTGGCCTGGGACGCGTGACATCTACTGAGTGGAATCGCTGGGACTTGTGGAAATACCGCCTGCCTTTGAAAGGTGGTGTGAAATATACAAGCTAGTTTTTACCATGAGTGCAGGCGCAGGGTCCACCATGGCGGGAATATTATGAACCGTTGATTCATGATCGGATTGGACGACGGAGAATGCACCCGACGGCCATAGATGATAAGCGCCTTTGGATTTGGCATAGGGTTATGCGCCCGGGTCACGTGAAATACTAGCTGTAGGGGGCTAGGACTAAAGGGGCTCGGATTTAAATAATTCAAAAGTGAGCCTTTCGGCTTCCAATTATGAAATTTGGGCACGAAGGAGGGCAACGGTAAGCGGAGAATGGGTTTCTTAGGCCATGATAGGGAATTTGAAAGCTAAGGAGGAAGGAATTGAAGACCAAAAATTTAAATGAGGGGCTGTCATGTACAACATCGGCTCCAACTGGGGACGACGCGTTTATACTTGGACGTGTTGAGAACCTGCAGACCTTCAGATCATAATCTTATGTAAACCTTGTGGACCCTGCTCTCAAAAACCTTTTGCCTTCATGATTCATTATGACAATCACACCATTCAGTCGGAAATAGAACAAAAACTAATATACAATATGATACAATCAGGCCACCACGACCTGAATCAGAATCGGAAGTAGGGTTTCAGAAATTGGCCGTTTACAGGGGCATCAAGTGAGTCGCCCTGTAAATTCTCCAATATAAACGTGTTATTTCCTCCCTGTTCCACAATTTTAAATGGGCCGAACCATAGTGGGTCGAACTTGCCATGTTTTCCCTTTTCGGCTCTTCGGACATCCCATCTGAGCACCAGATCTCCAGTTTGCAATTTTCTGTCTTTTGCATGCTGATCAAATATATGTTTCATTTTCTCTTGATATTCTGTTAATCTCTGGTTCACTTGGTTCCGTGTTTCCTCTAATTCCACCAATTGATGTATTATTTTTACCATATCATTTGGTTCTTCCTGACTTTCCTACATGAAACGTGCCACTGGTAAAGCCAGCTGCACAGGAAACACCGCTGCTCATCCATATACCAATTCATATGGAGATTTCCCAGTTGCTCTCTTGCTAGTGATTCTATTCGCCCATAGAGCAAATTTCAATTGGGAATCCCAATTTTTTTTATTTTCATTTATTGTTTTCTTCAGAGCCCTCACCAGAGTTTTGTTGGAAGATTCTGCCAGGCCATTCCCCTGTGGATAGTAGGCTATAGAATGATTCAATGTAATATTATATTGCTGACAGAAATTTACAAATTTTGCAGACTTGAAGGCCTGTGCATTATCAGTCACTATTCTGGCGGGACAGCCAAACCTGGATATGATGTTTTCTTCCATGAACTTTATGATGACAGTGTCAGTAGCATTCCTTGCAGGTATGGCTTCCACCCATTTTTTAAAGTAATCTGTGGCAGTTAATATCCATTTATGTTGGCCACTTGATGGGGGATGTATTTCTCCAATAAAATCTAATCCCCATTGTTGAAATGGCTCATTCACATGAACAGGAATCAAGGGTAGAGCTGCCAACTTCTATTTCTCAGCAAATTTCTGACACTTATCACATGCTCTGACCCAAGTAAAAACATCTCCGAATAGATTTTTCCAGTAGAAACCGGCCTTTAAGATTTTATGAGCTCTGGCCCTCCAACTGTAATGTCCTCCACAAATTCCTTCATGAAATTCTATCATTATATTCTCCACTTCGTTTTCTGTGAGGCATAGGAGTAGAATCCCAAAAAGATCTCTCCAATATAGCTTCCCATTAGCAACTATGTACTTTTGTGAATTTAATCTCAATGCCCTGTATTTTGCTTTATCACAACTTGGAGGACAGCTGAGTGTCAAGAGATATTCAACTATTTCTTTGTACCATGGACTGGTGAGATATTTCATGTGTACTCTCTGAGTAGCCATCTCCAGCCCTTGCTGCTCTTCTTCTCTTTCAGACTCTTCATTTGCAATCATAGACCAATTTATGCCCAGAGCCTAGTAGTTTGATTCAGATAACATTTTAGCAAGGCCCTGTCCTTTAATTAGCTTAGTTGGACGGATGTCCAAATCATACTCCTGTATTTTTGCAATCCATCTCCCTCTTTTTCCTTCACTGTCTCCCTGAATGAGAATGTCTTTGATAGCTGCTGTAGGGACATATGAAGTAATGTGGGACTGCAAAACATACATGCGAAAAGCTTTAAGGGATTTCACCAGGGCATATTCCTGCTTCTCCAATATGTTATATTTCAACTCAGCATCATGGAGCACCTGGCTAAAGAAAGCTATAGGTTGCTCATATCCTTCTTCATTTTTCTGTAATAACACTCCAGCTACTGTATGAGGTGATGCAAAAGAAAAGATCATAAATGGCTTTGCATAATCTGGTCCAGCTAGCATAGGGGCTTCAGCAAATGCAGCTTTAATTCTAGCAAAGGCCTCCCGTGATTCTTGTGACCATTTCACCTCACTATTCTTCTTTAGCATATCTGTTATATGCCTAACTATCTCAACATAGATAGGAATGAATCTTCTCAGAAAATTTATTCATCCCAAAAACACTTGCACTTCTTTCTTATTTCTGGGGAGAGAGATGTTATTTATAACCTCTACTCTTTTAGGATCTATTCTCAACCCATCTTTAGTTACAATATGCCCTAAAAGTTTTCCTTCCTCTAATGCAAATAAAGACTTTTGTGGGTTAAGAGAAAGGCCATACCTTCTGCATTTTTCAAAGGTTCTTTGTAAATGTTCAATATGTTTAGCATCACCTTTTGAAAACACTATAATATCATCAAGGTACACCACCAGAAATTTATCTTGCTCCCCAACAAAGGCTATGTCCATAGCCCTCTGAAAAGTGGCCCTTGCATTAATCAGGCCGAAAGGCATCCTGGCATACATAAATGTACCTCATGGTGTGATGAAAGCAGTCTTCTTCTGATCCTCTGGGAGTATAGCCACCTGGTTATATCCAGAGAAACCATCCATCATTGACATTCTAGATGCTCTGACCACTTTCTGCAGTATGTGGTCCATTTTTGGTAGTGGATAGTTATCTTTTAAAGATGCTCTATTTAAATTTCTGAAATCCACACACAGCCTTATTTCTCCATTCTTCTTTTGAACAGGAACCAAGTTAGCAACCCATTCTGAGTACCTTAATGGCACAATTATTTTAGCCTTTAGCAACTTCTTGATTTCTTTTTCAATGGAGGGAAGCAGCAGAGGATTTATCTGTCTAAGCTTATGCTTATAAGGTTTTTCATCTTCCCTCAGAGGAATTTTATGCTGCATTATATTGATATCAAAAGTTTTCAGGTCCTGATAGGACCATGCAAATACATCCTTGTATGACTGAAATAATTTCAAGTATTTTCCCTTATATTCCTCTAGGACCTTCTTGGATAATTTGACAATTTTGGGCTCAGCATCAGTGCCCAGATTCAGGTCTTCTACCTGATCTTCCTCTACTATTTTACTAGGCTGCAACGAGACATCATTTTTATCAAATAATCTTTCTAGAGGCAACAGCCCTCTAGGTATGACATTTCCTTTCAGCTGCAGCACTTTACTTCCTGCCACTTTCTCTTCCCATTTGTTTTCTGAAACATTCTCGGCCTCATCTTCCTCACAATCATCAATCTCCATATTAGAAAATTCTCCAACTGTTTCCAATAATTTCTTCATCTGTTCATCATCCTCAAATACTTGCCAATGCGTAATATTATCTGGGATGGATGGCCTGTAACGTACCTTGATTTCATACCTCAGGAGAGGATTCTGAGGAGGACGAAATGTACTAGCAGTCACAGCAAGAGAATCTTCCATTCTATTCTGCTCTCGGGGCATGAACTGGATATTGAATGCCAAGAAGAAATTCTCCATCATGTCCCATACTTCATTTCTATAAGCTCTCATCCGTGGATGCTTAGTTTGACATTGATTTCTAACCTGTTTGACAATCATCTCAGAGTCTCCTAGAACTTTTAAACACTGTATGCCCATGCTCCTGGCGGTCTGCAGTACTAATAACAATGCTTCATATTCGGCTACATTATTTGTAGCTTCATATTCCAATTTAAAAGACAGTGGCACCCATTTTCCTGTAGGAGAAATTAATAATACTCCAGCCCCATTACCTTCTCTTGAATTTTCTCCATCAAAATGTAAAGTCCATACTCCTGCTTCATGATCTTCTAAAGAATGCTCAGTCTTTATCTGGCAGAAGGAAGGTTCCTGAGCATAATTTTGATCTTCTTCTAACATCAAACACAATAAATCTCCTTCCTTGCTGTAAACTGGTGAATTCTCTAAGTTGTCAACCTTAGTCACCATCTTGACAAATCTGGTTTCTCTGTACAACCTCCTCTCTTGGCCACCAAAAATTGGAATAGTGGCATATGTTAAGTCTAACTTGAGTGACCCACCAATTTTTTTTCCCCAGGACCTTGACAACAGCATGCCAAAGCGAGCTGGAATGTCAGCCACCACAATGTCCATTACTACACTTTTTGCTGGAATTTGGGCCAGATTGACCACTAAATCTTTGATCATCCCCAAGCATTTAACTCTTTTAGAATCAAATGAATATAGATCCTTATATGGACATGTGATTTGTAGTCCTAGTTGTTCCATGACTGACAGAGGCATAAGATTATGGGAAGCTCCAGAATCTAACATACAATTGTGTAACAGCAGGTCATGAATCACTAGAGACACATAGAAAGGAGGAGTAGAGGGGTCTATCTCCTCGACATGTGGGCCAAAGACTACCATGGGTATTTCTTCCTGGAGGTTGAGACTATCTGGAATAATTGGTGCTTCAGGAGGGAACATGAAAGAAGTAACTTGAGATTGATATGCAGGTTGTTTCAACAGCTCAGTCAGGGGGACTGGGATCTTGACTTTCTCAAGTTCCTTTTGCAGATTAAAAGTAGGAGGAGAATTTTCTATTACAACTTCTTTTGACTCTTTATTTTCAGCTGAAGGTTTAACTTCTTTTGAATCAGACTTATCATTAGGAGGAGTGGCTACTTTTTAAGAAGAAGGAAATTGATCATTAGTTTGCAAAGGTTTATTTAGAGAACTCTTACCTTTGTTTGTAACTTTCTGCACTGTGGGTTCCTTTTGAGCAGATGCTTCCTTCTGGGGAGGCTCTTCTTCTTGATCCTGAGTCCGAGTTCTCTTCCTGGAAGATCTGAGATCGTATCTTCTGTTAAAATGTGCTTGCATGAAATCATTAAACTGTTTGCAATAGTGATCAATTTCTGCATCTTCTGTGTCTCTAAGCTCTTCTCCTTCTTCGTGCAATGGGCATTCTACCTCATCATTGTTTGAGAAGGCAAGATTTGCATCTTGCAGTTCATAGGCAGCATCTTCAGTGGAGTCATCTACTGGGCCTTCCAGGTACAATGGGTGCGGAACTTGATCTTGTTGCTCCTTTGTTTCCCTTGGCAATATTTGTAGGGGTGGCCTTCTATACTGAGGATTATAGCCTCTGTTTGGAGAATTCTGAAAATTCTTGGGAGCTGAGTTCTTGGTTTCCAATTCAAGCTTGACCAATTTATTAGAAATATTCTTAATGATTTTTCTCATTTCTTGAATTCTATCTGAATCCTTATCCTGATTAGAAGTAGATACTTCCTCTTTACCCCTTCTTCTGGTATCCTGTTCAGCTTTCCCTTTTAGTTTTCCAGTGGAGGCAAAATTTTCTTCCAACTCAAGAGCATCTGACTGAGCATCATCTAGGGTGGCAGGCTTTCTTTCCCTGAGAGAGAAAAAAAAATCAGAGTCGAAGGCAGCTATGAAAACAACTTTGGCAGCATTCTGATGAGGCTTCATATCTGCAGGGAGATTTAGATATATCTTATTAAATCTCTTGATAAATTATGACACCCCTTCATTATGTTTCTTCTTAAGTGTATTGAACTCAGTAAGACACTGCCCATGATCTTTCTTTTCTCCCCATTTCCTGAGGAAGGTATTTTCCATATCATCCCAAGAGGTTACGGAACGGTTTCCTAATGTCTTGAACCATTTTCTGGCTTCACCGTCCAGAGATTGCACAAATAATCTTAAGACCACATCCAAATGTTCAACATTAAAGTTTTCTGCAAAAGAGAAGAAGGTCTCAAGATGTTTCTGAGCATCTATTTCATTTTCCCTAGTGAATCTGGGCAGGATCTTCAAATAATCTTGGGGCATATCATTCAGCACTTGAGGCAATGCTAGGGGAGCATATTTGTTCAACAAAAAAGCTGGAACATTAGCCATTGGAGGAGGTGGGGGTTGTGCAATAATCTGATGTAAAAATGGAGGAAGAGGAGTAGGAGGGAGTGGAGTATGGATAACAACGGGAATATACTGTACAGAAGCCTGAGGTGTAGATGGAAACAATTCACGATTAACAGGGGCTACTTCTGTAACTTCTTTAACTTCCTCAGCCTCAGGGGTAGGATGAAAGTTCTCTTTAGTTCTAGCACTTCCCCGGGGTGGGCTATTTGAGTAATATTCAGGATTTTCCTCAGTGAAGTCAGGATTCTCTACTTGGATTTCTTGAGAAGAAGAGGATGGATAATCTTCTACTAAAAACTCAGGCACTTTAGTACAGGCTGATTTCTTTTCTTTCCAGCTTCTTTTATGTATAATCTTCTCAGGGTCAGATACCGAAGGTGTCTTTGACTGTGATGTGTCTGACCTCAGATGCGGCTTACGAGGAGCCAGGACTACCAATAGATTTATCAAATAAAAAACAGTGTGGAGTCACCAAGGTGGGAGATATGAAACTCTTCAACTCTCTGTGCTCACCTGATTAGAGAGTGAATATGATTTGTCGAGGCCCAGGGATAATGATTTTCTTAACTTCGTTCCCCGGCAACGGCGCCAGAAAGATGTTGTCGACAATTATCGTCACTCCTAGAGACAACCTAGAGTTTCTATAGACCAGTGCCTAGGACATCTCATCATAGCAAGGAGCACGTAATATAACTTGGGTGTCAATCCAAAGGTTCTCCTGCTATCTCTTGTAAAACAAGGAAATGAATTTAAATGGGACTAGAACTTACAGAAACTGCCACAGAGAGAGTAGTATTGCAGCGACAAAATGCAAAGCTCCAACACAAAAGCATCAGACAGTTAAGAGACAATTTACTGTAAAGAGGGCCGATTCAAATAATATGCCACAGAAATTAAATATCAGAAGGTGTATGCAGGGAAAGAAACATAAGAGGATATTAGTTAGCTTTGGTCCGATACCCAGATACACAACAGAACCACATATGGGCTTATCATTCTAAGAATCCATACATGATAATGGCGTTTTAAAAGTACCCTCCCAAAGCAACTAATATAGCAGAAAGATGGATGAAATGAACATGAAACAGTATATCATGCCTGAGCCATATTTAAAGCGCTTGACTGATCCAAGTATGGGCATCAACTAGGATGAATCCTTACCTAAAATCAGTGAGCCACTTGCATTCCAGTACATGATACAAGAAGATATATGAAATGGAATGTTGTATTAATCACAAAAAAGAAGGTTACATACTATGAAATACCAAAGACTAGAATCCTCATTACAGATAGAACTCCTCCTCACCGAAACCCTACGGGCTCTGAGCCTTGATACAAGAGCTTATACAAAATGTATACAAAAATTCCTTTCACTGCACAATTCTCTGATACAAATCTGGAACCCTTACAATGTTTTTCTTCCTCCTTTTTATAGAGGAAGGAGAAGAGAAGCTCATAAAAGAAGTCGGTGAAAACAATTAATTGTTCCATTAAAAAAAAATGGTGGAAAAATTTCGCGCCCATACTATTCGACGGCTCTAGGATGCTGAAAGTACTCTGTGGCTTCTCCATGAAGTAAATGCTGTGGGTGCCAATTTCTCCAGGGATAAGACATGAAGAATAAAATATGCAACATCCTGTACCTTCCTGAGAGAAAAATCTATTGAAATTAAACCTGGAGGATATGATTTTGGTGCACCTGTACTCTTTGCCTTCTGAAAGTTGAATTGTTATTTAAAATTTTCAATGCCAGACACTGCATTCCTGGGCTCTTTCATTGACATTCCTGGGCTCTTACATCGGGCGATGAAGTAGCGGTGGGCCATGACAGCTAAAGATTTGGTTTAAAATGTGTGCAGCTTTGAAGATTGATCACCGTCGGATGAAGGCTTTCAAATCGGACGACTCTCGTCGATTTCGCTACGCGTCCACGGCCGAAGGATAACGCGCGAAATGGAGCTGTTTCAGAACAGTGGCCTGGGACTCATGGCATCTGCTGAGTGGAATCGCTGGGACTTGCGGAAATATCGCCTGCCTTTGAAAGGCGGTGTGAAATATACAAGCTGTTTTTTACCATGAGTGCGGGCGCGGGGTCCACCATGGCGGGAATATTATGAACCGTTGATTCATGATCGGATCGGACGACGGAGAATGCACCCGACGGCCATAGATGATAAGCGCCTTTGGATTTGGCATAGGGCTATGCGCCCAGGTCACGTGAAAGACTAGCTGTAGGGGGCTAGGACTAAAGGGGCTCAGATTTAAATAATTCAAAAGTGAGCCTTTCGGCTTCCGATTATGAAATTTGGGTGCGGAGGAGGGCAACGGTAAGCGGAGAATGGGTTTCTTAGGCCACGATAGGGAATTTGAAAGTTAAGGGGGAAGGAATTGAAGACCAAAAATTTAAATGAGGGGCTGTCATGGACAACAACAGGAAACAACAAGACTATAAATAAAAAAATTGGTCTTTACACCATACCTTAGTCTTCAAAATATTTGACAGTCAAACCATAGAATATTCAGATCATGGATCATTAATAGAAAGAAACAATCACATGAGAAGAACCAACGAATCAAGATTGTACAAAACCTTAACAATTTCAAATCAAGATTGAAACGATCAAAAAAATAGATCCAAAAACCTTGTAATCGTTTAAAAAAGAGAATGATTGTGTGTTTCGTTAATGAAATAGAGATTCAAATCCAACTCATATTCACAAAAAAAAATTATCGCAAGAATTAAATAACAACCTTCAGTATGAGTGAAGTGCAATACCAAGGAATCAATATGGTGTTTAAAATCAAATCTGCAGCGATGCTTCAACCACAACAGACACACACATTTAATCTACAGACAATATACAATGGGTTGTAGAGTTTGGTTGTGTTGGAAACTATAACTAGGATCAGTCTTCATATTGACTATGTAATTATGAATTTATAAAGAAGTCAAAGATAATAAAATATATTTTTGGTATGCTTTCCTCATGGGTTTCATGAGCAAGGCTTTATTTTAGGTCAAAGGACTTCTTCTTGATGTCCTTTAGGAATTTGTCTTCTAGTTATAAATGTATTAAAAGGTCATGTTTATGATGAGTCAAATTTACTATTGTATGCCTCAATATCTTGTCACATAATCCTTCTGATATGGATCAAGTTCATCATTGAAGACACCACTCAAGTCGACTCAAAATCAACCCCTCAAGTCGGCTTAGAAGCAGTCCCTCAAGTCAGTTCAGAAAGGGACATGTACTGTATATATATAAGGTAAGAGTGCGGCTCATTTGCAATAAGAAACTTTAGATATATCTGAAGAAAAGTATGTGGATTTAACTAAGATAAAACAACGTGAAGAAGTTTGAGTCCTTCAGTGCTATAGATTAGAAGGAGGTGCAATGCTAGGGTTGCGGAAGAGCTGAACATGAGTGCGGATAATTCTAAGATAAAACAGTCAGGAGAAGTATGAGTTTTAGGATAAGATTCAAGTATGAAAGTTGTGGATTATAATCAAGAGGAGCAAGGTTATACGACAAGGAAGAATAACATTATAGTAAGAAATACATTCAACATAAAAGAAGAATTGTGATAATAAATAAGACTATCACAGAGTATAACAAAAGAATTGTGTATAAGGACATATTCATGATTTTCATATGAAAGGAAAATCAAGATAAGCATGTACAAGGTGAAACATATACAATATTGATATCAATGAAAGGAATTCATATAACCGGAGAAGAAAGAAGATAAGTAGAGACCGAGATCTCTAGTGTTAGTGTTGGAAGGTGCAAGACAGTGCAGTACGGTGAAGAAAGGAGGATCATCTCAAGTAGTTAGTGAATAAATAGTGAAAATGTATTGGAGGCATACATAGGTCAAGGGTCTGTGTCATTGTCATGGTAATTTTCAACTGAAATTCTATAAGAATAATTTCTTGTGGGTTTTCCTCTCCAAGAGGGAGAGGTTTTGGCCTTGGCTTGAAAAGCCTAAATCTGTGTACCTTGTGGTTTGGTAATTGACTTGATGAAAGACATATTAAGCTAAGAAGATAAGACATAAGTATAAATAATATGCTCACAATTAATTATCAAGAAAATAATTCTAATTAATCACCACCCTACCAAATTCTCAACATGGTATTATAGCTAAGGTGCTAAATGAAGGGCTACTTAGCAAAGAAGACACTCAAGGAAGCAAGGATCAAAGTTTGGGTTAAAAGGTCAAATAAGTTTGCAATGAATATTCTTCATAGGATCCACTAATCCAAAGAATAATATTTTCCATCAAATATTTATATTGAAGAAATTTTTGGAAGAGACATCATCTCTTTGGAAAACATCCTTTATCATCAAGGATTCAAGAATCCCTTCATTGGAGAACTCAATCTATGAAGGAGTTCCTATCTCCATCATCATCAAAGAAGCTGCTAGGAGGAGGAAGTCATCCTAATCAATTAAGTATCTATGATCTTATATAAATCTATCAAAATGACTTATTGTAAAGAAAGAAAAAAATTAGTTGGGTCATCAAACTTTAGTGCATGGAAGAAGAGGAAACATTTCAATCTAATTGAAGACGAATTTATGGGCTACATTGAAGGATCTACAATTCAACCCTCAAAATAAGATGCTCCAGCTCATGCCAAACACATGAAAGGAGAAATCAAATCTGAGAGGATTCTCATAGAATCCATTAAGGACTCACTCATACCCTATGTATCAAAATTTAAAATTGTAAAAGAAATATATGAGAAATTGGTGGAGCTATTCTCTGTGAGTACTACAGGAGAAGAAATTTCTCTGAGACAAGAACTAGACAAGATGAAATTATCAAGAGAGGAAGGAATCACTTCATATTTTATGAGGATTTATGAAATAAGAGACCAACTGTAGGAATTGGGAGAAGTAATGTCTGATAATGAAATGACTATAGTGGTGTTGA
Source organism: Pinus albicaulis (assembly GCA_034641835.2). Taxonomy (NCBI): domain Eukaryota; kingdom Viridiplantae; phylum Streptophyta; class Pinopsida; order Pinales; family Pinaceae; genus Pinus; species Pinus albicaulis. The sequence goes on from CM076570.1 coordinate 660,244,545, forward strand.
ATGCTCTACCGGAAGAATGGGGAAACTTCACTTCAATTTTATAGGGAAGAAAGAAGCAACACCATTCCACGATCTATGTAAAATAGAGGAAACACTGTTGAAAGAAAAAGCTGATACATGATAAAGTGAAGGGAATCAAGCCTTTGCAGCCATGTCTAGGAAGAAAGGAAGATTCGGAAAGTTTGTTCCTCGGGATAAGAGAAGAAATATGGACAATTTATGATGCTTTGGATGTAATGAACTTGGGAATTATAAAAGGGATTTTCCTAACTCTAGAAAAGGATAAGAGGAAAAAGGCAGAAGCCCATGTCAAATTTGAAAGGGAAGAACCTAATGCAAATAAATCTAAGAAAGAATAAGCGAAAGATCTCTATTATGATTGAGATCATATTTCTCTTTAAGTGATTTTTGATGGTTGTAAGATAATATGATAGGAAGAAATGTATATTAAAAGCATCATGATAGAAGCATGGGAGGAGCACTTGAAGAAGGAGCTCGTAGAAACCTCATTGATAAGCAAAATTGATGAAAGGAAGACATCAAGATCAAGGGTCATCATTCAATAATAAATATGGAAACAGGTGCTTACATTTTCTAATGGATTTCTCTATGGATTCATTGGTTAGAAAGAAAGTAGAAAGGTTTCATTGAGAATTCTATGGTATAAAATTCTAGGATTGGGATATGATGGCATATTGATGAAGCGGGTCAAGGGAATGAAGTTCCTCATGCTAGTAAAATTGCTACAAAATGACTCAAAGTGAAAAGGTATGAGGTATATATCTATATATGTGCTGATGTTGGATTTTGTGAAGTCATCTCATATGGTTGCAGGTAATGGACTTCTATCGTTAGAAGTATGATCTATGGAGGAGGATATCTTATGGTGCACAGGTTGCCACTAACAGAAAAAAATAAAATATGTCCTCATATGGAATATGAGGTAGTTGTATAAAAAAAAAGAAACGGATAATGGAAGTTCCTGGGTATGAATTTGTGCGTAGAAATAATTGAAGAGATCATGAAGTGCAACTATGTAAAGAGGTGGTTATCATCCAGAAACCAAGAAGATGTGACTAGGAAATCTCCTAGGAAGATATGTGGAAGATTTCATGGTGAAAGATCATCATTAAGGTAACTTTTTATTTAAAAGTTCATATGTATATGTTTATCTGGATAAGTTTATGCAGGGTTTCCAATCATGTAGGAAGGATGTAAGATACTTGGGAGATGGTTCAAAGGAAAGAAACATGGCATAAAGGTGGACCAAATAAGGAAGTCTGATGAATAAAAGTGATGGATGATATGTGCCTTATGAAGCCAAAGGTTGAAGGTTACTCAATATAGAAATCCATGACATCGAGGGGAGGAATTCTTCATGAGCAGTTGGGTGTCCCACCATTGCTGCTGCAGGACCCTGGTTGAGAGGGAGACTGGTAATAAGTTTCTTGCTTGGAAGAAACTTGAAGTATGTCCTTCCTAAGTTAAGAAGGAGTGACACATATGATTCTCTAATACATGTGTCATGCACTAGACCAAGACTAACAACTATAAGTATCAGTGAAGGCCATGTGGAGAGAATGGATAGACACATCATTATGGTCTTCACCTGGAAGACAGACTAGAGGATTGGGTAATCATATGGCATTCGATACTATTTGAGAATGTGATAGGGATGTCAAGATAAGAGTATTCGGGGACCGATATTCTTTGAGGGTTGGCTACCCAAGATAAGAATAGTCCAAGAAGGTCATACTCTAGGAACACCTAGGTGGAGTATGTACCTTGGAGAGACAATGAATATGGTGTCTATAAGTCACTTTTCTTGCCATCATTATAGCCCATTGTTTTGTTGAGATATGGGGTTGTTAGTCAAGGCATTGCACTAGGACAATGCTATTTGATATGATTCTATTAAGATACGATTACCAATCATATTATTCAGATTGAAAGTGACCATGTACTGGTATGAATACCTCCCTAGTTAAGAGGGAGTGTTGGAAAGTGTAACTAGGATTGGTCTTCATATTGACTATGTAATTATGAATTTATAAAGAAGAAAAAGATAATAAAATATATTTTTGGTATGCTTGCCTCATGGGTTTCATGAGCAAGGCTTTATTTTAGGTCAAAGGACTTCTTCTTGATGTCCTTTAGGAATTTTTCTTCTAGTTATAAATGTATTAAAAGGTCATGTTTATGATGATTCAAAGTCACTATTGTATGCCTAAATATCTTGTCACATAATTATTCTGATATGGCTCAAGTTCAACGTTGAATACACTACTCAAGTCGGCTCAAAAGTAGCCCCTCAGGTCGGCTCAGAAGCAGTCCCTCAAGTCGACTCAGAAAGGGACATGTCCTATATATATAAGGTAATACTATGGATCATTTGCAATAAGAAACTTGTTATGAAACCAACTCCAAAAATATAATAAAAGAGAGATCAACGCCTTATAAATAAGCCACTTCAAGGGGGAAACCTCCAATACATTACATAAATGAACACTTCTTGGATGATACAAATGAAAAAACCTCCTTTCTATACATAGGAGTCCATGGGGCCATAATGTAATCCTATTTGACCTAACAATAATAATGTAAGGGAACAATAATAACAATATGGGGGTTACAGGGGTACAACAATAACAATAAGGGGGTTACACTAACAACAATAAGGGACTATACTAGTAATATAGCGACCTAACATGCTCCTCTCCTTCAAAAAAGTGTTTTCCTCAATGCTTGAGTAGCTCCAGGTACTTCTATATAAAATTATCATCCTCCCTTGTAGAATCTTCAGTGGGTAAGTTCTTCCATTTGATGAGATACTCTGAAATTGATTGATTTCGTAGCTGTCAAGTTCTTGTTTCCATGACTGCTTCAGGTTCCAATATGGTTTTTCCTTCCTCATAAAGTTCTGGAAATATTGTTTGAACTGGAAGTTTGTCCCCTATAACCTTCTTTAAGCATGAACATGGAAAATTGGATGCACTCGTGAAGAAGAAGGAAGCTAAAATGTTTATGCCATAGTACCAATCTTTTGCAACACCTTGTAAGGACCATAGTACTTTGGCGATAATTTATTATCCTTCTTAGCTTTCTTGAGGGACATTTTTTTGTATGGTTGTAAGCGTAAAAATACCCAGTATCCTACATCAAAACTTATCTCAATGCGATCTTGATCTATCTGTTGTTTCATTTGATTTTGTGCCAAATTTAGGTGATCCTTTAAGAGTTGGAGAAATTCTTGTTGATGCTCGATGTGATCTGCTACTGCTTGAATCCTAAAATTTTCACTTAAATAAGATGTGATGCACGGTGGATGATATCCATAAAGTGCCATAAATGGGGTCAATTTTTCTTCAGTGTGGAAGGAAGTGTTATACCACCATTCAGCGAGAGGTAACCACTTGACCCATTGTGCTTCCTTATCAGATACAAAAAAAAAAGATGATATACTTCCAAACATTTATTCACTATCTCTGTTTGCCCATCAGATTGTGGATGATAAGATGAGCTATGAGCTAATTGAGTACCCAAACAAGAAAATAACTCCGTCCAAAAATTTCCAGTAAAAATGGGATCTCTGTCGCTCACAATAACCTTTAGGTTTCCATGTAGCTTTTGAATTGTTTCCATAAATGTAGTAGCAACTGTACTTGCTTTAAATGGATGAGATAATGCACAAAAGTGTGCATACTTGGTAAGTCTATCAACTACCACCATGATGACATTCCTTCCTTTGGACTTAGGTAAACCTGTGATAAAATCCATTGAAATCTCCTCCCAACGTTGACTTGGAATGGATAAAGGTTGTAGAAGTCCCGGGGTCTTAATTGTCTCCACTTTATTCTGCTGGCAAACCAAACATTCCGCCACAAACCTTTGAATATCAGATTTAAGGCCATCCCAAAAAAATTCTTTCTTCACCCTGTGGTAAGTTTTTAAAAATCCTGAGTGTCCTCCTAAAGGAGAAGTGTGCAATTCCAGAAGAATCTTTTGTTTTAGTTGGGAATTCTTACAAAGATATAAGCGATCTTTGTACCATAAGGAATCATGTTTCCAACTAAATGTATCAGATGTACTAGGATCTTGCTGCAACTTTTGAATGAGTGTCCATACATCTTTGTCCTTCTTCCATTCATCTCTTGCTTCGGTTATCCAATCTGGTTGGATAATAGAAATGCACAAAGCAATGCTTCCACCTCTTCATTCTTTCTTGAGAGTGCATCTGCAACAACATTAAGCTTTCCTTTTTTGTAGATTATTTCAAAGTCATAACCCAACATCTTTGTGACCCATTTTTGCTGCTCTTCTGAAGATAGTCTTTGTTCCAAAATGTGTTTAAGACTATCATGATCAGTTTTTACCTTGAAGTGTCTTCCCATTAGGTAAGTTCTCCATTTCTTTAGTGCATGCAGTATTGCTAGCATTTCCTTCTCATAAATAGGTTTCTGTAAATACTTTCCTTTGATTGGACGACTTTAAAAAACAATGGGTCTTCCTTCCTGCATTAAAACAACACCAATTCCATTTCCTGAGGCATCACATTCCACAATAAAGGTTTTTGTGAAGTCTGGCGTAGCTAAGACTGGTGCTAGGCACATTGCCTCTTTAAGATGTTCAAAGGCCTTAGTTGCTTCAGGAGTCCATGAAAATGCATCTGTCTTCAATAATGTTGTTAGAGGTGCTGCTATTCTCCCATAATTCTTAACAAACTTGTGATAATACCCTGTTAACTCGAGAAATCCTTGCAACTGCTTTATGGTCATGGGGACTTTCCATTCCTTAATGGCTTTAATTTTTTTAGGGTCTACCTTAACACCCTCGTGAGATACAATATGACCCAGATATTCCACCTCTTGTACTCCAAAGAAACATTTGGATGTCTTTGCATATAATTGTTTCTCCTGCAATAGTTTGAGCACCCTGTCAACATGTTCAACATGATCCTTCCAAGACCTGCTATAGATTAGTATATCATCAAAAAATACTAGCACAAATTTTCTAAGGAAGGGTTTGAAAATGGAATTCATCAGCCCTTGAAATGTAGAAGGTGCATTGGTAAGGCCAAAAGGCATGACCAAAAATTCATAATGACCCTCATGAGTTCGAAATGTTGTTTTCGGAATATCTTCAGTCTTCATTCTAATTTGATGATATCTTGAACGAAGATCCAACTTGGTAAAATAAATTGCTCCATGTAATTCATCCAATAATTCATCAATCACTGGAATGGGAAATTTGTCTTTAATAGTGATCTTATTGAGCTCCCTATAATCTGGACACATGCGCCATGATCCATCCTTCTTGTGCACCAATACTACTAGAGCAGAGAAAGAACTTTGACTAGGTTGAATTATACTAGCCTCTAACATTTCTGCAATCATATGTTCAATTTTTCTCTTTTGGACATAAGGATATCTGTAAGGCTTTATGTTTGGAGGAACACTTCCTGGAATCAAATGAATAGCATGATCATGATCACGAATAGGTGGGATTCCTTTGTGAGTTTCAAACACCTTGGAATGATTGTCCAAGACTTTTTGGAGATCTGGAGAAATAGATGATTTTGATGTTGGAACTTCTAGTGGGCATAATTGTGCAATTACACCTCTTCGTTCTTTATTTAGAAGCTTTGTCATGACATTAGAGCTTATTATCTTTCCTGGTTTCCCTGTGATACCCCGTAATTCGATTTCCTTTCGTTTCGAAAAAAATTTCAGGAAAAGTTCTTGAAAATTAAAAGATATTGTCCCCAAAGATTGTAACCATTGTACTCCTAGTACAACATCAACACCTCCCATTGGGATGGAAAGCATTGGACTATTCAATACATATTCCCCCACGACTACCTTGATATTATGGCATTTTCCATATAAATTTATAGTTCCTCCATTTGCAAACATCACTTGAAATTCTGGTGCTGGGTATAGGAAACAATTCAATTCCTTGGCTACCTTACAATGAATAAAATTATGGGTACTACCCGAATCAATCAACACTATTACCTTTTTCTTCTTGATATGTCCTTCTATCTTAAGAGTTTGAGGAGTGGTAGTTCCTACTAATGCATTACATGATATGGTCGGACTCATTTCTTCTTCTTCTAGGGTTGGTTCCTGGTGCATATCATCTTCTTTTGAGGTTTCTTGTTCATTTTATTCCTCCTCTTCACAATCTATGTAAAATAATTTCTTCTCGGCACACTTATGTCCTTTAGTGTATTTTCTATCAAAATTGTAGCAAATCCCTTTTTCTCTTTTTTCTTCCAATTTTTGTGGTTTCAACCTTGTAGGTTGTGGAATTCTAGGAGTAGCAACACTTCCATATTTATAGATGTGAGTGGTAGGCTTCCTTTTCACCATAATTTTACATTCAATTTTTCTTGCCAACCTGAATGCCTTCTCCAATGAATCAGGTTCCCAAACGAAAACTTCATGTTGTATGTTATCCTTTAAATTCCTTATGAAGACATTAATACTGTGTTCCACTGGAACATCAGTTACACTTATATTTAGTTTTTGGAAGTCCTCAATGTGCTCCACTACTGAACCCTTTTGTTTGAGATTTATCAATTGGCTAAAGAAGGTGTTGCTCTTTGTATCCTCATAATGTGCTATCATTTCCTTAGTAAATATTGACCAAGCGACAATTTTTTTACACGAGAAAATCCATTGATACCATACAAATGTATTTTGTCCTAAATGTAAAGTTACAATGCATACCTTTTGTGTGTTTTTCACATTATTGAGATCAAAATATTGCACCATCTGTAGTATCCATGTTACGGGATACTTGCCATCAAACTTCCTCATATTCATATTTGGAATATGGTGGTTATTCAATCCAACATTAGATTTTATGAAATCACGATTAAAATTTATTTTTTTCTCATCATGAGTTTCCTCTACTATCTTTTCGCCATTAGGAATCATTTCTTGTACTAAATTTGACAAACTTTCCTTCAAACCTTCCATTTTTTCTTCCATACCATTCTTCAAACCATCCATTTTTTCTTCCATACCATTCTTCAAACCATCCATTGTAGCTTCCATGATTTTCTTCAAAACATTCATTTCATTTTTTGTTGCTCTTTGCGAGAGAGAAATTTGGTGCACTTGCTCTTGTAATTTTGGTATGTCATGTTGCATTTCTTCATATTCATGAGCCATAGTAGAGCCTTCTGAAGGCTTAATGGGTGTTGAATTATTTTTAGGAGGCATTTTATAACCCAATACTGATATCTATTCTACAATATTCCCGTGGAATTAATTCAAATTGATTCTTCAAACAAGACTTATGCAATTCGGAAAAAACATACATACCTTTTTCTTGCTTTTGAGGAGCTCAATATTGAAATTTAATTATCTCTATGATTTTAGATCTTCAATATCTAAAATATGGCCCTGTATTAGCACTCTTAATATTCTTTCGAATGCCACAAGTCTGACTTGATTTGGATTCTTCAAGGAAAATTTATGTCCAATCTCCCACAATGACTTAATTATGGACTGGTTCAGTAGAGAAAAGTTGTACGATGTGCCACGTGTCAGTGTTTCGTCCTTCAATTCTGAAATTGATACAAAGGAAACTAAATTATATTTAATTTTGTCCACTTTTTACAGAATTCCAATCCGACGCTCAGAGAGAGAGTTATGACGATTTTTCCACGATCACCCCTTTGAGATGAAATTCGGGAGCCTGAAACAACCCTAATTTCCACAGATCATATCTCCGAAAATATTGCGAACCAAGATCTGAAATTTTAACAGGAGGTTCCATAGGATTTTTGCTTCGTTTTATAAACATTTCAGCTTCTACACCTTTGCAGAAAAAATTTTATAGCGCAAATTCCACGATGACCTGTTTTAGGTGAAATTCGGGAGCCTAGAAAAATCCTAAATTCCATAGTTCATATCTCCGAAAATATTGCGAACCAAGGTCTGAAATTTTTACACGAAATTCCATAGGATTTTGGCTTTGCTCTATAAAAATTTCAGCTTCTAAACCTTCATAGAAAAAAATTTATAGCGAAAATTCCATGAGGACCTGTTTGGAGGAACGAAACCCTAGAATCCAAATCTCTGATACCAAATGTTATGAAACCAGCTCCAAAAATAGAATAAAAGAGAGATCAACGCCTTAGATATAAGCCAATTTGAGGGGGAAACATCCAATACATTACATAAATGAACAATTCTTGGATGATACAAATGAAAAAACCTCCTTTCTATATATAGGAGTCCATGGGGCCATAATGTAATCCTAGCCGACCTAACAATAATAATGTAAGGGCACAATAATAAAAATATGGGGGTTACAGGGGTACAAAAATAACAATAAGGGGGTTACACTAACAACAATAAGGGACTATACTAGTAATATAGGGACCTAACAGAACTTCAGACCTGTATGAAGAAAAGTATGCGTATGTCACTGAGATAAAACAACATGAAGAATTCAGAGTCCTTCAGCGATATAGATTAGAAGGAGGTGTAATACTAGGGCTGAAGAAGAGTTGAAGATGAGTGCGGATAAGTTTGAGATAAAAAAAAAAAAAAACCAGGAGAATTCTGAGTTTTAGGATAAGTTTCAAGTATAAAAGTTGTGGATTATAATCAAGAGGAGAAGGGTTATACAACGAGGCAGAATAACGTTATAGTAAGATCTACATTAATCATAAAATAATGACTATGATAATACATACAATTCTCACAGAGTATAGCAAAATAATTTTGTATAAGGACCTATTCATGACTGTCCTATAAAAGGAAAATCAAGATAAGCATGCACAAGGTGAAACATACATAGTACTGATATCAATGAAAGGAATTCATATAACTAGAGAAGAAAGAAGATAAGTAGAGACTGAGATCTCTAGTGTTAGTGTTGGAAGGTGCGAGACAATGTCGTACGGTGCAGAAAGGAGGATCAGCTCAAGGAGTCAGTGAAGAAGCAATGACAAGGTATTGGAGGCATACATAAGACAAGGTTCTATGTCATGGTCATGGTATTTTTCAACTGAAATTATATAAGAAGAATTTCTTGTGGGTTTTCCTCTCCAAGAGGGAGAGGTTTTGGCCCTGGCTTGAAAATCCTAAATTTGTGTCTCTTGTGTTTTGGTAATTGACTTGATAAAAGACATAATAATCTAAGAAGAGAAGACATAAGTATAAATATTAAGCTCACAAGTAATTATCAAGAAAATAATTTTAATTAATCATCGCCCTACCAAATTCTCAATAGGCTGGTGGACCCTTACCAGACTAGCTCTCACACCCAGATTAAAGAGATAACTTACGTACGTGAGAAATTAATCATGTAAAATAACATAACTCATAGATTTAGATAAAATCCTCGCATGGAGGTTGTATTAATTCAACAATATTTACATCAAAATTTTATCCATTTGAGGAGTGATAAATTCTAGAAGCATCTCCCTATTATCACTAGTCCCCCCCCCCCCACCTAGACCCAATTATACAATTTATACATACTTATGAATATAAAAGAGGCACTAAGGGCTCCGTCTCCTATTTAGAAATAGTTGTACATGAGATCCAATTTTGGTTCAACATGAAACAAAATACCCTAGACATAGAATTGAAACTATATCTGCTTGTACAAGTTGACCATTGAGTATTCACCCTTGCTTCCTCGGGTTGTTACCATCGATGGGGGGAAACAAAATATTTTTCCATATTTCATCGAATATTTTTACTGCCATCTCATACTCTAAAAAGTTGACTATGAACCGTGGTACAGGAGACCACCTAAGTATGGGCACTCCATAGATTAGGGTCTGTGGTTGATATTGATCACAAACGTTTAGAAAAGAACAAAATTAAATAATTATGACACTAAACACAAATGTTCCTACCTAGATTTGTAAAATTTTGTACTTGCAATAATTTTCTTCAAAAACTAGATCAAAACGAAGGATAATCACCATAGGTTTACACCAAAAATGGGTGAAACAGAGGTGATTAAGTGAAAAAATAAGAAATTTTCTACACCCATCACTCCCCCAACCTATCTCCTTGTGTGTCCTCGCACAAATTTTCCAACCTCTACAAAAAATAAAATTTTGGGAACCCTTTCCATCACTTATTAACTTTGATACTAATTTCCATATCTGAACTTGGGTTTCCTTCTGCTTCTTCCTTGCTCTCTTTCCCTTATCTTTCGAATTTACCATTTTCTTCCAATTGTTTATTCTTCTCCTTGCAAGCATTCAATTATTCTTCAAAATGTTTATTATTTTCCTTCAATTATTCTATCTCCGCATTCAATCGGGCCACAGTGTTTTTCAAGGTTGAATTCTGGGTTTGAATGAACTGATTCAAGAATTCAATCTCCCTAACTTCATTATGAAAAATCAATTCTATTTGAATCATGCCTTTGTTTAAGAAGGGTTATGAGAGGAGCCAAATATTTTGAATCTTCAACTGGCACATTCTCATGATCTCAGCCTAGTTCAGTCACGCAACTTCTTATTATCAATTTTTAGTTTCTTCCATTTTTTCTTAGTACTTGCACGAACCTTAGGGAAAGTTTTGGCGTCAATAGTAGATTCTACATGGATTTCATCATGTTGATTTTATGCATGAAGGATTTTTCTTACAACTTTTGTTTCACCCACAAGGTCTTGATCGTATTCTGTCTCTTCCACAGCAATGCCTTCTGTCACAGGAATACTTTCAGTCACAGGAATTATTATAACTGGAATATCTTCGCTTTCTACAAGTGGAGGGCCAAACTATTCCCTAGCCCTTGCCCTTGTCATTCTCCTAGTACTAGCCATAAATGCTAAATATGGCTCAACCCTTACATTCTCAGACCCTTCCAAGGGTTATTTAAAATAAATTGCTCCATGTAATTCATCCAATAATTCATCAATCACAGGAATGGGAAATTTATCTTTAATAGTGAGCTTATTGAGCTCCCTATAATCCAGACACATGCACCATTATCCATCCTTCTTGTGCACCAATACTACTAGAGCAGAGAAAGAACTTTGACTAGGTTGAATTATACTAGCCTCTAACATTTCTGCAATCATACGTTCAATTTCGCTCTTTTGGACATAAGGATATCTGTAAGGCTTGATGTTTGGAGGAAAAATTCCTGGAATCAAATGAATAGCATGATCATGATCACGAATAGGTGGGAGTCCTCTGGGAGTTTGAAACACCTTGGAATGATTGTCCAAGACTTTTTGGAGATCTGGAGAAATAGATGATTTTGATGTTGGAACTTCTAGTGAGCATAATTGTGAAGTTATGCCTCATTGTTATTTCTTTAGAAGCATTGTCATGAAATTAGAGCTTATTGTCTTTCCTGGTTTCCCTGCGATACCCTATAATTCGATTTCCTTTCCTTTTGAAAACAATTTTAGGAAAAGTTCTTGAAAATTAAAAGCTACTGTCCCCAAAGATTGTAACCATTGTACTCCTAGTACAACATCAACACCTCCCATTGGGATAGAAAGCATTGGACTATTCAATACATATTCCCCCATGGCTACCTTGATATTATGGCATTTTCCATAGAAATTTATAGTTCCTCCATTTGCAACCATCACTTTAAATTCAGGTGCTGGGTATAGGAAACAATTCAATTCCTTGGCTACCTTACAATGAATAAAATTATGGGTACTACCCGAATCAATCAACACTATTACCTTTTTCTTCTTGATATTTCCTTTTATCTTGAGTTCGAGGAGTGGTAATTCCTGCCAATGCATTACATGATATGGTTGGACTCATTTCTTCTTCTTCTATGGTTGGAGTCTGGTGTATATCCTCTTCTTTTGAGGTTTCTTATTCATTTTCTTCCTCCTATTCACAATCTATGTAAAATAATTTCTTCTCAGCACACTTATGTCCTTTAGTGTATTTGCTATCACAATTGTAGCAAATCCCTTTTCCATTTTTTCTTCCAATTGTTGTGGTTTCAACCTTATAGGTTGTGGAAGTCTAGGAGTAGCAACACTTCCATCTTTATAGATGTGAGTGGTAGGCTTCCTTGTCGCCATAATTTTACATTCAATTTTTCTTGCCAACCTGAATGCCTTCTCCAATGAATCAGGTTCCCAAACGAAAACTTCATGTTGTATGTTATCCTTTAAAGTCCCTATGAAGACATTAATACTGTGTTCCTATGAAATATCATTTACACTTATATTCAGTTTTTGGAAGTCCTCTATGTGCTCCACCACTGAACCCTTTTGTTTGAGATTTATCAATTGGATAAAGAAGGTGTTTCTCTTTGTATCCTCATAATGTGCTATAATTTCCTTAGTAAATATTGACCAAGTGACTATTTTTTTACAGGAGAAAATCCATCGATACCATACAAATGTATTTTTTCCTAAATGTAAAGTTGCAATGCATACCTTTTGTGTGTTTTTCACATTACCGAGATCAAAATATTGCTCCATATGTAGTATCCATGTTACGGGATACTTGCCATCAAACTTAATCATATTCATATTTGGAATATGGTGGTTATTCAATCCAACATTAGAGTTTATGAAATCATTATTAACATTTATTTTGTTCTCATCATGAGTTTCCTCTACTATCTTTTCGCCATTAGGAATCATTTCTTGTATTAAATTTGATAAACCTTCCTTCAAACCTTCCATTTTTTATTCCATACCATTCTTAAAACCATCCATTTTTTCTTCCATACCATTCTTCAAACCATCCATTGTAGCTTCCATGCTTTTCTTCAAAACATCCATTTCATTTTTTGTTGCTCTTTGTGAGAGCGAAATTTGGTGCACTTGCTCTTGTAATTTTGGTATGTCATGTTGCATTTCTTCATCTTCATGAGCCATAGTAGAGCCTTATGAAGGCTTAATGGGTGTTGAATTATTTTTATGAGGCATTTTAGAACCCAATATTGATTTCTATTCTACAATATGCCCTTGGAATCAATTCAAATTGATTCTTCAAACAAGACTTATGCAATTCGGGAAAAAATACATACATTTTTCTTGCTTTTGAGGAGCTCAATATTGAAATTTAATTATCTCTATGATTTCATATCTTCAATATCTGAAATTCAGCCCTATATTAGCACTCTTAATATTCTTTCGAATGCCATAGGTCTGACCTGATTTGGATTCTTCAAGAAACATTTATGTCCAATCTCCCACAATGACTTAATTATGGACTGGTTCAGTAGAGCAAAGTTGTACGATGTGCCATGTGTCAGTGTTTCCTCCTTCAAATCTGAAATTGATACAAAGGAAGCTACAGTCCGTTTAATTTTGGCCACTTTTTACAGAATTCCAATCCGACGCTCAGAGAGAGAGAGTTATGACGATTTTTCCATGATCACCCCTTTGAGATGAAATTTGGGAGCCTAAAACAACCCTAACTTCCACAGATTATATCTCCGAAAATATTGCAAACCAAGATCTAAAATTTGTACAGGAGGTTCCATAGGATTTTGGCTTCGTTTTATAAACATTTCAGCTTCTACAACTTTGCAGAAAAAATTTTATAGCGCAAATTCCACGATGACCTGTTTTAGGTGAAATTCGGGAGCCTATAAAAAGCCTAACTTCCACAGTTCATATATCAAAAAATATTTCAAACCAAGGTCTGAAATTTTTACACGACATTCCTCAAGATTTTAGCTTTGCTCTTTACAAATTTCAACTTCTAAATCTTCATAGAAAAAAATTTATAGCGAAAATTCCATGAGGACCTGTTTGGAGCAACAAAACCCTAGAATCCAAAGCTCTGATACCAAATGTTATGAAACCAGCTCCAAAAATAGAATAAAAGAGAGATCAACGCCTTAGAAATAAGCCACTTCGAGGGGGCAACATCCAATACATTACATAAATGAACAATTCTTGGATGATACGAATGAAAAAACCTCCTTTCTATATATAGGACCATGGGGCCACAATGTAATCCTAGCCGACCTAACAATAATAATGTAAGGGCACAATAATAACAATATGGGGGTTACAGGGGTACAACAATAACAATAAGGGGGTTACACTAACAACAATAAGGGACTATACTAGTAATATAGGGACCTAACAGAACTTCAGACCTGTATGAAGAAAAGTATGCATATGTCACTGAGATAAAACAACATGAAGAATTCAGAGTCCTTCAACGATATAGATTAGAAGGAGGTGTAATACTAGGGCTGAAGAAGAGTTGAAGATGAGTGCGGATAAGTCTGAGATAAAAAAAACCAGGAGAATTCTGAGTTTTAGGATAAGTTTCAAGTATAAAAGTTGTGGATTATAATCAAGAGGAGAAGGGTTATACAACGAGGTAGAATAATGTTATAGTAAGATCTACATTAATCATAAAAGAATGACTATGATAATACATACGATTCTCACAGAGTATAACAAAATAATTTTGTATAAGGACATATTCATGACTGTCCTATAAAAGGAAAATCAAGATAAGCATGCACAAGGTGAAACATACATAGTACTGATATCAATGAAAGGAATTAATATAACTAGAGAAGAAAGAAGATAAGTAGAGACTGAGATCTCTAGTGTTAGTGTTGGAAGGTGCAAGACAGTGTCAGACGGTGCAGAAAGGAGGATCAGCTCAAGGAGTTAGTGAAGAAGTAATGACAAGGTATTGGAGGCATACATAGGACAAGGGTCTATGTCATGGTCATGGTATTTTTCAACTGAAAGTATATAAGAAGACTTTCTTGTGGGTTTTCCTCTCCAAGAGGGAGAGATTTTGGCCCTGGCTTGAAAATCCTAAATTTGTGTCTCTTGTGTTTTGGTAATTGACTTGATAAAAGACATAATAATCTAAGAAGAGAAGACATAAGTATAAATATTAAGCTCACAAGTAATTATCATGAAAATAATTTTAATTAATCACTGCCCTACCAAATTCTCAATAGGCTGGTGGACCCTTACCAGACTAGCTCTCACACCCACATTAAAGAGATAACTTACATACGTGAGAAATTAATTATGTAAAATAACATAACTCATAGATTTAGATAAAATCCTCGCATGGAGGTTGTATTAATTCAACAATATTTACATCACAAGTTTATCCATTTGAGGAGAGAGAAATTCTAGAAGCATCTCCCTATTATCACTAGCCCGCCCCCCCCCCGCCCCCTAGACCTAGTTATATAATTTATACATACTTATGAATATAAAAGGTGCACTAAAGGCTCTGTCTCCTGTTTAGAAATAGTTTTATATGAGATCTAGTTTTGGTTCAACATGAAACAAAATACCCTAGACATAGACACTTGAAACTAGATCTGCTTGTACAAGTCGGCCATTGAGCATTCACCCCTACTTCCTTGGGTTGTTACCATCGATGTGGGGAAACAAAATATTTTTCCATAATTCATCGAATATTTTTACTGCCATCTCATACTCTAAAAAGTTGACTATGAACCGTGGTACAGGAAACCACCTAGGTACGGGCACTGCATAGATTAGGGTATGTGGTTGATATTAATCACAAACGTTTAGAAAAGAACAAAATTAAATAATTATGACACTAAACTCAAATGTTCCTACCTATATTTGTAAACTTTTATACTTGCAATACTTTTCTTCAAAAACTAGATCAAAACGAAGGATAATCACCATAGGTTTATGCAAAAATTGGGTGAAACAGAGGCGATTAAGTGAAAAAATAAGAAATTTTCAACACCCATCACTCCCCCAACCTATCTCCTTGTGTGTCCTCGCACAAATTTTCCAACCTCTACAAAAAATAAAATTTTGGGAACCCTTTCCATCACTTATTAACTTTGATACTAGTTTCCATATCTGAACTTGGGTTTCCTTCTGCTTCTTCCTTACTCTCTTTCCCTTATCTTTCAAATTTCCCATTTTATTCCAATTGTCTATTATTCTCCTTGCAAGCATTCAATTATTCTTCAAACTGTTTATTATTTTCCTTCAATTATTCTATCTCCGCATTCAATCGGGCCATGGTGTTTTTCAAGGTTGAATTTTGGGTTTGAATGAACTGATTCAAGAATTCAATCTCCCTAACTTCATTATAAAAAATCAATTCTATTTGCATCATGCCTTTGTTTAAGAAGGGTTATGAGAGGAGCCAAATATTTTGAATCTTCAACTGGCACATTCTCATGATCTCAGCCTAGTTCAGTCACGCAACTTCTTATTATCAATTTTTAGTTTCTTCCATTTTTTCTTAGTACTTGACCAGACCTTAGGGAAAGTGTTGGCTTCAATAGTAGATTACACATGGATTTCATCATGTTGATTTGACACATGAGGGATTTGTCTTACCACTTTTGTTTCACACACAAGGTCCTGATCGTATTCTGTCTCTTCCACAAGAATGCCTTCTATCACAGGAATACTTTCAGTCACAAGAATTATTCTAACTGGAATATCTTCAATTTCTACAAGTGGAGGGCCAAACTATTCCCTAGCCCTTTCCCTTGTCATTCTTCTGGTACCAGCCATAAATGATAAAGATGATTCAACCCTGACATTCTCAGACCCTTCCAAGGGTTATTTCTTCTTTGCATTATTAGCCCTTTTAAATGGTTTACATTGTTTCACAGTCTCATAACCCTCCACAGGTTTACTTTGTTTCCTTTTATAACACTTTTATGCACTTGCATAGAAAATCCTCTTGGATTCTGTTATTCTAGATTAAAATTTTGTCTTAAGCCACTAGTCTCGAATTGCACTAAAAATTTGTCCCAGTTAGACCCTCGTTAGCTCAATTCCTCAGAAACTAATATCTTAATTAACCCAACATGATATAATTGATTCTGATTCTTGTTAGCAAGGATCCTTTTAATTCGATGCGACATTCTTGACAAGATTTTAAGAAGAAAATGAGGAAAATTGAAATTTTGACCTGATTCGAAATGCAACAAGAGTTGGATATGATAGAGGAGTACCATTGAGAATCGACCTTCACAGGTCAAGAATTTCTGTAGGATTAGAAAAAATATTCTCCACTTCTCAATCAAGCATTTCAGATGGATCCCGTGCCTATAATAAAATTTGTGATCATGATATGTCATGAAAATTTTCCATGCACTTGTATCAAAATATCCCTTTTTAAACAAATTCTCTCCCTATCTAGGAATATTGGTTACTTCATCCAAAAAATTCTCATAAACATTAAATAATAAGGACTCGATTGTTTCCCTCTTACCATCTCCAAACTAGCTCCAAAAAAAGAAGAAAAGAGATATCAATGCCTTAGAAATAAGCCACTTCGAGGGGGCAACCTCCAATAAGTTACATGAATGAACAATTCTTGGATGATACAAATGAAAAAACCTCCTTTCTATATATAGGAGTCCATGGGGCCACAATGTAATCCTATCCGACCTAACAATAATAATTTAAGGGCACTCGCAAAGAAGCAGGAAGCTCCAATTTGCATGCCATAGTACCAATATTTTGCAAAACCTTGTAAGGACCATAGTACTTTGGTGATAATTTATTATCTTTCTTAGCTTGCTTGAGGGAAATTTGTTTGTATGGTTGTAGCCATAAAAAAACCCAGTCTCCCACATCAAAATTTCTCTCACTGCGATGTTAATCTGCCTATTGTTTCATTCGATTTTGTGCCAAATTTAGGTTATCCTTTAAGAGTTGGAGAAATTCTTGTTGATGCTTGATGTGATCCTCCACTGGTTGAACCCTAGAATTTTTCCTTAAAGAAGATGTGATGTATGGTGGATGATATCCATAAAGTGCAATAAATGGGGTCATTTTTGCTGCAGTATGGAAGGAAGTGTTATACCACCATTCAGCTAGAGGTAACCACTTGACCCATGTGCTTGCTTATCAGATGGAAAAAAACAAATATATCCATCCAAAAATTTATTCACTATATCTGTTTGACCATCGGATTGAGGATGATAAGATGAGCTATGGGCTAGTTGAGTACCCAAACAAGAAAATAATTCCATCCAAAAATTTCTTGTAAAAATGGGATCTCTGTCACTTACAATAATCTTCGGGTTTACATATAGCTTTTGAATTGTTTCCATAAATGCAGTAGCAACTCTACTCGCTTTAAATGGATGAGATAATGCACAAAAGTGTGCATACTTGGTAAGTCTATCAAATATCACCATGATGACACTCCTTCCTTCGGACTTAGGTAAACTTGTAATAGAATCCATTGAAATCTCCTCCCAACGTTGACTTGGAATGGATAAAGGTTGTAGAAGACCCGGGGTCTTAATTGTCTCCACTTTATTTTGCTGGAAAACCAAACATTCCACCACAAAATTTTGAATATCATATTTAAGGCCATCCCAAAAAAATTATTTCTTCACCCTATGGTAAGTTTTTAAAATTCCTGAGTGTCCTCCTAAAGGAGAAGTGTGCAATTCCAAAATAATATTTTGTTTTAGTTGGGAATTCTTGCAAATATATAAGCGATCTTTGTACCATAAGGAATCATTTTTCCAACTAAATGTATTAGATGTACTAGGATCTTGCTACAACCTTTGAATGAGAGTCCACACTTCTTCGTCCTTCTTCCATTCATCCCTTGCTTCGGTTATCCAATCTGGTTGGATAATTGAAATGGTACAAAGCAATGCTTCCACCTCTTCGTCCTTTCTTGAGAGTGCATCCGTAACAACATTTATCTTCCCTTTTTTGTAGATGATTTCAAATTCATAACCCAACATATTTGTGACCCATTTTTGTTTCTCTTCTTAAGATAGTCTTTGTTCCAAAAAGTGTTTAAGACTACCATGATCAATTTTTACCTTGAATTGTCTTCCCATGAGGTAAGGTCTCCATTTCTTTAGTGCATGTAGTATTGCCAACATTTCCTTCTCCTAAATAGCCTTTTGTAAATACTTTCATTTGATTGAATGACTTTCAAAAGTAATGGGTCTTCCTTCTTGCATTAAAACAACACCAATTCCATTTCCTGAGGCATCACATTCCACAATAAAGGTTTTTGTGAATTCTGGCGTAGCTAAGACTGGTGCTAGGTAAATTGCCTCTTTAAGATGTTCAAAGGCCTTAGTTGCTTCAGGAGTCCATGAAAATGCATCTTTATTCAATAATTTTGTTAGAGTTGCTGCTATTCTCCCATAATTCTTAACAAACTTGCGATAATACCCTGTTAACCCAAGAAATCCGAGCAACTGCTTTATGATTGTGGGGACTTTCCATTCCTTAATGGCTTTAATTTTGTTAGGGTCTACCTTAAAACCCTCATGAGATACAATATGACCCAAATATTCCACCTCTTGTACTCCAAAGAAACATTTGGATGTTTTTGCATATAATTGTTTCTCCTCCAATAGTTTGAGCACCCTCTCAACATGTAGAACATGATCCTTCCAAGACCTGCTGTAGATGAGTGTATCATTAAAAAATACTAGCACAAATTTTCTAAGGAATGGTTTGAAAATGGAATTCATCAACCCTTGAAATGTAGAAGGTGCATTGGTAATGCCAATAGGCATGACCAAGAATTCATAATGACCCTCCGGAGTTCGAAATGCTATTTTCAAAATATCTTCAGTCTTCAGTCTAATTTGATGATATCCTGAACGAAGATCCAACTTGGTAAAATAAATTGCTCCATGTAATTCATCCAATAATTCATCAATCGCAGGAATGGGAGATTTATCTTTAATAGTGAGCTTATTGAACTCCCTATAATCCGGACACATGTGCCATGATCCATCTTTCTTGTGCACCAATGCTATTGGAGCAAAGAAAGAACTTTGACTAGGTTGAATTATACCAGCCTCTAACATTTATGTAATCATACGTTCAATTTCGCTCTTTTGGACATAAGGATATCTGTAAGGCCTGATATTTGGAGGAACACTTCCTAGAATCAAATGAATAGCATGATCATGATCACGAATAGGTGGGAGTCCTTTTGGAGTTTCAAACACCTTGGAATGATTTTCCAAGAAGTTTTGGAGATCTGGAGAAATAGATGATTTTGATGTTGGAACTTCTGGTGAGCATAATTGTGCAATTATGCCCCATTGTTCTGTCTTTAGAATCTATGTCATGACATTAGAGATTATTATCTTTCCTGGCTTCCCTGCGATACCCCGTAATTCGATTTCCTTTCCTTCTGAAAAAAAAATTCAACAAAAGTTCCTGAAAATTAAAAGCTATTGTCCCCAAATATTGTAACCATTGTACTTGTTAGGTCCCTATATCACTAGTATAGTCCCTTATTATTGTTAGTGTAAACCCCTTATTGTTATTGTTGTACCCTTGTAACCCCCATTTTGTTATTATTGTGCCCTTAAATTATTATTGTTAGGTCGGCTAGGATTACATTGTGGCCCACTAGGATTACATTATGGCCCCATGGACTCCTATATAGAAAGGAGGGGTTTGTAATTGTATCATCCAAGAATTTTTCATTCATGTAATGTATTGGAGGTTTCCCCCTCGAAGTGGCTTATTTCTAAGGCGTTGATATCTCATTTCTTCTCTTTTTGGAGCTGGTTTCCCAAC
Source organism: Pinus albicaulis (assembly GCA_034641835.2). Lineage (NCBI taxonomy): Eukaryota > Viridiplantae > Streptophyta > Pinopsida > Pinales > Pinaceae > Pinus > Pinus albicaulis. The sequence continues at coordinate 660,265,042 of CM076570.1, forward strand.
ATTTGGTATCAGAGCTTTGGATTCTAGGGTTTCGTTGCTCCAAACAGGTCATCGTGGCATTTTCGCTATAAATTTTTTTCTAAGAAGTTTCAGAAGCTGAAATTTTTAGGGTGTGAATTCGAAATCCTGAGGACGATTTTCTAAAAATTTCAGAGCTTGGTTCACAATATTTTCTGAGATATGATCTGTGGAAGTTAGGTCTTGTTTCAGGCTCCTAAACAGGTCATCGTGGAATTTGCGCTATAAAGTTTTTTCTATTGAGGTTCAGAATCTGAAATTTTTATGGTGCGAAGCTGAAATCCAAAGGAAACTTTTCAAAAAAATTCAGAGCTTGGTTCGCAATATTTTTGGAGATATGATCTGTGGAAGGTAGTGCTTTTTCAGGCTCCCGAATTTCATCTCAAAAAGGTGATCGTGGGAAAATTTCAATAACTCTCTCTCTGAGCATCGGTTTGGAGTGCCGTAAAAATTGGTCACAAGTACACAGAATATAGTTCCGTGGCTATCAATTTCAGAGGCGAAGGACAAAAAATTGACACATGGAAAGTCGTACAAGTTCACTATACTGAACCAGTCCATAATTAGGTCATTGTGGGAGATTGGACATAACTTTGTCTTGGAGAATCCAAATCAAGTCAAACCCGTGGCATTCAAAATAGAATTCAGAGGGCTACTTCAGGGCTAAATTTCAGATATTGAAGAGCCACAATCACAGAGATAATACAAATTCAATATCGAGCTCCTCAAAAGCAAGTAAAAGGTGTGTATTTTTTTTTGAATTGCATAAGTCTTGTTTGAAGAATCAAGTTGAATTGATTGCAAGGGCATATTGTAGAATAGATATCAGTATTAGATTATAAAATGGCCCCTAAAAATAATTCAACACCCATTAAGCCTTTGGAAATCTCTACTATGACTCATGAAGACGAAGAATGGCAACATGACATATCAAAATTACAAGAGCAAGTGCAACAAATTTCGCTCTCGCAAAGAGCAACAAAAAATGACATGGAAGTTTTGAAGAAAGGCGTGGAAACTAAGATGGATGGTTTGAAGAAAGGTGTGGAATCTAAGATAGATGGCATGGAATCTAAGATTGATGGCATGGAGGCTGGCATGGAATCTAAGATGGATGACATGGAAGCTAAGATCGATGAGAAAATGGAAAACATGAAGAATGTTCTAAAAGAAGACATGGAAGGTTTGACAAATTTGATACAAGGAATGTTTCCTAATGGTGAAAAGATAGTAGAAGAACCTCATGATGAGAACAAAATAAATGTTAATAGTGATTTCATAAACTCTAATGTTGGCGGGAATAACCACCATATTCCAAAGATGGATATGAGGAAGTTTGATGGAAAGGATCCCGTAACATGGATACTACAGATGGAGCAATATTTTTATCTCCATAACATGAAAAACACACAAAAGGTACGCATTGAAACTTTACATTTAGAACACAATACATTTGTATGGTATCGATGGCTTTGCTCCCGTAAAAAAATTGTCACTTGGTCAATTTTTACGGAGGAAATGATAGCACATTATGAGGATACAAAGAGCAACACCTTCTTTATCCAATTGATAAATCTCAAACAAAAAGGTTTAGTGGGGCAGCACATTGAGGACTTCCAAAAATTGAATATAAGGGTAACTAATATTCCAGAGGAACACAGGATTGATCTCTTCTTAGGTACTCTAAAGGATAACATCCAACATGAAGTTCGTGTTTTGGAACATGATTCATTGGAGAAGGCATTCAGGTTGGCAAGAAAAGTTGAATGTAAAATTATGGTGACAAGGAAGCCTACCACTCAATTTTATAAAGAAGGAAGTGTTGCTACGCCTAGATTTCCACAACCTACAAGGTTGACACCACAACAATTGGAAGAAAAAAGAGAAAAAGGGCTTTGCTACAGTTGTGATAGCAAATACACTAAAGGTCATAAGTGTCTTGAGAAGAAATTATTTTACATAGATTGTGAAGAGGAAGAAGAAAATGAACAAGAAGAGGATATACACCAGGAACCAGCCCTAGAAGAGGAAGAAATGAGTCTGACCATATCGTGTAATGCATTGGTAGGAATTACCACTCCTCAAACTCTCAAGATAGAAGGACATATCAAGAAGAAAAAGGTAATAGTGTTGATTGATTCGGGTAGCACCCATAATTTTATTCATTGTAAGGTAGCCAAGGAATTAAATTGTTTCCTATACCCAGCACCAGAATGTCAAGTGATGGTTGCAAATGGAGGAACTATAAATTGCTATGGGAAATGCCATAATATCAAGCTAACCATGGGGGAATATGTATTGACTAGTCCAATGCTTTCCATTCCTATGGGAGGTGTTGATGTTGTACTAGGAGTACAATGGTTACAATCTTTGGGGACGGTAGCTTTTAATTTTCAAGAACTTTTCTTGAAATGTTTTTCAGAAGGAAAGGAAGTCGAATTACGGGGTATTGCGGGGAAGCCAGGAAGGATAATAAGCTCTAATGTCATGACAAAGCTTCTAAAGAAAGAACAGCGAGGCGTAATTGCACAATTATGCTCACAAGAAGTTCCAACATCAAAATCATCTATTTCTGCAGATCTCCAACAAGTCTTGGACAATCATTCCAAGGTGTTTGAAACTCCCAAAGGACTCCCACCTATTCGTGATCATGATCATGCTATTCATTTGATTCTAGGAAGTGTTCCTCCAAACATCAAGACTTATAGATATCTTTATGTCCAAAAGAGAGAAATTGAACGTATGATTGCAGAAATGTTAGAGGCGGGTATAATTCAACCTAGTCAAGTTCTTTCTCTGCTCCTGTAGTATTGGTACACAAGAAGGATGGATCATGGCACATGTGTCCGGATTATAGGGAGCTCAATAAGCTCACCATTAAAGATAAATTTCCCATTCCTATGATTGATGAATTATTGGATGAATTACATGGAGCAATTTATTTTACCAAGTTGGATCTTCGTTCGGGATATCATCAAATTAGAATGAAGACTGAAGATATTCCAAAAATAGCATTTCGAACTCATGAGGGTCATTATGAATTTTTGGTCATGCCTTTTGGCCTTACCAATGCACCTTCTACATTTCAAGGGTTGATGAATTCATTTTCAAACCCTTCCTTAGAAAATTTGTGCTAGTATTTTTTGATGATATACTAATCTACAGCAGGTCTTGGAAGGATCATGTTGAACATGTTGACAGGGTGCTCAAACTATTGCAGGAGAAACAGTTATATGCAAAAACATCCAAATGTTTCTTTGGAGTACAAGAGGTGGAATATATGGGTCATATTGTATCTCACGAGGGTGTTAAAGTAGACCCTAACAAAATTAAAGCCATTAAGGAATGGAAAGTCCCCACAACCATAAAGCAATTGTGAAGATTTCTCGGGTTAACAGGGTATTATCGCAAGTTTGTTAAGAATTACGGGAGAATAGCAACACCTCTAACAACATTATTCAAGAAAGATGCATTTTCATGGACTCCTGAAGCAACTAAGGCTTTTGAACATCTTAAGGAGGCAATGTTCCTAGCGCCTGTCTTAGCTACGCCAGACTTCACAAAAACATTTATTTTGGAATGTGATGCCTCACGAAATGGAATTGGTGTTGTTTTAATGCAGGAAGGAAGACCCATTGCTTTTGAAAGTCGTCCAATCAAAGGAAAGTATTTACAGAAACCTAATTATGAGAAGGAAATGTTAGCAATACTGCATGCACTAAAGAAATGGTGAACTTACCTAATGGGAAGACACTTCAAGGTAAAAACTGATCATGATAGTCTTAAACACTTTTTGGAACAAAGACTATCTTGAGAAGAGCAGCAAAAATGGGTCACAAAGATGTTGGGTTATGACTTTGAAATAATCTACAAAAAAGGAAAGCTTAATGTTGTTACAAATGCACTCTCAAGAAAGAATGAAGAGGTGGAAGCATTGCTTTGTGCCATTTCTATTATCCAACCAGATTGGATAACCGAAGCAAGAGATGAATGGAAAGAGGAAAAAGATGTGTGGACACTCATTCAAAAGTTGCAGCAAGATCCTAGTACATCTGATACATTTAGTTGGAAAAATGATTCCTTATGGTACAAAGATCGCTTATATCTTTGTAAGAATTCCCAACTAAAACAAAATATTCTTCTGGAATTGCACACTTCTCCTTTAGGAGGACACTCAGGATTTTTAAAAACTTACCATAGGGTGAAGAAAGAATTTTTTTGGGATGGCCTTAAATTTGATATTCAAAAGTTTGTGGCGGAATGTTTGGTTTGCCAGCAGAATAAAGTTAAGACAATTAAGACCCGGGACTTCTACAACCTTTATCCATTCCAAGTCAACGTTGGGAGGAGATTTCAATGGATTTTATCACAGGTTTACCTAAGTCCAAAGGAAAGAATGTCATCATGGTGGTAGTTGATAGACTTACCAAGTATGCACACTTTTGTGCATTATCTCATCCATTTAAAGCAAGTACGGTTGCTACTACATTTATGGACAGAATTCAAAAGCTACATGGAAGCCCAAGGGTTATTGTGAGCGACAGAGATCCCATCTTTACTGGAAATTTTTGGACGGAGTTGTTTTCTTGTTTGGGTACTCAATTAGCTCATAGTTCATCTTATCATCCTCAATCTGATGGTCAAACTGAGATAGTAAATAAATGTTTGGAAGGATATCTTCGTTGTTTTGTATCTGATAAACAAACACAATGGGTCGAGTGGTTACCTCTTGCTGAATGGTGGTATAACACTTCCTTCCATACTGCAGCAAAAATGACCCCATTTATGGCACTTTATGGATATCATCCACCATCCATCACATCATATTTAAGAGAAAATTCTAAGGTTCAAGCATTGGAAGATCACATCGAGCATCAGCAAGAAGTTCTCCAACTCTTAAAGGATAACCTGAATTTGGCACAAAATCGAATGAAACAACAGGCAGATCAACATCGTAGCGAGAGAAGTTTTGATGTAGGAGATTGGGTATTTTTACGGCTACAACCATACAAACAATGTCCCTCAAGCAAGCAAAGAAGGATAATAAATTATCGCCAAAGTACTATGGTCCTTACAAGGTGTTGCAAAAGATTGGTACTATGGCATACAAATTGGAGCTTCCTGCTTCTTCGCGAGTACATCTGGTTTTCCATGTTTCATGCTTAAAGAAGGTTATAGGTGAAAATCTTCCAGTTCAAACAGTATTGCCAGAACTTGATGGGGAAGGGAAAATCATATTGGAACCTGAAGCAGTCATGGAAAAAAGAACTCGACAACTACGGAATCGATCAATTTCGGAGTATCTCATCAAGTGGAAGAACTTACCCACTGAAGATTCTACATGGGAGGATGAGAAATTTATACAGAAGCACCCGGAGCTACTCAAGTGTTGAGGACAACACTTTTTTGAAGGAGAGGGGCATGTTAGGTCCCTATATCACTAGTATAGCCCCTTATTATTGTTAGTGTAAACCCCTTATTGTAATTATTGTACCCTTGTAACCCCCATTTTGTTATTATTGTGCCCTTAAATTATTATTGTTAGGTCGGCTAGGATTACATTGTGGCCCACTAGGATTACATTATGGCCCCATGGACTCCTATATATAGAAAGGAGGTTTTGTAAATTGTATCATCCAATAATTGTTCATTCATGTAATGTATTGGAGGTTGCCCCCTCGAAGTGGCTTATTTCTAAGGCATTGATATCTCATTTCTTCTCTTTTTGGAGCTGGTTTCCCAACAGTACTCCTAGTACAACATCATCACTTCTCATTGGGATGGAAAGCATTTGTCTATTCAATACATATCCCCCCATGGCTAGCTTGATATTATGGCATTTTCCAGAGAAATTTATAGTTCCTCCATTTTCAACCATCACCTGACATTCTGGTGCTGGGTATAGGAATAAATTCAATTCCGTGGCTACCTTACAATCAATAAAATTATGGTTACTACCCGAATCAATCAACACTATTACCTTTTTCTTCTTGATATGTCCTTCTATCTTGATATTTTGAGGAGTGGTAATTCCTTCCAATGCATTACAAGATATGGTCGGACTCATTTCTTCTTCTTCTAGGGTTTCTTCCTGGTGTATATCCTCTACTTTTGAATCTTCTTCTTCATTTTCTTCCTCCTCTTCACAATCTATGTAAAATAATTTCTTCTCAGTGCACTTATGACCTTTAGTGTATTTGCTATGACAACTGTAGCAAAGCCCTTTTGCTCTTTTTTCTTCCAATTTTTGTGGTATCAACCTTGTAGGTTGTGGAAGTCTAGGAGTAGCAACACTTCCATCTTTATAGATGTGAGTGGTAGGCTTCCTTGTCGCCATAATTTTACATTCAATTTTTCTTGCCAACTTGAATGCCTTCTCCAATGAATCAAGTTCCCAAGCTCTGAACTTCACGTTGGATGTGCTTATCCTTTAAAGTCCCTATAAAGACATTAATCTGTGTTCCTATGGAATATCGATTACCCATATATTCACTTTGGAAGTCCTCGATGTGCTCCACCACTAAACCCTTTGTTTGAGATTTATCAATTGGATAAGAACGATATTTGCTCTTTGTATCCTCATAATTTTCTATCATTTCCTCTAGTAAAAATTATTGAAGTGACAATTTTTACGGAAAAAAATACATCGTTACCATACAAATGTATTTTGTTCTAAATGTAAAGTTGCAATGCATACCTTTTGTGTGTTTTGCACATTATTGAGATCAAAATATTTCTCCATCTATAGTATCCATGTTACGGGGTCCTTGCCATCAAACTTCCTCATATCCATCTTTGGAATATGGTGGTTCTTCCATCCAACACTAGAGTTTATGAAATCACGATTAAAATTTATTTTGTTCTCATCATGAGTTTCCTCTACTATCTTTTCGCCATTATGAAACATTTCTTGTATCAACTTTTCCAAACCTTCGATGTCTACTTTTAGATCATTCTTCATTTTTTCCATGTTGTCTTTCATTTTTTCATCGATCTTAGCTTCCATGTCATCCATCTTAGCTTCCATGCCCACTTCCATGCCATCCATCTTAGCTTCCAAACCATTCATCTTAGATTCCACACCTTTCTTCAAACCATCCATCTTAGTTTCCACGCCTTTATTCAAAACTTCCATTTCATTTTTTGTTGCTTTTTACGATAGAAAAATTTGTTGCACTTGCTCTTGTAATTTTGATATCTCATGTTGTGTTTCTTCGTTTTAATGAGTCATAGTAGAGCCTTATGAAGGCTTAATGGGTGTTGAATTATTTTTAGGGGGCATTTTAGAACCCAATGTTGATATCTATTCTTCAATATGCCCTTGGAATAAATTCAAACTAATTTTTTTTCAAACGAGACTTATGTAATTCGAAAAAAATACACACCTTTTTCTTGCTTTTGAGGATCTCAATATTGAAACTGAATTATCTCTATGATTTCGGATCTTAAATATCTGAAATTTGGCCCTGAGGTAGCCCTCTGAGTCTTCTTTAGAATTCCACATTTCTGACTTGATTTGGATTCTTCAAGACAAAGTTATGTCCAATCTCCCACAATGACCTAATTATGGACTAGTTCAGTAGAGAAATTTTTTAGGACTTTCCACGTGTCACTGTTTGCTCCTTTGGCTTTGAAATTGATAGACAGGAAACTACAGTCCATGCAATTCCAACCACTTTTTACAGAATTACAATCTGATGCTCAGAGAGAGAGTTATGAAGATTTTCCCATGATCACCTCTTTGAGATGAAATTCGGGAGCCTAAAAAATACCTAACTTCCACATATCATATCTCCGAAAATATTGTGAACCAAGCTCTGAAATTTTGCGACAATTTTCCTCAGGACTTCCTCTTCGTGATCTAAAAATTTAAGCTTCTGAACCTTCATAGAAAACAAATTATAGTGAAAATTCCACAATGGCGTGTTTGGTGCAGCGAAACCCTAGAATCCAAAGCTCTGATACCAAATGTTGTGAAACCAGCTCCAAAAATAGAAGAAAAGAGATATCAACACCTTAGAAATAAGCCACTTCGAGGGGGAAACCTCTAATACATTACATGAATGAAAAATTATTGGATGATACAAATGACAAAGCCTCCTTTCTATATATAGGAGTCCATGGGGCCACAATGTAATCCTAGCCGACCTAAAATAATAATTTAAGGGAACAATAATAACAATATGGGGGTTAAAATGGTACAACAATAACAATAAGGCGGTCACACTAACAAAAATAAGGAACTATACTAGTAATATAAGGACCTAACAAGTTCTCAGCGAATAACTGTGCAAATTTCAAATCATGTCCATCAAACTTCTTAAGGGATGGCAACCACCCTACCACCTTCATTATTTGGAAGCCTCTTTTATACGCATGAAAATTCTTAACTTCTCCAACTGACCCTAGTTCAAATCTTACTGCCGACATACTTTCCACTAGAGACTCCCACTCACAATATGTTATGTTGCCTATCCCTTAGACTTACACTTCAGTTTCGTCAACCTGTCTCAATACCGAAAGCACAATCACCCATGAAAGCCCGCATGAAACAATATATATAACTTTCCTTTTATCATTACCATTGAATTTCAATTTGCCGAATTATTCCATTTACATCACCCTTCGAGCCAATTAGCAACGATAGAAATTGTGCAGGCATCTAGTCATGATGAGATTGAGGTCATGGAAAATAATTTATTTTGATCGAGGGTGATTGAAAAATGACAGGTCCAGTAGAGATAATCACGCGAAAAGTATTCACATGATAACTAACACTAGGAAATAACATCACTGATACTCTGGCTATGGGTTAATAAGAGGCATGGGAAAAGCTTTCAATTGATTCAATTAACATGTATGATGGTGACAACAAGGAAACAAAACATGTGCTTCCTCATGATGACTGTGGCTTATCGGATTAGTAATTGAAAATATCAACATTATACATGTAAAGTATATGATAAGTTAGAGATATGTGAGTTTAAATTTTTAATGTAGTGTTCTTTCTAGCTTTGGAATATAAATAACTGCCAAAATCTTAATAATATATTAAGTAACATGTTCCTAATCAAAAAATATAAACAATACATATGGCATAGACCAAGAAAGGTCACATATCATAAAGAAAAACCAATGATATTAATCAATGGAGTGCACGATAAAAATTATTGCATAGAGCCATTGTCTGTACTACACGCCCTACCTGTACTACATAGTCTACCCACATTGCATAAGTTGCATGCATTGTATCAGAAGTAAAAAAAGGACGATGCTAGAGTTATTCAAATCATTCAAAATCATTTTTGTCAAACTGGATCTACAAATTTAGCTTTGGTGATGACTGTTCACTTCGAAGTGTTGCCCAAGATGTTGCTTGTGCATGTTGAGTGTTTTAAAAAAACACACAAGTGTTGTTAACTTTCAAATTAGGGGGGGGAAAATAATAGGGAATAATATCAATTTTTAGAGTAGGAGGGTATCAATTTTAGGAAGATAAATATGTGCATAAATAAATAAATTTACCATAAAGAAGGGAAACATAGAACAAGGATAGGGAGAATAGAGAACAGGAAGTGTAAATGCAAATAATACAAAGGGGAAGACAAAAATGAGACGGGGTTAATTTTCAAGGTAGAATGGGAAAGAAATAAGTGGGAAACAGTGTCAAGCAGAGTTCTCTCTGTTAGAGTCGGTATCTTCATCCCTCTGTCAGAGATCAAATTTCTCTTGTTGCATTTCATTTTAGGTGTCTCACTCAGTTCAGTCAGCTGCATTCCATTAGGAGCATGGATCATCTAACGGTAGGATCTTGTCACTCATATCCCTCATGTCTTGTACTTGCTGGCCTATTTTTGTTCATTAAAATCATGTACAGTCATGTTTGGTCTCCTAGTTGGCAAAGAGTCATTTTAGAGGTTTTAGTCTCATTAGGTCTAGGGTTTTATTAATTAGGTCTCAAAATGCCTAATAATGGTCAGCAGAGACATGAGGAAGCTTCAAATAAGGTTTCAGTGGAAAAATTTCATCATCATAATGCTTGATAATAATTTTTCTTCAAAACTCTGTTTTGAAGAAAAATCAGTCTATTTCATCTTTATGTAATAAATGCAATGTAAATTTTCAAGTTTTTTAGTTGTAATAATGCTCCATTCGCAACCCTGGTCGCCTTTTCCAAAGCTCCATGCCATCTATTCCTTGCAAGACAGATAAAAGTTCATCATTCAGTCCAAAAGCCAAAAGCAAGAAAAACAGAGTTCTTTTGAAAAAAAAATGTCAAGTTTTCAACATTACAAAGTGGGTTTTCAAATAGAAAAAATCAAAATCTTTGGCATAAAAGATATTTTCATGTTTCAAAGATTCATTTGCATGCCAAGAGACAGCAGTGAGCCAAGAAAAATCGTGGAGGAGCGAAGAAAGAAATTGGGAGGTCGAACTGTGTGTAAATTGCTGAGCATGACGCACTGGGCAGGTGTCGCGACACATCAGAGGTGCACGGCGCATCGAGCAAGCTTCCTATGTGTAATTTTGAACCAGCGCGGCGTATTGGAGGGGCACGACGCACTGGGTTGGTTGCACGGCACATTGTTCCGGAACACAAAAATTTGGCCATTCCTCTCAAACATCAAATTTGCACGGTTGCTCCTTGTTCGAGTAAGTCAAAGCCACTCCTCTATTGCTCATAACTCGTGCTTGGTGTTGATTATGAGAATTTGAATACAAAAACTAAACCCTATTATCTTGTTGAGAAGTTGATTCCTTAAGGTTTTGAAACTTGTTTTGGGCCAAATACTTTCATTCCTCACCTTGTTTTTCCTCCCCCTCACTGTTATCTTATCACTACAGTCCATCCCCTATCCTCTTACATCCCTAAATTCACTCATTCCTAAGCCTATTTCCCTATCGCTAAGTCATTTCATTTCCTATCATTCTCATTTTCCCATCCCACTTGTAAAATTTCCCAAACCCCAAGTTTTCCCAAGAAGTTAAGTGGCTGTCCTTACACTTCAAATATCACATGATTAAAGTTCATTGTCCCCACTGCCCTATTTTTCCACAGTCCCTCCCATACTACCATACATTTGGCACTAAAACAAAAGCACCAAAATTCTCATTTTCATCTATCCAATTCAACATATACCTTGCATAGACCTTGGACATCATGGAGACAGATACTGATACATCCTATGACTGAGACAGTGATTCCACCACTGAACTACATGCACCTAGAAGGCCTCATAAGGGTGGCAGACATGTGAGAGAGGAGCCCACCTCATTGGCTGAATTGCAAGCTTGTCCACTTGCCATAGCATGTTTTCAACAATAGTCATGTTATCAATTTTGTGAAATGATTGCTAGGATCCATTATCATCAGGAGTTGGCTCATTTGTTTGTATTGCATTTATATGATGGTCAGGTCACCCTTGCCGAAGTAACATTCACTTTAACACCGGAAACTATTTCTCAAGCAACCAGAATACCAAATGTTGGTGAACAATGGAACAAAAGGCATCAGGTGGACAGAGTGCATTATGAACCATATATCAGGCCTAGCTTTGTGAAACAACTCAGCAGAGTGTTTCCTTTCTGGTTCCTAAACGATTCCTATGCGCCTTTGATGAAACTCATTATCAGATATTTCAGTTGTGAGGGCCGGTTTTCACGCCTCTATGCCTATCATATCAGGTTATTGATGCATTTCACCAGGGTGAGGATGATGAACCTCCCTTATTTCATGTGCCGGAACATCGAGAGAATGACCACTCTCGTGCAAAGGAAAACTCCTGAGCAGCAATACAACAGTATTTATCACTATGCACTCATTAAGATCGTGGTTATGCATCAGCTCAGCTTGCGGGGTATTTCATGGGAGGATTTAATTTCTAATGTTTTCTTCACATCTCCTTAGGTTCCTCCAGAGGTTGTTCATGATGCAGGTGAACCTTCATATCAACATGGAGGTCAGGAGACAGAGACTACTAGTGTGCCGATGTATGTCACTTATCAAAGAGGCACTAGAGGAATATTTGCAGCAGTCCGGCGAGTATTATCTCTACCTGGGGTGGAAGGGATCTCGCTTCCGTCATCAGAAGCATAGGTACAGGTACAGGACAAAGGAAAGAGGCCCATGTAGGATGAGGGGCCTTAAGGAGGCCAAGATACAGGTTTCATACTCATTGATGAGGATTTGAGCTCTCCAAGCTCAAATTTAAGAGAGACTATTCAGGAGTAGAAGACGGAGATAGACACTTTGACCGTCATATTGAAAAGATCCCAATGGATTATAAAATACCTTGAGCAGTGAAACAAATAGTTGGAATATCATAAAACAATCATGGAGTTGCAAAACATCCATGAAGACCGGCAAGCTGCCCAAAGAAGTCAAATCGAGATGACATCCATTGAGCGAGAGATTGAGGCTGATAGAGAGACTTGGCTTGAGAGGGTCAATATTCATCTGGAGAAGTTATTGGAGAAAGCCAAAAATTAAAATAACATGCTCAGGCACATGAAGAATCATTATTGGGCGAGGAATCATGTTTGCAAGGCACGAATCAAGATCTTGAAGGCAAAGCTAAAGAGAGCATTAAAGCGTCGCAAAAGGAATGATAGACTCCAAATTTTGGCCGAAGCTTCTTTGGATAAGCATAGTGCTTGATAGTGGAAATTCGGCCCAAATTTCAAGAAATTTGGGAAACATTTTGTCAATTTTGAATTTTTTGGCTTTAACACAGATTTTCCTGCCCGACGCGTCGCGCCACTTGGCGTGCGCTTATAATTGGCAGCTCCTATTGAAGAAAAATTTGTATTTCTAGATTTTTCATCAAAATATATGCATGCCTACCCATTACCTAAATATTTTGACAAGTTTTGGGTTTCCTGAAGGGTCAAAAACACCCTAAAAATGACCTTTCTGCCCTCTTTTGGACACACATGAAGCAGTGTTGGGAAAACTCATTTTTGGAGGGGAAAATGGCAACCAAATTCAGAAATTATACTTGGGTTGGAAATTAGACAGGTAGAGCTTTCCAACGAGCTATCCTGTGCTCAATTTGGACTCCGGGAAGGCCCTAAAAATCAGCTCTAACGTCGCGCGACGCATAGAGATTTCAGGCGCGGCGCATTGGGAATTTTGGCCTAGTTTTCACTCAGTAACTCAGTTTTTCGCCTAGTTTTGGCCAGTTAGACGTTTTTATCTCCAAATGTAAAGCTTTTGATGTAAATTGATGTAATTTCATGGTTTTTATGTAATTTTGACTAATTTTCACTCATGTAAGTAGATTCATTCACCAAAAAGTGAATTGTAACTGAATGAATCAGTTTCCTATCTTATAGAGGCAAGTTGTTCCACTGCCTATTTTCCAGTTCTTAGTTTAGATCTTGTTGAAAAAACTCCTAAAATAGTGAGCTTGACCCCTAGAGGCATGGGGATGAGTTAGGCTTGTCTATATCTTGTATTTCTTCAGTCATTTTCAGGGTTGGACACTTGGGATTGCTTTGAGCTCCATTGTACATTTCATCTCTACATTTTGGCAAAGGAATAGACCATGGTTTGCAGCACTCTTTGGGATCCATGCGGCTCTATGTTTTTATGGTGTGTTTCTCTCTATGATTGTAATTTTACTGATGTTTCATGTGTATCATTTCCCTTCTCCTTTCTTCTTAAGTTAAACAAACAAGTATTAAAGGTGGAATTCATTAGATTTGCAGTGCTCTACCTTGATTTTTGTTTAATTTTCCATGTTTTCAACTGTCTGAAGAGGATTCTTAAAACCATCTTTCCCTCTTCAACTCCTCCCCGGTCTGAGCTATCCATTTCATTCAATTTGAAGCATCAAAACAATTGCCTTTCTTGCCCCATTCATCCCTCTGCAAAACTGATCATTTCCCAGACCCAAAATCTGCCCTTCCCTTTGATTCCAACAAAAATCCTTAAAATCAAATCAAACCCTTTTACATATATACCTAGCCTAAAATTAGCCTTTATTTCAAGTCATCTCAAGCCTCATTGATTATTTTTGCTGAGATTGACTTGGAGAGAGCCCTCTCCTGATCTGGTAGGGCTAGCTACCAGATTAAGTGTGGTTTGATGTTACCCTAGACTCTGCCTTCTTCAGCCCGAGGTAGATTTAGGAAATAACATAGTGGCGACCATACAGGGGAAAAAATGGTTTTCTTGTTAGTGTTATTCATTTGATAAGCTACAGACGGAGCCTGACGTTATGCCAGGTAGCCTTCGAAACGCTCTTGCTTTGCATTAGCGAAAGTAGATGAATGCTACTTCAGTCAATATCCGGTCTAGTTTATGAACTGAACATCTGGTTTCCTCAGTAAGATCTAATCAAGTTCAGATCTGATTGTTGATGGTGGACAATGATCAGACACCGCAAGGATGAAATAATTCACCCGGCGACTCCAGTGTCGAAGAATCCTAAGGTTCAGAATTTTTATGGCGACTCTACTCTTCAAGAATCAGTAGCCTGAGGAATTTCTTGGTGAATTAATTGTTATCAAAATGGTTTAGCTGGATTGAAGGTATGCTCCCATGAGCCGAGATCACATTCCAGGTTTTCCAAATAAAATTCCTAATGTAGATTGGCAAAGGAATTTGCCTACGTTTAAAGATGATGATAGGAAGGATGCTGCTTTACATCTGGTTAGATTTCACATACATATCCGCAAGTTGAAGGTTGATTTTCCTGAAGATTTCTTGATGAAGATATTCATGGCCACTCTGGAAGGTGAAGCCCAATCTTGGTATGAAAGTTTGCCGCCTTCTTGTATTTACTGTTTAAAGGATTTTCATACCATGTTGTTTGAAAGGTATAAAGAATCTTATCCATCTTTAACTTTAGTTCAGAACTGTTGTAGCCATGTTCATAGTTTTATTGAAAATCTTGAAAATTTTTATGAAGATGATGACTTCATGGACGATGAGATCATGGAGGCTCTGTACGAAAATCCATTTCAGCCGCATAAAGAGAACTTAGAAGATACCCATCAAGATGCTCAAGAAATTTTGCAGCAGGATCAAGATCTTAGTACAATGGAAAATGATGAAAGAGAAGGTTTTATTTCAGATCCGTCCATAGAAGAAGACAATATGCAGGAAAGTCAAGTTTCAATTTCAGAATGTGATAAAGTCAAGTCAGCTATTTCAGATCTAGATTCAGATCGTGATGATCAAGAATACCTTGTGCTGAATCCCATGAAGGAGAGCTCTGTTGTTGAGATCATCTGGAATGAAGAAGACAGATTTATTGATCTAAATGTTCTCATTTCATTAGAACAAAGCCTTCATGAGGAGGTAATCCAGTCAGTTCATGAAAAACAAGATGAGATATTTGTTCAAGTAAGTGAAAAATATTCTTTCAATAACTCAGTGATAAATGATAATTTGATTGCCATGTCATATGAAGATGATCAAAAATGTTTTCAAATTTCAAAAGATCAAGGAATTAAAGACTGTCATTCAGGTTTTTCATGTTTTAAAATTTTATTTCATGAAGACAATAACTGTTTGAGTAAAAGAAAACAAAAAGTATTATCTCCTCTGTCTGAAGATGAGATAGATCAAATCCTGAAAGGTCATGTTACAGCCCAAGCTAAAGCAGATTTGCAGTGTGCACATGGTCAAGAAAGTGTTGGTGAAACTTCTTCCTCTTTTGAAAATTATGATGGTCTTGTAATTATCTTTATATATCAGCAAACAGATAATATTTTCTTTCATGAAGATGATAAGGCTGTCATGTTTGATAATCTTGAAGATTGTTTTCTGTTTAAGAATGACCTAGACCATGAAGTTGAGGAATATGAGCTTGAGAGAGACAATATGCCAGAATTTCTCATGGTCAAGGAGCTTACAGCTAAAACTCAGATGGCAGAAGCTTCTACCTCTTTGTGCCTTCCTATCACTCAGCAATCAATTGTTCTTTCAGATCAGAATGAAGGGAGTACTTGTATTTTTGCTGCTAGATCTCAAGACCAACTATTGCTTTAGGATTTTCAAGATCCCTTTAGCATTATTTTGCAAGCATAAGAAAAGACAAATGTTGTCTGGTTCATTATCATAAGCCTTGGTTTCAGTGGTTATTGTGATTTGCCTACACGTACATCCTTCTACCCGCTCGAGAAAAGTGAGATCAGAATCTTGGTATGTAGCCATCTGCTGGATTGGTTACATTGGAATGCTCACTACACATGATTGTACATATTCCATTAGTAGGCAATTGGTTTTCATCATGATTTTAAGCCCTCAAATATTGATGGAATGCTTCCATTAAAAAGCTTTGTAAGTACTATTTTCAGTTAAGTAGGTCTTGTGTCATTTTTGTCAGTTTCAATATAGTTTTATAGCAAGTGTGTGCTGTCATCATTCTTTCAGTTTGGGGCCCGAGGTGAAGGCTATAACTCTGAAGATTGATTTCAGCTTTGGTTTGAGTTTGTTGAGTCAGGTCTTTCAGTCATTTTTGGTTTCGAAATTGAGTCAATTTGAGTCAATTTTCAGTCAGTAAAATGAGTCAAGAGTCTTTTGTTGGTTTGTCGAAGTTATTGACTCCATAGCCCAATGGATGAAGGCACTGCCTACTCTCCCAGAAATCTATAGTTCTTCGCACCTCCAAGGAGTTATCATCCCCATTGGAGCCAATGTTAGATTCGGTATCTTCATCCCTTTGTCAGAGATCAAATTTCTCTTGTTGCATTTAATTTTAGGTGTCTCACTCAGTTCAGTCAGTTGCATTCCATTAGGAGCATGGATAATCTGACGGTAGGATCTTGTCACTCATATCCCTCATGTATTGTACCTGCTGGCCTATTTCTGTTCATTAAAATCATGTACAGTCATGTTTGGTCTCCTAGTTGGCAAAGAGTCATTTTAGAGGTTTTAGTCTCATTAGGTCTAGGGTTTTATTAATCAGGTCTCAAAATTCCTAATAATGGTCAGCATACACATGAGGAAGCTTCAAATAAGGTTTCAGTGCAAAAATTTCATCATCATAATGCTTGATAATAATTTTTCTTCAAAACTCTGTTTTGAAGAAAAATCAGTCTATTTCATCTTTATGTAATAAATGCAATGTAAATTTTCAAGTTTTTCAGTTGTAATAATGCTCCATTCGCAACCCTGGTTGCCTTTGCCAAAGCTCCATGCCATCTATTCCCTGCAAGATAGATAAAAGTTCATCATTCAGTCCAAAAGCCAAAAGCAAGCAAAACAGATTTCTTTTGAAAAAAAAAATGTCAAGTTTTCAACATTACAAAGTGGGTTTTCAAATAGAAAAAATCAAAATATTTGGCATAAAAGATATTTTCATGTTTCAAAGATTCATTTGCATCCAAAGAGACAGCAGTGAGCCAAGAAAAATTGTGGAGGAGTGAAGAAAGAAATTGGGAGGTCGAACTGTGTGTAAATTGCTGAGCACGACGCACTGGGCAGGTGTCGCGACACATCAGAGGTGCGCGGCACATCGGGCAAGCTGCCTATGTGTGATTTTGAACCAGCGCGGCACATTGGAGGGGCGCAGCGCACTGGGTTGGTTGCGTGCCGCATTGGGCTGGAACACAAAAAAATTTCCATTCCTCTCAAACATCAAATTTTCTCGGTTGCTCCTTGTTCGAGTAAGTCAAAGCCACTCCTCTATTGCTCATAAATCGTGCTTGGTGTTGATTATGAGATTGATTATGAGAATTTGAATACAAAAACTAAACCCTATTATCTTGTTGAGAATATGATTCCTTAAGGTTTTGAAACTTGTTTTGGGCCAAATACTTTCATTCCTCACCTTGTTTTTCCTCCCCCTCACTGTTATCTTATCACTACAGTCCATCCCCTATCCTCTTACATCCCTAAAGTCACTCATTCCTAAGCCTATTTCCCTATCCCTAAGTCATTTCATTTCCTATCATTCTCATTTTCCCATCCCACTTGTAAAATTTCCCAAACCCCCAGTTTTCCCAAGAAGTTAAGTGGTTGTCCTTACACTTCAAATATCACTTGATTAAAGTTCATTGTCCCCACTGCCCTATTTTTCCACAGTCCCTCCCATACTACCATACATTTGGCACTAAAACAAAAGCACCAAAATTCTCATTTTCATCTATCCAATTCAACATAGACCTTGCATAGACCTTGGACAACATGGAGACAGATACTGATACATCCTATGACCGAGAAAGTGATTCCACCACTAAACTACATGCACCTAGAAGGCCTCATAAGGGTGGCAGACATGTGAGAGAGGAGCCCACCTCATTGGCTGAATTGCAAGCTTGTCCACTTGCCATAGCATGTTTTCAACAGTAGTCATGTTATCAATTTTGTGAAATGATTGCTAGGATCCATTATCATCAGGAGTTGGATCATTTGTTTGTATTGCATTTACATGATGGTCAGGTCACCCTTGCTGATGTAACATTCACTTTAACACCGGAAACTATTTCTCAAGCAACCAGAATACCAAATGTTGGTGAAAAATGGAACAAAAGACATCAGGTGGACAGAGTGCATTATGAACCATATATCAGGCCTAGCTTTGTGAAACAACTCAGCAGAGTGTTTCCTTTCTGATTCCTAAAGGATTCCTATGCGCCTATGATGAAACTCATTATCATATATTTCAGTTGTGAGGGCCGGTTTTCACGCCTCTATGCCTATCATATCAGGTTATTGATGCATTTCACCAGGGTGAGGATGATGAACCTCCCTTATTTCATGTGTTGGAACATCAAGAGAATGACCACTCTCATGCAAAGGAAAACTCTGAGCAGCAGTACAACATTATTTATCACTATGCACTCATTAAGATCGTGGTTATGCATCAACTCGGCTTGTGGGGTATTTCATGGGAGGATTTAATTTCTAATTTTTTCTTCATAGCTCCTTAGGTTCCTTCAGAGGTTTTTCATGATGTAGGTGAACCTTCATATCAGCATGGAGGTTAGGAGACAGAGACTACTAGTGTGCCGATGTATGTCACTTATCAGAGAGGCACTAGAGGATTATTTGCAGCAGCCCGACGAGTATTATCTCCACCTGGGGTGGAAGGGGTCTCGCTTCCATCATCAGCAGCACAGGTACAGGTATAGGACAGAGGTAAGAGGCCCATGTAGGATGAGGGGCCTTCAGGAGACCAAGATACAGGTTTCATACTCATTGATGAGGATTTGAGCTCTCCAAGCTCAAAGTTGAGAGAGACTATTCAGGAGCAGAAGGCGGAGATAGACACTTTGAACATAAAATTGCAAAGAGACCAATGGATTATAAAATACCTTGAGCAGAGAAACAAACAGTTGGAATATCAGCAAACAATCATGGAGTTGCAAAACATCCGTGAAGACTGGCAAGCTGCCCAAAGAAGTCAAATCGAGATGACATCCATTGAGTGAGAGATTGAGGCTGATAGAGAGACTTGGCTTGAGAGGGTCAATATTCATCTGGAGAAGCTGTTGGAGAAGGCCAACAAGGAAAAGAACATGCTCAGGCACATGAAGAATAATTATTTGGCGAGGAATCATGTTTGCAAGGTGCGAATCAAGATCCTGAAGGCAAAGCTAAAGAGAGCATTAAAGCATCGCAAAAGGCATGATAGACTCCAAATTTAGGCTGAGGCTTCTTTGGCTTAGCATAGAAGTTGATGGTGGACATTCGGCCCAAATTTCAAGAAATTTGGGAAACATTTTGTTAATTTTGATTTTTTTGGCCTTAACACAAATTTTCCTACCCGACGCGTCGCGCCACTTGGCGCGCGCTTATAATTGGCAGCTCCTCTTGAAGAAAAATTTGTATTTATGGATTTTTCATCAAAATTTATGCATGCCTACCCATTACCTAAATATTTTGACAAGTTTTGGGTTACCTTAAGGGTCAAAAACACCCTAAAAATGACCTTTCTGCCCTCTTTTGGACACACAGGAAGCAGTGTTGGGAAAACTCATTTTTGGAGGGGAAAATGGCAACCAAATTTAGAAATTCCACTTGGGTTGGAAATTATACAGGTAGATATTTCCAACGTGCTATCTTGCTCTCAATTTGGACTCTAGGAAGGCCCTCAAAATCAGCTCCAAAGTGGCGTGACGCATAGAGATTTCAGGCGCGGCGCATTGGGAATTTTGGCCTAGTTTTCACTCAGTAACTCAGTTTTTCGCCTAGCTTTGGCCAGTTTGACTTTTTTATCTCCAAATTTAAATATCTTTATGTAAATTGATGTAATTTCATGTTTTTTATGTAATTTTGACTAATTTTGACTTATGTAAGTAGATTCATTCACCAAAAAAGTGAATTGTAACTGAATGAATCAGTTTCCTATCTTATAGAGGCAAGCTGTTCCACTGCCTATTTTCCAGTTCTTAGTTTAGATCTTGTTGAAACAGCTCCTAAACTAGTGAGATCGACCCCTATAGGCATGGGGATGAGTTATTCTTGTCTATATCTTGTATTTCTTCAATCATTTTCAGGGTTGGACACTTGGGATTGCTTTGAGCTCCATTGTACATTTCATCTCTGCATTTTGGCAAAGGAATAGACCAGGGTTTGCAGCACTCTTTGGGATCCATGCGGCTCTATGTTTTGATGGTGTGTTTCTCTCTGTGATTGTAAGTTTACTGATGTTTCATGTGTATCATTTCCCTTCTACTTTCTTCTTAAGTTAAACAAACAAGTATTAAAGGTGGAATTCATTAGATTTGCAGTGCTCTACCTTGAGTTTTGTTTAATTTTCCATGTTTTCAATTGTCTGAAGAGGATTATTAAAACCCTCTTGCCCTCTTCAACTCCTCCCCGGTCTGAGCTATCCATTTCATTCAATTCGAAGCATCAAAACAATTTCCTTTCTTGCCCCATTCAACCCTCTGCAAAACTGATCATTTCCCAGACCCAAAATCTGCCCTTCCCTTTGATTCCAACAAAAACCCTTAAAATCAAATCAAACCCTTTTACATATATACCTAGCCTAAAATTAGCCTTTATTTCAAGTCATCTCAAGCCTCATTGATTATTTTTGCTGAGATTGACCCAGAGTGAGCCCTCTCCTGATCTGGTAGGGCTAGCTACCATATTAAGCGTGGTTTGATGTTACCCTAGACTCTGCCTTCTTCATCCTGAGGTAGATTTAGGAAATAACACTCTCATTTCCAATTATCATTCCTCTACTTTTTTTTTATGTTGTGGTCTTGTGGAAAATTAACTACAACGGGAACTATCCATGATTACCACGTGAAAATTTGACAAGTTGTATTCCTTGAACTTTAGTAAGGGGAAGATTCTGCTAGTTGACTTCCGCTTCCACCAGAAATACCAGAATACTCTTGCTTCTTCTCAAGGTTGTACAAAGCATGTATATCAATTTAGTTAGTGTTCCCATTTTATAAAAAAATGGAGTCTACTTGCCAATCACCTAGTTTTCAGGTAGCCTCCTACATAACTACACCAACAAGCCAATTTTCATAGTAATGAATCATTATTTTATTTTATTTTAATTTTATTTTATGTTTTTTTCTTTTTTATTATTATTCCAGAAAAAGAGAAACTCAAAATGTACTCACATTAGGTTGGTTCTCTCCCCTGCCTACCAATTTTAGATCTAAATGTTATTGAACTTGTTGCGTAAAGTCTTCCTTGGTGTTAGGTTTAAGATACAATCTAAGTCTCTATCCATTCACCAAGAAGATAATACCTTGTTCATAAATGGTAGTTATCTCAACTTCCACATTCACAAAACTATAACCAACTTGTAAGGTCCCAACCAGCATGTACGAAGCTTCCCTTTAGTGTTCTTAAACTTTGAGTTGTATAGGAGCACCCAATTGCTTGACTGGAATTTTTTTTTTCTTGATTAACTTATCATGCCATTTAATATGTTTTTTTTGAATAAAAAAAAAAATTGTACAACATACCTTCTCATATCATCCAATTCAATTAACTGCAAAAGGCATTGTTATTGTGCCTCTGAGAGGTCTAGTCCCAACTGGACTGTCATCCTAAATTTTTTTAATCTAGATTTAATTGGCAACAATACCTATTTTCCAAACACCAGCTCATAAGGTGTGTGTTATGTATTGTTCCTCCAAGTATTTTTGTATGCCCATACTGCTTCTGTTAGCCTTATTTCCCAATCCTTTTTATGGATATTCATTGTTTTTGTGAGGATGGACTCAATTACTTTATTTGTGGACTCTACCTAGCCATTTGTTTGCAGATGGTATGGTGTATATTTCATATAAAAAATCTTGTATTTATTATAATTCCTTTTACCAGATTAGAAACAAAGTGTGGTACATTGTCAGTAAAAATTTCTCGTGGTACACCAAATATAGTGAAAATTTCAAATAAATCAACAAAAAAAAATCAGTGGCATAAGGAACAACCCTAGCTTCTACCCATTTTATCAAAAAATCGATACAAACCAAGCTATGTATTTTTTTTAGATATGTTGGAGCTATAGGTCCCATAAAGTCAATGGCCCATTTTTCAGAGGGTTCTAACATGACTTGTGGGCACAAAGGCATCTCATCGGCTTGCCCATGATGGCCCATCTGCTGAAAAATACAACAAGGCCTAACATATCAAGGACAAACATAACCAAAATGAATGATTTTAAATGATGTCCTTTTATCTATGAAATGGCCTCCATAAGCCTCATCATGGGCAGATTTTAAAATGTAAAACACATATTCTTCTCTTACACATATTTGGATAATAAGACCAGGTCTTGTGTAAAAGAGCTCTCCTTGGATATAGGAGTACAAAGCATTGTCGTGAATGATCCTCCACCTCTCCCTAGCGGATAGGTGTGGTGGTGTTTTTCCCGTGATGAAATAATTTCTATGTCAAAAAACCAAGGGAAGTTTGTTGAAATAAAAAAAATATATTCATCGGGAAATGATTCATATACAATAATTGCATGACCAAGGTTATTTAACCTAGAAAGAAAATCATCTACCACATTTGAATTTCCTGGCCTATCAATTATAGTTACATTGAATTCTTGCAGTAAAAGTAACCATCTATTTATTCTACAAATAGTTAAAGGTTTGTTCATTAGATATTTTATGGCAAAGTGGTTTGTGTGTATAAATAATCTGTATCTTATAATGTAGTGTATAAAAATATTAATAGAAAAAACCACATCTAGGAACTCTTTCTTTTTCACTATATAATTAAGCTCGACAGACGAAATTTTTTTACTAATGAAGTTTATGGCATAGGATTTTTTATTTTCCTCTTGTCCCAATGGTGAACCAATAGTAGTATCTGAGGCATATGAGGAGATATGAAATGTAAGGGACCAATTAGGTCCCCTCAGAACTAGTGCCTGTAATAATCTCTCCTTCAAATTCTCAAAAACTCATTGGAAAAATTCGGTCCAAGAGAAATCAATATCCTTAGCTAAATAATAAAAAAGGGGGGCAGTTATCCTAGAAAAATTCTCAATGAACCTTCGGTAGTAGCCTGCATGACCTATACAAGTGTATGATGAGATCTATCTTAGATATATGATGACAAGAATGTGTATGATGACATCTGTCTTAGCTAGATCTACCTGGATACCCTTATCAAAGATAAGATGGCCAAGGACCACCCCTACATTGCACATCAATCTACATTTTTTTTCACTCAAAGCAAGGCAAGCCTGTTGGCATATAACTAGTAATTTATTTAAATTTTTGAGGGATTCCTGAAGGGATCACCAAATACTAAAAATTCACCATATAAACCTCTACACACTCGAAATCAACAAAAATAGCCAAGACTTCCCTCTGAAAATTAGCAGGAGCATTGAAAAATTTGAAGGGAAGCACTCGATAGGAAAATGTTACCTGGGGACAAGTAAAGGTAGTCTTGTCCTGATCCTTAGGTGAAATCTGTATTTGGTTATAACCATTGAAGCCATCCAAGAATGAGAAGTAATTTTTACCCGCAAGGGTATCCAGTACCTTATCGATGAAGGGAAGGGGAAAGTGATCCTTGAGAATGGATTTATTTAATTATGTATAGTCAATACAAATTCTCCATATCCCATATTCATTCGAGACTACTACCAATAGAGAGACTCACTGAGTATCAGATATAGGATAGATAAAACTAGCATCTAAGAGTTTTTAAATTTCTTCTTTAACAATATCTCTAAGTGTAGGATTCATTCGCCTTTGGGGTTTTCAGAAAGGTCGAGTGCCCTCATGAATATAAATATGATGAGTACAATTTTCAAGGGGAATGCCTCTCATATCCTCATAAATCCATGCAAAGGCATCACTATGATATTGCAGTAAACTCACAAGTTGATCTTATTGGGATGGGTCAAGATTTGTACCAATATGTAAATATTTTCCTGGACTTACCTCAAAAATAGTAGTGTCTAACTCGTGAATATATTTGGTGGATACAAAACTCTGTAATAATGATGAGGAGCGTGGATCACAATTCTCTTGGAAACTCAGGCTAAAAATTTAATGAAGAATCCCAAAGTCCTGCATAGTGTCCAGGTTACCAATAAAATCCTAGATCACACTCTCCTCAATATACTCAGTATATTGATGAATCATAGATTCAGACTGAGTCTCTTCATCACTATTATCATAATCCTACCACAAGGTTTCATGAAGCTCCTAGATAGATCTGGAAGGTGGGTATAAGGTGGCCTTCTTCCTAGCATCCCCATGGGAAATATACATGTTACAAGAGAGACAACCTATATAGGCATCAATTTTAGCAAGCCATGGTCATCCCAAAATACAAGGGTGTCCCCAAATAGGATTATTTAGTTATGAAATGATAAAATATGTGGGGTACTCCCAAGATTAAATTGAGACAATCACATCATCTAACACACCCTCCGAATTTATTTTAGATATTTCAACAAGTTCAATCACAATGGGGATAGGATGGATGTGAGTTAGTTGAAGATTCTCCATAGGTTTCCTATTCATAACATTAATAGCTGCTCCAAGGTCTATAAACACATTGGGAACGAGAATATCACCTCTCTAAATAGAGACAATTTGCTTTCCAAGATTAGTATATTTCTCAACTTGAGCACATCTTGTCATTAACTCAACTTCTCTTCCAAAAAACTAGATAGTGCGGGGTTCAGATCTCTTCCTCCTTGGATTTTTAGGACAAAGTTCCCTGACGATTTTAGTTCATATAGGAATCTCTTTTATATCCTGTAGTAGAGGAATATTTATAAAAGTGTTTTTAAACTAGGAAGAGAGGTCAAAATCAGGGGTGGGGTCAAATTTCTCCACAAGCAACCTCTCTGGAAAGGGATATTGGTTCGAAGAAGGTAAGGACTATGAGTGCATGCGAATAGGTCATAAGGAAGCATCATTGTTTGAAATATTAGGAGTTTCCTCTTCAATTTTCTCCTCAATGGTTACTATAGGTTGTTTTTGTTTTTGTTTTTATTTTTTTGAATTTATTACCCTCTTTGATCTCATTTTGAGGCCATTGACCCCAACTTGCATGGTCTTCTAAGTGGATAAATGGAGCAATCCAATAGAATGAATCATTTTCACCTCTTTATTATTTGGGTTGGGAAAAAGTTGTGATGGAAACTAAAATGGACGAAATGGTGGTGGAAATGGAAAGGGTGGTGGCATGGGTTGTGTTTGCTAAGACAAAGTAGCTGGTAGTGTGGTTTGTGCCATAAGATAAGGTGCATATTATGTAGGATCTGTTTGGGTAGGCAAGGGATAAGAAAAATGAGAATGTGCTGGTCCTCTCCATCCCTGTTTCCAAGGAGGAGAAGATTGTCCAAACTGAGAGTGATACCCATGCTTCTAACTATGGATAGTTCATGTTCTAAAAAGAATATTGTGGTGCATTATGAAAATTAGGATAATATGGTGCAGTTTCACCAATCATACATGTACTTTGTAGAAATTTGAATAATAGCTGAATTATTCACTGAGATTATCCTGATTACACACTATTTAAGCTTCATGCATAATACATAACCTCTTCTACAATTGATCATCAATTTGCGGAAATAGAAGCAGTCGCATGCGCACATTAAAACATAATCAAGCACACATAGAACACAGTATGTAATGGGGAAAGCTTACATCTTAAAACCCCCAACTATCTTTATATTATAATGATAGAGAACATGTAACAATCATAGCACAAAGCTCCTCACAGCTCTCAGCACTATCTCACATGCTACACACAAACTAGCTCAGATATGAACAAGTCACAAGTTCAAATCTCTTCCACCTGTCTGCCTGCCTCTACTGCGCAATCCAAGATGAGAATGAATAATATCCAAGTTCGAATCCCCTTGAATTGTACTACGCAATCCTCATTGGCAATCTCAATCAATGTGTGTGCAAATCTCATGCACATGTATAGTCACAACTGATAGTAGACTCACCCTTTCACCCACCTCTAACACTGGTCTCCACTGAATTGTCCATGCATTGCAGTTAACTGATGTATTATTTAGTTGATTTATGAGTTAATAAATAGTGAATTAATTAATAATTAATTCACACCACTCATCACTAGTGTATTTATCAGTTAGACTAAATACAACTAGTTCAACTAAGTTAAACCGAACACAACTCCACCAACTGTCTCATCAACTCCACCAAACTCTGCCACATGAGTTCTAACTGAAGTCAACCATGCAATAGCTCAACTAACCCTTAGGAAAATCGTATTTCCTTCTGTCAGCTGCATGTGCCACATCCAAGCATCAAACTGAAGTGCTCCAAGAGGATAAGATAATGTTTATAGTCCAAATATTATTAAGGGTTAATAATATTCGACTGTTCTATTTTTAGCCTGGCAGTCTAAAAATAGATTCCACCCAATGTCTAAAAATAGAGGTCCATATATTTTTAACAACTCGACCAATCATCCATAAATAACATCCTGCAACTCATAGACCATGATCCATATGTCTAAAATTAGACATAGTCTAAAAATAGACTTTGCGACAAAAATCACTTGTGTGGCCCCCACCTAGTTTAGGTGATCACTTTCCAACTAGGATAAGGAAAGATGTTTCAGGATGCCTCCTTCACTGTTTCTTGTTGCAATATTCAACACTCCCTCTCAACAAGAAAGGACTGTCTTTGCATGCGACATGCAACTCCATGCATTCGCCCTGCAACCTTCACAAGCGCCATGCAACTGCATGCATCTGCTCTGCAACTCCTCTGAAACTGAATAGGCTCCAAACAACTCAATCAGTTTGATGCATATATCATCAAAGTCTTCGACTTCTGCTGGGCCCAATTGCACATGTCATCAGGAACCACTGCGTTGTTGAACTCTTGCACCCATGCACTCTGCACTTGCTGTCAACTCTGATTCGCGCTCCAGTATCCGACACTGTCACTTTGATCTGCCTGCATCAATCCAACTGATCATGCTACTGCTGCACTGTGGGCACCTCGTAGCCAGGTTCAATTCATGAGATCCACACCATCTCATGAATCTTGCCCAGAAATCTCCTCTTGGGATTAATCATGCATGTCGCCCCACCTCTCACCTGGTGGTATAGCTGCATGCACTCCCTCTGCCCATCTGGCACGAAATTTCTCTGCATGAGTGGTTTCTTCCACTCCATGATCCTCATCTTGTGGCTGCTCCACATCCCGAGGTTCACTATTACCTGCATGCAAAACTTGCTCCCTCTCAAGCATCAATTGCATGTCTTTCTTGCACTTCCTAACAGTAGGAAGCTCCGTAGACATCCCATCTACTTCAAGTCTGTAGAGATTCTTTGCTCGAATCCCAACCTTCTTGAATTGTCCTGTTGCCTTGTGCCGAAGGAAAACTTTTCCTTCACTGAAGACAACTTCATACCCTTTATCCTCTAACATTACGACTGAGATCAAATTCTTCTTTAAACTTGGAACATGCACTACATCTTGTAAAAGAATGAGTTTACTTGACTCCCTCTGAAAGGTTATGGTACCAATGTCGGTCGCATTGTATCGTCCATTGTCGCCCAACTCAACATGCAACTGGAGATCTTTCTCCACCAAGTCACTAAAAAGATTCACATCTCCCGTCATGTGAAAGGAAGCGCCACTATCAAAATACCACCCCGATCCCAATGCACTAGACACCATGCATGCAATCAATGAGAAGTCCAGCTCAAATTGCGAGGCAAGAGCCTCACCAACTGCAGCTCCAGCAGCCTGCTTGTTCTTCTTCTTCTGTGGACAATTCGTGGCGTAATTTCCATGCTCGTGACAGTGAAAACACTTCACTTTGGACATGTCACGCTCTTTACCATCCGCACCGGATTGAGAAGCATTATTCTTTCCCTTCCCCTTCCTTGCTTTGGCAGCCAAAGCGCAATCCTCTTCATTAGATACCTTTGATGAAGATCCATCCCTGGTACTCGGCCTTATCTCCTCTTGCACAAGATTCGACCAAAGTCGCTCCCATCCTAGCAGTTACTCCCGACCATTGACAGAGTCCTCATAGCTATGCCAACTCTTCGGAATCCCAAGGAGAGCCAAGCTCACCAAGTCTTCTTCATCCACACTAACTCCTACATTCCCAAGCTCATCCCTGCAGTGGACAAACTTTTTCAAGTATACCGGAATAGTGTCATTCTTCTCCATCTTTATTTTCCTGAGTTTATCCTTGAGCGCCAACTTCCTTTGGTCACTCTTGCTTTGGAAAAAATCTGTCAACGCTTTCCACATCAAGTACGGAGAAGCTTTACCATGCAGGTTGGATACTATGTGATCCTTCACGCCCTCCAACAGAATCCTTCGACACCTTGCTGTCTTCTTTTGCCAAGCCTCAACTTGAGCAGCATCAGTAGGCTTTGGGACTTCAGCATCTCTGAAATCCTTCAGCCCATTTTCATCTAACACCGCCTCCATCCTATCTCTCGATGCAATATAATTTGAGCTACCCTCCAGGGCATACTCCAATCGCAATCCTTGATAAGACATTTTGACTTCGACACCAAGAAAACACTGCTGCAAATTCGAATTCCACCAGCTTCTGATCTGTGAGAACAAAGTATTTCTAGCACAGAGATCGACTATAGGGGCATTTACTGGATATATCACCTTTCAAAGAAAGGATGGATCCAGAGGCTACCTGGCCCGCTTACAGACTCTGTCTACCGAAATAAATTGTAATCACTGTAATAGATCCGATGATCAATTTCGCTCTGATACCATGTAGAAATTTGGATAATAGCTGAATTATTCACTGATATTATCCTGATTACACACTATTTAAGCTTCATGCATAATACATAACCTCTTCTACAATTTATCATCAATTTGCGGAAATAGAAGCAGTCGCATGCGCACATTAAAACATAATCAAGCACACATAGAACACAGTATGTAATGGGGAAAGCTTACAGCTGAAAACCCCCAAATATCTGTATATTATAATGATAGAGAACATGTAACAATCATAGCACAAATCTCCTCACAGCTCTCAGCACTATCTCACATGCTACACACAAACTAGCTCAGATATGAACAAGTCACAAGTTCAAATCTCTTCCACCTGTCTGCCCGCCTCTACTGCGCAATCCAAGATGAGAATGAATAATATCCAAGTTCGAATCCCCTTGACTTGTACTGTGCAATCCTCATTGGCAATCTCAATCAATGTGTGTGCAAATCTCATGCACAGGTATAGTCACAACTGATAGTAGACTCACCCTTTCACCCACCTCTAACACTAGTCTCCACTGAACTGTCCATGCATTGCAGTTAACTGATGTATTCTTTAGTTGATTTATGAGTTAATAAATAGTGAATTAATTAATAATTAATTCACACCACTCATCACTAGTGTATTTTTCAGTTAGACTAAATACAACTAGTTCAACTAAGTTAAACCGAACACAACTCCACCAACTGTCTCATCAACTCCACCAAACTATGCCACATGAGTTCTAACTGAAGTCAACCATGCAATAGCTCAAATAACCCTTAGGAAAATTGTATTTACTTCTGTCAGCTGCATGTGCCACATCCATGCATCAAACTGAAGTGCTCCAAGAGGATAAGATAATGTTTATAGTCCAAATATTATTAAGGGTTAATAATATTCGACTGTTCTATTTTTAGCCTGGCAGTCTAAAAATAGATTCCGCCCAATGTCTAAAAATAGAGGTCCATATATTTTTACCAACTCGACCAATCATCCATAAATAGCATCCTGCAACTCATAGACCATGATCTATATGTCTAAAAATAGACATAGTCTAAAAATAGACTTTGCGACAAAAATCACTTGTGTGGCCCCCACCTAGTTTAGGTGATCACTTTCCAACTAGGATCAGGAAAGATGTTTCAGGATGCCTCCTTCATTGTTTCTTGTTGCAATCTTCAACATAATTACCTATGGCCATGATTTCCATACTCCCATAGCATGCAATGGTTCAGGTACTGAATTCTCTTCTTCAAACGTTGCCTTTAATTGAGGTATAGATGGGCATTCCTAAGTAGGATTTTTGCATGCACATATCACACAATTATTAACAAATTTGACATATGCAAGACATTCACGTAAAAGATGGTTTTTTGTACATTTTGGACAATAAATGGACAATGTTTCTTTTCCTTCTACTAATTTTTGCAGAAATTTTAAAGAGCCTATATACTTACTAACAATATTCATAATTTTAGTTTTCATGTTATCCATTTTATTTTCCAAACCAATAATCATAGCATTTGTAGATCCAAATTTGTTGTTCCTAGAATTTCCTCTAATTCCCTTACCAGATCTGGATTGATTTCGTGAAAAACATCCTGAACAAGTCACAAATTTGGTCAAAGTAAGGTTGACCAATGTCCCCATGTCCTAACAGATTCAAATTATTTCTGGAATCATCCAAAAGTCCTCGTAAAAACTGGGTTCTAATGTTTCTTGTGTCAAATTTATGCCTTGAACTTTGAAGAATATATAGAAATATTTCCAAATAATCCTCCAAAATATCATCATCATGTTGTGTGATGGTAAAATTTCATCTTGCATTTCTCGTGTATTAGAATATTCCTGATATTTATTCAAAAAAACCCTCTTCATATGCACCCAAGGAGTAATAGTATTTCCCCCCAAACCCATAAACCAATGAAGGGATGAGTGTTTAAGGGTTGCAGGGAAAATTTTTAACTTATGGGCATCCAATGAATAATCATAGCTCCTACAAAGTATATCAAAATAAAAAAGAAAATAATCGGGATACTCATGTACCTTACTGTTATAGGTAAATTTGGGCATCGTCCCTAAGACCAATATGAACAAGGTCTATCATCCCCTAATTCAATACAAACAGGGTCTATCATCCCTAATTTAGTTGCTACATGCCCTAGAGAATTCATTCCACTGATGGATTTAATTCATGGGAGTTTCAATGTTTGAAGTATAGTTAAAATGACCCATTGACTCATCAACGCTCCTTTGAATGGGCCTAAGTGTGTTTCAAAGCACTTAACCCCATGCAAGGGTGCTCTGCAAAGCACTTCCCAACACTTAAGGGTGTGTTGGTCTCCTGGGAGTGAAATCATCATTGTTTCAGGAATCTCCACATGTCCAGTGCCTTCTAGAAGAGCTCATAGGTGTCATAATTCTAATAAATGTGTTCATCCATCACCATTGAACCTAGAAACACATCTCATCTATTATTAGAAAGCCATTCAATATCATTTATTGAGAAACTACCTAAAATTTCCATATAAATTGAGCACTCATCTAAGTGCAAGGGAGGAAGAAATTTGTGTAATGTTATGTTGGATTCTCAATTCCTGAGAGCTGAAGTATTGTTATGCTGCTGAGATGATGCTTGGTGTGATGAGGACAGAATGAAGTTGGAGTAGGTTTATGACGAATTGATCCACTGATTGTAATCTAATACTCCTATTATTTCAATAAATATATATGTTCTTTCTCTCATATATGCACTTATATATTGTGAATGTATTCTCAAATGTTTATGTATTCTCAAAACTTAATTTTTTCAGTTTGGTTAAAGTAGATAGAATGTATATTTGTATGTCGTTTGTTGTCTCCTGTCTTTGATTGCAGGTATTTATCAAGCAGGTTTCAACTGTATCAAGAGTGACGGGAATGCCAATAGAAGAGGAATGAGAGAAAATGATCGCAAGTAGGTCTTTGTCCCTTCTATCTTTTTGTCTATTTTAGAGAAAATAACATTTACCTTTCTTCTGTTGTTCTGAGTGAAGGAACACCAAACTCAGGGAAGACTATTTTATCTGTAGATTAGAATTTCGAATAACAAATTGGCAACCATATTGGGAAGTTAATCCATCATTCCTGGTGTTTCGGTCCTTTTTAATCATCATCAATAGACTTTAATTCATCTATTCAGTCATTTGAATCCACTTTTTTCCTTAGAAGTGTGTTTAGCCTGCTTGATCTTCAAGCTTCACAACGCCCAATACACTATTGGTCAGAGTAGAGTGCTCTGCATAGCACTATCTCCCAGTCAGCGGTGCTCTGCAACACACTGTTTGCCCTTAAAGGGTGCGTTTCCCCCTCATCCAGCCAAATTCTATCATAATTTTTCTTTGCATTCAGTTTCAGCCAGTTGATTGTTGTATTCTCATATGTTTGATTGCTCTTAGAGACCAGTAAACATTCCTTGTTCTTCCTCTAGATAGTTGTTTGTTCAATGTTTCATTAACTATTTTCTTTATCATTGTCAAATTAAATCCAAAGTTATAAATTTTGCATTAGATCAATTCTCTGTTTTCAAAAGGAAAATTTTTGTTTCAGTCTTCATTTCCTAAGAGAAAAATTGTTGTTTCAGTCCTCATTTCTCAAAAGAAAACACTGTTTGATTGATTTGTGCATTTAGTTTCTTTTTACTCATTCACATTAAAGGAAACTGAAAAGAAAAATGTTCATATACATTTAGAGATTGTGGGTGTTGCATAGGAATAGATTATGGAAATCTTCATTTAGTTTGTGCTCTTTAATTTATGCTCAAAAATAGGATTTCTCTATCCCTTTAGTAGCTAAGGATTTCCTTGAAAAAACTGAATTGAAAAGATTGCTTCTCATTTAGTTTTAATTTTAGGAATTTCCCATTACATCTCACGGTGAACCTGAAAGAGAAAATGTTAGGCAAGATCCACATAAAATTCACCTCAATTAACCTAAGAAAGCATTGTACCATTAACGATAACACTTAGAAGGTTTAGGCTAGAGACATGTTCTGACGTCGTTAAACGTATTAGTTGTCGCTAACTTGTTTGCGATACATTCCGAGTGTGAAATCCCACTCCACATACGTAAGTATATCAGAGCTCGTTCGCGTACCTTCAGGTATATAGGGCAGTGTTCTAGTACACAAATTATAAGGGGGTGCTCTCAGTGTGCGGTTTCGCATTAGATAATGCTAACATAGACTTGGGCCTCCATGTACCTTCAGGTATATTTCAGAGGAGAACTTTAGGTTGCTTACCATCCATAGGTAACCGAGTCGGCTGCCTTGTAACTTGTGATACAATGAACAGAGCATTCAGGGATATTGCATGCCCATAATTCTTGGTTCGCCAGGAGGTATTCTGAAGTTCACAATTACTTGGTAAACCTTTTGCCTAGTATCACCCTTTTATTTGTTTTTGTAATAAAATCATTTAGTCATCATGGAAGAAGAACAATCCTTTCCCCGTCGTTCACGTAGAATAACGCTTAAACCACATTTACCACCGTAAACCATTTTTGGTCGGTAAAGGTGACCCATTTCTACCAAATCCAGTAACATCAGTACCTCTGGTGCATCATCTTCATCACATCTACCAGATTCGTCTCGAGTTGTTTCTACACATCCTGGTTTATCTACTGTCGTTGAAACAAAGTCTTCATCGCTACCTGTTGACACTGAAGTTCCAATCACTGAGACCATACATCTAGAACCTAACATTGTTCAACTGGAATTTGATCTGGATCCCATAGTTCTTTTACCAGAACATTTAGATCCCGAATTCAAATGAAAGGTAGTTTTTCTTGTATCGATCGCTCCTCAGTCATCTGTAGCCATTGAGTCTTCCCTTTTATCACGTAGTCAACCACCTGAAATATATCTTGGGCCTGGCGACGAATTCTTCCACCTGGTTTGATTTCGATTGAGGAATAACCTCAAAAAGAAGAAATACCCTCAACTCCAACTCATTTTTGGCCGGGGCTTTATGTTTACAAGTCTATTCATCGATTAGCTTAAATTTCTTCAGTTGATCCTGTTTCAATTCAAGTTCCTATAGATCCTATAGGGTATTCACTGGGTCATTTGACCATGGCTAAGTAAACATCTCTGGCTATACCATCTGTTACAGTTGCGACAACATATACTGTAGCTACTCCATCAATGTTTACCACGTCACTCGAATCACATCTTTATGGTGGTCCGTCTTCCCCACCGGGTTACCAATCCCTATCTGGAACCTACTCTGGTGCCTCCTCAAATCCATGGACTTCACCCACATCATCTTTTGGTATCTTATCTGGTACATCTCTAATGAGTATTGAACAACTTGATCCTTTGTACACATCTTTAGTTCAACATCAAGCTGGTCCATCTGGGTACCTTCCATCCAGTTCAATCTCAACTGGACTCCCACCATTTGGAGATCAATATATTCCATCTTAGTATACTTCACATGCTGGGAGAAACCTATGGTCACCCATTTCGACAATACTCCATCGTTTTATGGTCACCTAAATGTTGGAATGACTGTTTGTCAATGGCAACCTATCTTTCCTGTTCAACTAGAAACGGTTGTGCATTCATACCAATGGTCGAATTGGTTCAACTTGTTACACCTACATCGACTCCACTTGTTAATACTTCATTACCCCATTTACAGGCTCAGTTTTTTTTACCTCAACCGTCTCAGGTAGGTCCTTCAACCCATTACCCTCAATTATTGGGCCTCCAGACTCTACCTCCTTCGGCTGGTTTACACAACCACCTGTATCGAGAATCTTACAACCACGGGCTAGATTACCCCTTTATGGGATGTCACGGGCTCTTACCAGTCTTACCTATTCAAAACTGGCTCCAATATATTATGGTTTTGGCTATAATCTTAGCGGTCAATCACCTTGGAAGCCACAAGCTCAAATGCCACAACAACAATTCCAACAACAACCAGCTTATCCAGGACTTGGTTAATAGATCCCTCAAGCATTTGGTCAAAAAAATAACCCCTATTTGGGTTACCAATAAAACATGCCTTATGTTGGTGCACAAAGGCCTTTTTCCCAAGCAATTCCATCCTATCTTGGTTATGCTCAACCTAACTTGAATCGACGGTTTCCCTTTGTCGCAACATTAGAATTACCTGATTTAAATCAACTTACCAATGATACCATCAGCTATTTTTCTTGGTGGCTAGTGATTCCACACAAATTACCCTCCGATATTCCTAAATTCAGTGGAAACCCTGGAGAAGACTCGTCAACACATGTTATGACTTATCATTTTTTGTTCTCATCAAACTCCTTAAATGACGGCTCCGTTAGACTATGTCTTTTCCAACGTACACTTATTGGTTCGGCTGTGAAGTGGTATATTGAATTACCACAAGCTTCATTTGATAACTTCACTGCCTTAGAAACTACCCTTTTAACCCACTTCTAGTTACCCATACGATATGAAACTAGAATGGAACTACTGACCAACTTTAAACATTTCTGATCATATTCATGAGTGGTGTCATCGTTGTCGTCGAATGGTCAAAACATTTGTTTCAGATCAGCTCTTGGCTGAGTGGTTTATTAATTCCTTACTACCATCTATCACCGAGGATGTAGCTAAAGGCGTCATCGTCACTGAAGAGAAAGTAATTTCTCATGCCCATTAATTAGATTTGATTTATACTCAGTCTGGCACACTCTATGAGAAAATTATAAACATGCCATAATCAAATTTTACTGTTCCTCCCCCATCTAGTAAGGAATCTCATGTCGGTGATGGTATGATTGGTTCTGCAAACACTCACACCTCTACTGCATATGATATTGCACCTTCTTCTGAAATACATGCTGTGTCATTTGACAAAGGAAAAAGTGACAAGAAACCCGAAAGCAAGAAAAATGGGAAAGCAAAGAAAAAGAAAAATTCACCCCAGTAGGAACGATCATATGATCAAAAATCTGGAAATTCTCGGAAACCTCATTACCCTTGCTTGATATGTAATGAGGAGAACTTTGTGTGAGACTGTCCTCACCGCTCAAAAGTCTCAAAAATTCTTAAGACTTCGGCTGCATCTGTTGTGTTGACAGATCCTTTTCCGAATCCGGACAAAAACATGGTTGCTATGGATCCCGCTTCTAGTTCCCAAGTGCTCATGATATCTGTCACAAAGCCAAAAAATGAAGTTTTGGTGTCCACACGAATAAATATCACAATAGTTAGGCTATTGATCAACCTACTACCTCGACCACGAATCCGTCCACTAAATAAATTCTACCACCTGCTATTCTAGAGTTAACAATAAAGCCACCGAAGGGAGTCATCCAAAAATCGATGTTCAATCCTTGAGATCATGCAACTAAAAATTACAATATAGTTGAATATCTAGCTTAGTCACCTTCAACTATGTCAACGCTTGAGGTACTTCAAAATTGTCCCTCCCAAAAGCAAGCTTTGTTGTCGGCAGTGGGTGGAATTGACTCGACAAATTCTAATATTGTAGTCTTTAATCACACAAGATATGTTCCATAATTACCAGCCTAATTAGCATTTTCAATCCAATTAAATGTTATAAATCACCTCATTCATCGAACTATTATTGACGAGGGAGCATCTACTTGTATTATGTATCTCAATTGCTGGAAGTCACTTAGCTCACCTAGCTTATCTCATTCGCCTATGACGTTGAAATATCTAGACGGTCATACATATAAGCCTTGTGGTATTATCAATAA
The DNA here is from genome assembly GCA_034641835.2 of Pinus albicaulis. Taxonomy (NCBI): domain Eukaryota; kingdom Viridiplantae; phylum Streptophyta; class Pinopsida; order Pinales; family Pinaceae; genus Pinus; species Pinus albicaulis. The sequence continues at coordinate 660,301,952 of CM076570.1, forward strand.
CATGCATGTCGAACTAGCGGGAAAAACTGTAACTGTTGAAGTTGAGTTCATTGACGGACCCCTTGAATACAACATTTTACTTGGAAGGCCATGGGTTTATGCTATGAATGCGATTGTTTCTACTTACTTTCGAATGATCGCCTTCCCTCATAAAGGTGTTATCACATTCATTTATCAACTCTCCTTCTTTGCCTCTAGTTCTCAGGTATTTGGAAATTCTTCATTAGTTCACGCACCCCAGCTAACACTTCAAAACATTGGTGTTGGTCTCTTGAAGGATTCTTCCCTAATCGACATCTTTTTCATTACCGTCGCTTGCGATGTCGGTGGAAATTGCAAAAATAGATACCTTCCACACTAAATCTTCCACTTCATCTGACTTAAGGAGGATTACCAATGATTTCGAAGTTGATACGCTAGGTGAATTTCTGCCGCCAAGCCCAATTGATCTCGCATAGAAAACAATTTTCTTGGCTTCGGTGGCACTTTTTGATCCATCGTCGCCGATCGTTTCGGTCGATCGTTCATTAGAATTTGGTACTTATTCTGATCCTTTTTCATCCACATTCTTGACTGATGAGAGAATTGTGGAAGCCATGATGCCAAAAGGAGAACCATGGGATGATTATCATCATCATTCCCATCTTCCATATTATGACGAAGAAAATATTATTGAACTATATTTCGCTACGATCTTTGATTTATTTTCAAATTCTATTCCAATTAATGCCATCAAATCCAAGAGAAACCTGTAAATATTGAAGAAACGATTTCTATCGATATTTCGACCCAACCTAGCGTTGTAGAAAACATTCATGTCAGCGTGTCTTGTTATGCATCCAAACTCGACACTTACTGTTCTCTTTTTCATGAATTTTTAGATGTATTTGCTTGGTCTTATGAGGAAATGTCAGGCATAGATTCTATTGTTGAAAAAACAATTAAAATGTACCCTGATGTCAAACCAATACGTCAACGCCTTAGTCCTGTTAATCCGAAGAAGGCTGCTCCCATTAAATCAAAAGTTGAAAAACTTTTGCGTGTTGGTTTCATCTACCCTATTCTGCTTACTGATTGGGTTTCCAACATTGTTCCTGTCATGAAGAAACAAGGGACAATCAGAGTGTGCGTTGATTATCGGGATGTCAATATTTCTTGTCCAAAAGGAAATTATCCTACTCCCTTTATCGACCAAATTATTGACGAATGTGTTGGCTGTGAAATATTTTCATTCATGGATGGATTATCCAGTTACAATCAAATCAATATTCACCGAGAGGACTAGTGTAAGACAACATTCATCTGTCCCTGGGGCACATTCGCTTATTGTAAAGTCCCATTTGGTTTAAAGAACATTGGGGAAACATTTCAGCAAGCAATGGATTATGCTTTCCATGAAATTAAGCACATTGTTCAACCATATGTAGACAATTTACCCACGCATTCACAAAAATAGACTGATCACCTGATGCATCTGAGAGCTATATTTTTATGCTTCTGACACTACAAGATTCACCTCAATCCACACAAATACGTTTTTTGTGTTGGTTCCGGTCGTTTTCTTGGATTCGTTGTCTCAAAATATGGAATTCGAATTGACCCACTGAAGTTCCAGGCCATTCTCGATTTGCATGCGCCATCAAACTTACTTCAGCTATAGAGACTTCAAGAAAATGCTAACTTTCTAAGGAGGTTCATGCCCAAATACTCCAAAATGGCTAAAGGATTTACTCATCTCTTGAAAAGGGGGTTCCATTCGATTGGGATAAGGTTGCACATGCTTATTTTGATGCTCTTAAATATACCCTGATCCAAGCATCATTAATGTATCCCCCTAATTATCAGAGTGATTATTTCATGTATCTCGTCGCTGCAGAAACAACCATTGCTATGGTTTTAGTCCAAGAATAATATGGGATACAAAATTCTTTATATTATTTGAGTCGTAATGTCAATGATATGGAAATTAAGTACTCATATGTCGAAAAGATCGCCTTGGCGGCCGTTCAAGATGTCCAAATATTTCGCTGTTATATCCTGCTCCGGAAGACCATTGTCATTTCAGATTGCAACCCTATGACATACATTCTGTCACATCAATTTTCGGGGGGGAAATATTCAAAATTGATCATCATTTTGTAGGAATTTGATTTGGTATTCATCAAATCCAAGTCAAATAAGTCTTTGGTTTTGGCTGAGCTTCTTTGCAACCTTTCCTCTGATATTTCTGGAACTACATCGGAACCACCAATTCCAGATGTTTCTTTGTTTCTGATTGGGTCATCTGACCCTTGGTATGAATATTTTATCATTTATCTCCAAACCTAAACTTTCTGACCCGATACCTCTCGCTCACAACAATGACATATCATATACCAAGCTAAAGAATATATAATCTTCGACGATACACTTTATCTTTGTGGTGTCAATATGATTTTAAGGAGGTGCCTCACTCATGAGGAGGCCAAGAAAGTTCTTAATGATCGTCATGTTGGTGCTTATGGTGGAAATTTGTCTGGGTACGCTACCGTGCATAAGATTCTCATCGCCGGTTACTTCTGGCCAACCATATTCCGCGACTGCATTCTCGTGGTCAGAAGTTGTCATGCGTGCCAGATATTTGATCATAAAATCTGCATGCTGCCAACAATAATGAATCATGTCATTTTTGTGGGACCATTTGAAAAATGGGGCATTGACTTCATGACCTGAAACCCTCATTCGACGGGGGGGCATGGTTATATTATTTTCGTCGTCGACTACTTTACCAAGTGGGCCAAAGCGATGCCTACATTCAATAACACATGCGAAACAACTGCATTATTATTTTTCAATCATGTCATTTCTTGGTTTTGTGTACCAAAATTTATAGTTACAGATCATGGTAAGTATTTTCGCAATAACATAATGAATGAGTTGACTGCCAAATTAGGATTGTCACATGATAGTTCTACCCCTTATTTTTCGCAATCTAATGGAAAAGTTGAAGCCATTAACAAAATCCTTAAGCGAATGCTTCAACGAATGATAGGGGTTTAAAAACGAAATTGGCATTTAATCCTGTACTCGGCTTTATGGAAATATCAAGCCTTGCTAAGAAATGTAACTAGATTTACTCCCTTTTAGTTGGTGTATGGTCTGGAAGCTATCTTACCAATCTAACGTGAAATTCTGTCACTAAAACTCACTGTTGACTTGTTACCTGACACCTCTAATGAAGAAGAGTGTCTTTTTAATCTCATCCATCTAGATGAAACACGTCGTGAAGCCACATTGGCCAACGAAGCGCATAAGAGACGAATCAAGGTGCAATATGACCGCAATGTCAAGCCTCGCATATTCTCAGAGGGAGACCTGGTCTTACTTTATGATCAAGAAGTTGATTTGATAGGAACATGAAAATTTGAGCCATTATGGCATGGCCCCTACATTTTCAAAAGAGTTTTGGCTAAGGGTGCCTACAAGTTAGTTGATTATGATGGAATTCTGTTGGCGCAACCTCGAAATGGGTTGTATCTTAAATGTTACTATGCTTAATTAAGTGTAGTAAAATTTTGTATCATATTGTATATATGATTTGATTGCATGTCTGTCTTAATTTTTTTTTATAGAGTTTTCTTGAAGTTAGTAACCCACTTTACATTTCATCATAGATGACTGAATCTTTGGAACCATTCGTTAGATACATTTATGGTGCTAGTCGTAGTACATAGAACCTATCTTCTGCAGCATGGGCCATTTTTTCTATAGGTGGCGATTTAGTGAGCTTTCAAGGGATTTTTATCGGTCGATCCATGAACAATATCCCTAAGTATAGCACATTGATCGAACTTATTTCTGATGCTATTTCACTTGGCATTAACCACATCATCATTAGGTTAGACTCATAGCTTGTCGTACTGCAACTTACTAGCGTTTATATTGTCCGAAATCCAATAATTCATCGTATGTTACTTAGAGTTCGAATTTTGGAAAGTCATTTTGATTACATTCAATATCAACAAATTTCCAGAAATTTGAACACATTAACTGATTCTTTAGCAAATTATGTTTTAAACAGACACTTGAAAAACATGTAAAGACACATTTTCAATTCACATCACACAATTGAATAGGATGGCACATTAAAAATAGGAAAACACTGAAAACAAATAGATAGATATTTAGGTTTTTACAAAATTTGTTCCCAAGACACATTGGTCATCTGACCTCAAAATGTATAATAAATGTCAAAAGTAAAACTAGTGATGCTCATGATAACAAGCAACTTCTCTAGCTATCTTGCACAATAACCTCATCCAAGGGCTCGGAACACCAATAGTATGGCGCTGCAACCTCATAGGTAACTCCTCAATCCAGACATCTGGTATCCCAAAAGTCAATCCCTCAACATGCCTCTACAACTCAGCAAGAGTCTTAGTCAAATCTAAATCCTGAAGGACTTATCTCCCGATAGTCCTCTCTGCTGGTTCATATACTACTTTCATTGGTCGACCCACTGGTCGAACGTGACCCACATTTGTGTACATAAAAAAATTTAGTTTAGTCTTGGAAAAATAAAAAATACAAAAACATGTAGAAACCTTAAAAAAAAAAACATGGTCAAACCATTTTTACCCATTACACCCCATTGAGCGCCATCTGGTAAAATCAAATCTGGATCTCCACAGAAGTCTACGTCTGTGTACGGATACTCCGCTATGGCGATAATATGTTGTCGGATCCATGCAAATAATGTAGTATAAAATATGATAGTCAATTGACCAGCATGCCTAGCCATCAATTCGACCCATCTCTACATCTGAGGATCTCTAGGACCATAAATTCTTAGTGTCACATACTGCGGCTGCATCAATGGAACTCACTCTAAAATAAAGGAAATCAGGATTGAGCCATAACTGAAATTATTTTTTCTGCCACCCTTTGCTTTAGTCAGTTGTTCTTTCATCTAAAAGAGAACTGATTCAACCCAGTTGAACACTGTCGGTTCGAGACACTCGAGAGCATACTGCATGTATGAACAGTTTGCAATATGTAGTGTCAGAGAATTTGAAATACTGAAAAGGATAGTTCTCAGAGGCAAATCATGCACATCATGATTGTTTATATTTCCATATTTTCTAGGTTCAGTACCTAGCTGGAAATGCTGGCGTATGTATTCCTTCACTGTATCGCCTCCAACAGCAAATCCCGCGAAGGAAATAGGAGAACCACGTCTCGATAATCTAATAAGAAAGTAACCATCCTCAACTAGTATTTGGAGCACATTATCCCCAATATGGAATTCCTAAGATGCCAGATCCCATGAATGAACCAGGAACTCCAATAGTTCAAGATGTTGTCTCATCCCTAATAATCTGAAATATTTAAGTAACCCACAATCCTTGAGGGCTCTTACTGTGCTAGGATCATTTAGGGAAATCATGTCTTGTTCTGCATGTTCTCTTTCTCACCATGTAATGGTCATTTTGATTCGATCAATACCTGAAAGCCAGCCATAAGATTGATTAGGATCTATTTATTTAAAAAAATTGGGAAATTTGGAGTGCACAACAAGAAACGCATTTCTAAAATGTGCTCAGCGCAACCCTAGTCCATAGACAGAGCGTTGCAGAGCATCTAAGCTTCAATTTCAGTGCTCTGCAACGTACCTTTTGACATGCAAGGGTGTTTTTCCATCAGAATGCAATAGATTTACCCTAGGGGGATTAAAAACCTAAAAATTTAGCATGAAATGAAACAAAAATGACACTAAAAGAAAGAGAAGGTTCAAATCTCCAACCTAGATCAAACGATGTGAGAAATATTCCACTGAAATTGTCGCAACCGACTGCTGAAGTTTGAGGGAAAAACATGTTCAGAGCTCCTAAATTTCAAATGGTAACTATGGAATGGTAAAATGAAATGGTAAAAACTTCTTTTTATTAGTCATTTTGATTATTTTATTCATATTTAATGATGTGACTATGGTTTTTATTCATTTTTACTATGAAATAGGTATTTTTAATCCGTTTTATGGTTCTCTAAATAGTTTTTACATTGATACAGTGAGTTTGAAGTGCACAAATATTCAAAAATGTTTGACCACAAAGCATACTTTTATCATATTTTTTTAGCTTTGTTAAACATGAAAAAGGAATTTAAAGCGCACTTTTATCTCTTTTTCGAGCTTTGTAAAATGCAAAAAAGGAATCCCCTGGAGTCTTCTTTTAGCTCTTTTCAGACTCCGTTAATGTGAAATTATTGCTGAGCACTTGTATTTTCGAGCTCATAAAAGGAAGTGAAATGACATATACTCAGTATAAGTTTAACCCGTTTTTAGACTGAGATAGATTATTTATGAAAAAGGAACACCTTAGTCGAACATGGCTAAGAGGTTTTCTCAGGTATCATTTTACACTTTTTTAGACATGAGCAACAAATTTACGAAAAATGACTCATGGAGTTTTCTTTTTTGTCCCTTTTTAAAACTCTATAAACATGAAAAAGGACCGAGTTTTTACTGTTGTTAGACTCGTTAAAAAATCAAATAGCGATGAACTTGTCCGATCATGACAAGATCAAGTTTCACTGTTGCTAGACTTGTTAAAGCATCAAATAGAGATGGATTCACCCGAAGGGTTGAATTATAGATCAAGAATATGTTACCCTCCTCAAGCTTGTTAAAAAATAAAGAGGTATTGGTTAGCAATGACTGGGGAAAATTTGGGAAAAAGAACAAAACACTTTATGGTAGCACGTTGCTCTTGAACATGACACTTTCACTTCAGCTCCGTGGCTTTGGGTTGGGTAATCTTCTTGATGGTCTATCATACCTATGGTCTATCATACTATCCATCACTTCGGTTTAGGGTCAATGCTACCAACTAATTTTAGTGTCGCTGATATGTTCAAGAGAATTCATCCAATAATTCCACATCTTCTGCAATACTCATAGAACTTCATTTTCATAACCACCATCCCTGAAGATTGCTTCATCAAGTCTCATTCTGTCTCCAAAGTCATTACTCCCGTTTCATGTCATATTTATGACAAGTCTCTTCCTATCGAAATCAACTCATCATCTAGGAAGTTGACTTAGAAACATCTTTCCAGTGCCTTGGAGCTTTCTTACATCAACGATAGGTTTCTTGCTTCCGGTGATAGGTTTCCATCACAAAATTTCGACCGAAATATTTTGTTTGGAGTTCGACATCAAATCATCTATTCATTCGTTGCAAATTGTACTGCAGTACATTGAGAGCCATTAACATCAACGATGGTTTCTCTCGCATATATTAATGACTTACATTAACGGTTGGTAATTAGACGATGTCTTCCCATCTTCAACATTAGATCACATATTCACATGGTTAGACTTGTACTTTAACGATCGAGTGAACGAGATAGAAGACCCTGGATCTAGTTTCATCCATTTGGGCTACAATTTCAGGACTTGTACTACATCATCCGTACTAAATACAGATGGTCATCCTATCATGGGTCTATATCTGTAGGCATGTCTATATCTGTAGACGATTGTCTGATTTATATACGTGTTATGATAGTTTATGTGTTGAGCATGGGTATGCTTCCCTCAAAAATTCATGTCCAAGATTGATCTAGATTTATCCAGGAACGCAACAGAATACAGAAATAACCATAAACATAGAGATGCAGCGGAAATAAAGCAACATTTCATTAATATCAAATAATAGAAATATGCTTACAGACATAATGGAAATTAAATAGCTAGGGTGTTGGTTGCGAATCTTTGAGAAGAGATGTGGTGGCTACAGACCTATGAATTATGTTACAATGAGGCTCGAGGGCCTATTTATTATTGAGAAACAATGGAGAACTCTAAACGTCCAAAAACTAAACCCTAGGAGATGAAGCGCCAAAACTATGGGCCCCGTTTGGGAAAATTGGTAGTTCAAATTCCCGGGGACGTAAATTTGGCATCTGATCCTCGTTTGACTCGCTCAATAGCTCGTTAGAAATATTTATCCGAGGAATAAAAATTTTGGTGTGAGAAACATTGATCCATGGTCTCCTGTTAATCCCGGTTTTCCCAAAAAAACGTCGTTTAGGGCCTCAAAACGGCTTTGGAAGTTCAGGACCCGAAAAAATGCTAAAAATAGTAAGTTATGATGCAACTTAAAAAAATGAAATAACTGATGGTGGGGGTTCAAATGGAATAGGTGGGTGGCCACTAATATCCACCTGGATCATTAAGGCCCCAAAACGGCTTTGGGAGTGGAGGACCCGAAAACCTGCTAAAAATAGTAAGTTGTGTTGAATTTGAAAAGCTACAAGAATTGATGGTGCAGGTCCAAATGGAATAGGTGGGTGGCCACCAATATCCATATGGATCATTCCTCCCTCCTTAAGAAGAAATGGTCCCCATTGCATTGAGATCCTCCATGAGATGAGGCACGTTCTGTTGTCGAAGATGTCATGGACCTGTGGGCGAATATGCTGGATACAATTAGTAAATTTGGTTTCTTTATCAGCCTCATACAGCACATGTGTGGATTTTGTCTGTGTAGTTGCATGAGGTATGGAAACATCAGGCAACGGTGTGTCGGGGGTTAGATCAATGGAGTGCTTGTCCTGACAGTGCAGAGGAACCTCTGTGAGTGAGGAGAAACTTTCCTCGTATTCCTTTATGACTTTGTCCATCTGCTGCAGCCATGTAGGGGAGCCCTGTTTCGAGGTTGTGACCACAATATTATTCTTTCCCTATGAGCGAGTTGTAAGGAAAATAAACTTCTTGGTTTGGGAAACAATCTTACTGTGTTGTTTTGCAGTAGTCAAAGAGATGAAAGGAGGTGGTACTACCTCTGGTATCCTGTACAAGTAATTTAAAAAAGTAATAATGACAACATGAGGCCTAGACTCATACACAGCATGTCGCCTCCATAAGTATGGTTGGCCCAATAATACATCAACTACATCAAGAGGAGCAATATCATACAATACCTCATCCGTGAATGGCTTGATACTATACGGAAGGCAGTACTGCTGGCGAATGCGGAGATCCCTTTCTGGATGGAGCCACCCAATGGTATACGGCTGTGGGTGTGCTATGGTTGGTAGGCCGAGCTACTTCACGACCTCTGCTGAAATGAGGTTCTTTTGGCTTCCGCTATCGACAAGAAATTGCAGTGGATAACTCTTCACCCACATCTGTGAATGGAAGAGGCACTCCCCCTCCTCTGGATCCTCTAGATCCTCCCTCTGGATATTGGTGGTGGAAACAATGGCACTGGGATCCGCATCATTGATCTACTTCCCTTTGTCATTTCCTTTTTATGGTTCTGACTCGGGATTAGAAATTGCATCTGATTCAGGTGCCTTTAGTGTGGCCACCAATGACTATTTGGCCCGACACTCGTTTGTGTTGTGAGTGGGGTTGTTATGAAATTCACACCACTTCCCTATGTCCTTCTTTGGATTTGTGGTGTTTTTCTAGGTGGCACCGCTTTGGCCTTGCCCCTTTTTCTTTGGTTTGGGGCCACCTTTTGGATTCACAGATCCAAAGTATCGCTTCTTCTGCTCAATCTTGGCGGCATAGTGATATGTCGTGCCAAGCGATGTAATGTTGAGGAAATCCATTTCCTTTTGAATGTGTTTTTGTAGACAACCGTGGTACTTGAGCACCAAATGTCTCTTTGAATATTTAATACCCAACTTTGTGCGCAGGGTATGAAATAGATTCGTCTGTTCGTGTGTTGCCGCAGCGTGGTCCATTGGATGTATTTGTCATCATAGCTCCCCATGGGGTAATATTGTTCCTTGATGCAGTCTCGGAACTAATTCCAAGTGGGTGTGGCCGAGAATAGAGAGGGTTCCCCTTCATCCCCTTGCTCACAGTAGGTTTCCCACCAGTCTTTGACATGGGGGGCGACTTTGAGGAGTGCGAAAATAATCTTTTCTCGGTCAGAGAAATCATGGAATGAGAAATACCTTTCCAGAAAATTCAACCATCTATCTATGATGTTTGCAACTATTTGGCCTTAAAATACAGGAATATCAAAGTTTACCTGTACCTTGAAGGGAGTGGCACCTCCAGAGTGGTTGTTGGATGCAGATGCGCCATAGGTGGGTAGTCGTTGAAGGATCTGAGAAAAGTTATCCATCATCGCATTCCTTTGTTTCTCGAGGGCCTCCTCGAGAAATATTTTGATAGTATCTCCTGCTCCCTCATCTTTCTTTTCTTTCTCCATGGGAGGACGTCAGGGTTTGTGAGGCTGATCTTGCAAGGGTTCAACCAGATCGAGCCTTAATTCCTTATACCCTGACCGCGTTGGGGACATGCAAAGAAAAACAAAGAAAGAGTAGACCGCTTTGATACCACTGATACGGGTTTATGCAGGAACGAAATAGAATATAGAAATAACCATAAACATAGAGATAGAATATCAAATAACAAAAATATGCTTACAGACATAATGGAAATAACATAGCCAGTGTGCTGGTAGTGAATCTCTGAGAAGAGATGTGGTGGCTATAGACCTCTGAACTGTGTTACAATGACGCTCGAGGGCCTATTTATTATTGAGAAACAATGGAGAACTCTAAACGTCCAAAAACTTAACCCTAGGAGATGAAGCGCCAAAACTATGGGCCCCGTTTGGGTAAATTGGTGGTTCAACTTCCCAGGGATGTAACTTTGGCATTCGATCTCCGTTTGACGCGCTCAATAGCTCATTAGAAATATCTTTCCAAGGACTACAAATTTTGGTGTGGGAAAAATTGGTCCACGGACCCATGTTGCTCTCGGTTTTCCCAAAAAATGTCGTTTAGGGCCTTAAAACAGCTCCAGAAGTTCAGGACCCGAAAAACTGCTAAAAATAGTAAGTTGTGCTGCAACTTAGAAACTGAAAGAACTGTTGGTGGGTGTTCAAATGGAATAGGTGGGTGGCCACCAATATCCACCTGGATCATTAAGGCCCCAAAACGTCTTTGGGAGTGGAGGACCCGAAAACCTGCTAAAAATAGTAAGTTGTGTTGAATGTGAAAAGCTGCAAAAATTGATGGTGCGGGTCCAAATGGAATAGGTGGGTGGCCACCGATATTCACCTAGATCAAAGATGTACAAGATATCATGATGTAATGTATTTCAAATTGATGCAGGTCACCGTCTGTTTCAGATCCTACTCATCACACTATAAAGCGTCTCATCCAAATATTATCATTATTTTGACTTCATGCTTTAGGGGGAAACTGCTACAGGTCAATTTGGGAATCATCCCTAAGACCAATATGAATAAGGTATATCATCCCATAATTCAATACAAACAAGATCTTTCATCCCCTAATTCAGTTGCTACATGCCCTAGAGAATTCATTCGACTGATGGCTTTAATTCATGAGAGTTTCAATGTTTCAAGTATAGTTAAAATGACCCATTAAATCATCAACTCTCCTCTAAATTGGCCTAAGTGCGTGTCAAAGCATTTATCCCCATGCAAGAGTGCTATGTAAAGCACTTCCTGACACTTAAGGGTGCGTTGGTCTCCTAGGAGCGAAATCATCATTATTACGAGAATATACACATGTCTAGTGCCTTCTAGAAGAGCTCATAGGTGTCATAATTCGAATACATGTGTTCATCCATCACCATTGAACCTAGAAACATGTCTCATATATTATTAGAAAGCCATTAAATATCATTTATTGAGAAACTACCTAGAATTTCCCTATAAATTGAGTACTCATCTAAGTGCAAGGGAGGAAGAAATTTGTGTAATGTTATGTTGTTGGATTCCCAATTCTTGAGAGCTAAAGTATTTTTATGCTGCTAAGATGATTCTTGGTGTGATCAGGACAAAATGAAGTTGGAGCAGGTTGACGACAAATTGATCCACTAGTTGTAATATACTCCTCCTATTATTTCAATAAATATATATGATCTTTCTCTCATATATGCACTTATATCTTGTTAATGTATTCTCAATTGTTCATGTATTCTCAAATTTAAGTGGTTCAATTTGGTTAAAGTAGATAGAATGTATATTTGTATGTCGTTTGTTTTCTTCTGTATTTGATTGTAGGTATTGATCAAGTAGGTTTCAGCTAGATCAAGAGTGAAAGGAACAACAATAGAAGAGGAGCGAGAGCGAAGGATCACAATTAGGTCTTTATCCCTTCTATCTTTCTGTCTATTTTAGAGAGAAGAACATTTACCTTTATTCTACTGTTCTGAGTGAAGGAACACCACACTCAAGGAAGACTAGTTTATCCATAGATTATAATTCCACATAACACTTACCATAGAAATGTGGAAGAACTGAAGGTGGGATGTTTTTCATTTGAACAATTACATCATGATCCACAATTGGAAATCCAAAGGTGGATTCTTCTTCCAGTGGCTAATTCTCGCCAACACCTTCACCATGGAATTCTTCATGATCTGCCATCCTTTTCCTCAAAACATATTACCTCCTGTAAACTGTGAAGGTTGATTGTGTTTCGGATTTAATTTTTTAGTCTCAACAGTCTCCTTCTTCCCTACCAATGGTTGTGATACCCTTGAACTATTGTCTCCAAAATCTAGGTGCAAAGTACTAGATTGGTTGGTCTTGGTCTACTTGGAGTTTTTTCCTGCAATAGAAGGCACACTGTGAGCAAATATTTCTGATTTATAAATATTTCCTCTGCCCTTATTGGGCTTTAGACCCATACCTCTCCTAGTCATGCATCTTAAAAAGAAAATAGTAAAAAAAAGTTGTAAAATAACTTGCTGGAGCAAATCAATTCAATCCAAATTTAAATGTTGCAGTTAAAACACACACTAACAAAAATTTGTAAATTTACCCCTCCTATTCAACATCAAAAAGAGGCACACCTACTAAAAATATACCACATATATTTACCTCTAGAAACAAATGCTGAAGTTATTACTAGAATCTCCTATGCACCTCCCCGACAATGACGCCCGAATGTTGGTTGCAGTATTAGTTTATATTTAACTCAACATTTATTTTTTCAATATGAAATCGTCAACTTTGAGGGAAATACTATATGTATGACAGAGAATCTGTAAACCCTATCTAATTTCATTGTACCAAATCAAATCATAAGAAATTATTTCACCCTACAAAATTAGAACAATATCTCTACTTGAAGTTTCAATCCTTTATTCACTCTTTGTCTATAGAAAAAGAGGGCTTCTTATTAAAAAAATGACTAAACTACAAATAAAATTTAATCTGGAAAAAACCTTCAAAACCACAACTTCATCAGCGAAGCAAGATAAATTAACTGACTCTGTGATTCAATTCATCACATGTATTAATGGAAAGTTTCACTACAAATACATCTCTTCAATATTCACACCATTCATGCATTATGTCTACAAGTCTGTGTGGAAAGCCCAATAAATAAAATCAACACTACTGCTTTGAATCCTAGTAAAGCACCAATCAATCAGACTGCCATCACACCCTTCATGAAATAATTCACACAACAATTCTCTCACAACTCTCAGTAAATGGAATGCAACACACAACATTAAATGCAAACCACAATCTCATCTTCTTAACAAATTAATTGGAAATAATGTGATGTTATACTTGGATGCCTACACTTAGTATGATGCATGTACCCTGTTTAATGCTTGTAGTGAAATAAACAACACTAATCTAGAACTTAACCCAGATAAAAAATAACAAGAACGAAGTTAAAACAAAATCACCTTTACTTACTCAAGAAGGGAACAATCGGTGTTCTGATTTGCAATATGGATCATAAGCACCTTGGACTGTGTCAAGTCAGGTCACGAGACAATAGAGGGGGGAAATAGTAAAATATTAAAAACAAAGTGTAGAACAAATACCAATTATAAACCAATCACTAAGACTTAGGGAAATGGTTCGTCCAAAATAGTGCACACAACAGGTTAGGCATGTCTTTACCAACCGACCTCAACTTGAGGAAACCCAAGTTATAGATAACTGGTTATTTCGACTAGCAACAGAAATACTATCACAAAAAATAATCGGTCTTTACCCCACACCTCAGTCTTAAAAGTATTTGATAATCAATCTATAAGAAGATTCATATCATGAATAATTAATATAAAGAAACAATCACATGAGAAGAAGCAACGAATGGGGATTGTACACAACCTTAATAGTTTCAAATCAAGATTAAAACCCTCAAACAAAGATCCAAAACCCCTCTAATTGTTTTAAAAAAATAATAAATTTTTATTTCATTAATGAAATAGAGATTCAAATATAAATCATATATTCACAAAAAAAATATCTCAAGCATGAAATAACAACCTTCACTATGAGGGAAATGCAATACCAAAGAATCAATATGGTGTTTAAAATCGAATCTACAACAATGCTTCAACCACAATGCACACACACATTTAATCTACAGACAATATATAATAGATTGTGGAGATGGGCTGGTGGGCCCTTACAAGACTAGCTCTCACATCCAAATTAAAGAGATAACTTACAGAAGCGAGAAAGTAATCATGTAAAATAAAATAACTCACATATGTAGATAAAATCCGGGCACAAAGGTTGTATTAATTCAACAATTTTTACATCACAATTTTGTCTATTTGAGGAGCGAGAAATTCTAGCAACATCTCTGTATTCTCACTAGTCCCTCCCCAGACCCAGTTATACAATTTATACATACTTATGAATATCAAATAGGCGCTAAGGCCGACTCCTAATTAGAAACAATTAGATATGAGATCCACATTTGGTCCAACATGAAAGAAAATACCCTAGACTTAGACACTTGAAACTAGATGTGCCTGTAGAAGTCAACCATTGAGTCTTCACCCCTGCTTCGTGGGGTTGTTACCATCGATGGGGGGAAACGGAGTATTTTTCCATATCTCATCGAATAGTCTGACTTCCAGCTCATACTCTGAAATTTGATTACGAACTATGGTACAGGAAGCCACCTACATCTGGGCACTGCATAGATTAGGGTTAATGGTTTATATTAATAACAAAGGTTTATAAAACACACAAATATTATAATTTAGACACTAAACATAAATGTGCTTGTTATCACTAATATGGAACCAGTTGGGATGTTCATCTGACAACCTAGCACAACTATTTCAAGCCACTTTGGATTGGAACTTGGCCCTTCCAATCAGAGAGGGATCTCTAAAAGGAAAAATGAAATACTCAAGATAAAACTTATATTGTAGATGGATAAATATTTTTATGGTTTATGTGATTTTGCAGGTGGAAGAGTGTATGAAGGCTACCATTGGGCATGGAGTTAGCTAAAGGAATTCAATTACTAGCAGATGCATTCATGGAAGCTGATGCAAATTGGCTTAAAAACATAACTTTTATAGTAAAACATAGCATATGAAGGAAATTGGAGCATAAAATTATGAATTCCAAGTGATCATACTACCATGAAGCGGATGAAAATATACAAACTGGAAAGAGAAAAATACATAAGCCAAGAAGAAATTTTAGCTTTTGAAAGACAACTACTGTAAATTGTATATTAGCTTGATAGAGAAAAATTACAGAATAGCCTCCTCATAACATTCATCAACCTTTTAAAACTAAAAAACTCCCTCATTTATAGAGTGATTTCTCTTTTAAAATGGTCTACCACCTGGGCTAGACTTCGATACCCTGACCTAGAGACCTTATTCAAGTAGGATTACATCACATTGAGTTTTAATAAGGATATTTTCTGTTTTGATAGAGTTGGCATTAAAAAATGAATCTATTACCATTAATAACTCCAAAAACAACTTAAAAAACTATGTTTTTCATCAGTATCGAACCAAACTTACATGCTGAGGTGTTGGCTAGTTGAAAAATTGGAGTTAAGCCCTCGTGAACTTGGATTGAGATGGTGAGCAGTATTGATGAGCTGGCATCATTTGTTGGCTTGATGAATTGTCAACCACATGAAGGTTGAATTCTGAGTTTTCCCCTTGAAAAAGTGGCATAATAATATGTATGCTTTTATCCTATGATTTATCCACCTCCTAACTGCATTGACTGCCCAAAATAATCAAAAACTCCTAACGCTGGACAAAACATAGTACAGGTACTTTAGTAGCGAACTTTCATAGCAAGTGCCAAAATCCACCTTTTTCATAATCTTTAACCTTTCTGATTGTTCTAGGAATTTCCTTGAGGCTAATGGGATAAAACTATTCCTTGAGCCATCTTTTTTTGAAATTTTTTCTGATGTTTACCCTCATAGAAATCTACAACACTTTCATAGCAAATTTTTGTCTTTAAGCTTGGGAGTTGCTACGCAAGTGCCTAATTTCCTGATATTTTTCACTTTCTTCCTTCTATCACCTTCAAAACACTTGTAGAAGCCTATAAATGCATGTCTAATAACATAAGCCATAATATAGCCCAAAAATATGTAATCTTGCCCTGTTTATGGAGCAACACCATCATTAACAGTAATGAATTTTTGGCCCCTCTTCAAAAGTTCAGCTTCTATCATCTGCATTTATGCTTCTAGGTCTATGGCTTGATATTGCAACCTTCTCCTCTCTGCTTGTAGCCACCTATTTATTTTTCATAGATGATTCATCATCCTATGTAGAGGAAATGTCCTCTTTAGCATATTTCTTGACTTATCTTCCACTTCACTGTAAAAATCTAGTTGCTTCGAAATGTCTTTCTTCAACTCCTCAAACATCAATTTTGATTCTCTTACCTCATTTCTAGCATCATTTGACTGTTCTTGTAGAAGCCCTACCTCGGGATTTTCTTGTACATTTTATTTACCTTTACTTCTCTTCATTGATTCTTCCTTTGTTGGAGGCTCCTCTGGTAGTTTTTCTTCTAATGACAACTTTTCCCTTAGTGACTCTTCAGGCATCCATGGTTGCTCAGGCATCTTTTTCTTTGACTGATGTGATCTTGTGAATCGTTTTATAGGCTTTAAGATAAACCCTGCGTCTTCTTATGCGAAGTCTAATTTCTTGGCTCTTTTGTTTTTCTTTTTAGTCTCTGCCTCCTTGATCTCAACAGGCTGTTGTTGGAAATATGATGCAGGATGTTGTCCTTGATGGCAACCCACTGAATGAAGATAAAGACATGCGACTGTTGACATATGTTGTCCTTGATGGCAATCCACCTGATGAAGTTATTCTTGACTTGATGGACTTGGTAAATGATGTAAATCTGATGTGATATGATGTTTGTTGACAATATGATGACGAGTGTTGTCCTTGAAAGGCAACCCACTTGATGAAGATGATGACAACTTACTTGATGAAGTTGTGCTTGAGAGAATTTGTTCCTGATGAAGAAAATATGATGTATCTACAGTGTGTACAAAAGGCAATAAAGAAAGGAATTCGTAATGTACTCAAAGTATGATGAAAAAGAGTATGTCTCTTGGTATACGCGGATCGTCCAGGGAAAACGCGTATGCACGCGGAAAAGAACGTGCCAAGTCGCGTATGGGCTAAAGCGCTCAAAAGTGAAAATCTAGGGGCCCATGGTGGCTGAAGGCTCTCATGGTATTGGTTTGGCTCATGGTATTGAAGAAGGCGCCCGTGGTATTGAAGGCTCATGGTATTGGTGCCCGTGGTATTGAAAAAGGGGCTCATGGTATTGACAAAGGATAAACATATATAAGGAGAAGAAATTCATTGTGCAAATCATGAGTGTGGGAGAAAAATGTCTGAACTTGAATGAATACTTCTCTATGAAGTATATCTGTATGGAAAGGGTAAAGGTTTGTTGATAGATCTGAATCTATGATGCACTTATGAAGAAATGATGAAGCGGGACTTCTAGATCTGAAATGTACTTGTATTTGCTAGATCTGTTTATGGAAGGCCTAGATCTGTGATGAGGCGAACATCTAGGCGAACATCTGTCTGAAGTAAAGGGTTGAATCTAAGCTGAATGTCTGATCTGATGAAGTATGATGCTCTGTAATGATTGAAGATCTATACGCTACTTCGCTGTGGAGGAAGCGCGTATATACGCAGCTTCGCTGAAGTAAAAGCGCGTATGCGCAATGAAATATACACTGAGGTATACGCTGGTTTGTGTGGACTAAAGCGCGTATATACGTGACATCAGTAAAGGGAAAGCGCGTATGCAAACTAGGGTTTGTTGAAGCAAGGGGTATGAAACATCTGATCTGTTCTGCTGTGTTTCTGCTATCTGATCTGTGTTGATATGTATCTGCTGGTGACGTATGTTTGTGCTTAAAAGTATGGAAAGGGTCCAGTATGAAAATATGATGAAATGTGGCCTGCAAGTGTTGTTCTATTGAAGTTGGTGGATCCAGTGTGAAAATTGATGAAACGTGGTCCAAGGTGGTGCTGAAGGTTGTAGCCTTCAGTCAGGGGGTTGTAGCTCCCTTCCAGGAGAGGCTGGTAAACGAGATCGGGGGTCGTAGCTCCCTTCCAGGAGAGGCTGGTAAACGAGTCAGGGGGTCGTAGCTCCCTTCCAGGAGAGGCTGGTAAACGAGCGCAGGTGGGTGCCTGCGTGCTGGTCAAGTCTGCGCCAGCACATATGTTGTAATATGTTTTCTCTATAATAAAATATTGAAGGCCGAGCAACTGCAGCGGTGGTTTTCTCCCGATTTGGGTTTCCACCTAAAAATCCTGGTGTTCATGTGTGATGCTTTGTGTGATGGTTTATTTTGTTCTTACTGCACATGTTTACTGTTATTGAACATCTGATGAATGAATGATGGATTAATAGAAGTGAAGATTTAATGACATATCTAGATCTCTGTGTATACGCTAGTTTAATAAAGGGGATCGGCGTATATACGCTAGTTTACAGAAGGAAAGTAGCGTATGGGTTTTAAGGAATGAAAAAGTGAAAAGTTTTGAGTATGCAGTAAATACTGATTCACCCCCCCCTCTCAGTATTTTTCCCAACAATTGGTATCGGAGCATGGTCCTTCTGCAGAAGCTTGATCGCTTGAAGGAGATCCGTCACAATGGGAAAGAAGCAAAAGAAGAAGGCTACTCAAAACAAGGAGATGTCTCAGAAAAGATGTGCAACAGAAAATGAAGAAGATAAAACAGGTATTGATCATTGTTCTAATGACTCTCTTTCTTGTGCATGCAATGATGAAGATGGTGAAAGAAATGTTATGGATCTAGAAGAAGTTCTGAAGATCAAAATTGAAGAACAACAAAGAGAAATTAAAGAGAAAGGCTCTATCGAAAAGGAGATGATCTCTAGAATGAAGGAACAGATAGAAATACATGAAAGTCTGCAAAGAGGGCTTGAAAAATAAATCCTCGCTCTCAAAATAAAGTTGGAAAAATCATATAGGAAAAATGAAGAACTTGGAGCAAAAATCATGTCTGCCTTAGAAGAAGCATACAAGGAATATGAAGCCGAATTCATCTCTCTGCAAGCAGATCTTGAAGAATCAAATAAGAAAAAGGAAGGACTTGAAGCAGAAATCATTTCCCTCAAAAGGGACCTGGATAAATCAAATAAGAAGAATGCTGGACTTGAAGCTGAAAACATATCTCTCAAAGAAGATCTCAAAGCATCGAAGAAGAAGAATGAAGAGCTGCAACAAACATGTGAAGAAAACAAAAATTGGTTGAAAGAAGAAATCCTAAATCTGAAGGATCAAGTAGAAGATGGAAGAAGGAAAGAAGAAAGCATGACAAAGCAATGCCAAGCCTTGGAGGTTGAGGTAAACATTCTCAAAAGTAAATTAGAAGAAAAGATTAAACTTTTGAGGTTTCATGATAGTACTAATATCTTGGACAGTATTCTGAGTAATCAAAGGTCTCCTGCTGTCAAACATGGTCTTGGTTTCCATGAAACCATTAAAGGTGAATCTAGTTCACAAGGGAATGCTAATGATTCAAAGGAAGACAATGCAAAACCTGAAGTGTTGAAAGAAACAAAAGGTCAACCAACAGTCATGAATACTCAAAGGAAATCATTCAATAATGTTGAATGCTTTAGATGTCATAACTATGGACATGTTGCAACAAATTGCAGAAGTAGATTGTTTCAGCCACAAACAAACAGATCCTACTCAGAAAGGTACTCTAGTCTCTTCAGAGGATATTGTTTCTCATGTAACATGTATGGACATAAAGCAGCTGATTGCAAAAGGAGGAAGATTAGAAATACTCTTTATAATTCTTATGCTTATTTTTCTAGCCACATGAGATGTTATGCTTGTAATAAGTATGGACATGTAGAAAAGGAATGCAGGATGAACAGATCTGGGAAAGTGGATAACTTCCAGCACTCAAATAGAAAGTTCAAGCAAATTTGGAAAAAGAAGGAGGACCGATCAGAAACGTAGGGAATTCAGACCCTACTGCAGTCATCCACTTCTGGAAGCTTACTTCTCTGATTGACTGCAGGAATGATGTGGGATACATTATGAGATTTAGTAATGTATCGTCACAAGGGAGCAATGCATGATGACTCTCATGGTTGATTTGATTATTCTGGTTATGTTTACTTCTGACAGCGCATCTGATGTGGAAAGGACAGGTACAGGAGGTACAAGCTCAGGAAGAAATGAAGGAAGATGGAAATTTTCTATGCTTCACTTTCCATACGCAAGTTCCATTAACTAAAGTCGCGTATACACGCGAGTTCCAGAAGACGCAGTCGCGTATGCATTGATGATAAGAAAATTTATCTGATAGCTGAAGATCTGAAGCAGAGGTCCAGGGGGAGCATCAGTCTGACTGCTGATGATTGCACTGTTAGCATTATTCTGGTTACATTCATGATTATAATGACATGATACTTGGTTTCCTATGTTGAAGGTTATGGTTGAGTCATGTTTGCTTGTTGATGAAGAGTATTCGTTGAAATCTTATAATTCAGAGAGAAGGACAGATCATGCAAAGATTGTTTGCTGTTGAAGGTGTTTCAGATTGCACAAGTTAAGGAAGAGCACTGGTTTAGGGGGAGCAGCAGGTTGAATACTAATGATTGCATTGTTGGCAATATGATTGCTTATTCTCTGGTTTTTGTGATACTCATGCTCAAATGAAGATGACTTGGTACATGGCTTATTATGATGAGATTTTGAGCCCTAGTTGCTAATAAGTATCTTTTGTACTCACACATGGATGAGTTGGATGTCGTGTGATTCAGAAATAAGATTAGATCATGCATAGTTTGTTACTATGGTTGAGATCTTTTGCCTACATATGTTACTTCATGTTAAATCTTAAAGGTCATGGTGATGTAGGATGGTGGTGGACCACATGAATGATTGCTTGACACTTATGGGAAGTTGTTGTTTTGATATGATAAACTTTCTTGGAAAGATTGTATTGATGCTACAAAGAATCTGAAGGCTTGGTTACTAATGTGCTTATGCTACAACCGTTGGATGACTTTTGAAGAAACTACTACCCTGTTCCATCTATCTGTAGTCCAAGGAAGCATTCAAATACCTCAGAAAGAAGCTGAACACTGCATTTTTCTCATAGAGGATCAGTTCTGGTTGAATTTAGAAGATGGCTTGGGATACGCGGGTTTACTGAAACACAGTCGCGTATACACGCGAGTTCCTGCACAGAAAACCGCGTATGGTTGGTTGCTAGCAATTTTTGGTTGGTTCAGCTCTCTTCAGCACAGCTGCAATGCTGTTTGGTATCTCTGATACTGTTTGGTATCTCTGGTGGTGTTCCAGTTCTCATAATTCTGTTTCTAATGTTTTGATGAAGATGCCTTGATGATTTGTTGGTGGAAGTTTTCGGGATGCACAAACTAAGGGGGAGCCTTAGTCTTTTGGAAAGATTGCTTGGTTTCACAGATTCAGGGGGAGCATTAGCTTTGCTGAGTATAATGCAGTGTTGGCATTATGATGGTTCTGAAAATATGTTCTCTTTCTTGAGGACTTTCTGGTGTTGGTCTTAAAAGTTATATTTGTAGTTTGATGAAAAGGTCTTGTTGAGACTCATGTTGTAAAATTGTAATATTCAGTCATGTAAGGACTTGTCAATTTTGTAAACCCACTTGGTTGGGTAGCTGAGTCAAATTTTGTAAACCCACTTGGTTGGGTAGCTGAATCAAATTTGTAAACCCACTTGGTTGGGTACTTGAGTCTCATATGTAAATCCACTTGGTTGGATATTTGATGTAAGTATGAGTCATTGGTGATAGGAACTTCATAGAGTCATGTACTTCATTGAAAATATGTTTGAAGATTCAGCCTTGGTCACTTCAGTATACATCAGATCTGCAGAATGTTTCTTCCACATGAGGAGAAAAGGGAGAGTGTGTTGGTTTTGATCTGCTGGTTTTGTCCGTTGCCCTTGATGTCAAAGGGGGAGAGTGACATGGTGTGTGAATGAAGATAATGATGTGCCCTTTGCCCTTGATGTCAAAGGGGGAGAGTGACATGGTGTTTGAATGATGCCAAAAATGGAGAGAGTGACATGGAAAATAAGGAGAATGACATGGTGTCATTGTATTCTTAATGTATCTATCTATTGTGGTAACCAAACACCATCATAATTGCCATCAAGTCCAAAGGGGGAGATTGTTGGAAATATGATGCAGAGTGTTGTCCTTGATGGCAACCCACTGAATGAAGATGAAGACATGTGACTGTTGACATGTGTTGTCCTTGATGGCAATCCACCTGATGAAGTTATTCTTGACTTGATGGACTTAGAAAATGATGTAAATCTGATGTGATATGATGTTTGTTGACAATATGATGTTTAGTGTTGTCCTTGAAGGCAACCCACTTGATGAAGATGATGATAGCTTGCCAGTGAAGTTGTGTATTAGCATATGTCCTTGATCTAAAGGAAATCGATGTATCTTGAGCACTAGGGTGAACAAAGGCAATGTTTAAAATTGAGAATGTACTCAAAGTATGATGAAAAAGAGTATGTCTCTTGGTATGCGCCCAGTTGGCCTAGGGGAAATCGCGTATGCACGCGGAAAAGAACGTGCCAAGTCGCGTATGGGCTAAAGCGCTCAAAAAGTGAAAATCTAGGGGCCCGTGGTATTGAAGGCTGATGGTATTGAAGAAGGCGCCCGTGGTATTGAAGGCTCATGGTATTGGTGCCCGTGGTATTGAAAAAGGGGCTCATGGTATTGACAAAGGATAAACATATATACGGAGAAGAAATTCATTTTGCAAATCATGAGTGTGGGAGCAAGATGTTCGAATTTGAATGAATACTTCTCTATGAAGTATATCTCGTATGGAAAGGGTAAAGGTTTGCTTTTGATAGATCCGAATCTATGATGCACTTATGAAGAAAATGATGAAGGGACTTCTAGATCTGAATTGCTCTTGTATTTGCTAGATCTGATTATGGAAGGCTTAGATCTGTGATGAGGCGAGCATCTAGGCGAACATCTGTCTGAAGCAAAAGGGTAGATCTGAACTGAATATCTGATCCGATGAAGTATGCTGCTCTGTAATGATTGAAGATCTATACGCTACTTCGCCGCGGAGGAAGCGCGTATATACGCGGCTTCAGCGAAGAGAAAGCGCGTATGCGCAATAAAATATACACTGAGGTATACGCCGGTTTGTGTGGACGGAAGCGCGTATATACGCGACATCAGTGAAGGGAAAGCGCGTATGCAAACTAGGGTTTGCTGAAGCAAGGGGTATGAAATATCTGATCTGTTCTGCTGTGTTTCTGCTATCTGATCTGTGTTGATATGTATCTGTTGGTGACGTATGTTTGTGCTTAAAAGTATGGAAAGGGTCCAGTATGAAAATATGATGAAATGTAGCCTGCAAGTGGTGTTCTATTGAAGTTGTTGGATCCAGTGTGAAAATTGATGAAACGTGGTCCAAGGTGGTGCTGAGGGTTGTAGCCTTCAGTCAGGGGGTTGTAGCTCCCTTCCAGGTGAGGCTGGTAAACGAGATCGGGGGGTCGTAGCTCCCCTCCAGGAGAGGCTGGTAAACGAGTCAGGGGGTCGTAGCTCCCTTCCAGGAGAGGCTGGTAAACGAGCGCAGGTGGGTGCCTGCGTGCTGGTCAAGTCTGCGCCAGCACATATGTTGTAAGATGTTTTCTCTATAATAAAATATTGAAGGCTGAGCAACTGCAGTGGTGGTTTTCTCCCGATTTGGGTTTCCACCTAAAACTCCTGGTGTTCATGTGTGATGCTTTGTGTGATGGTTTATTCTGTTCTTACTGCACATGTTTACTGTTATTGAACATCTGATGAATGAATGATGGATTAATAGAAGTGAAGATTTAATGACATATCTAGATCTCTGTGTATACGCTAGTTTAATAAAGGGGATCGGCGTATATACGCTAGTTTACAGAAGGAAAGTAGCGTATGGGTTTTAAGGAATGAAAAAGTGAAAAGTTTTGAGTATGCAGTAAATACTGATTCACCCCCCCCTCTCAGTATTTTTCCCAACAGCTGTACAATAGGACTTTCTTCAATTTAAATTTCCTCTAGTATGTCTGCTAATTTGCCTCTTCCCTCAGTTTGAATTCTTGTAAACCTCTTGTGTGTCCTTCTATATGTTTTCATTTGACTGTTTGTATATGTATTCTTTGGCATTGCAGTCTTATGTCCTTGTTCAACCTTCAACTCCATAGGATCTTACATAGGCTGCATCTCTGCCTCATGGTCAACGACAAGTTATGCTTTATATTTCTTGTCTTTCCCTGGTGTACTGGACTTAGATATTGGTGTTTTCCTAGGATTAAGAACAACAACTTCATAGCCACTCAAAAACAAGAATGTAGACCAATATGTTCAATTTTTTTAATTCTTCAACCACCAGCAACTTGATTAGAGCATGATGAAAATTTGAGGTGTCGCTGCTTTCAAGTTTGGCATGAACCTTGTCTTCCATTTTGCCCAAGCTCATAAAAAAATAAAAAGGCATATCCAGGGGTTTCTTACCTGTAAACTGTAGAAATAATTTGAAGTGGTATTGATATACCATATGGAATCTACCCTCACAAGTGAAATGCTTCTGAATCACCATCAAAATCTTAGAAAAATATTCATTAAGGCATGTTCTAGGGATGCCTGAAGTCATATCTATGCCTCTATGCACTTCTTTCAAGAATTCATCACATTTATGCAATTTGAATTTCTTTACCTTGAACCAGGACTCTCTTGACTTTGGGATCTCAGTGGCTTGTGCAATTGTGTTAGGAGACACAACAAAATTCAATATTCCTAATTTTGATCATGTGCCTATAAAATTGATAGCAAAGTCCTTTGAAACTTGTCCATGGTATCCCTGCATTTTTTTTAACAAAATCAGAGGCATCCCACACTAGAAAATGCTTGTGATAATGTGGGGTGTTCTTCAAGCAGCCTCATGTCCATAGGCTCATACCTAACAAAAAATCCTCCTTTATACTTCTTCCTTTGTGATGCCATGGCTTGAAAATGTGTTGAAAAACCCTTCCTTGACAACTTCAAAAAGTTTTAAAGACAGCACACATAACTGTGACACTAATAGAACCTAACCTGAGACAACTAGACAGGATCCTAGACCTCTAGACCGATGCTAAGACGATCAAAGAAACTTAGAAGGATGAGAACAAAGCGTATTCAAAACAAGAAATCGAAATGAAATCGTAAATAGAGAATATGATGACTGAGCAACTATGATGCATGCATTTACAAATGATGGAAAATGACCGTAGAGTGCAATGATGAGCCAATATGCTTTGACAATTCTCTGACTGAACCTTTTATGACACTCGGTACCCTTTTTCCCACCGTTAGCAGAAAAACCAGAATTCGTAGCGAATCATGTTCGGGAGGGTGAATTTGCTACGAAAGTGCATTAGGGGAATTTTGAGGCCTAAAATGGGCCTCCTAAGGAAAATGTACAATCAAAATTCACTTTATGAGAACCAATTACATTTTAGGGGATGACATCATCCCTAACGGTTGAGGTGGCGTTGCTTGAGTGAAAGGTACTTCCTTGTCACATTCTCAATGGTGGATAAAAACTCATGGTTAACTATGGTAGTGCTCTAATTACTTTTAAATTCATAAAGTAAAGTACTCATAATAAATGCCATTTCACACTTCTTGAATAAAATATTATTATTGTCAATTCATATTTTTGGAAAGAAACAGTGCATATCCCTACACAATATTCATGTACTTACACACTTTTCAATAAATATTAGATTATATCATATTATTTTTATATAGTATATTAATTACATATTATTATATAATTTAAATAATATAAATTTTAATTAATAGTATATTCCATAATTAATAATTTAATAATTTATATTTATATTTTATTTTAAGTTATTTAAGTACAAAGGACAAATGCATTAGTTGTACAATGATAATGAATCTTTCTTAAAAAGTTCATTTTTATTTATAGTCACATCAATACAAATTTTTTATTAATTTTATTTTGGTACAACTTTTGAATTGAATTTAACCATAGTTACATGGATTTTGGTGCAAAAAGTGAATTGCAAATTCATAAATATTATTTTATTGGTTTAGCTATTATTTTATTATTTCCTTAGGAGGCCCATTTTAGACCTCAAAAATCCCCTAATGGCCTAGAACTTCCGTAGCAAAACCTGACCTGTTTAAACTGAATTTTCTATGGAAGTTTGTAAAAGTGTCAAATTCACCGTAATGGCCAAATCAACTTAAGCACACTGAAATTTGTATTTGTCTATGACAATGAAATATGTAAACATTAATGATGACCTTTCAAACTCACTAAAAGACTCTTATACATGCAAAATTTTTGAAACTCTCAAATTAAACAAAAGAAAATAAAAATCCTATCCAATCCTAAGTGACTTACTCTAATTAACTCAATACAAACCTAATGGTTATCATGGATAAGAGTGCCTACCCAACTTTGTAAAATATTGTATTTGCAATACTTTTTTCAAAAACCACATAAAAATGAAGGATAAGAACCATAGGTTTAGGCCAAAATTGGGTGAAACAGAGGTGGATAAGGGAAAAAATAAGACATTTTCAACACCCATCAAAGCTATGATGTTCAGAATAATTTTTTTAATTTTAAATTATACATTGTGTCGATTATAGAGGAAAAAGGTATGACTCCTACTCTTTAACCAACTCCCTCATACACAATTTTTTTGCACACCCTTTCTCCCGCATTTTTGGCAAACCCTTTCTCTGCATAAAAAAATAGTAGAAGTTTCATATTAAAGTAATAAATAAAAGCTTCATCTACATGTTTTTTCAGAACACCCCCACTCCCCGCTTATGTAGCAGACATGCAATATTGTCAATTCTGAAATAATTAAGTAGAGCACTCACCAACGCAATTAGCCTTTTTTGTCCATGCCTTGACTCTGCATATTAATTTAGCCTTGTGTGGAAGAATAAACCTTCACTTGATATAGACCTTACTCTTTAACAAACTCCCTCACACACAATTTCTTTGCACACCCTTTCTCATGCGATTCCCACACACCATTTATCCTCATAGAAAAATAGTAGCAATTTTATATTAAATTAATATATAAAAGCTTCGTCCACATATTTTTTCAAAACACTCCCCCCCTCTCACCCCACCCCTCCTCACTTTCATAAAGGACCTATGATCTCATTAGTTCTAACATCATTGGGCACATAACTCACCAATGAAATCAGTCGTTTTTTTTCCATGCCGCGACTTTGCACACCTGGTAAATTCCCACGCTATGCAGGATGCCCTCCATCCTAATGAGAGTAAATATTCTCAATAAATTCACTCCTTCAGTGATAGCCATAACAAGCACCTGTCCACGCACACAATTTCTCTGCACACCCTTTTCTTGAAGTTCTTGCACACCCTTTATCCTTCCTCCACATAAGAGCTCTGACGAAATTAATTTTCCCAATGTACCAAAGGAGGACAATCAAAGCTTCTTTCACACCTCTGCATTAACTATTTTAAATAACAACGTCGTTGGGTTGAATTTAATAGTTAGTTGAACCTATATTGCCTTACATATTCAATTTTTAATTGATTTTTAAATTTACCATCGATTCCACTTCCAGAATCCACACAATCAAAGAGGTAGGTGTATGATATAATTATGCAAAAAGGGAATCTCCAAACACTCGACATTGTTGAAAGAATTTATAAATGAAACTAACTATCATTTGTTATGAACAAGCTTATCAAACACTAAAATAAAATGGTTCCCATATGTTGTGCAGAGTAATTTTTAAATTTTTAAATATACATTATGCCAAGTGCGGGAAAAAAAGAAAAAAAGAAAAAAAGAAAAACATGACTTCATATAGCCCCTACCCTTTAACAAACTCCCTTGCATGCAATTTCTCTGCACACCAAGATTTCTCTCACACTTCCTGCACACCCTTTCTCCACACAACAAAGTCTGTATATTTGTTTAGAACACCCCCCTCCATCCTCACTTACGTAAGGGACTTGCAATCTCGTCAATTTTGACATAATTGGGAAGAGAACTCACTAATGAAAATGGAATTTTTTGTTCATGCCTCAACACCACATATTAAATTATCACTATGCGAAGGAAGAAAGCTTCACTCAATATAGTCCTTTCTCTATAACAAACTCCCCCCCACACAATTCCTCTACACACACTTTCTCCCACACTTCCCGCACACCCTCTCTCCTTCCTCCACATATATGTTCAACCCTCCTCTTCCCCACCCCCTCACTTACCAAAGCAACCTGGAAGCCCATTAGTTTTGACATTGAGCATAGCAATAGCAATGCCAAGCATAACAATGTTAGAGCACTCACCGATGGAATGACCACTCACAAAATTAGTCTTTTTTTTTATTTAAAATGATTTGTCATACACTAAAAAATATTGAAAATAAATCACCCTCCACCAAGGGAATTATGTTCCATCACAACTCACTTAGCCAATAAAAAATTAGTAATAAGATATCCAAAAATTAGAAAATTATTTTTGAAACTACAAGAAAATAGAAATATTCAACATTTTCTTGAAATTTTTGTTAAAATTTCAAAAGCACAACAAAATAATCGAGAGTCAAAGAACTTTGACCACAAAATGAGCGTTATAGTCCTAAGATAGGCTTGGACTAATAATATGGTTTGAAATAAAAGTTGATTGCTTCTGAAATGAAATATTTAAATTGACTAACAACATAAGAAAAATAAAAGTTTTAACAAAAATTGTAAGCCTTTGGTTGTCGTTCCTCTTTCCCTTCCATTTCAAACAATTTCGGTACCTCCATCACAATAACATATCAGTTTTTGCACTCCCTATAGATTTTTAAAGCTCTGGATATTTGTATGGCGTGAATCTAAGGATGATCCTGACCACGGCAACCCTCCAAGGAAGTTATGTATATTAGATGCACTTGATCCACATACCGAGGAACAACATTCATTGAATTGACTCGATAACCCGATAATGGCATATTTAATGTGGTTAGGTATAAAAAGAAAATCTATTTCTATTTCTATTAAAATAAAAAATAAAAATATAAGAATGGTAGTTGTCTATGTTAATATTTATTTATGATTTTAAATAATAAACATTGATTCTTAATTTTAAGTAAATTTATAAATATTTTAAAAATATAATTAACACGAGTGAAATATTTTACCTATATCTATTAAATTTTAAAACATTCTAAAATATATAATTAAATTACTCAAATGTAAATAACAATATCAGCGATTAGAGTGCCCGTGTTTTCACAGTCGAGAACATGTTGATGAAAGCTTCTGGAATCTTGTGTATTCTTATCGAGGGGCCGGAGGTTCCAGGTGAACACTTCACCCATCTTTATATCAAGCTTTTGCTCCTGAAGATGGGTAAAGTGTCATAAACAACAACATCTGGCCGGACGTTCCAGGTGAACACTTCACCCATCTTCATATCAATCTTTTGTTCCTGAAGATGATTGAAGTGTCTACCCAAAAAGTAAGACCCCTCTATAAAAATACACGACCCCTCTATAAAATTATACAATATTCCAAAAGCTCTCATCAACAATATCCACAATCATTTTATTATAAATTTCTAAAATCTACACTAAAATTACTCAAATATAAATAACAATGCCTACAATCCTTTATTGCAAAATAACAATTAAACACCACACAGAACAAATCAGAAACAATTACTTTTAAATTTAGGATTAAAAATTTAAATAACAGTACTCATGGCCAATACACATATGCATAGTATACTGATGAGTTTCATAAGAGAACATTAAGATTAATTAACATCTGCCAATGCACATATATGCATAGTGTACGTATGATTTTTCTTCTTAACAGAGCCAGCATTGGATATAAATTTGGACAAGCTATGGTTGCAAGGAATCCTTTGAATCTTAAATACTCAAGTTCCTCGAACGCATAATCAGGAAATTTGTTGGACGCCCTACTTCTACTTTCAAGGGCAATCTATTAGTGAACTAAAGTCAAGAATTATAACCACTGGGTATAATATAAGCACTTGAAATCTCATATGTATTGTATTTATATACTTAACAATACTATTTATTATCATGATATTTATAAATATCATTACATGGACAACATTAATATATAAACTTTAAAATATAAACATTAAATATGAAATTAGATAATGTCATTAATAACATGTAGATTTTAAAAATAGTCAGTATTCGATGGTTAAATCTAGAAAATAAAAATAAATAAAAATTCATTAAATTTAACTTCTTATTATATTTATAAATATGGTCGATGATCAAAATTGTTAGTCTTGGTTCTTATATTAGATCTGATGATATTACTATAAATATTTACTATTAATATTGATAATTCATAACATTATCTATCAAAGTTTTATTATGTTTGTTAGTCTAGATTTTCATATTAGATGATATTATTATAAATATTTACAATCAATATTGGTAATTCATAACATTATGTATCAAAGTTTTATTTTGTAGTGATTATGGTCTCGAGCACTATGTGATTATGTTTGTATTCAATGTGAAGTTCATACATATTATTTTTAAAATAATAATAAATTTTTTTTTTTAAATTAAAAAATAATTGAGTATAATAAAATATATATATATATATAATTTTAATTAAAATCATTATAAAACATCAATAATTTTATTTTCATTTTGGTTTAATTCCCTGTTAATATTATAAGGGTATTACTTTCAATCATAAATTTTTTTTGATGTATATGTTAAATAGCATAATTCTACATTAACTTTAGAGAGATAAAGTGATTAAAAGTTTAAAATAATAATAATAATAATAATATAATATTTATATTTTCAAGTATAAGAAATCTGAAATAATTTTTATATTTTTAAAAATATTTTTATATAAGATTTAAATAAATTATTTAAATATCCATATTAATTAATATATTTGAATATCAATTTTATATGAAAAAAAATAAAAAAAATTAAATATAGTAAAATGTTGTAATTGATAATAGAAAGCATAGCATTCATTTAATTCTTAATACCAAACTAATATGTGGAGTTAAAAAATATTATCAATAATAAAAAATGCAATCTTACTCATAAATAAAATATTTTAATACTTAAAGTCATTTAATGTCAATTATGAATATAATATATAATAAAAAAGGAGATTAAATCAAATGATCTACCAAAAATTTGTTGGTATTGCAAGTTTTAACTATGTATTCTAACAATATAAGAGTCCAAGAAAATTTCCTAGAAGAAACTATTCATGCATACACATGATATATGTGTAAAATATTAATGATGTTGTATGTGTGTCACATTTTATGTTGATTGTGCATTTTAGAATATTTAAAAATTTGATGGATGTGAATAAACTTAATTCATTTCCATCAAATTTTTAAAATATTCTAAAATCTACAATCAAATTACTCAAAATATAAACAAGTGCTTCGTAGTAGCTAGTGCTTGCCACTTATTTTAAATATAGCTAATTTAAGTATGAACATTTGATGGTGATCTGGGTCCGTTAGCTACCGGATTTACCCATGATCTTTTACTTATGTGATGTTGTTAGAATTGCATTTTAAAAGAGCATAAAATAATAGATACACATATATAATTAAGAGGAAAACATGTCAACAATCACACAATTACAAAACGCAAGACGTTTAATAACAAAGTTCATCCAATGTGGACTATGTCTCCGGGCCTCAGTGGCTCGATAGTGTTGGCTGCTTCATTTGGTTCTAGAAAATGTGATAATGTACATGGACGTTGTTTACTTGTCATTCAAGGAAATATGCCCTCGACATGAGTGGCAAAGTCTCTTCATGAGACGTTTTTCTACAGGGAACTCTCACTCATAACAAACCTCCTATCAGCATGAAAACCTCACACATGGTGACAAAGAGTATCCTGCCATCAAGGAAACAAAGGGATCTCAGAACATAAATGACCACAAATGATGAATACATATTGCATCACATAAACATCAATATTCTAAATCATATATCAAACATAAATCGACATGACATAAAACATCTCACAACAGTAATCAATGAAGTACATGGCAACAACACTTCATATACCTCAAATCTGATGTTGGCTGAAGAATAGGCTGCTCAGCTACTGGAACTGAATACACCATCGAAGTCGTGGCGTCAAATGACATGAAATCGATTGTCCACACTCTAAATTCTGACACCATCATTCCAATCTAGAAAATGGCTGAAAAATCGAAACCTTTGTTGCATAAAATGACATCGCCATCAGATTCCTCTCACTGAGAGGTGTAAAATCCATATAAAATTTATCCAATTTGGACATCAGACAATTCTGACCCCTCTGAAAATGTGACTTAGATCATGGTTCCACTGCCCTCCTGAATGGATCAGGTTTCCACCTGCATAAAAAATAATATCCTGCCTCGAACTCCGCACTCCTCCTCCTAGTTTGCCTTGGGTGCACTAGAGAAAATGAAGTCTTTATACCCACTTCTGGGCGGAATTTACCATATGAGGTTGCTTGGCGTAGTGATAAGTATATAAATAGTTGAAGGAGAGGTTGGGGGATCAAATCCCGCCCCTCCGTTGGTTGGGTGCATATAATTGTTTTTCTATTTAACATATACCCATTGCATTTATATTTGGGTGCGGCTTGAAATAATTTAAATATGGTGTATTTGTTTGGACGTTGGTTGTGCGTTGTTGCAATATGTATTAAATATGGGGCTGCCTGATGGGGGTCGACCCACGTGGGTCGAGCTGGTTCGAGCTCCGTCGGCCCCGGTCACTGTCATAGTGTAATAACATATGGTATGTTTGGTGGGCGGGGTTCGCAACCCACAACCCCAACCCAACCCGTTATATATATGGTTAAAATGATACGGGCTTCGACCTTGGGGTTCGACAGGGTTCATGGCCCGCCAACCCAAAATTTAATATAATTTTGTTTGTAATATGATTGCGGAGGGGTCGGTGGGGTGGAAACCCTATTTTATATATTTTTTCGTTATTTTAAAACAAAGGGGTCTTTTTTAAACTTAACAAAAATCAAGGTTATTTGGAAAATTAACGAGGCCACAATTTCGCCCATTTTTCGGGAGTTAGGTTCCCTGTCAGTTGACGATGAAATTGTGGGACACTTAAACCTAGCCCCTGCCCAAACTTTGACCAAAACTTTGACTCAGTCTAAATTCATATGGGCTTGGATTGGAGATCTGTTCATACCATTTCAATCAGGGTGATGACTACTTCAACCTGAAACGGGTTCGAGAAAAATCCCACCACTTTGAATTTTGACCTATCATCAACCCTCTTGGTCTCCTAAGGGTGTTTGGAGCCACCTGGATCAGACAGAGTGTAAGATGATCAATTAAATCCTTCATAAAAAAATAGAAATGAAAGTGAAAATGTTGTACTAAAATGTTGCTTTTTGGTGAGCGTCTTACCTCATTTGTTGTAACGAAGCTTTATAACTTTATTTTTTTGGCAGTGTTTGGTTCAAATTAATATGGAGAAAATTAGTTTCAACTCAATGACATGTCAATATAAGAAACTTGTTTTCACAACCAATTGTCTCCTACAAAGTTCATGAGATGTCAATTCCAAGAAACTTTTTTTCACAACCAATTGTCTCCTATAAAGTTCATGGGAATTGAACATGATTGATATAGATTTCAATGCAATTGTGTATGTTTGGATCTAATTAATATGGAGAAACTTAGTTTCAACTCAATGAGATGTCAATCCAAGAAACTTGTTTTCACAACCAATTGTCTCCTACAAAGTTCATGGGAATTGAACATGATTGATATAGAGTTCAATGCAATTGTGTTTGTGGCAGTGAAGGCATGTGAATATGAAACAAAGATTTTATTGTTATCTCCCAATTGGTGGCTCTTTATTTTGAAGAACAAAATTGAGTTGGGATGATCTATAATTTGTGATTTAGTATTAAATTAATTTTTAAATTAAATTGTAAAAACAAGTTAAATAATATTTATGAATAATTCGTAATAACAACCGTTTTACTATTAATTTATCAACTAAATTATAACTAGCACAATTATATAAATTAAATCACCGTAACTATAGATGGATATAAAAACACTTAGTTTCTAATCAAAATACTTAGTTCCTAAAAAATTTCATATAAAAAATCATTAAAAAAATTAAATATTAAAATAAATAAAATATATCAGTAACCCTTTTAAAAAAATTCTAGATATTATACATTTGTCTATGATTTGTGATTTAGTATTAAATTGACTGAATTTAACACAATCACTTTGAATAAAACCAAGAATAGAGTTACAATATATTAAACTGCTTTAAAAAAATTCACACATTAACCTTTTACATGGTAACTGAGACCAATCTTTTGTGTTTGGTTTGAGGAAAAAAGATAAATCAACTTTAACAAACCGATTAAAACAGATGATAAATTGAAGACTAACCTCCCAATAAATGTCGAGCAATCTCCAAATACTTCAAAAAAAATACAAAACTTCAAAGTGTGATCCTGATAATACCCTAGTTGGAGTTTCATAATAGCAAAAGTGTCATCAAATGCACAAATTTTATTAATAAGAAAAAGAAAAATTACATAAAATCTGCAAGAGCTTACACATGATGACGCAACACCCTTGCAAGTGGAGAGAAACAAGCTTTAAATAAGCTTTTGTCCTAAACTAATTTTTTTTATAGATCACTTATTTGATTTACAAGTGTCCATTTACATTTAATGCACTTGTAACAACACTCCTAACTATTTTCCTAAATTACTTCCTAAAAAACGACACCTTTCTAGATGTCATATCTCTTATAACAAATAGATATTCTAAGAAGACTCTAAGACTCTAGATATTTAATTAAATATTCTAACAAAAATATAAATAATTAAATATTAATTTAAGTACTTTAGATCATACATATAACATTACCCCCTTTTATCCAAAGGTACATTACAATAGATACAAAGCCCTTCCCTAAACTTGGTAAATTTGATCATGCCATGTGGTTTTGTGAAAATATCTGAGATCTGATTTTCTAAAGGACAATATACTGCTTTGATGACGTCCTTTGCAATGAGTGTCCTGATGTAATGATAATTTGTGTCCACATGCTTTGTTTTGGAATGGAAAACTGGATTTTTGGCAAGTTTTATAGATGACTAGTTGTTGATGAATAAAGATGTGGCTTCTCCTTGAGGAATGTATAAATCCTGCAAAACTCTGCACAACCAAAAAAATTCAAATGTTGCTTCCCATGCTGATATATATTCTACTTCCGCTGAAGAAGTGACCCTTTTAGCTTGCTTCTTGCAATTCCAAAAATCTGCAGTTGACCCCATGTTCCTCAAATAACCTAATGTTGTTGCCTGATCATCAATACGTCCAGCAAAATTTTCATATGAATATCCACCAAATACAAAGTTCTTAGTATTTTTGTAAAGAGGACCAAAATCGTTTGTCCCTTGGATATATCTAAGGAACTATTTTTTTTGCATTATAGTGGCTTTCTCTTGGTTCATGCATAAATCGCGAGAGAATATTGACCGCATAAGATATGTCTAGATGAGTGGTTTTCAGATAGATCAAGCTGCTAATCAACTGTCTATAAGTAGTATTATTTACCAATTCCCCCTCTTCAAATTTTGAAAGTTTTAAGTTTTGTTCCATTGGGGTGAGAACGAGATTGCAATCTTACATTCCAAATCTTTGAAGAAGTTCGGATGCATACTTTCTTTGACTAATAAAAAAATTGTTTGGATGTTGGAATATTTCAACTCCAAGATAGTAGCGAAGTAATCTCAAATCAGTCATCTTAAATTTAGCCTGCAACTCCTTCTTTACCTGCATAGTATGATCATTATTATTCTCAGTAATGATCAAGTCATCCACATACATAAATAGAATCACTATATTTTTACCGTGTTAGTGCACATATAAGGTATCATTAGATTCACTTCGTTTAAATCCAACCTTGTGAAGGTACTCGTCCATTTTTGCATGCCAAGCTCATGGAGCTTGTTTCAATCCGTATAAAGCCTTGATCGGTTTTCATACTTTGTGTTCCTATCCTTCAATCTCAAAACCTGGAGGTTGAGTCATATATACTTCTTCCTTCAAGTCTACATTAAGGAAGGCACTTTTAACATCCATATGATGTAATTTCCATCATTTTTTAGGTGTTAATGCAATTGCTAATCTAATGATCCATTTTTATATAGGTGAAAAATGTTTCCTCGTAGTCGATTCCTTCTTGTTGTGCAAAATATTTGGCAAAAATCCTTGCCTTGTAATTTTCAATTTCTCCATTTCGATTATATTTGATTCTCTAAACCCATTTTCATCCGATGGGTTTCACATTTTTAGGGCAATGAACAATTTTTCAAGTGTTGTTTTCCATAAATACATTGTATTCTTCAACCATTGGCTTTTTCCATTATATATTTTTTTCTACCTCTTTGTATGTGAAGGGATCAGTAAAATCATTTGTTACTAGGGAAAAAATTTCTTCATGTTCCTATTTTGTTTTTTTCATCTAGCTTGACATCCTTCAAAAGTTGAATGACCCATTTAGGAAGTTGATATTCACTTGTTTGTGGATTTGAATAATCACCGTCATTGTAAAGTGGATTAATATAAACAAATATTCTTTCATCATCTGAAGGTTTGGGGGTGGAGAGTCACTGTCAGATAAAATTCTGCTAGAAGATTCAAATGATCTTGTAGAAGATCCAAATGGTCCAGGTGAAGTAGGTGAGTTGGATGAGCCATTTTCTGATAAAGGAAATTCAATATCATACCAATTTTGTGTACTTTTTTTATTTTGCATTTTTCTTTTCTTTTTGTCATGCTTAGTTTCCAATTTCTGTAGAAGACTTTCTATCTTTGTGGCACTCTTTATTTTTGTTTCATCAAATATAACATCCTTGTTGAAAATAAATTTTTCATTGGACGAAAGACGATATCTCTTCTTTTCATCGGAATACCCAGTCAATGTACACTTCAAACTTCGTGAATCAAACTTAGTTCACTTTTCTTTTGGAACTAAGGCATATCACACCAAACCAAAAACTCTAAGATGTTTGACTCGAGGTTTGAAACCAAGCCATGCTTCATATGGTGTAATTACATCCAATAAGCAGTGGGAGACAGGTTCCTTAAGTAGAATGATGTATGTATTTCTTCTTCCCAATATAATGGACTTAAATTTTTTAAAGTTAGCATGGATCTTTCCATCCCTAACAAGGTGCGATTAATTCTCTCTGCTACTCCATTTTTTCGTGGAGTGTAGACCTTTGTAAGTTGTCTTTTGATATCATTATCCCTACAATAATTTTGGAATTCATTGGAAGTGAATTATCCTCCATTGGTTGTCCTAAGAGTGCCATTTTTTTCTTTAACTTCATTCTCTACCAGTTGGCGAATAATCATAAAATTTTCAAATGTTTCTGACTTTTGTTTCAAAAATAAACCCAAGTCATTCTACTAAAATAATCAATTAAGAGTAAAAAGTATATACAGCCTTCTAGAGAAGTTTGTAGAGGTCCACAAATATCATTGTGAACCAATTGCAAATACCTGTTTTCACGCCATGAACTTGTTGGAAAATTCTCTCGTCTTTGTTTCTCATAAATGAAAACTTCACATCTTGCATTTTCTTTCTTAAAAGATGGAATACCTTTAATCATTCCTTGTTTTTGAAGTTTAGAGAGACTTTCAAAGTTTAAATTCTCATATCTAACATGCCACAACCTTATTGGTGAAATATATGTACTTGTTGCTCCTCCAAAACCAGACTTTTGTGGAATGATTGTTCCTTTCATCCTTAAAAT
Source organism: Pinus albicaulis (assembly GCA_034641835.2). NCBI lineage: Eukaryota > Viridiplantae > Streptophyta > Pinopsida > Pinales > Pinaceae > Pinus > Pinus albicaulis. The sequence continues at coordinate 660,340,144 of CM076570.1, forward strand.
TTTTCCATCTTCATATCTTGTCATGAATGTATTCATATTATTTTTAATGGAAATTATTTTTACTAATCCATCCTCCATAACAACTTGATGTCCTACTTGTCGAATCGTGACTAATGACAACAAATTCTTCTTGAAATTTGGTACATACCAAACATTTGAAATTAATTTTTCTCCAATGGTAGGAAGATAAAAATTTACTACACCTTTTCCACAAGGATTTTGTCTTGTATCATATGCACGAAAGAATGAATTTTTTTGGCATTGTTGAAAATTCCAAAAGAAGTCACATTGAAAATTCATATGTTGTGTCTCCCATGTATCTAAGATCCAAGCATCTTCATAATCAATTTTAAGATATGTGGAGACCTATAATGTTATTGATTCTAAAATTTGAAATGTAGTGAAGAGATATTGTAAGCCATCATATTCTTGATCATTAGAAAACCATGCCAAGCATTGTTGAAACTTTGGAATTTTTTCAATAAAAGTTCGAAAATATTCAGCATAATGACCAACTCTGTTACATCTTCTACAAAAAACTCGACTGAAATCTTTGCCTCTTCCTTGAGTTTTTCCTTTGCCTTTACTTTGTCCTCTGCCTTGACTTTGTCTCTTCCTTGATTGTTGCCTCTTTCTTGACTGTTGCCTTTTCCTTGAATGTTGCCTTTGCCAAAAATGTTGCCTCTGTTGAAGTTTTTCCCTCTGCCTTTACTTCTACCACAACATTGTACTCTATATGCTCCTTGATTTTTATTTTTGTGCCCTCTTCCTCTACCTCCATAACTTTCAATTGAATATTTACAAGTGCTACCTTTTGTAAAGAAGACATATTCTCCAACCCGTTTCTTCTTTCCAAAATTTTTGTCATGTTGAGCTAGTATTTCACTTAATCCATCAAATTTTAACTTCTCTAGCTTTCCAGTTACTTGTAAATTTTCCAAAAAATGTGTATATGAATAAGGAAAACCAACAATTAAAATAATAATCATGAAGCTATCATCCATTTCTTGAAATCCAGCCTTACTATTTCCTACTTAATGTTCTTAAGTCTCGAAATGTATTCAAGTACATCTCCCCTTGAAGATCAAATCTCTTATATTCTGGTTATGTAACAAAAAATCCTTTAAATTTTTTATAGAATATCCAACTCTGTTACATCTTTTACAAACAACTCGATTGAAATATTTGCCTCTTCCTTGAGTTTTTCCTTTGCCTTTGCTTTGTCATCTGCCTTGACTTTGTCTCTTCCTTGATTTTTGCCTCTTTCTTGACTGTTGCCTTTTCCTTGATTGTTGCCTTTGCCAAAACTGTTGCCTCTGCTGAAGTTTTTCCCTCTGCCTTCACTTCTACCATGACATTGTACTCTATATGCTCCTTGATTTTTATTTTTGTGCCCTCTTCCTCTACCTCCATAACTTTCAGGTGAATATTTACTAGTGCTACCTTCTGTAAAGAAGACATCTTCTCCAACCCATTTCTTCTTTCCAAAAGTTTTGTCATGTTGAGCTAGTATTTCACTTAGATCATCAAATTTTAACTTCTCTAGCTTTCTAGTTACTTGTAAAGTTTCCAAAAAATGTGTATATGGATAAGGAAAACCAAAAATTAAAATAATAATCATGAAGCTATCATCCATTTCTTGAAATCCAGCCTTAATATTTCTTGTTTAATGTTCTTAAGTCTCGAAATTTATTCAAGTACATCTCCCCTTTAAGATCAAATCTCTGAGATTCTGGTTATGTAACAAAAAATCCTTTAACTTTTTGATAAGCATACCATGCGTCAAAATAATTTTCAATGTGCACACACATTTCATCATTAATAGAAGATTTAATTAATGTTAATGCTTTGGCATTTTTTATCTCCCATTTAGCTAGTGAGTCTGCATCTGTAGGTTTGTTTGGTTTAACATCACCATAACATACATCTTGCCAAAGTTCATTGTAAATAAAAGTGATTTCTATGTTCATTTTACATGTCTTGTAATTATTTGAGCCTTCACTTTTCTTAGACTCAAAAAATAAATTTACCAGCATGGACATTGTAAAAGTAAATACATGCACCAAGATGGATCATCCACTGCAAAAAGAATATGTACAACACACCACGCTGATCGCCATAAAAAAAATGATCTATAGTGGCTTGGCCATGACCCTCGTATAGAAGTTTGAGGAAAAAAGTGATTGAGCTTTGCACTTGGCTCTAGCCAACTTCTCTAAAATTTTACAATAAAAATTTCAAAATTTGACTTTTTACAATGGTCTTGCAATTTGACTTCTTTGACTCTATCCCCCCCTCAAAGTAAAAGTTACTTTGAGTTACAATTTGTTTCCTTCAAATAAAAGATTACACCTTATTACTCCAAAATTACAAATTACAAAATTACACCTTATCACTCCAAATTGATTAAAATCACACCTTATCATTCCAAATTTTCAAAAAATAATTTACACCTTATCTCTCCAAAACAAAAAACAAAAATTAAAATTTTTAATAACCTTTTAGAATTATTTTACATTCTTCCCATTAAAATAAATTAACAGAGATTTCTTCTTCGGACTTTAAAAATTTATGCATGTAAAATATAAAATAAATACACACCATTCACTTTTGCGAGATTAATCCTTGAATTTGGCGTTGAGTAATAATTTCCATCGTATGCTTTGAATCCACTAGCTTGAAAAATATTAATCCAGTGTTCCATGCAGATCACACGCTAGTCTTACACATCTGATGTCGCTTCTCTTGTTGTGGGAGACCCTTTTGGGGAAATTACATATTTTGATTTAGTGGTCCAAGCTAGGAATATGGGAGATGAAGTTAATGTGATTCATAATGCATCAGTGATGAATGCAGTGGGGGTTTGTGGTTTGAATCTTTGTCGCTTTGGGGAGATGATTTCCATACCATTCTTTACAGAAACCTAGAAACTTGATAGTTTCTATGATACGATAAATCCAAATAGGAAACTTAGATTGCACACAATGTGTTTGTTAGACATATGTGTGAAGGAGCCATCAACAAAATATTTGTGTTGAGGAGAGAAAGATTATAAACCATCAAATTTCTTTACCATAAATACATTTATTGAGCAAATACTGGAGATCGATGAGTATTATATTAGGAGAGGGTGGATTCATGCACATTAGTGAGTTGGTTGTCGGCCAAGAACAACGTGGAGCACGTGTGTCCTGGTTGGGATTTACGCTAAGTATGTTGATATCCATGAGGATATATGTTGAGTACCCTTGATATTGCAATATTTGTTGTTGAGAGCCGAGAGACAAGTAGAAGAACTTGGCATAAATTCGAATTAGGTCTAGTGCCGAGCTCTATAAGCTCGAACATAGAATTGATTATGCTCCAAAAAAATAAGGAGAAGAAAATCCAAAATAATAGAAATTTTATACAAAAATTAATGTTCAAATCTAAAAAACTAAAATTAACGAAAGAGCTGTAAAATTATTTTTCTTAATAAAAGCTAAACAATTTTCATACTAATCAATAACTGACCAATTCAATAGAGTCTTCCAAAAGCCTGCAAAGCTGGAATCTCCTTCTTCACACCATATACATCATTGAAGCTCTGATACCACAATAATAGTATAAGTTTCCTCAGACACACAAATTTTATTAATAAGGAAAAGAAAAATTACATAAAATCTGCAAGAGCTTATCACTCAACACCCTTGCAAGTGGAGAGAAACAAGATTTACATAAGCTTGTCTCCTAAACTAATTTTTTTATGGGTGAATTATTTGATTTACAAGTGTCCATTTACATTTAATGCACTTGTAACAACACTCCTAACTATTTTCCTAAATTAGTTCCTAAGAAACAACACCTTTCTAGATGTCATATAGGCTTATAACAAATGGATATTCTAAGAAGACTCTAAGACTCTAAATAATTAATTAAATATTCTAACAAAGCTCTAAATAATTAAATATTAATTTATGTACTTTGGATCATACATCCAACATTTCAAATCCTTTGACCCATGAGAATAACAGACATTAATTGCAGACACACAAAATGAATTATATATATATATATCAAGAAGATTAATTTCTTGAATTATTGAATTCAATTTCTTGTTATAAGATCAATTTCTTGAATTTTTGATATGCCAAAATTATAAAAATTATGTTTAAATAAAACAATTTCAACAAAGTGAGGAAAAAAATGTTCATGAGATCCTAAAAATTAGTAACTATACATCAATAAAACTTTCTTAATAAAATTAGAAAAGAAATACTCACAATATTTTAAAAACTAATAACTAATTATCATAATAGTTATTAATTATAAAATCTATGTGTAAACAAGAAAACAAATTATTATTAACGTAATTGGAATTGAAAATAGAGAAAAAAATAGAAAAAGACAAAAAAAATATAAGTCAAATAGACAGTCAAAGGAAAAACTGAATGCGTAATACCATGCCTACAACGTGTATAATAACACTACCTACAATTATAAATAACACTGGCTAGAATCATTTTATTGAAACAAAATAATAATAAGAAACATTTGCTTTTAGATTTAGAATTAAATAATATTATTCTTGATGTGTATATATAGAGACACACTAATGAGTTTCTTAATAGAACCAGTAGTGAATATAAATTCGGATAAGTTATGGTTGCAAGGAATCCTTTGTATCTTCAATACTAAAATTTCCTTGAACACATAATTAGGAAATTCATTGGATACCCTACTTGAGTTTCAATAGTGAAATGAAGTCAAGGATTTAACTCATTTTGTTGTCGAGTTTTATTTATTTGGTCTATTTGAGACATGATAACCCATTATTTCTGCTATGGGGAAGCAAGGAAATGTATTATATATACATATATCTAATAATAATATTAAAACAAAATAAATAACATCATAGGATTTTTTGAAGAAGAAAAGGCTTGGGATTTGAAAAATGGCTGGAGTTAAGGATTGGAAATGAAAGGATGTTGCCGCCACCATTACTAAAGCTCCCTCTCCAGTGCCTACATTACCCAAGCCTATCATTGTGGCCATGGAAGAAACAGCTGTGGCACCAATTACTACCCCCAGCCGAGGGATCCCCCTACCCGAGTTGAAAACCACTTCCAAAATCTCTGCTGCTGTCGTGGGCATAGAGGATGCTCTCCATGCAAACTCCACCGCTGTGGAAGATTTTACAGAGGCCAAGAGAACTACTGCCAACGCAACAGCACCAACATCCGTGCTCCTCAACCACAGAAGCATGTCGCTGATACGACCTCGTCCCACCGATCCTCATTTCGTAGATGTAGCCATACACACGAAACTCACAGAATCTTTCTTAAAATTTCTCCCGCGGCTACTGAGATATTTGGATCTGCCTGCTAGGGGCGCAAAGGAGTCTTCATGGGTTGGGAAAAAAACCCATTTCCATGGAAGCCTGCCTCATTCTACAACTTCTCTCAAACCCCAACAACAAGACCTAGAAAAGCTAGAATACCAGAGAACCAGTTTTCTCTCTTCTCATATATGCAGAGGCAAGCAGGAGTCTGCAGATCTCTTTGATCCTTTTCAAATCTAGATCTTGCTCCTTTCTGGAAAAACTATGCTGCATTGGGTGAGCTCTTCGGATCTGGTGCAGGACCTCACGCAAGACCTTGAACACAGGCTGGGGATTCCTTATGCATTACAAAGACTTCTCTATGAAGGTAAACAACTTGAGGAACCTTATCCCCTCTCTTTTTACAGTATTAAAATAAATGCATCTATTGTATTAACCCTTTGTCTGAGAGGGGGTGCAGCTGGATAGTCATCTACAACTCCTGCCTTTTCCTACAAAGATGTTGTCCATGCTCAGATACACAAGAAATAAACTCCACCAGCTATAGCTCCCAAGACTTTTCTGGTGGACAAATTGGAGGAAATCCCCTCCATAGAAATATCACATCCAACGCTGGATGATCAATTCCAAATGTATGCAGAGTTTTCCATCATTTTCAGATTTAATGGACTATGGCCACGCACTGTAGATCTCTACCAATGGATCCACTCCAACTGGACCAATAACTGCAAGGTTTTATTTTTCTCAAAGGGCTTCTTCATTGTAGTGTTTTCTTTCAGCGAAGACTACCAAAAAGCTATAAAAAAACCATGGTTTTGGGGAACAACATGGTTATTCATCACCCCCTGGTTCCCATATTTCAATCCATCTACAATAGTCATCACCAAGCTTCCCATTTGGGTCAGAATTCCTAACCTTCTGGTGCATCTATGGCACTTCGATGTCTTCCAAGGGATTGGAAATACTCTAGGCCTTTTTCTAGCTACAGACCCCTCGAAGGGGGAAAAGGGCATATACACCTTCGGCAGAATCTGTGCAGAAATATGCATGAGAAAAGGTCTGCCCGATCAGATTAATATTAAAATCAAGGACTTCCTTTGGACTCAGACCCTGGACTACAAGAACACAGCTTTCCGATGACGTCACTACCATCAAATAGGGCACCTTCAAAACTCTTGCCCCTCGTTCCCCGCCCAAAAGAAGAAAGTCAATCACAAGACGAAATCCAAAAGTTGGAAGCCAAGTGATCCTTCCCCCATGGATGATGTTGATTCCTTCAGCTTGGATGAAGAGGAGGGTGATGCAGAAGGGGAGGAAGCAAAGCAAACATAGGATACACCTTCGGCAAGCCTCGGGGAACCCAATGTACCGCCAAATTCACAGAAAAGAACTAATGAGTCTTCCCCCTTAGATTCAGACAAGGAGACCTCACCAACAGCCCAGATCAGTCTGCAAATAGTTCCAGCTCAGCCACACCATATTGGCTGGGTCAAAGTCGGTAAAAATAAAGGGAAAAAATGTCATTTGGATGATTTGACCCATTCTGGGTAGAATCCCTTGTTTAGCCTTTGTTTCCTTGTTACTTCTTGTTTCCTTTTTGCTTATTACAGTGCTCTTTTCATGGTTTCTCTCAGGGGCCGAGATGGATGGTTTATCTTTTCTGGCTTCTTTTTATCTTGCTTCTCTTGATTGTAGCTTTATATTGTACCACATGCTCTCTTAATAGAATTAGTTTTACAGAGAAAAAAAATAAAAATAATATTAGGATATTTAGGATTATATTGAGAATTATACATTTTCAGGATTAATATTTATATGGAGAACTATCTCTGTATTATTTAATTTATTTTATATATATTTTTAAATATTTTTATTCATTAAAAAATTAAATATAAATACATATTAGTATAGTCATATAAATTAAATGACTGGTTGGTAAATGTAGATAGACATCAATTCATGATAATCATCAAAACACTTATTTCATGATACATCTGTTGGAAATACTAAGAGGAGGGGGGTGAATCAATATTTCAAGAATTATTACAAATTTATATTTTCAATTTCATCCATCATTCAATTATATATGCATCATCAAGAAACACATAAACAAATCATAAAAATTATACACAAAACATAGATGACACAATTGTTTTTAAGGTGGAAACCTATAAAGAGAGAGAACGACAAATTTTCTTCTTCTCTTATTAATTATTTACATCAGTTCACTGGCACCGACCAATAGGAAGAACCCACTCCCTTTACAATGTTTTGTTGGCACCTACCGACAGGAAGCATCAACTCCCTTACATTTTTTTGTTGACACCCACTAGTAGGAAGCACTAACTACCTTCATATTTTCATTGTCACAAACCAACAAGAACCACCCACTCTTGTAGATTAGGTCACTGACATCAACCAACTAGGGACACCAACCCCCAAAACAATGTGGACCTACCTTTCATACATTTTCAAACTAGATCCAATGTCATCAACTGTAGGCATAAAACCATTTGTACCACAAATCATCTTTGCAACAAGCCTTCTCTGCTAAAAAACACACACTGTCAACAATATACAAAATTTTCCATAAAAAACTATACTATGCCATCAATCTAACCAATAACCAATATTATCTCACTGACATGTACCCTAGCATCAACTTGTAACAACAAAAATTTGATCTCTATCATTAACAAAAACAACATATAATCATGCTCATGCAAGATACCAATCAGCAACATACTCAATACTATACCAACTCAACCATATATTGTCATATTTCACAAAACATGATTATTCTTAGCAATATAAACTATAGTTGAAAAACACTAAAACTACCATCCACATTAATCTATGCATCACACTAATGACATCATCATACTTTGTCTTGTGCAACAATATCCTCACACAACAGTAGCATATCACAATGACCCTCATTCACACAAACACATTCTTAGCACTGAGCAGCAACAACATACTCTATGATCAGGAACAATCCAACTCAGCAACAGTACATTGAATATCATTGATTAGCAACAAAAACTCAAGGACGGTTAGATAAAAACAACCCTATCATCAACATACAACACATACTATGTTTATGAGTTAAGTTATAGGCTTACGCCCTCAAATTTTATGTCCTTGCAATAGCACCTTCAATACACAAACCCTAATTTATGCAAACACACTCTCACACTTTTGTCATCTACCCTTATTCTGCAGCCTCAATAGTACTTTAAAAAATAAATAACTTATCTTGCAAAATTCTTATCCAATCCCTGTCATACACATCCCTACAATTTCGGATTTTGTACAATAGAGATTTCATCCAATCCCTGTCATACACATCCTTGCAATTTCAGATTTTGTACAATAGAGAATTCATCAAGATAGCAACATATCTTCCTTTAGTAGCTTCTAGGTTATAATAGTCACAATCACATTATAACATCATACTCATCAGTACATTGTCTCAAAAATGGAAGACAATCAAGCAACAACTTCATCATACTCAACCTCAACAATCTATGGGTCTAAGCTCAGCAGAACTCGCCAACTAATCAACCTAGAAAGACCTCACCTAGTTAAGTTGTATTATCGTGTGACAATTGACAACCACTGTGTACAACTCTCAATCATAATGTACTGACATCATTGTATTTTCATGTTCACATCATACATCAATAGAAACTAGGGAACACAACGTTAATATAGTGAGACACTTACAATAGTCCTAAATCATACCCAGTCATCAATAATAGTAGCATGAACCAGAACATCAATCAGTATAATCACTCAATGAAAACCTTTGTTTATTTTTAGCAGTCGTGATCTCTCTATAGTATAATTCCCTAAAGCATATATATCAATTAGGCCAGGGAATAATATTCTCATACTCCAACCAAGAACAATACAACATTGATTAGCCAAAGAAATAGGGATTACACCTCATGAACTTGAGGTGTGTTGGTAACAATACTGATTAAACCAAATAAATTTAAACCCTGTATAAGACTTGATTCAAACTTTGTTTCACAAGAACCCTGCATAAATGATGTGATAGCTTGGCCTTTTATGACTCTGGTCGGTTTGATTATCACACTCTATCAAAGTACAATATTTGTCCATATTGAGATTTGGTTTTGCAATAAACAACAAGTTCAAAAATATTTTTCTTTGTCATTTAACACATCAGCACAACCTAGACACAAACACACTCTGCATTCAGACTTCAAGAGAGAAATAGCCATTATCTAGTTCTAGATTAATCACCTCTCAATGGAAGCAAACTGAGAATATAATACCAATCATTGAGTCAGACCATCAAACACTAGAATGGAGCTAACTAATCATAAATGTTTCCTAATCATATACTGCATAAACCTTATTGCAATAAAATAGACAAACTCACATGTTGCTTTGATTTATACAAGCATATTCTTCGGGTTGTTGAAAATATTAAAGTCACCTGCATACCCTGTGCAGGTAGAAATAGAGTACAAAGGGGCAGAGAGCTTGCGTGCTCAGCACTGTGCATTCAGGAAGAATGGAGAAAACCGTAAGGATGGAATTAAATATTTATGGGAAACAACCACCATTGCAGAGATGAATTAATGTTTGATGGGTGTAGCTGAAGTTGCAAAAGAAATGAAGACTTTCATGGTTCAAAACCACGCAACAGTAGAGTTTTATTAAAGACAGTATTTTCGGGCTTTTAAGCCCTCAAAAACCAAACAGAAATATTTTTGTTTAAACGCTCCAAGTCTTTTTAAGTTTTGATATGGGCCACATCATAGTGGTCCCCACCACTTCATCGCCGATCGCAATCGCAAGTTTTATTGTAAGTGTCTTGTTGATATGAAGAGTTCCGATGTGATGTGATGGTGTGAATCACAATCACAAATCGCAAAGGGACAATGTATTATCCACCATCTGAAATGTGTTATCGCCGATTGAAAGTTTGCGATGCAATGTGGTCCCACCACAATCGTATATCAGAATGGCATTCCAACCGCACCACCGCAATATGTTGAGTTCCATTGAAAGTTTGCAATGTGATTGTCGCAATCACAAATCGCAACATCACATAACCGTTCCGCCCTCCACTTATGTTTTCCGCCGATGCCGATGGTGCGATGCGATGTGGTCCCACCATAGTCACACATCACACATCGCTCATTGCTTAATCGCAATCGCAATTTATAATCACCATCTGCCTAGACCGCAGGTCATTGTAATATTTTCGATGCGATGTGGTCCATCGCATAATCGCAATCGCAACATCGCAATTCTGTTGTTCAAGCCATTCAACTGTTTCGTCGATCGCCGATTATGAAGTGGGATCCACTCGTATATTGCGCCAAATAAATTTAGGTTAAAGTATTATGTTCCGGAAATGTATTTTCTTTGTAATTTTTTTTTTAAATGTTTTGTATTACACCGCACCATATAAAAAGTGAAAAAGCCCGTAGGCTTATGTAATTTTTGTTGTATTGCTGTGTAAGCCTGTAGGCAGAGAAAACACAGTAAAGACCAGAGAGCACTGTTTTTTGCAGTTTTGAGAGATAGAGAAGTTTTAAGAGCACCGCGTCTGTAGCAATCAAGTATTTTGTAATCCCACTTCAGTGGAAGAAAGTTGTAATAGCTTTAGTTCTGTTAATGAAATAGAAAATTTTTATTCTGCAATCTCTGTCCAGATATTCTCTGTGTTAGAAGGAGAGTATTATTCTCTCTGTTATTTTTTCTGGAATTATTAGAAATTCTAACATGGTATCAAAGCTAATATAGGCTTTTGAAGGTTTCAAAGAAGCTGAAGGAAGAAGGAAGATTTGTTGCAGCAGTTCTCCAGCAGCGTGAAGGCTCAGCAGAAGATTAAATTCTAGGTATTTCTCAAAAAAAAAGAGTGTTTGTTTTTTTTAAAAGAGCAGTCCTCAGAGACAGAGTTTGTCTTTTAAAGAAGGAAAGACAATTTTTTAAAGAAAAACACAGTCAATTTTATTTCAGAGTTCAGTTTATAAGCAATGGTTGGACCAAGCACTAGTATGAGTATTGGAAATAATCAGCTTCCACAATTTAATGGGAAGAACTATGATTATTGGGCCATTACCATGAGAGCCCTATTTTCCTCACAAGACTTATGGGAATTTGTAGAAGATGGTTTTGATGAACCAGTTGATGCGCAAGGCTTTAATGCCTTAACTCAGGCAGAGAAGGATCTATTGAAGAGAAATAGCAAGAAGGACTCTAAAGCCCTCTTCTATTTGTATCAAGCAGTACATGAGAGTGTGTTTCCAAGGATAGCAACAGCTAAGAGATCCAAGGATGCATGGGAAACTCTTAAGATAGCCTATCAAGGTATGGAGAAAGTGAAGACATAAAAACTACAATTGCTGAGGAGAGATTTTGAAACTCTCTGTATGAAAGAGTCTGATAACATAGACTCATTCTTCACACATGTGATTGGGATGGTCACACAGATAAGGTCCCATGGAGAAACACTTGAAGAAATAAGGATAATGGAGAAACTATTGAGGAGCCTACCCTCAAGGTTTGATGTTATTGTAACCACTATTGAAGAGACAAAGTATCTCTCAAAGTTCACAGTAGATGAAATTCATGCATCGACGCTGATGACTCATGAACAGAGATTGGAAAGATCAGTAAACCCATCTCTAGAGCATGCCTTCAAGACCCAGATGCCTTTTGGAAGAGGAAGAGGTCAAGGCAGAGGAAGAGGAAGAGGCAGAAGCCAAAACAAAGGAGGAAGGAACAACCCTTCACATTCACATGGAAGGAGCAACAATAAGAATCAAAGCCACGGCCAATGCAACAGCCAACAAGGTGGAAACCAACATGCTCATGGACAAAGGTATGACAAATCCAATGTCCAATTTCATTATTGCAAGAAATATGGGCACTATGCCAATGAGTGTAGGAAAAAGAAAAATGACATGAATAATAGGCAGAATGCTAATGTAGCAAAAGAAGAAAAGAACCCAAGGAATGTGCTATTAACATGTAATGTAGCACAAGATAGATAGGATGATGTATGGTTCTTAGATTCAGGGTGCAGTAATCACATGACTGGAAACATAGCAATGTTTCCCAATCTTGATGAAGAAGTTAAATCGAAAGTAACCACAGGAATTGATACTAAGATTTCTGTCAAGGGAAAAGGCAGAGTTAGTATCCATGCAAAAAATGGTGAGCAGAAGTTTGTTCCAGATGTGTACTATGTTCCTGGCTTGAAGTGTAATCTTTTGAGCGTTGGGCAGCTCATAAACAAAGGTTACAATGTAGTGTTTAAAAATGATGTGTGCACAATAATGGATATACCTCCAAGCAAGAAGATTATTGCTGAAATACAAATGACCAGCAATAGAATGTTTCCACTCAATCTCAACACTGACTTGAAGGGAAAAGGAAAGAATGTAGCAGCTGTAACTCAAGAAGTATTTCAGAAGGAAGTGAAATATGAGAACTGGTTATGGCACTTGAGATTTGGACATCTCAATTTCGGAGGATTAAATTTGTTGCACATAAAAGGAATGGTAAGAGGTCTACCATTGATTAAGAAACTGGACAACCTGTGTGAAGGTTGTATCTTGGGAAAACGACACAGAGAAAACTTTCCATCAGGAAAGAGCATAAGGGAAAAAACACCCTTACAAATCATCCATTCAGATTTATGTGGGCCGATGCAAACAACATCAGTTTCAGGAAGCAATTACATGCTGACCTTCATTGATGATTTCACAAGGAAAGTATGGGTTTATTTCCTGAAATATAAGAGTGAAGTCTTTGAGAAATTTTGCCACTTTAAAGCTCTTGTAGAGAAACAGAGTGGGCAACATATAAAATTTATTAGAACTGACAGAGGAGGTGAGTACATCTCAAAATAATTTCTGCGTTTTTGTAGAGAGAATGGCATACACAAACAGTTTACTACAAGGTACACACCGCAGCAAAATGGAGTTGATGAAAGGAAGAATCGAACCATAATGGAAATGGTGAGAAGTATGTTGAAGGCAAAACACTTTCCAAATGAGTATTGGGCAGAAGCTACAAATTGTGTAGCATACATCTTGAATAGATGCCCAACAAAAGTTGTAATGAACAGAGTTCCAGAAGAAACGTGGAGTGGCAGAAAACAGAGAGTCACTCACATGAGAATTTTTGGATGTGTGGCATATGCACACATTCCAGATCAGTTGAGGAAGAAGTTGGACAGTAAGGGCGAGAAGTGCATCTTCCTTGGATATTGTGAAGAATCCAAAGGATATAGATTGTATAACCCATCCTCAAAGAAGTTTATTATAAGCAGAGATGTTCAATTCATTGAAGAGGAAGCATGGGATGGAAGCATTGAGAAAACAGTCAATGTCAAAATTTTTTTATCTCATGATGAAGATGAGGAAAATGTGGCTGAAAATAACACCTCATCGGTAGCACAACCTCCACCAACACAAGGACAGCAAGGGACACCACAAGCAGGAGTAAGAAAACCCTTGAGAAGAAATGAGAGTGCTTCTCCAAGCACACCACATGGAGCAGATTTGAGTGCTTCTTCAAGCACAACTACACCAAATGAAAGAGGAACCAGATTCATAAATTTAAATGAGATCTATGAGTAGGAAGAGGCAAATGAAGGTATGAACTCCTTATTTTCTTTGTATTGTCATGTTGATGATCCTATTCATTTTGAAGATGCCATAAAATATAGAAAATGGATAGGAGCTATGGATGAAGAAATTAATGCCATAGAAAGAAATAAAACATGGGAGTTGGTTGATCTCCCAGAAGGTAAAGAATTTATTGGAGTAAAATGGGTCTATAATACCAAAAGCAATGTTGAAGGTAAGATAGAAAGGCACAAGGCCAGACTTGTTGTCAAGGGATATAAGCAGCAACATGGAAGAGACTATGAAGAAACTTTTGCACCAGTTGCAAGAATGGAAACAGTGAGAGCAGTGATGTCCATAGCAGCACAAAAAAATGGAAGGTTTACCAAATGGATGTAAAATCAACATTTTTAAATGGAGTTTTAATGGAAGAGGTTTATGTGGAACAACCTCTCGGCTATGAGAAAAAGGGCCAAGAACACAAAGTGTGCAGATTGAAGAAAGCTCTTTATGGGCTGAAGAAAGCACCAAGAGCATGGTACAGTAGGATAGATTCCTATCTACTGGAAAATGGGTTTGAAAAATGTGATGGAGAACCCACATTATACATCAAAGAAAAATATGGTAAGATGCTCATTGTTGTGTTATATGTTGATGATGTGATATTCACAGGTAATGATGATTACCTCAGTGAAAATTTTAAAACAGTCATGAAAGATGAATTTGAAATGACTGACATGGGATTGTTGAGATACTTCTTAGGAATAGAAGTAGAAAAAAATGAAAATGGGATTTTTATCTCACAAGCAAAGTATGTGAATGAATTTTTAGCAAGATTTAATATGCAGGAGTGCAAAGCAGCAATTAATCCCACAGTAATGGGATTGAAGTTGAGTAAAGATGACAACAGCAAGGATTTTGGTCCAAGTTTGTATAAAAGCATAGTTGGCAGCCTGATGTATTTGACTGCAACTAGGCTAGATATTATGTATGCTGTTAGTTTGATTTCCATATTTATGGAAAGGGAAAAAGAGGCACATTGGCAAGCAGCAAAGAGAATTTTGAGGTATGTGAAAGGAACTAAAAGGTATGGGATTTTATATACAACTTCAGAAAATTCTGAGTTAATTGGTTATACTGACAGTGATTGGGCTGGAAGTGTAGATGATTGGAAAAGCACATCCGGTTATGTTTTTCATATGGGTTCAGGAGCCATTTCATGGGCTTCTAAGAAACAGCCTATTGTAGCATTATCTACAATAGAGGCAGAGTATGTGGCAGCTACAACAACAGCATGTCAAGCAGTATGGATGAGAAGAATGATGAGGAATTTGTGTCAAGAACAGGTAAAGGGAACAATGATTTATTGTGACAATAGCTCAGCTATTGCATTATCAAATAATTATGTGTTTCATAAAAGAACAAAACACATCGATGCCAAGTTTCACTATATCAGAGAATTGGTGAAAAATGGAGAAATTGTTTTATAGCATTGTAGAACAGAAGAGCAGTTTGCAGACATATTGACAAAGCCATTGGGGCAAAAGAGTTTCGAATATTTAAGAAAATTATTGGGTATGACTGATAACCCAGCAGCTGACTTTAAGGGGAGTGCTGAAAATATTAAAGTCACATGCGTACCCTGTGCAGGTAGAAATAGAGTACAAAGGGGCAGAGAGCTTGCGTGCACAACACTGTGCATTCAAGAAGAATGGAGAAAACCGTAAGGATGGAATTAAATGTTTATGGGCAGCAACCACCATTGCAGAGATGAATTAATTTTTGATGGGCGTAGCCGAATTTGTAGAAGAAATGAAGACTTTCGTGGTTCAAAACCATGCAACAACAAAGTTTTATTAAAGATAGTCTTTTTGGGCTTTTAAGCCCTCAACAGCCAAATAGGAAGAGTTTTGTTTAAATGCGCCAAGTCTTTTTATAAAGTTTTGATATGGGCCATGTCATAGTGGTCCACACCACTTCATCGCCGATTGCAATCACAAGTTTTATTGTAAGTGTCTTGTTGATATGAAGAGTTCCGATGTGATGCGATGGTGCGAATCGGAATCGCAAATCGCAAAGGGACAATGTATTATCTGCCATCTGAAATGTGTTATCGCTGATTGAAAGTTTGTGATGCAATGTGGTCCCACCACAATCGCATATTGCAATCGCATTAACCAACCGCACCACCACCATATGTTGAGTTCCATTGAAAGTTTGCGATGCGATTGTCGCAATCGCAAATCGCAACATCACATAACCATTCCACCCTCCACTTATGTTTTCCGTTGATGCCGATGGTGCGATGCAATGTGGTCCCACCACAGTTTCACATCACACATCGCTCATTGCTTAATCACAATCACAATTTCTAATCGCCATCTGCCCAGACCGCAGGTCATTGTAATATTTGTGATGCAATGTGGTCCATCGCACAATCACAATCACAACATCGCAAGTCTGTTGTTCAAGCCATTCAACTATTTCGCCGATCGCCGATTGTGAAGTGGGCTCCACTCGTATATTGCACCAAAGAAGTTTAGGTTAAAGTCTTATGTTTCGGCAATGTATTTTCTTTGTAATTTTTTTTATGTTTTGTATTACACCGCACCATATAAAAAGTGAAAAAGCCCGTAGGCTTATGTAATTTTTGTTGTATTGCTGTGTAAGCCTGCGGGCAGAGAAAAACATAGTAAAGACTAGAGAGCACTATTTTGTGCATTTTTGAAAGATATAGAAGTTTTGAGAGCACTGCGTCTGTAGCAGTCAAGTATTTTGTAATCCCACTTCAGTGGAAGAAAGTTGTAATAGCTTTAGTTCTGTTAATGGAATAGAAAAGTTTTATTCTACAATCTCTATCCAGATATTCTTTGTGTTAGAAGGAGAGTATTATTCTCTCTGTTATTTGTTCTGGAATTATCAGAAATTCCAACATGGGTAATTTCCTCCAAATAAATTCAACTTAAAATAATTACATAGCAAACCTTGACTCCACATTTATCGTAGCATACAACCATACGTAGGCTTTTCAAAATGGTTTGACTCAGCAAAAAAATAACTCACTTTAACCCAAACATGCCATTGCATCAGAAGAAGAAATGTGATTAGCCCAGAAAAGAAAACCCTCCAGTGCCAAAACTTCAATTTTCCTTCATCGCACCTTATCAAATAGACACTCTACGCACTGAAGCCTAACATCACTAGATCCACTCTTCCTATGCATTTGATCACACCTCAAACTTTGAATCAAAGTTTGTAGAAGATCATATCTTATTATTATACAATAATACACACTGGATCACACTAAATTTAACAACAATATAGGCATGCAATCACTCTAGAAAATGGAATAGTTACATCCAATATCTGAGCGACTACAATCATCAAGTAAATCGGTCTTTGCAATGGAAGAAACATTTTGATTTTTAAAACTATGATGCTAATACACAAAAAAAGACACTTTCAAAGGCTTTATTGCACCATATCATCCCACAATATTTTACTCCACATACTGGGTCATGCCTCCCTTGATCGATCTTTGTCATAATTAATCTTGCGTAATCGTAAACTAAATCAATTTCTCAATTTCAGATTAGCACCAAACATATCACACCATGACCAATTCAGGATTTTATGAAATTCTTACTATCAAACTGATTATATGAATTCTTAGATCTCATTATTAAAAAAACAAATCATATCTGAGATGCACCATGCCCCGGGACATAGATACCAATGTGCATATTTCTTCATTTCTCATGTTATTCTCATCAGGTCATATTTGCAAACAAACTGGACTAGAACAACATGTCTTCTATGTGATATCTGCTATAATATACGTAGTTCAAACAAGTAATAAAAATATAAAACAGATCGAATGGTATTCACGAGTATGCACTTGATCTATCCCATTGTCCACCGCATTTGATGACGAATACTTAGATTTATATTTAGCATTTGAAGAACAAATCAAGGCCTACCCAAAAATACCATGAGCGCTTACTAAGGTAAATTCAATGGTATAATTCCAACATGAAGTGAAGGATCCTATCAACAATACCAAGGGAAATACCAATGGAGAAAATTGATAGCAAAGATCAAGGTAATTTGAGGCGCAAGACAAGGAAATCCTTCTTCAAAGCCTAGAAATGTGGACATTGATTTCCAACTAGTAATATGAATTACAGATGTGGTTTACAAGCTATAAATTTGGTTTACAAACACTAGATATCCATTTCCAAACAATGTACATTATTTAATAATCCAAGATCTTCAAATATTCATATTCCACTAGGTTGAAATCAATGGCATAAACATCTCACATTGCCCAAATTAAAATAAATAAATAAATAGATAATCATAAAATTTAACTAAATTATAAATTTATTTTAAATTATTATTATATTCCTGATGTGGGTGTTAATGGTCTTAATGAGGGCACCTTGGGGGATGATCTGGTCACCCATGGATGTGATGGAAATTTATGTTAAGGGGGCATGTCCCGCCCCCAACATGCAAGGACATGCATGGCACCAGATGGATTTCAATTATTTTAAATGGTTCCCTGCAATGGAGCTTTGGGCATTTAACAGAGAGGTGAAGGGTAGAGGTGAGGTCAAGACCTTGACCTCCCTGCTACTAGTGGATACCTGCACTCCAAGATGAGGTTCAATCCGCTTGGGTTTGAGTGTGGTGGTGTGATGAATAGGGTTTGGCTTGTTTTTTTCATGTCGTTGAGGTGGTGGGAGGGAGGAAAACTTGGGCACATGGAAGTTGGCTAGCGTAATTTTCTCCTAGTAGTAGACAGTCTGAGGAGTGCCTCTTTTTTGAACATTGATTAAGTGGTGTAGGTCACTCCCCCCTTTTCTTGTTTTGCTACATTAATTTTTTCTTAGGACTCGGGTCTGTAAATTCTGGAAATTTGACTATGGGGTTGGGGTCCTGTGAGTAATTTGTGCATTTAGTATTGTAGAAATTTAATACAATATGAATGTATATTACTAGACTCCCCTGATCTAACAATTAAATCCACTGTTAAATACATAATCCTTCTACTCAATTCTTTGCAGAAATTAAATCGTCAATTGCAAACATATGAAAAAAAATCAATCACACGTAACAAGATGTTTTATTGGGAAAGCTTAAAGCTAAAAACCCCAACTATCATATATTATGTATATCATGGAATCATGAAAAAATCTCATACAAAGCTCAGCTCATAGAGCTCTCAGTAGAATATACAATCATCTCACACTGTCATGCAAAAATTTGCATATCTATGCACCAATTTGCTGCCTCCTGACAACCTGCCTCCACTGCGCAATCCCTGATGGTCAAGAACTTCTGAATGATTTCTATATGGCCAACCTTGAATGTGAAATCCTCATAAGCATCTCCAATGTGTGTGTAGATGCATTGAATGCACCACTATAGTCACAACTGATAATCAACCTGGCCCTTTCACCTATCTCTCAACTGGGTCTCCACTACATCTGACATGCATGTAGTTAACAGTAGTATTTCTTTATTTGCAAGTAAGACACTACTTGTGAATTAATTAACTAATTAATTCACTCATCTTTCACTAGTGTATCTTTAGTTACAACTACCAAAACTGAGTTTAACTCACTTAACTGAGTTAAACTAAATAACAACTCCCATAACTACTCTTCCAACTCTGTTACAACTGTGTCACACTCAGTTACAATGAAGTCCATCATGCATGAGTCACCAACCAACCTTGGAATGCGTAATTCCTTCAGCTAACTATTTTTCCACATTAGTTAACTGAAATCAAGTGCTCCAAGAGAATAAGTTATTATTTATTGTCTGATCATCATAAAGGACTAATAATAATCAACATGCATTCTATTTTTAGATATGTGATCTATAAATAGACTTCGCCCATGTTCTAAAAATAGAAACTCATTTAAAGATAGAATTTTCTCAGCCATCTAAAATCAACATCCTGCTAATTTTAGAATATTCTCACCATTCTAAAAATAGACATACACCTAAAAATAGCGTGCGGGCCCCACCTAGTGAAGGTGCTTAATTTTCACTAGGATCATCATCTTGTTGAATCTCAACACTCCCTATCAACAAGAAAGGGATTATCCTTCAGCCCGATCCTGTCTCTATGGTATTTTAATTTTCTCCTGGTGAGTGCCTTCGTTAGAATATCTGCATCCTGATCTTTTGTAGGAATGTACTGAAGCAACATGATCTTCCGCTGCACACAATATATGATATGATGATACTGGATATCTATATGCTTAGATCTATCATGAAACATAGGATTAATAAAGAGTTTAATGAAAATCTGATTATCACAATGAATCACTGTAGGATCTAAATGAGAACCAAACAAACTGACCAGGATCTTCCTCATCCAAATAGCCTCACATGTAGCTTGACTTGTTGCCATGTATTCCGCTTCTGCTGAACTGAGTGCCATAGATCTCTGTTTCCTGCTGTACCAAGAAACAACTGTAGATCGGGTACTGAAAACCCCTCCTGATGTGCTCTTTATGTTCGTTGGGCTGCTTGCCCAATCTGCATCCGTGAAGCCATGCAAATTCACCTCATCCGTCTGTTTATACCATAATCCATACTCAGATGTGCCCCTGAGATATTTAAGGACGTGCTTGCCCGCCTTCCAAAAGAGCTTGGTAGGCTTAACCATCGCTTAACTAAGCTGGTTCACCGCATATCATATGTCTGGTTTTGTATTAACTAAATACATGAGCGAACCCACCAACTGTCAATAGATAATAGCATCCACTACCTCTGCTGATGTAGCATCCTCTTTCCTCCAATTTCCTGGAAGAGGAGTATGTATGGGTTTGCAGTCCTCCATGTGAAACTTACCGAGTATCTCCCAAGCATACTTGCCTTGAGACACAAACAGTTCACCTTCTCGCTGCCATATTTCCAATCCAAGGAAATAATTAAGGAGACCCATATCCTTCATCTCAAACTCCTTTGCAAGTCCTCATTGCATGAGTGTATCAGCTTCTCATTACCAGTCAGTTTAAATCATCAACATAAATAACAATAATTAAAGTATTACCCTCCACCACAATCTGGTATAGGTTTTCATCCGCCTCACTCTTGGTGAAGCCAAGTCTAGTGAAATAGCTATCGATCTGAGTGTACCAAGCACGGGGTGCTTGCTTCAGCCCATACATCTCTCTTTTGAATCTGCACACATGCGACTCGTTGTTGAAGATCTCAAATCCTTCAGGCTTCTTAATGTACACTTATTCCTCAATGATCCCATTAAGTAATGTAGTCTTCACATACATCTGATGAATGTGCCAACCCATCTGTGCTGAGAGAGAAAGGATGGTCCTTATGGAAGAATACCATGCGACAGGTGAAAAGGTTTCTTCATAATCAATCCCCTCAATCTGTGAGAAGCCTCGGGTAACAAATCTTGCCTTATACTTCTCAACACTCCCATCATTAGATTTTTTAATCTTGTAGATCCATCTTGAACCTACCACTGATTTATCAACCATCCTTGGAACAATTTCCCATGAGAGCCATGTATCTAGTGAATCAGTCAAGAGACTGTCTCTATTTTCACTGTGAAGTAGGGGCTCCTACATTCTGTGCCGCATCAAGATTCGGCCTCTCAGCTCCTGTGGTACGCCTTCTGCCAGTTCTGATGTTTGGATTTGCATGAATGGACTCCTCCACTCCATGATCCTCCTCCTGTGGCTGATCCACATCTTGAGGCTCATCTTTGGGAACAAGAAATTCCTCCTCTGCATGCAAGTATAGCTCCCTCTCAAGCAACAACTTCATGGATTTCTCCTCATTTAATTTTATATCCCGTCACACCACAGTCATCCGAATGTTTGGAAAATACACACAATAATTATGGGGTGTTTCTGTGTACCCCACAAATATACCAACTTCTGCAGTCAACTCCAGCTTCTTCCTGGTGTTCTTGGTCACATGAACATAAATAGATGAGACAAAAATATTAAAGTGAGAAACATCCAATTTCTTACCAGTAAAAGCTTCTTCAGGTGTACTCATGCCAAGTACTCTATGAGGACGAAGGTTTTGCACATAAACCACAATGTTGCATGCTTCCACCCACAAGTGAATTGGTAGGCCTTAATCATGCAGCATAGCTCGTGCAGCACCCACGGTCGTTCTATTCTTCCTCTACACGACCCCATTCTACTGTGGGTTATGAGGCGCTATGATTTCTCTTCGAATTCCTTCTTTGCTAGAGAAGTCTTTGAATTCATTCGAGATATATTCACCACCATTATCGCTCTGTAGAACCTGCACTTGCTTCCCCGACTCTTTCTCTACGAATGCTTTAAACTCACATAAATTTGAGAATGTTTGATGCTTCTTCTGCATGAAGAAGATCCAACATCTACTAGAATAGTCATAAAAAAAAAATAACATAGTACCTGTTTTTTGTTGTTGAAGCAACCGAGAATGGTCCACACATGTCTGTGTGAATTCTCTCTAGGATCACCGAATCATGGTTCTCCTTTTCATGAAAGGTGGTATTCACAAACTTACCCATAGTACATCCCTTTCACTGATCTATCTACGTAAGTGTACCCTTAGGAAGTCCAGTAGAAATCTGCTGCAAAATCTTCAGGTCACCATGGTGAAGCTGGCCCAATCTCCTGTGCCATAATTCACCCTCATCCTGGCTCACCACTTCTTCTTTGCCCACCATTACAACGTAACCATCTGCCTCCAGCTTGTAGAGATTCTTAACTCGAATCCATATCCTCTTGGTTTTACCCATTGTTTTATGTTGCAGAAAGGCTTTTCCATCGTTGAAAACAACGTCATAACCTATGTCCTCCAATATCGCGACTGAGACCAAGTTCTTCTTTAGACCTAGAATATGCATAACATATTTCAACAGAAATGGTTTACCTAACTCCCTCTCAAAGGTAATGGTACCAATGTCGGTCGCACTCATTTGGGGAATTTTGAGGTCTAAAATGGGCCTCCTAAGGAAATACTAAAATAATAGATAAACCAATAAAATAATATTTATGAATGCGCAATTCACTTTTTGCACCACAATCCATGTAACCATAGTTAAATTCAATTCAAAAGTTGTACCAAAATAAAATTAATAAAAAAATTGTATTGATGTGACTATAAATAAGAAGGAGTTTTTCAAGAAAAAATCATTATCATTGAACAACTAATGCATTTTTCCTTTG
Organism: Pinus albicaulis; assembly: GCA_034641835.2. NCBI lineage: Eukaryota > Viridiplantae > Streptophyta > Pinopsida > Pinales > Pinaceae > Pinus > Pinus albicaulis. The sequence goes on from CM076570.1 coordinate 660,363,306, forward strand.
TACTTAAATAACTTAAAATAAAATATAAATATAAATTTATAAATTCTTAATTATATTATATGCTATTAATTAAAATTTATATTATTTAAATTGTATAATAACATGTAATTAATATACTATAAAAAAAATAATATAATATAATAAATGTACAGAGATATGTATTATTTCTTTCAAGAAATATGAAATGACAATAATATATTTTTATTCAAAAAGTGTGAAATGAAATTTATTATGAGTACTTTACTTTGACTTTAGAAGTACTTAGAGGACTACCATGGTTAACCATGAGTTTTTATCCACCATTGAGAATGTGACAAGTAAGTACCTTTATCTCAAGAAATGCCACCTCAACCATTAGGAATGATGTCATCCCCTAAAATGAGATTGGTTCTCATAAAGTGAATTTTGATCGTACATTTTCCTTAGGTGGCCCATTTTCGACTTCAAAATTCCCCTAATGGTATCTTCCATCGTCGCCCATCTATATATGTATTTGGAGATCTTTCTCCTCCAAGTCACTAAACAACTCCTTGTCTCCTGTCATGTGGAAGGGAGCACCACTATCAAGATACCACACCGATCCCATTGCGCTTGAAACTAAGCATATGATAAAATATAAATCAAGTTCAAATTGCAAGGCAAGGGCCTCACCAGCTGTAGCTCCAGCAGCCTTCTTGTTCTTCTTTTTCTGTGGGAAGTTAGTGGCGAGATGCCCATGTTCGTGACAATGAAAACACTTCACATTGGACAAATCCAGCTTCTTGCCTCACTTTGGCATCCAAATAAAAATCCTCTTCATCATAATTTTTTAATGAAGAGCCATCCTTGGTACTCCGCCTTATCTCCTCCTGCACTAGATCCGACCAAAGTCGCTCCCAATCTGGCAGTTTCTCCCACCCATTGACAAAGTCTTGATAATTGTGCCAACTCTTTGGAAGTCCAAGGAGAGCCAAGCTCACCAAGTCATCATCAACAACTGTATTCCCACACTCCCCAGCTCCTCCCTACATTGGACAAACTTTTTGAGATACTTTGGAATATTTTTGCCCTTCTCCATTTTGATTTTTCTGAGTTTATCTTTCAGTGCAAACTTCCTATGGTCGTTGCTTCTTTGGAAAAGATCTGTCAAATCCTTCCACTTTGAAAATGGAGTGGCTTTCCCATGAAGTCTTGACACAATATGGTATTTCACACCTTCCAACATAATTATTCTCGTCTTTGTTACTTTCTTTTTCCATGCGTCAAGTAATGCACCATCCGTCGAAGGGCTTAAGAACATCACTATTGATGAACTCCTTCAAGCCATTATCTTCAAGCACTGCCTCCATCCTGTCCTTCCAAGCTATGTAGTTCGAGTTTCCCTTGAGTGCATACTCCAACCGCAAACCATTGAAATCCATTTCAATGTTTACTCAACTGTCGCACCAAGAAATTCTTGCAGCAAATTAAAATTGTTCCACCAACACAACTCAACACTGCTTCAATATTGCAATCTTCAATGATTAACACTACTCCAATACCATGTAGAAATTTAATACAATATGCATGTATATTATCGAACTCCCCTGATCTAACAATTAATTCCATTGTTAAATACATAGTCCTTCTACTCAATCCTTTGCAGAAATTAAATCGCCAATTGCAAACATATGAAGAAAAATCAATCGCACATAACAAGATGTTTACCGGGAAAGCTTAAAGCTAAAAAAACCAACTATCATATATTATTTATATCATGGAATCATGAAAAATCTCATACAAATTTCAGCTCATAGAGCTCTCAGTACAATATACAATCGTCTCACACTGTCATGCAGAAATTTGCATATATATGCACCAATTTGTTGCCTCCTGACAGCCTGCCTCCACTGCGTAATCCCTGATGGTCAGGAACCTATGAATGATTTCTATATGGCCAGCCTTGACTGCGCAATCCTTATAATAATCTCCAATGTGTGTGTATATGCATTGAATGCACCACTATAGTCACAACTGATAGTCAACCAGACCCTTTCACCTATCTCTCAACTGGGTCTCCACTGGATCTGACATGCACGTAGTTAATAGTAGTATTTCTTCAGTTGCAAGTAAGACACTACTTGTGAATTAATTAACTAATTAATTCACTCATATTTCACTAGTGTATCTTTAGTTACAACTATCACAATTGAGTTTAACTCACTTAACTGAGTATAACTAAATAACAACTCCCATAACTACTCTTCCAACTATGATACAACTGTTTCACACTCAGTTACAACGAAGTCCATCATGCATGAGTCACCAACCAATCTTGGAATGTGTAATTCCTTCAGCTAACTACTTTTCCACATCCTTTAACTGAAATCAAGTGCTCCAAGAGAATACGTTATTGTTTATTGTCTGATTATCATAAAGGGATAATAATAATCTACATGCATTCTATTTTTAGATATGCGATCTATAAATAGAATTCGCCCATGTTCTAAAAATGGAAACTCATCTAAAGATAAAATTTACTCAACCATCTAGAATCAACATTCTGCTAATTTTAGAATATGCTCACCATTCTAAAAATAGACATACACCTAAAAATAGCCTGCGGGCCCCACCTAGTGAAGGTGCTTAATTTTCATTACGATCATCATCTTGTTGAATATCAACAAGTATCGAGTTATTTTAATGAAATTTGTTTGATTTATAGACTTAAACAATTTTGATATTAGTATGTCTATGTATTTCCTTGAGTATTTAGTGTTTCTATTTAAATAATTTGGAGTTTGTTCATGTGTCTCTCCTTGTTCTTGGTTCTGTTTGTTTCTGAGGGTTCTATATAGTTTTTGGCCTTCAAGTATCTAGTGGGTTTGTTTTTGTTTAATGGGGTTGGGGTGTGTGGGATATGAGGTTGGGGTTTCCACATTTGTGGGGAAATTGTTGGGGAACCCCTTTGGTTCTGTGGTTTTTGTTATGAGTTTAATTAATGATGTTGTGGGAGGGTTTCTAAGTCTCAAGGAAGTTGCATCTGGTGTATTTTCTTGTTTCTTTGTATGTAGAGGAAGCTTCATCAATTGTCACAGGTGTGACCCCTCTACGACTTCCATGTCGGCCATGAAATGTATGTGTTGTCAATGGTGGTTGGGGGTAGCATATTGTGTTATGCAACAAACTCACAAAATAAAATAAAAGATGGATAAATGACTTAAAAATTAGCCTCTTCGAGGGTGCAACATCCTTTATATTACATAAATTAAAAACTCTTCGATGATACAAATGAAAAGACCTCTTTTGTATATATAGGAGTCTAAGGGGTCACGATATAATTAGAGCCTCCATAACAATAATGTAAGGGCACAACAATAACAATAGTGGGCTTATGGGGCACAACAATAACAATAAGGGCGCTACACTAACAATAACAATAATGGGGCTATACTAGTATTATAGGGACCTAACATGCCCCTATCCTTCAAAAAAGTGTTGTACTCAACACTTGAGAATTTCTAAATGTTTCCATATAAAATTATCATCCTCCCATGTGGAATATTAAGTGGGTAAGTTCTTCCACTTAATCAAATATTATGAAATTTATCGATTTTGCAGTCATTGGGTTCTTGTTTCCATGACTGCTTCAGGATAAAATATGATTTTTCCTTCTTCGTCAAGTTCTGAAAACATTGTTTGAACTGGAATCCTGTCACTAATAACCTTCTTTAAGCATGGAACATGGAAAATTAGGTGTACTTGAGAAGATACAGGTAGCTCCAACTTGTATGCCATAGTAATAATATTTTTCAACACATTATAATGATCGTAGTACTTGGGTGATAATTTATTATCCTTATTAGTTTGCTTGAGGGAAATTTTTTTGTATGGTTGTAGCCATAAAAACACCCAACTTCCTACATCAAAATTTCTTTCACTACAATGCTGATTTTCCTGTTGTTTCATTCGATTCTGTGCCAGAGTGAGGTTATCCTTTAAGAGTTGGAGAACTTGTTGTTTATGCTCGATGTGATCTTCCACTACTTTAACCTTGGAATTTTCTCTTAAAGATGATGTGATGAATGGTCGATGATACCCATAAAGTTCCATAAATGGGGTCATTTTTGCTACAGTATGGAAGGAAGTCTTATACGACAATTCAACTAGAGGTAACCACTTGACCCATTGTTTTTGTTTATAAGATACAAAGCAATGAAGATATACTTCCAAAAATTTGCTCACTATCTTAGTTTGTCGATCAGATTGAGGATGATAAGCTGAACTATAAGCTAATTGAGTGCCAAGACAAGAAAATAATTTCGTCCAAACATTTGCAGTGAAAATGGGAACTCTGTCACTTATTATAATCTTTGGGTTTCCATGAAGCTTTTGATTTTTTTCCATAAATACAGTAGCGACTTGGTAATTCTATCAACTAACACAATGATGACACACTTTCCTTTAGACTTGGGTAAACCTGGAATAAAATCCATTGGGACCTCCTCCCAACATTGACTTGGAATGGCTAAAGGTTGTAACAAGCGTGGGGCATTAATTATCTCAACTTTATTTTTTTTGGAAAACCAAACATTCTGCCACAAAATTTTGAATATCAGATCTAAGGCCATCCCAAAAAAATCCCTTCTTGACCCCGTGGTAATTTTTTAAAAATACTGAGTTTCCTCCTAAGGGAGAGGTGTGCAATTCCAAAAGAATATTTTGTTTGAGTTGGGAATTATTACAAATATATAAGCAATATTTGCACCATAATGAATAATTTTTCAAGCTAAAATATATCAGATGTACTAGGATCTTGTTGCAACTTTTGAATTAGTGTCTATTGGACAGTGGATAAACCAACGCTCCCTGTGTGTTTCACGACATGGACTAACCGCCTCTCGTGGATCCTTATCTCTGGCGATGCGATCGTTGACTAACACTTGCAGGTTTTGGTCTAACGGAAATTGTGATTCCCAACAAGTCGTATAAGAGCATAGGTCACGAGTTTGATCCACACCCAGCTCGCGTTGGGGGGGAGATTGTTGGACATTATATAAACCAATGCTCCCTGTGTGTTTCGCGACATGGACTAACCGCCTCTCGTGGATATTTATCTCTGGCGATGCGATCGTTGAATAACACATGCGGGTTTTGGTCTAATGGCAATCGTGATTCCCAAAAGTGTTCACACCTCTTCATCATTCTTCCATTCGTCCCTTTCTTTAGTTATCCACTCAGGTTGGATAACATAAATGGCATAAAGTAATGCTTCGACATCCTCATCCTTCCTTGAGAGTGCATTTGCAACAACATTTTTCTTCCCTTTTTTGCATATGATTTCAAAGTCAGAACCCAACATCTTTGTGACCCATTTTTGTTTCTCTTTTGAAGATAATATTTTTTCCAAAAAATATTTAAGACTATCATGATTTTTTTTCACCTTGAAGTTTCTTCCCATTAGGTAAGGTCACCATTTCTTGATTTCATATAGTATTTCCAACTTACTTCTTATAAATAGGTCTGTGTAAATGCTTTCCTTTGATTTGACGACTTTCAAAAGCAATGGGTCTTCCTTCTTGCATTAAAACCGCACCAATTCCATTTCCTGAGGCATCACATTCCACAATAAAGGTTTTTGTGAAGTTTAGCATAGCTAAGACTGGTGCTTGGCACATTTCCTCTTTAATATGTTCAAAGGCCTTAGTTTCTCCTGGAGTCCAATAAAATGCATCTTTCTTCAGTAATTATGTTATAGGTCTTGCTATTCTCTCATAATTCTTAAAAAACTTGCGATAATACCCTGTCAACTCAATAAATCCTTGAAGATGCTTTATGTTTGTGGGGATTTTCCATTCCTTAATGGATTTAATTTTGTTAGGGTCTACCTTAACACCCCCATGAGATACAATATGACCCAAATATTCCACCTCCTGTACTCCGAAGAAACATTTGGAGGTTTTTTCATATAATTGTTTATTCTCCAATAATTTGAGCACCCTGTCAACATGTTGAACATGATCCTTCCAACACTTGATGTAGATTAGGATATCATCAAAAAATACTTACACAAATTTTCTAAGGAAGGGTTTGAAAATGGAATTCATCAAATCTTGAAATGTGGAAGGTGCATTAGTAAGGCCAAAAGGCATGACCAAAAATTCATAATGACCCTTATGAGTTCTGAATTTTTTTTTTGGAATGTCTTCAGTCTTCATTCTAATTTGATGATATCTTGAATGAATAGCCAACCTAGTGAAGTAAATTTCTCCATATAATTCATCCAACAATTCATCAATGACAGGAATGGGAAATTTATCTTTAATAATGAGATTGTTAAGCTTCCTATGATCTGTCCTTCCTATGCATCAATACTACTGGAGCGGAGAAAGAAATTTGACTAGGTTGAATTATACAAGCCTCTAGAATTTCTGCAACCATATGTTCAATCTCACTCTTTTGGACATAAGGATATTTTTAAGGACTGGTGTTTGGAGGAATACTTCCTGGGATAAAATTAATAGCATGATCATGATCATGAATAGGTGGGAGGCCTTTGGGAGTCTCAGAAGCCTTGGAATGATTGTCCAAGACTTTTTGGAGATCTCGAAAATATATTATTTCGATGTTTGAACCTCTAGTGAGAATAATTGTACAATTACGCCTCGTTGTTCATTCTTTATAAGATTTACCATGACATTAGAGTTGATTATCTTTCTTGGTTTCCTTGTGATACCCTTAATTCAACTTCCATTCCTTCCCAAAAAAATTCAAGAAAAGTTCTTGAAAATTAAAAGCTATCGTCCCCAACAATTCTAACCATTGGAATCTTAGTACAACATCAACACCACCCATTGGAATGGAAAGCATTGAAATATTCAGTACATATTCCCCCATGGTTAGCTTGATATTGCAGCACTTTCCAGAGAAATTTATATTTTCTCCATTTGCAACCATCACTTGACACTCAAGTGCTAGATATAGGAAGCAATTCAATTCCTCGACTATCTTACAATGAATAAAATATGGGTACTACCCGAATCAATTAGCACTATTACCTTTTTCTTCTTGATATATCCTTCTATCTTGAGAGTTTTGGGAGTGATAATTCCTTCCAATGCATTACAAGATATGGTCGGATTTATTTATTATTTCTCTAGGGTTGTTTCCTGGTGTATATCCTCCTCTTTTGATGTTTCTTGTTCCTTTTCTTCTTCCTCTTCACAATCTATGTAAACTAATTTATTCTCGACGCACTTATGAAATTTAGTGTATTTACTATCAAAATTATGACAAATACCTTTTTTTATTTTTTCCTCCATTTTTTATGGTTTCAACCTTGTAGGTTATGGAAGGCTAGGAGTAGCAGCACTTCCATCTTTGTAATTATGAGCGATAGAATTCCTTGTTTCCATAATTTTGCTTTCAACTCTTCTTGCCACCCCTAATTCCTTCTCCAATGAATTAGGTTCCCAAATTAACACCTCATGTTGGATGTTATACATTAAATTCCCTATGAAGACATCAATCCAATGCTCCTCTGGAATTTCAGTTACCCTGATATTCAATTTTTGGAAGTCCTCAATGTGTTCCACCGTTGAACCCTTTTGTTTGAGATTTATCAATTGGCTAAAGAAGGTGTTCCTCTTTGTATCCTCATAATGTGCTATCATTTCATCCATAAAAATTGACCAAATTACAAGTCAGTTATGATAACAAATCCATAAAAACTAATTGGGTTCCAAATATAAAGTTCCAATGCGTATCTCTTGTGAGTGTTGCACATCCAGATCCTTGCGATAAAACTTCCTCATATCGATATTTGGAATGTTGTGGTTCTTAAACCCAACATTGGATTCTCTAAAATAATAATTCATATTCCTTTTGTCCTCATCATGATTTTCGTGGATTACCTTGTCACCACTGGGAAACCTTTCTTCTAGAAACTTTGCCAAACCTTCCTTCAATCCCTTTATCTTGGAATTCATCATTCCTTCCATGTCTAAATTTAAACCATCATTCAAAAATCCCATGTCCATTTTTATATCATCTATATTAACATTCATCATGGCTTCCAATTCATTTTTTGTTACTTTTTGTGAGAGCGAAATTTGTTGCACTTGTAATTTTAATAAATCATTTTTCATTTCGTCCTCTTCTTCATGCGTCATAGAAAAGCTTTCTGGTTTCTTACTAGGTGTGTCATTTTTTTTGTTTTTAGTAATTTTGGAATCAAACAATGATATATATGCTTCAGTATGGCCTTTGAATCACTTCAAACTAGTTTTCAAATAAATGTTATGCAAAATTAAAAAAAATACACACATTTTTCTTGCTTGTGAGGAGCACAATATTGAAACTATTGTATCTCTATGATTTCAGATCTCCAATATTTCAAATTCGGTCCCGTGGTATCCATATGAGTCTTCTTTCCAATTCCATAGTTCAAACCAAATTTGGATTCTTCAATATAAATTTATACCTGATCTCCCACGATGACACGAATATGGACTCATTCAGTAGATAGAAATTGTACGGAGTTTCACGCCTTAATATTTCAACCTTCAGCTCTTAAAATGATATAAAAATACTTCAGTCCATGCAATTTTAGAAATTTTTTATGAAATTTAAATCTGATGCTCGTAAATTAAGTTATGACAATTTTACCAAGGTCACTTATTTGAGACGTAATTTTGGATCCTGAAAAAACCCTAAATTCTTTGGACCATATCTCAGTAAATATAGTGAAAAAAGATCTGAAATTTATACAGGATTTTCATCAGGATTCTAGTGCCATGTGGTAAAAATTTCAGCTTATGAACCTTCGTTTAAATTTTTTTATGGAGAACATTCCAAGATGACTGGTTTGCAACAGCGAAACCCTAGAATCCAAAGCTCTGATACCAAATCTTACGCAACCATCTCACAAAATAAAAGAAAACATAGACCATTGACTTAAAAATTAGACACTTCGAGGTGGAAACCTCCTTTACAATACATAAATGAGCAATTATTGGATGATACAAATGAAATGAAATCATTTGTATATATAGGAGTATAAGGGGTCACAATATAATCATAGCGTACATAACAATAATAATGTTAGGGAACAAAAATAACAATAATGGGCTTCTATGGGGAACAAAAATAACAATAAGGGGGCTACACTAGTATTATAGAGACCTAACAGTTCTTAAGAAAAACTAACAATGAGGCTTTTCACTTAGGATTTGCTGCTACATATTTTAATGTTGTGCCAATTGAGACAAGAAGAGGAATTCATAAGTTGGAAACTCAAGTTGGCATGGAGAGGAAATTCCACTTGAATTATAAAATTATGGATGAATTATCTACCTATATTTCAAACCTTATCTGCACCAGGATAAGGAATAACTAGTACTTGAACTCGGTGAATTTATATTGGCAGATGAAATTATTATGGGGTTGGTTTTGAAGGACAAGCAGGTTGAGAGGTACAATGTCTTTTCCTCCTTGGAAAAAATTAAGAGAATGTTGAGGAACCAACGATTCACCTTGGATATATTGGATGAAATGTTTTCCCATGTGGAGGGGCACTTACATTGTGACTCTGATAATGTGGAACCTACAGGACCTCGTACTAGAGCTACAACTACCATCTCATCTTCTAAGTATGAATGACCCGTCATATTTGCTAGGAATTTAGTCTTTCTGTTATGTATGTTTGGTATTTTTTGGATAACCCAATAATAATGGCTTTGTATTCTCTGTTTCAATCCTGATATAGTTGTATGGTTGGGTTTTTGGGCCATCGAGTCTTTAGGAAAGTGTTCATCTTTTGAGTCCCTGGTAGTACAAGTAAGGCACATGATCAATACCACATGCTTAATATGATCTGTGTTGGTATGACATTTTATTTAACTAATTAATTTGAGATAAATTAATTAAAATAACATAACTAACTTGGAGATAAATCCTAACTCTTGGTCTATGAATACACTATGAATATTCTTGCGTATTCCATGAAGGTTAAATCTCTGCCATCCACCTAATAATTACTAATAATTAATTAAAATTGTGGAAGTCCTAGAAATGTAAATATTTTTATCATCAACAAATATAATAACAATGATCATCATTGCATGAATTATATTTAACTATATAATCATTTTCATAATGAAATTTGAAAGAAACCTCCTGATGTAAAATTAATTTACAACTAGTATAGATCTATTTTATGTACTAATCTAGAAGCAATCAAATTTTAAGGTGCAAATAAACACCTTGAAAATCTCTTTAAACTCATGGATTGTGTAGACTACACAACTTAAACTTCCAATTCCAACAAATATTTGCTATATTTCCAACAAAATTTACAAAAAAATATAACTTAAAAATAGATAAATTGTAGAATAGTAAGACTAAATATTTTAGCCATAAGAATTTCTTTTCAATTACATTATATAATAAGTAAATAGTTTATTTTTAACAAAATATAATATATACATAGTTAAAATATTTTTCCCACTTATTTTATATCATATGCACATAGGATTTTTTTAACCATATAATATATACATAATTAATATTAAAATAATTTACTTCATAGGCATTGAAATATTTTATCTATGAAATATACAGCTTTAGTGGGTCTAATGGTTAAGAGCATGTGTTTCCTCCTAAGAGGTCACAGGTTCAAAACTAGAGGGGGGTAGAGTATGTATGCCTTTGTAGATTTAGCGGTCAAATCATTACGCGCAGGTGGGTCCCTTGTTCCACAAACAAGGGGGTCTCATATACCAATTTGGTGTTTGGCATGGTTGTGGCCTTAAAATTGGATAATATTAATATAATAATTATCTATATTAAAATGCTTTTTTTTCTATTAGTATATTTTTAAATACATGTTAATATTAATTAATCTTGCATACTGAAATATTTAATATATTTTTAAATACATGTTAATATTTTTTTTTTTTTTGTTGGTCAAAGTCTAGATTATATTATCATTTCAAAAATTACATCATGAGACGAAATTGTTGTGATACATCCAAGAAACCCAAGTGGAAAAAAAGGCCCTACTTGACTAGGGTGTGCACCAAGGAATATGATGCCACTGGTTATTTCTAGCACAAAACTAACAAAAAACAAGCAATTACAAAACTTCATGGAGGAGGGTTAGGTGGGGCTGATGGTGGCCCTGCAAAAAAACTAGCACGGTTGTGCACATGGTAGTCGATGTGATCGATATAGATTTCTAGTGCTTGGAGGTGGTCGTGGGAGTGTCGCAGCTGGCAGCGCAGACTCTCCAGAGCATCTAGCGTTTCATTTTTCATATGTTGGATATCATTTATATAAGATATGAGCTCGTTGCATTCTTCATACCTCTATTCCCTCATGTTGTCCAAATTGAGATGGATTCGTTGCAACAGAGCTGAAATCACGTCCAGGGTGGTCAGAATGTCAACTTGACCAGGCAACCTGGATGGAGAGACTGCCATGGCAACCACGGAGTGCTGGCTCTTGGTAGATTCTAAATACGAACTCGGGTCCCTATTTGGCCTACGCTCCTCCATCCTATGACCGAGTCCTCCTCTGCGTGCGTGTCCATGTTCCCATGTCATGAGCTTCCCTTTCCCGCACCTTACTACTTCCTGGCTATAACTCCAATTGCCTGCACTGAGTGCAGCCCCTTGAACAACAATGAAATCACATAGACCACTACTTCCCATCCAATTTCCTGCACCCACAAACTCACGGAACATTGTCACCAACCCGAATGCCACTTCTTCACTTTGTCCACTGGTGGAGAGGAGCCTCCAACTACACACCCACTAGAATTTTGTTAGGCCGGAGTGGCCTTTGAGCTCGAGCTAACATCATAGTGTAGTCTTCTCCCTAACTGTCACATACCTCATCCCCTCAGTGGACTGAGAGTGCCACAAAAGCCATGCCCATGTGGGCGCCTTTCTCACAAAAATTCGAAACGCAATTTCCGCCCTGTTACCCCTCTGCTCCTCAGTCCCTAGGCTACTAGGATCCCATAGGTATCTGCTCCACCATCCCCAATTCACCGTCGCCCTCTCCTCCCCCCACACTTCCTACAGTCGAAGCTCAAGCCATAACTTGAGAGCCAATGTCGATGCACAGAGAAAAACCTCCTCACAGATTTCCACCATCGCCCACACTTGTAGAATGCTGACTACCTTGCACTCTAGCTTGATATACACGCACCACCCTCCATGCCTCTACTCCTCCCGAGGGTCCATAACTACTTCGAGCATGGGAGGTTAATTTTGCTTGGTGATGCATGGCGTCGGGCCTATTTGGACCACGCATCTCGCCCCCACTTGGCCATCGGATGTGACACCCCATCAGGAAAAATACATGTTAATATTACTCAACCTTGCATATTGAAATATTTTATCCATGACCCACATTAAATATTTTTATTATTATAAATATTTTTAAAATTCCACATGTTAATTTTATATTAAGAAATAAATGAATTAAACATCTCCCTATTATTACTCTTCTTGAGAAGTAATTTAATATTTTTTAAGGCTAGTTTTAGCCCATGACTAGGTTTTATTGGGTTGCATGCTCATTTCATAGCACACAAAATATGGGAAACTCGTAGAATGTAGAAAATATACAAGATACAACCCTATACCCTAATCGATAGAGATTTGGTGAAGAGTTCAAAGGTTCATATCATAGGGAAAATTTGCATATCTTTATTAAGGGAATTAATGGGAAATCCTTCATTTTTTGTGTCGGATTTTGATTATGTGATTAATATCAAGCAAAAAATAGATAAACGGTTGAGATATCTCGTAGATACACAATGTCTCCTTCAATAGGGAAGTAGCTACATGATCATTTTTAGTTGCAGGGTTAAAAAATCACAAGAAATTCCACCATTGGCTTTATCTAAGGTTGTGAGGAGGTGTTTTCGTGAGCCAAAAATATGGGAGAATTTGTTGCCTGCAACGATGCGGCAAGGGGAAAAGACTATAATCCATCGGATCTTCCACAATACAATATTGTACTTTACATTTTTGAACAACATAAACAAGTGCCAACCACATGGGTAAATATAACAAAGGTAAATCAACTTTTTTTTTCCTTTAATCCAGGGAATTGATTTGTAGATTCAATGGATTTTAACCCAGATCTGATGCTTTGTATTAGTGGGTTTTCACAGCTAGGACCAAAACTTTGACATATAACTTTTCTCAAAATTTTCCTTTATTGTTTAGTTCAATACCCAAGAAGATTTGGAGAGATCGTTTAAAGAAGGTCCCTAGTTTTGGGAAAATTCAGCGCTCTTAATTACCCATTGGTTCCCAGATTTTGATTCCATAATAATGATTGTCTAAAACATGTTAGTATGGGCGAGGCTACCAAATATTCCCCTTCATTTTTGACACCATAAGTTTCTAGATGAAAGTGGGAACACTCTCAGGTCATTTGAAAAGATGGACCTCAAAAAAATGAATAAATAATTATTTTCCTTCACAATAATGTGTGTATAAATAGACCTAAGTAAATGTCTACCTAATCACATTTAGATTAAACGTAAAAAATTATAGTGGACCCAACTTCTGGATTATGAAAATAAAACATTCAAATGTTGATGATGTTACCAAACAAGACACTTTCAGACATTAGAGAACTTTTGAGGTCTAAAATGGGCCTCCTAAGAAAAATGTACAACCAAAATAAACCTTATAAGAACCAATAGTATTCAAGATGATGATGTGAACCATGGGAGATGATTAACCATTTCTTGGGTAAAAAAGTAAAAAAATAATAAAATAATAAAACTATTTTTCAACTTGTATTTCCAACTTATCTCCATAAGGTTTTACTCAAATTTCGAGGGGGAGTACTCTTTGGATGAAAAATTTAATTTCTCATCCAAGGAGTGCCCATGTTGCATACTTTCGATGAACCTTGCTACACAAAAAATGAGAAATACATAAAAAAGGTGATTTCAATCACTTTTTTCAAGTATTTCTCATTTTCCGTGTAGCGGGATCCATTGAAAGTATGCAACATGGGTACTCCTTGGATGAGGAATCAAATTATGCATCCAACGAGCTCAAAATTTGAGTAAATCCATAGGGAGATAAGTTGAAAATACGAGTTGAAAAAGTAGTTTTTTCTTTTTCCCCTCTAAAATTTGATCATATAATCTAATCTTATTTTATTATTTCTACCGTTATTTTATAATTTTGTTAGGAAGCCCATTTTAGACTTCAAAATTCCCCTAATGACACATGCCTATAGGAAAAAAAGAACCCTAAAAAGGAAAAGGGGAAAGCTCACAAAACAAATGGATGGTTTTCTTTTCACCCCTACCTCGTGGAGGAGGAAGAAGAAATGGAAGAGAACCCTAAAAAACCAAGAATACGAGTATGCTTTGGTCAAGAATGGCAATGAGACGCGCAATCACAATGGTATTGAATTATAGGAGATCCATGATCTAGAACAATAGAAAAATGTGGCACTCAAAGAGAGTGGGACAATGGGCATAAAGAGAACTCATGTTTCTGAAATTTCAAATTGACATAAATAACTCCCACAAAAGATAATTGGAAGTGACTTGGAAATGGTTCCAGTTGACCCCAACCAAGGGGGATGGAAGACAGTCTATAAAAATCAAAGAAAGAAAGAAAAATTAAGCAACTACTACCACAATTAACTTCGTAAGTTTCTATTATTTTTCATTTTTTCTGATGCACAGAAATTGAGAGGATGCTCTTAATGAATGTGGTTAGCATCAACAAAATGTAATTTTTTTCCTTTTTAAAAGTTGAATAAAATTACGGGATTTTCCCCTTTGGAAAAATTAATATTTTTTATTTTCAGCTACTTATTTTATTTGGGCGTAAGAGTTATATATCTTATTGATCACATTTTTTTTGGGCATTAAACATTTTCCAAGTCACAAAAAGTACTCGAGAAATCATTACATTTCATCATTTTCTGAGGGGCCTTTAGAGAGGAGCTAAATATCAAGAAGAGAAAACTACTGATGAAAAATACTATGATATCAGTATGGCATACATAAATTCAAAAAAATTGAAACAAAAAAATGCAAATTTATAATAAACTCCCATTATAGAGGAAAAAGGATGTCTTCATCAACAGGTTTATTCAAGTCGAAATGTAGATTTCCATAGGCTAGGCCTAGAAAAATGCTCATATAATTCTCATTCCTTGTAGTGTTTCCATTGGTTTTGAGATCCTCAAGCTATCTTCTGATGGCACCAATATCGTCAACCTGATGAGAATTTTTAAGTTTTAGGGACTAAATTTCATCGATGAAAAATATTGGAAGGTTATCTTGATAGATAATTCACCATTTTATGTCCATAATTTCCACTTGAAGAATCTCCAAAGGATTGTTGCTTACATTACTAAGAGAAGTTCCCTTAGAGCTCAAATAAATGACACTAGAGGACATGACTAGAAGGTCTAATAGGTAGCTAAGAGGTGTCCAAGGGGTATCAATTACAGTTCATCGAAGGTGATTGCAGGTCGAATAGAGGAGGGTTCACTGGGTTTCTTTGAGATTAAGGGATTCAAGGGGAAGGGGTGAAAATAAGTTCATAATTGTCCCAAATTGATATTCGGAGTGATTTCATGGGGCACCTAAGGTGACAGAGAGAGGGAGATGGAAGGGGGAGGAGATGGATAACCATAATATAGTTGGGGGATGAACATGAATCTAGAGTGAAATAGAAAGAATTAAGAAATATAAGATTGTGAAATTAACACCAGAATGATATTCAAACCAAAATAAATCATAATGTGGGCACCGAAGACAGATCTTGAGATGACCATTTTCATTAAGCCACTACATGTTGAATTTCCCCCCCACACAAGCTTTGTCGATGGTCACTCCAGAAGCAGCCATCGAAAGATAATTTTGCCAATAGATTAAGTTGCAATGGTGGGGGAGCCAAGGTCTCTCACCACCAAATAAATAAATCTAACAATTAACAGGGTCTCATTACAGAGCCACCTGAAGTGAAAGCTAGTAGATGTCACGACTCTTACAAAGGGAAGGAGCTAAAGAAACCAAAGAATAAAAGGTGTGGGGGTATTTTGTGGAGGAATTGGTGAGATAGTGAAATGAGAGGGGCAAAACCAGACCATAAATTTATCGATGATGAGACTTCCCTCCCACATGAATCCCTTCTCATTAAAACACTAAATGTTATGTTTCTTTAGAGATGTCAATAAAAAGGTTCAAGCAGAGTAGTACGTCATGTACACTACTTTGGAGGGATGAAAATGAGGGGTTATAATAGTATCACATACATGAGAGTTGTTTTCTACATGTTCCATGACATCGACCTTCATGGCCTTTGTAATTTTGTTTTTTCTTATATTTTAAAATTCCAAAAATAATACATACGAGGGTGGATCCAGGGGGAAGACATGTAGAAAGAGATAAAAATTGGATAAATATGGTATTGGGTGTGACTCCATGATGCGATTGATTTCTTTCTAACCTTCAGCTAATAGAAAGGATAAGTTTTCTTGGTGGTCAGCCTTTGAGTTTTGATTTCGAAGGATGTGAAAGAGATAAAATGAGGAGAGGATGCCAAGAGCACGGTTAAATATTTTAAGGAGGACATTAAGGGGATTTTCTCGAGGATAAGTGTCATTGATAAAATTTTCGATAGTGATCATAGAGTTTCCCAGGATTATTAGATCTATAATTCCCTTGTCACAAGCTATAATTAATCCCAAAATAAGGCCATACATCTCAGCTTGGTTGTTGGTTTTCTTACCTAGTCCCCATGAAAATTTGGCTACAATTTTTCCATTAGAATTAGTGAGAATCCCTCCCCAACCTGTCACCCCTAGATTTCTCTTATAATTGCATAAAATTTTAGGATCAAATTATTTTTACTTATTTTCTAGTCTTCTAAGGCTTTGCTAGAGAGTTGATGATGCCATGCCTTTTTAAATGAAAGGGAACTAGGGGGTAGAGGAGGTGAAAATTAAAGGGGGAATGGGAAGAATCCAAAGCTTCTCTTGTTTATCTAAGAAAGGGTCAGGGATAGAGAGAGAAGGGCTAATGAGCTCCATACATAAGGAAATGGATTTCAAAGTAGTGGGTCTAGGGAGGATAAGCGTGTTTTTGAAAATGGCATTGTTCCTAGACAACCAAATTTTCAAACTAAGATATTTGGGGAGGGAGGCCCAAATATTTTTGAAACTAGGTTTGACTATTAAGGAGCCCAAGTAGTGGTTTTTCCAAGAAGAAAATAAAGCTTCAATGTCATAAGGTCATCTTGTTAAGGGCTGCAGGGATCTTAAGGAATTGATCTAGATAGACTTAGTAAAAGGGCACGAGAGAAAGATGTGATTAATGGTCTCTTCATGTTGCATGCATAATGGAAAATGGGATGGGTCTTGGATACCTCTTTTCATGAGATTTTAATTAGTTAGAATATTTTTATGGGAAAGGAGTCAGCAGAAGGTGTTAACTTTAGGTATTGCACCATTTTTTCATAGCTTTCATTAGAGACAAGACTTTGGAGGGATTTGCAAAGAGAAGAGGATTTTATTGGACCCCTCCTTGATAGTGCAAGTATAATATTTCCATCCAAGCTTGTTTGAGACATGTTGACTCCAAGGAGCCACCCTAATAGCTTGCTTTTCAAATTTTCCACAAGAGGTAGAAGATTGATAGTGATATCCTCTAGATTCTATGAAGCTAGCCACTAGAGTCATCCTATATGGGGATGTGAGCCAACACAGTCCTTCTAGCATTACATGTGAATTTCTTTAGGGGTTGAACAACTTTAGATTTATGGAGTCAAAATTGGTTCATGACTGTATTAGTACACATGAAAGCTTTCAGTCCATTCCGAGGACCCATCAAAGATGGTCGTTAATGCGAGGATTTGTGGTAGATATGAGCTTCCAGATTGGGGATTCTTACTAATAGGTATTGATAGGGTTGATATCAGTTTGATTTCCATGTTGAAAATATTTTTCTTTGAGTACTAGCACACACCACGACTCTGGTTTCACTTTAATATTCAACGCCATCTTCACTCTGATGGCTTGATTCATTAGCATGGGATCTCAGATACCAAGCCATCCATGAAGCTTTGGAGTTCACACATTATCCCATTCTACCAAGTGAAACTTCTGAGTAGAAAATTTTCCTCCTTCCCATAGGAATTTTCTAATATAAAATCTAAGGAGACTAAGAACATACCATGGAGCAAAGAGCACCAAAAATTAATACAGGGGGTTAGTTGACAAAAATTACTTAATAAGAATAATATTCCCAGCTATATTTAGCCATCTAGCTCCCCAAGAATCTATCTTTATTTTAATTTTTATTAGGGTTCATTTTAAAGCTTTGAGAGAATGGAATTTGAAGAAAATGGGAATCCCCAGATACTTAAATTATTTCTAGCTTCTCATAGGCTTGAAGCCAAGAATATCTCCATTTTTATTTTGTTTGATCCAGATGTTCTAAGAAAATATTTGGGATTTAGATGCACTGGCTAAACCCCTAGAGGTTGAAATAAATATTTCCAAAACCAATTTGAATCTCTTGGTAATGGTTAGATAAGATCCACCCAAAAGGATGGTGGCATCAACAAATTGAGAGTGATTGGTGATTTTGAATTTTAGAGCATATTTGATACTAGAAAGGCAGTTATTACTAAAATCAGGGTCCAGTAAATGAATTAATGAATATTCCATAACGATGTATAATGAAAGGGATATAGGGAATCCTTGGTGCAGAACCTGAGCCTTTGAAGAAATTTGCTGCTCAGTCATTCACCAGGGGGGAATCCAAGAAGAACTGATATAGAGAGTGATCCATTGAATAAATTTGTCTTGGAACCCCATCTTCTACATGACATTAAGAAGAAATTTGTGCCTTAATTTGTCAAAATAATTAGCTAAGTCAAGTTTAATGAGCATTCCTTGGTCTCCACATGTTCGAATGGAGTCAATGACTTCTTGAACTAGGATGATGTTGTATATAATTTTTCTTTCAGGGGTAAAACCACCTTGATTCTCAAAAATAATATGGGGAATATTTGTTTTTAAATGATCCATCATAATATTAGAGATAATTTTGTAAGAGACATTGTAAAGAGAGATACAAAAAAATCTATCAAACCAAAGGGATTGGATTATTTTGGAATTAAAGCCAAAAAGGATGAATTTATACCTCCTCCAATAAAAATCTGCTTAAAGAAGTATTTGATCATTCTACACAGATCTCTCTTAATGAAATTTAAAAGTGCTAGTAGAAATGGGTAGGAAATCTGTTTGGACCAAGAGATTTTTTCAGATGGAAAGAGAAGACCACCTTGCCTATTTCTTCCTCAGTGGGATGAGTAGTTAATTGTAGATTCATGTCATTCGTAACTGGAATTGAGACCTGTTCAAGCATCTAGGACTTATCTTCTTTTGAGGGTGGATAATTCTGCCTATATAAATTGCTAAAGTATAAAGTTTCCTCTTCTTTAAAGTTTGGAAATTATCATCTTTGACTCCATGAACCGGTATTTGTTTGATGTTATTTTTCCACTACCAATTTTTGGCTTGCTTATGAAAAAGATGGTCTTTCTATCTCTCACTTATAGCCATAATCTAGAATATTTGAGTCTCCAATATTCTTCTCCATATTTTAATAGAGAGTGGTCTTTGAAGTTTCCCAATGACTGGTTCATTTTCGATGGTAGATTGGATTTTCTCTATTTCTTTTTCCATCTCAAGGATGGATACTTGTCTGCAAGACTTGAAATCCATTAACCAATGCTTGATGTTTCTTTTGAGTCCTTTAATTTTGGATTCCCATATACGGATCATGCTACCTTCAACCCAAGGGAATAATGAAGAGGAAAAAAAATCATGAAATTTTGGGGACAAGGACCAGAGAGAGGAGTAATGTAAGGGAATGGGGCCATAATTAATTAGGGAGGTTAGAGAGATATTTATGGTGTAATGATCCAATCCATTCCAGAGGAGGATGGAGGAATGAAGGGAAATATTTAGGGTCAAGAAATCCTCATAGGCCAGGAAACATTCAATTCTGGAAGCTATGTGACTAGGTTCGGGCCTTTTATTATTCCAAGTAAAATGGAATCTAGGGGGTTTTGTATCAAGTATATGGAGGTGACTTATGAAATACCACATGTTTTCTTCAAATGGTTTGCGAATAATGGGGCCACATTTTTTCTCCCTGTGATTGAGGGTGGTATTGAACACCACCCCAAAAATATTTTTGGATCCATATTTAGAACCCTTAAGGCCCAATAAGGCTTTTCTTTGAAAAGAATAGTAATATAGAAGTTTATAATATAAAATACATGGTTTTTTACGATGATCAGGAAAGAGGTTGCAAGCCAATGATTTTACTTGTGGGAATTCAAAATTTGGAGTTGGTCATGATACCACATAACACATAATGATCATTAGGGTCCCCCAGAGATGATAGAGGAAATGCCATTATTGCTCCAATTTTTTTTTTATCTTGAAAATAGCTCCCACCCTTTCAGTTTCATCACTTGGAGAAGGGCCATCGATGATTTTTCATTTTTTATTAAATACTTGTATTTCAGCCATTCTTTTTCCCGAACCGAGCCCTCTACAGTTCTAGGAGACAATGATCATCATTTAATTTTAGGTTGGGTTTACCCCTTAGTATGGGTTTCTCCAACTCCTTTCATATTTACTTTGCTACCATGTTCTGCCAATTGAAGAGGAATGGTATGGTAGTGTTCAAGCTCCTTTTCTTTTTCATTTTTTTCGATATGGACTTCTCTGTTGGTTTTTCTACCTAATATGTGCAAGCGACACCGAGTCTCTTTGGTTTTATTTGCTTCTTATTTTTCATCTCAATACAAGGAAAAGACCCTCTAGCAGATGTTTTTGAGTAACCCCTTACAAAAATACCCCAGACATTCGTTTCTAGCGGAGGTTCCTAGAGGAGGTTGGTGGGCGTAGGTTTTTGCGGATGTATTTCGTCCAGTGCTCGTATCACTGTAAAATGAAACAGTGCATTCAAGACAACATAGCACTGGTGCAGTTAAAAAAATGGCACACCGAACACCATAATTCTATGGAGTATCGGTATTTTACATAACTTCCGCACTGACGCCTCATAAAAAACACGTGAAAAATGACACCGCCCGGGTCGCCCATAAGCGCACTGGGTCACCAATGCACTGGGTCACCCTGAAATCCCCACGCACTGGCACAGGGTTAAATAAATAAAAAATTACGGGTAAAAGACCGCACAAAATATAGGCACACCAGGAACTGTGCGCTCCTAACACCCTCCCCCGGTGCGTCATATTCCTGTATAGCACCGGTCCTTACATGTCTACCGCACCAGTGCTTCCGAAAACATGCATGAAAATAGATACTGCCCGGTAAGGAATAAATCAAATGCACCAGGGTGCCCGTAAAATGAACGCACCGATAGATGATTAAATAACAAAAATTACGGCAAAAAAACCACATAAAACATTGGCACACCGAAAACCGTGCGCTCCGTACACACCCGCCCAGTGCCTTTCATTATAGAACAACACCAGTGCATGTCTACTCGTCAGCATCGGTTTCTCATAAAAAGCACGCGGAACAGAAACCACTCGGGGCGTAATGACCAAAATGCACCAGGGCCCCATTAATTGTGTGCACCGAAAAAGGGTTAAAAAATATAAAATTACGGCCAAAAAATCACACAAATAATTGGTTCACCGGACAGCGTTCCCGGTGCATCTTATTATTGTAGAGCACTGGTGCGTTACCTATAAGCTACCAAGGTGTCTCATAAAAAGCGCGCGGAACATAAACTGCCCGCGTGGAATGACAGAAACGCACTGGGGCCGCATTAATGCCATGCACCAGAAAATGCTTAAAAAAACAAAATTGCGGCCAAAAAACTGCACAAATCATTGATTCACTGGACAACGTGCCTGATGTGTCTTATTACTATAGAGCATCAGTGCGTTACCTCTACACCACCCCGGTGCCTCCTAAATGCGCGCGAAAATAGATACCGCCTGGGGTGGCATAGTGCAAATGCACCGGTATGCCAATAAAAACTCGCGCACCAGAACAGGGTTAAAAAAAAAAATACAGCTAAAAAACCACATTTTTCACTTTTTCAGTGCTACAGAGCTCTCAAGCACCAGTGCAAGTTATCCTTGTTTGAGCCGCACTGACATCCGTGCTCCCATTGCACTTATTACATGCACTTCTACTGTGCATTACCACCAATCTCCAGCTTGAATTTTATAAAACAGTGGACAAATTTTCTTTTGCAAATTGTACAGCCAATATGCCTCCTCGACGGGTAAATGTATAGGTAGTTTTCTTGTTTTTCCATAATTAAACCTTTTAGCGGATTAGAATTTGAAAAAACCTTAAAATTAACCATTAAAAAAAAAAAAAATTGTCACGTGGTGCGCTTGAGCCATTCGGCTCGCACTGGTTTGCGGTGCTGCCTATAAATTTACAGGCCACACTGCACCCGGTGTTGACGGTATCTGCACCGGTTCCGATGCGATACCGTGCGAAGCACCTTGTTATTTTAAAATTTTTTAAAAATTGCGGTGCAGTCAATTACCAGGCCACACCGTTGACAATGGTATATCGCGGCAACTCGGTGCGTCGACGGAATTTTCCGCCCTGCGGCGCGTAATTTTATCAGCGCACCGGAACCACAATTTGACATTGTCAAAGGTTCGGGCTGGTAAAACAATGCTAAGGGTATCAACACCGATTCCAGGGCGGATACCAAAGGCGCACTATGTTCTTTAAATTTCTTTAAAATGAATGATGTGGTCGGCTACCTGGCTGCACCGTTGACCTAGTTGAATAGTGATGATGTGGTGCGTTGACTGAAATCACCACCCCGGGATGGCTATTTTTGTCAGCGCACTGCTTACCATATTTGGCCTAGGTCAACGGTGCGGCCTCTTAAAATACCACACCGATGAATATGTACGGTGGTAGGAGGGCGGTGTGCTGACTTAGCTATAAGCCCTAGGGCGTATAGTGAAGTCAGCGCACTGGCCTCCTGACACCACACGTAGTGAACGGTGTGCTAAAAACATTTTCTAGAGCACCGCACCTGGTGCAGTTGATATCATTAGGTGCACCGTATCTGGTGCGCTTTGTGGATAGACGCACCGGTGCCGGTGCGTGACTGTTTTTGGCACACCGACTCTTGTTTTATTTATTTAAAAAAAATATTTATATATGTATATATGTAAATACATGTGTCATTTAATAAAAAAATTGGGTTTAATATGTCAATCATTTAGAGACGTGAAAGGAGAGAAGAGTGGCAACAACAATAACAATAGGCGGAACAATATAACATGGTTCGCCTATGGGAGGCAAGAGAGAGGGAGAGATATACATACCCTCGCCCTATTATAGCAGCGACGCAGGGGCTTCTTATGCAGGTAGGCCTCCTCAAGTTCTATGAGGAGGCTACTTCCCTAAAGTCCCATAGTTTTTTTTTGAGACATCTTATCCGAAGGTGGAATGCCCAGCGACAGGCTTTCCGGGTTGGTATCAACCAGTGGTACACCCCCACTGAGGAGGATGTATATTTTATTACAGGGCTATCAAGGAGAGGGGTGGATTGCCCCTTGTTCCCCAAGGTTCCAGCTGGCTATGTGGCAGGGAGTCAGTTAGTTTACTCCTAGAGATACATTGAAGCACATTTAGTATCTCCTGTAGATTTTCTGGTCGTTGGAGGGCATTTACGTATTGGTGCGTTTGATCGTGAGGACGTCTAGTGTCTCTCACTTATCATTTCGACCATTTCACACAACACTAGTGATGAGTAACACATTAGTTTCCAGCTTTTATATTATGTTGATTCTTTACTACAGCAGCCACAACTTGTTAGGTGGTCTGCTATTTTTTTGCAGTAGTTTTGTACAACATTAGATAGATGTTATGCTCATGCACAAGGGAGGGTCAAATTCCCTTTTTATTCAGAGATTTTTTGTTTATTTTTTGAGAGGTTTCCAGAGACGAGACCTTATTTTCTTCGGCAGCCTCGTAGGCCGATTACTGAGGCACGTATGCACATGTGGGGGCAGATGATGCCCAAGAGGGAGGAGACTCTTTTTCTAGCGAGGATATCAGATGATGCACTGAGGTTGCTAGCTAGTGTTGATGAGCATCTCTTCATTTTGGTCCCCTGTCCTTATGTGGGGTTGGATTGGTGAGGGTGTGCCAACATCCTCTTCACAATTGATGAGCCGCCAGATGATAGAGGTAATATTATTGTTTTATTTAAATTTATTCTAACATGTTATTTAAATTTTTTTTATTAAATTGTGTAATAAAATCCTCTTATTATTTTTGTGTACTTGTATATATTTTGTAGACATTGGCTCTTTTGATGGCGAGGAGATGCAGCCACCACCACCTGATCCATGTGTGGATCCTGATGAGGATGAGGGCATGCCATATATTGCCGAGGATCATCAGGATCAGGCCAGTGCAGATCAGAGACCTGCTAATCCTGCTGGTGTGTCGGTGCGCAGTCGACGTCTTAGTGATGCTAGATACAGGATGGAGTTGGACGACCAACTCATTGCATTGATTGTTGAGGCGGGCATCAGGCCCACTGATATCAAAGACATAGAGGCTGATTATAGGCTATTACGGATGTGGAGAGGCATGCTGCATGACATGTATAACCTGATGCGGCATGTCGTAGGAGTTACGACAACTTTTACACGACTAACGAGGACTGTTACACGTTACGATCAAGCCGCAACACATGATGGACAGTCTCCGAGGTGCAGTGTACCATCATCTCATGATCGTTCACAGCCTCGTGCCACGCCATATTTGCATGAGCCTCCACTAGCATCTACCAGCAATCATCATGGAGATGAGGCTAGACCATCGACCACTAGTACTGATATTGATGTTGTACTACCACCAGCTGATCCATGACATTTATATCATAGTTGTATATTTTTAACATTATATATATATATATATATGATATGGTCCATATATTTTATGTTCATGTTGCAGTTGTACTTAATTTACATGTTGGTGATCATCATGATGTGTATGCTGTTAGGTCATGTTAGATATGTTCATTTAATGTGCAGCTTGTATATAGATGTGTATGTGATAGCATGAGATGTATATTTGATGTTTGTGTTGTACAGATGCTATTAATATATAGTGTTAATTGTGTTTTGTTAGATGATCATGATCACGATGATGCATTTAGCGATTTTGAATGTGTTTTTTAGTCAAATATGATGTTTGTACAATGGTTATCATGAACTTGATGTTTATTAATTAATTTAATACCAAATGATCATGATATTGTAAATTTGTAATATTTGTATTTCTAATTGTATTTAAAATTCCAAAATTTTAATTGTAATGGTATATATGTAAATTTCTAAAATTGTAATTGTAATTGTAATTTTTAAAATTGTAATTGTAATTCTAATTCTAATTATAATTGTAATTGTATGTAAAATATTTGTAATATTTTAATTGTATTAATGTGAAATGAATTTATTAAAATTTGTAAATTTGTAAATTTTAAATAATTGTAAAATAATAAATCCAGAATAATATGATTTATTGTAACATAATAAAGTTTAGAAAATAATGCAAATAAATTCTTGTACTTTAGAATTATAATTATTTTATTATGATCTTAGATACAAAAAAATTAATTTATTTGTAATCACTTCATTGTTTTGAGATCAACATAATTAATGCAAATTATCAAGTGAATTATTTATTTTAACATTAACACAATGCAAATTACCAAGTAATTAAAAATACATATTATATTAATATTTCGAAAAACCCATCTTAAAAAGTATAAATATTGATGAAATAACACATATACCATATCACTCTCGGTTCTCATGATCACCCTCATTATCTTCTAGATTGCATGGCATGATAACACTATTGTTCTCAAAAATATGTTTTGATCTAGGGTCATGTGTCAATACGAACCACCAATCCCTATCCAACACATCTGGGTAGAAAAACACATGGTTGCAGTGTTTAGGGAAAACATAGGGCTCCTTAGCTTCATCCCACATCTTTCTAGAGTTGATACATATCGGCCTACTATCGCGATCTTCCTTTACATTATTCCGATCAAAGGTGTCCCACCACTTGCACCTAAAAATAACACATTGGAAAGAAGAAAAATCCACTTCAATGATCTCTTGTATCTTTCCGACGTAACCTAACATCCCTCGTACTATTTTTTGATCACGGTGGATAGATCGACTAGATTGATCGAACTCGAGTTCCACTCCACAGTCTTCTGTGATGTTTCCAGAATAGGCATTTTCTGTGCAAAAATGGTGTCCATATGCCCACATAGATGGGAACAAATGCACCTATTATAAAAAAAGTTAAAAAAATCATAGTGTCATGTGTCTTATAAATAATAATCCACTAGTAGTTAAAATATGAAATGTAGATGTCTTAATATAAGTTTGAAATTTACATATAAATTAAAAATATTATTACCGAGTTACTACACCCAATCCCTATGTTTAGCGCATCCTCTTCAACACGCAGGTAACGACCGGTAGCACCGTATTTCTCTCTGACTTGTTCAACAACCCAACTGTTGGGACATATTTTTGGCACATTTTCTTTTAAATGATCAGGATAAGGCACACTTCTACCATGCAACCGTATGAATTCTTTCTTGTCACTATCCCATTTCATCCTGTTTTTCGTACAATGCGACCCACAGTTGTGTCGCTTTAGAATTACAAAGAATGAATTTATTGATTGCTTCAATTTCTGCATTCGTTGATGAAATCAAACCAACATTATATAGTACTTAGAGATCAAAATATACATTATATCGAAGTTCAACATGAATATTAATTACTTTTTGTAAATTTGAAAAATTGTAAGTTGCTTACTCTTTATCAAGCACTTTTTTCCACTCGTTTGGAGCAACTCTCCTTCTCTTTTGTCTTCATCCATTTGATCGTCCCAAATCACCGCACCTAGTCTATTTTCGATCTGCTTGATGTACTCACTGGCATAGTAGAAAGACTCATACGATATGTACCCCTCTGCCATAGACCCCTCGGGTTTTGCCCTTTGTCGAACAAAACCTTTCAATTTCTTCATGTACCTCTCTAAGAAGAACATCCAACGACAAGAAACAAACCCAACTAATTCAACCTCATCTACCAGGTGGATTAGAAGATGAACCTGTAAGTGCATAAAACTCGTCGATAGTTCCTTCTCAAACATACAAACAATCTCAACTATCTCTTGATGCCACCGTGGAATGCTAGCCACATGAATCTCCTTTGACGTGATCCAACGTACAAATGCAGATAATTCAGATATGGCACGTCCTAGGTCTTGAGGGAATTCATGTTTCACACACCCACGCACAAACAAAGGATAATGACACTGAAAAGTTATAAACACGTGCCATAATATACAAAATTAGTTATGTTTTATGATCCCCGCATGGGATAAAATTTATTAATATAAAAAATAATAAAATAATGCCTTTGACATTATACGTACTCTTAGAAGATTCAAATGGTCATCCACGGTGAATCAGCGCTGCAATGAAGACCCGTATGAAGTTGGCACCCTCACATCCATTATAACTTCCTTTGCCAAAGATATATCATCTTTTTTTTAAATCCATGGGACATCACCTTCTTTGAAAAACCATGAATTAGAGGGACCAGTGCCTGCCTCTGATCCTGTAATTTTTAATCGTCTTGGCCAATATTTATTTTTAGTTTTTGAAGTAATAATATCTTTCCTAATAGCCAATGTGTCACTTTGTTTCGATGGTATGTGCCTCCTTAAAGAAGATGAAACATTTTTAAATATATGCATGGGATCTAATAAGTGGGAAATATTAAGATGCTCCCAATATGGGAGGTCATAAAAGATAGATTTCCTTTTCATCCAAATGGGCAATTTCTCAACATAGGTGTTGAATAAATCTGGATCATCGAACTTAGGCTCCCCATTTGAATATAATATTTCTATGAACTCCTTCTCATTCTCTATCTCATATGCTCTAAGCCATTCAGCTGGTGTCATTATTGGAGGCCTTTGGGTTCTCTCTCGTTTACCATTGAAAGAGGATGTTGCTCTTCTATAAGGGTGTTTTTCTAGTAGGAATATCCTGGAGCATTCATACACTGGCTTTCGTAGGTCCTTGGACCATCTAGCTTTCAGAGAAGGTCCATAACATTTACATCCAAAATACCCTTTTGTTACAAGACCTGCAATATTATATTTGTATACATTAATTAATATTCATGGCACGTTAAAGAATATCATGAAGATCAGAACAAATATTATTACAACAAATTAAATAACTAATATGTGAAAGAATATTGTTACATTATATATAAACAAATCAATAAATTAAACATGTAATTTACCAGAGAAAACTCCTAAGCCTGGATAATCATGTGTCATGTAAGAACATATGCCATACAACATAAAACTCCTCTCTGTTGTGATGGGTCTTGATACATCATATACATTTATCCCATCCCATAATTACTTCAATTCATCTACCAGTGGTTGTAAGTAGACATCCATATTCTTCACTTGTCTTCTACCAGGGACTATGAGAGCCAACATAAGATGTTCATTATTCATGGACAACCATGGGGGGATATTTTTATTGATAACTACTACAGACCAAACATAATATTTGGTGTTCTGGAGGGAATATGGGTTGACGCCATCCATGGATATGCTAAGTCGTAGACTTCGTACTTCATTCCTGAATTTTTCGGACCATGTATCCTCTATATGCTTCATGGCTATTGAATCAGTTGGGATTCACATAACTTCCGACTCACTTCTGTGTGAAGCATGCCATCCCTGCAACATAGCTAATTATTTGCAAATAAAGAGCCTTTGAATCCTTGGGATTATAAGCATGTGCCTCAATATCTTAAAAGGAGGACCAGTACGTGATTTACCCTTCTTTTTTTATTTATCATACCTGCAATGCCCACATTTCGGACACATCTCTTTGTCTGCATATTCTCCTCTATATAGAATACAATCATGTGGACATGCATGATATGATATGTACTCAACACCCAATATTTTCAACAATTTCTTTTCCTCTTCGTAGCTACCGGGCAAGACATTATCACTCAGAAGAACCTTATCTTTGAATAACCTGTAGTTGGTGATCATGGAAAAATATATTAATATTAAATGTACATTAATGTCGATATAATTATTAACGTTCATAAAATTTAACATATGTAATGTTCGTTGCAGTGTACTGATTATATTTCAAATTTATATAAGGGGAGTACTTTATGGTAACTTAACTCAAAAGTTCCGAGAAACATGCATTCGACAAGCCAAAATTTTCTTTCAAGTTGTACAGTAACATTTTTGTACCCAACTAGGTAGACTTTTACTGACTTCCAAGTCCGAAGAGAGGGGTGGTGGAAGCAAATTTAAATCTTTTGAAAAAGGTGTTAGCGATATGAGCATCATCCCCTAGCTAATCATCATTTTGGAATGCATCTAACAACATTGTCTCCATGGCAATCGTATCCCTTATGTAATCATCCATACCAACCTCTATTTGAATGCCTCTATTGCCAGCTTGTGAAGAACTACTATTGTTGTAGTCATTCCTAATTGGTGAATCTGGACGTAGCGGGAATTGAATTGGTGGTTGATTCAACCATTCTTGGTATCGTTCCTCTCTGATTTTTTCTCTTAATTCAGTCTTCTCTCGATTTGGCATTGTCGTGGGGTGCAACGGAAGATGGTAGGTAGGTCATTCATCATCACTAGAATCCTAATAATTAAAAGAAAAGAAAAGTTGAACATGATTAGTAAAAAATATATGATATCAATTAGTAACCACGTTGACAATATTGCATGATTATAAATTGGTTTGACGACGTTGAAATAATTACATATTAATCAATATATATACCAAACAATTATAATTATAATTACCATCATTGTCTCAGGATTGTAGCTAGAAGATGAAATATTGTTACAATGGGCAGGGTGAAGCGGCTGTCCATTTTCATCTACCAAATGCGCCTTGCGGTATGCAGCTCCTGATAAGAACTTCCGACGTTTTGGAGAAGTTTGAATATTTTGTACATCTGAACTCGATGCTGAATCTGTATGAACCTGCAAATTTGTATACATTATAAATTTAATTAAGTTGTGCGTGATTGACTACATGGATAAAAAACATATATAAATTCAATTAGATAGTGAAAAAATAAAACAAATCTGAAGTAAATATTACGTCTCCACATGGATAGGGAGAACTCCGTGATGGACATTGAGAAATATTATCGAATGAGTTGGATTTTGAAGAATTGTCCATTCCATATAATATATGATATTTTCTCCCTGCATTTGAGCAAAACAACAATAAATTTTGGTGCACAAACTTCAATGTCATTCTGGTGCGTAATGTACAAATAACCGCACTGGTGAGTTTTTTATTTTGCGCACCGACGCTGTTTAATAAAATGACGCACCAGTGCAGTTAAATTAAAGGACACACCGCTAAACGAATAACCACAAATAAAAAAACCGCAACCCTATTTTCTTTAAGTGGAAAAAAAATGGTAAATTGAAAAATGGGCAGCAAAATATTTTTGAAAATCTAATTTCATAAAAAATTTCTTTAAATACTAAACACTTTTCATTATTTCACTATTTTTGCAAAAAAATTCAGCCAGAGATTTTCAAGATACATACCTGGAGAAAACTGAGCATGAGAGCACTGTGGAGCAGGGAAATACGTTCGAACAGAAGTATTCAGACAATCAGAATTCCAAACCTTTGATTAGTCAAACCCTATATCATAGAATTTCAAACGATGTGAGTAAGTTTATTGTTTTTTTGTACTTTTTTTCTGCAGTTTTTTTTATGTAGTAAATAAGAAATCAAAGTCTATTGTTTTTTTTTACTTTTTTTTTGTAGTTTTTTTAATGAAGTAAAATAAAAAAATCAAAGCTTATTGTTTTAAAAAAAAAAATTCTGCAGTTTTTTTTTACCTTTTATGCAGTTTTCAGAAACAAAAATAAAAAAGAAATCCATTTTTACAAACAAAACCCTAGATTCTTTTTGTTTCTGCCCTTTCTTCTCCCTCTTTCTTTTCAATTTATATTTATAGGGTTTGTAAAGTTATAATACATCCAACCCATGGGACGATTTTCATATTCAGATCCCAATCCATGTTGGTCCTTGCATCAATCTTAAAAAAATATAGGTTTTATTTCGTCGGTGCGCCCTACATAACAGAGCGCACCGGTGCGCTCGGTTATAGCAGCGCACTGCGAAAGTACAGTGATATATATATATGTGTGTGTGTGTGTGTGTGTGTGTGTGTGTGTTTATCAATGCACCTAATGTAACATATGGCACCAGTGCACTATTGCATTATGGCGCACTGCAAACGTGTTGTTTTGCAAAAAAAACCATTTTAGAAACAAACCCTACATTCTTTTTGTTTCTGCCCTTTCTTCTCCCACTTTCTGTGATTTCATAATTAGGGCTTTTCAATTTATATTTATAGGATTTTGACTGCTAAATACATCCAACCAATAGGAGGACCTGCATAGTCGGATCCCAATCCATGTTGGCCCTTGCGTCAATATTTAAAAAAAAAACTTTTTTTCGTTGGTGCGTCCTGCGTAACATAGCACACCGATGCACTCGGTTATAGCAGTGCACCGCGAAAGTACAGTTATAAAAAACAAAAAAATAAAATATGTTTTTATCAGTAAGCCATATGTAACATATGGCACCAGTGCGCTATTTCATTATGGTGCACCGCAAACGTGCTGTTTTGCAAAAAAAAAAAACCATTTTAGAAATAAACCCTGCATTCTTTTTGTTTCTGCCCTTTCTTCTCCCACTTTCTGTGATTTCAGAATTAGGTCTTTTCAATTTATATTTATAGGGTTTGTATTGCTAAATATATTCCTAAGACATCCAAGCAACGAGAGGACCTGTATAATCTGATCCCAATCCATGTCGGCCCTTGCGTTAAAAAAAAAAAAGTTGTCGGTGTGCCCTGTGCGGAAAACCGCACCGGTGCGCTCTGTTCTCCCAGTGTAAAATATGCAGCTGGTGTGCTATTTCATTATGACACACTGCAAACGTTATGTTTAGAAAAAAAAAAAAAAACTTTCAAAAGATACAAACCTTACATTCTTTTTGTTTCTCCCCTTTCTTCTTCCTCTTTCTGTGATTTCAAAATCGGGGCTTTTCAATTTAGATTTATAGGGTTTGTATTGCTAAATATATACCTAAGACATCCAACTGATGGGATGATTAGCATAGTCAGATCCTAATCCATGTGGGCCTTGGCATGAATTTTTTTAAAAATAGATTTTTTTATCGGTGCGCCTGCAGTACATAGCGCACCGGGGCTCTTTATTTTACAAGCACACCGCACAATGTAATGTGATAAAAAATTATTGTTATTTTTATTGGTGTGCTTGTAAAAAACCTAACACTGGACAATTTTTATTATTTTATCATGGTTAACCGGTGCAGTCATTGACATGTATCACACCAGTGCTCCTTGTTGACATAGAGCACCGTACGGTCTATTATACTGTTATGGCGATGCGTTTGGAAGAGAGACACACACCGGCATCGGTGCGTAAACCATGAATGGCCGTTGGTGATTTAAATCCCCTCTGCGGACAAAGGCGATCCCACTAGCCCTAGAGTGGGTCTAGCCACAAGTAAGACATGCTATGAAATCAATTCATAGTTAACGAATGCACGAAGATTCGATAGATAACTTACCGTATATCCTACGCTGTTGTTTTCGTCAAAAGAGTGGCTACCTCTCGCTCCTGGTTCGATAGATCATGATCCGATCGTTCTCACGCTTGGATACCTGCACACACAAGAAAAAAATATGACCTACAACATAATATTCACATCTATAACTATCATTCAGTCGAAGAATACCAAATCAAATGCGTTAAATGAACATAACACAAAGATGGAACTAATACCATAGTCGAGTATATTAATTAAAAGAAGGAAGAGTACAACTAGGCTTCGACGTTGTGGTCTCCTCTAACAGGGTTCCAGCGGAGCATGTCTCACAAAGCTCGTTAGGAATTCATACAGGGCTCTCTCTACGGAATTCTCCTTGGCTCTACCTTCTCTATAAAGATTACTCAGCTATAGTATCTCTTCTCCAAGTTCATCTTCTTGGCTATATGTTCAGCTAGCTTTTGTAAAGGGAGAAGGCTTGTTCATATATAGGGAGAAGGAGAGGTTAGGATCCCTATAATCATGGAGGAGAGTCTTATCCTCAAAGAATGTTCCATGGGAGTTAAAACCATTACCTAAAGGGAGAGATTCGTGGCTTATCAAGTTTAACCATTTCCAATGAGTCATCCCTGAGGTGGTTAAAGGAAACTGCCACCTCTAATTTGTTAAAAATAATTCCCAAAAAGGCTGGCACGGGCACAAAAAAGAGATAGAGCACCAGCTGGCACAACCTCTAGTGTACATCCTCCACACTGGCACGAGGGGTGAACTGGCTACCTGCGCAAATGCCAAAACATAGGTTTTTATGGGCTTTCTGAGGAAATGTTCAACATGAGAAATGATGTCCTTATGCAGAAGGATGCAAAGAAAGTGTTTTCAGAGCATGACACTGCTCACAGGTCGGGGGAAATACCCTCCAATATGCAGGGCGAGGGATTGCAGGGAAGGTGAAAAAATGCTATGTAACAAATTCCCCCTAAAGCATGAGGTTCGAGAGAGGGAGGGGTGAAATGATTTTTGAGAACGCGTATGACCAAAACACTGCTGTCGGAAAACCTGCAAGTACAAGTACAACTGATACATTTGATACATGACATGTGGCATGGGCACAACCATCCATAATAGAGTACATAAATAATGAGGTCCGAGGTATGGACAAAGCCATCCATAATAGGGATCAACAAATAGACTCAGGTATGGTCGCATCCATCCAATCAAAGGAGTCATATAATAAGTCATAGTAATCCACAAAGAACTCGCAGCCTGGATTTCATCACACAAAACCCAGGGTCTTGCACTCCATCTCGACCCGAACAAAGTACAAAATTGAGCATGCGAATATGTGGGCTGAAGTCGAACATGCAAGAAAATCGTCTGATTACCAGCCAATGATGAAAGATGTTAACAAACGCAAGGGAAACCACCAATAATGACAATGGCTCTGAAGGTACAATAGGTAAAATCCACGGAATGTGAATAGTGATCTGACATCGAACACCCACAGAGTCAGTCAATCGAAGGCCAATGATGTGGACCTTATGTCGAATGCGAAGAACCTGCCATTGAGGCATGTAGGCTCCAAGGTACATGAAGGGAGTCTCTAGATCAACTTCTTGGATAATGAGTTGGAGTTGACAGGAAGGGACCTTGATCGAAGTTGGGCCATAGTGTTTCCCACATCATCGACACGAGATAGAGGAATATGATGTTTGTGAATCGAGACCAACAAAGAATCAGAGGGAGGTTGAAAACTTCAGATGCAAACTTCTCTTGAAAATATCGGCGACACGACACTGGATTTGGCAGTATTTAACATCAAGGGATCTGAGGTCATGGTGACGTGGAAAAGAGTAGATGAGCAGTCAAAAGAGATTACCCAAACCCATGGAGGAAAACAAATAATGAGATGAGATATACCCAACCCGACACGAATGCAGACAAGTCCCATGTTCAAGAGCAACATACTGCCAACATGACTATAATGTGGTTCCATTTTCCCCCACCATTTCTGGTGAGTACCCCAGTTATTTTTGAAAACAAGCTTGAAGGGGATATCATATGCTTGCGATGTAAGTTTTTCCTTCAAACAAATCCAACCTAGTACATTTTACGACCCTAGGAAGGAGGAACTTGAGTAACGTCATGACGATGGAGTCCGATGTCATCAAGTTTTAACGAGTCTGAAAAAGGAAGAACTCGACATCTTTTCATGTTTAGAGAGTTTGAAAAGAAGGTGGAAAAGAAAACTCCAACAATCCCTTTTCGTAAATAGTCTCTCAAATATGAAAAGGTAGAAAAAAATATCTGATAGAACCTCTTAGTCGCGATCGGCTAAGGTATTCCTTTTTTGTAAATAATCTATCCCAGCCCGAAAAAGGGGTAAATGTATACTGGGTAGATATCGTTTCGTAGCCAATTTAACGAGTTCAAAATGACAAGCGACTCGACGATCTTTTCAGTTTTAGAGAGTCAAAAAAGAGCTGAAAGGTGACTCCAATAGTGACTTTTTCATGTTTTTACTGAGTCCGAAAAAGTATAAAATACAACTCGCTTCTTCATCAAAACCTTGTGAAAACCTGTCACTGCACAAAAAGACGTGTGTAAAACTTATTTCTTGAAAATAATATGAAAATATATAGAAAAATATGTTTTAAAACCTATTTTAAGATTTTGAAAAGTTATAAATGACCATAAGTGGTAAATAATATTTACTTTTCACTTTTACCTCTTTGCAGAGCAATAGTGACCCATTTCCCTTGCGATCTTCTGGCGACGATTGTGAACAATCTAGTGCACCAATTTGGATTCTGTCAGTTTCAGGTAAGAGTCATCACCATTTGCTATCTTTTGAGCTATATTTCATTACCTTTAATTTTCATTTTGAATCCCTTAGGGGAGTATTTGTAAAATTTAGGGCATCACAGTTGGCGCGGGTTTCAGGCACAGACCCACACCAATCGACCCTTTTTTACACAGGGGTTGTGCTCGGTGGCGGGACTGTTAGAAAAATAGTTGCACCAACCGCGCAACCCAAAATCAACATTAATTTCAAGAAAATGAAACCATTTGATTACAAATTTTAATGCCCAAGGGGACTTACAATGTTCATATGGACAATGCATGCAGGTACCAAGCAGAAAAAAAATGTTAATTGAGTGGAAAGAGAGAGAACACAGTGAGGAGGATGAAAATGCCATGGAAAATGAACAATGCATGAATTCCCTCAGAAATTGTGGGCTCAATAATTTCTTCCTAACACCATGTCTCCAGGCTCAACCCGAATTGCTTCAATATTTGATAAGAATTTGGGACGAAGATCAGGAAAAGTTCATACTTCAGGATCAAGAGCTTGAACTCGAAGTTTCTGATGTGTATTTCATCACTGGATTGTTGTGTAGGGGTGCAATCCCTATCTTGAAAAGTAACCTTCCTTTCGGGGAAAGCATGAGAATGGTAATTGAAAGGGTGTGCCTAGGGGCACGAAAAGGAACAGGGAGTGGCAAAGTGGGCATCCAAACCATCCCTAATCTGGAACTAAGAGTAGTGTTTCACACCATCACAAGGGCTGTGGGATTGCAGGCACCGCATGAAACCACAAAGACACAACTACTTCTTGCCTGAGAGTGCATGAACCCGACTATCTTCAACTAGGCCGAGGCTGTGACTGTCAACATCAAATGGTAGCTCACTAAGTGCAATAAGACAAAAATAAAGCAGTTTTGGTATGAATCGATTCTGGTATCATTCTTCTTGGAACGATTATCCATATTCTAGCGTCAAGAGGTTATTGTCCCGATGCCGCCACCCACAGAGCCACAGATGGCTCGATGGGCTGCACTGATGCCTAGAATAGGGGGTGGCCAATAGATGTCCTGGAGGCTAGAGTTTTTTGGTTGGCTCCGACGACAATTGATTGTCGTGGAGGACTGGCCCTACACTGGCACAGACTTCACCGGAGATCTCGACCTCTCGCTCCCGGAGGGAGAGGATTGGGATGAAGAGATAGGTGAGACTCATTTTATTTTCATGAGTTTATAATTTTTAGGGTGTATATGCATGTTCTGACAGTTAAATTTTATATGTAGATGTCGGCCCAGAGCATCCTGTAGGCATGTTGCTGGTAGCGAGGTGGATTCCTCGCGATTTCGATCCTCATGGTGAGGGTGGCGAGGAGGAACTAGTACAGAATCTGGAGGGGATCGCCCGTGGGGTCCCAGACTATGCTTGCTTGGATGATGTGCCTTGGGCCTATCAGAGGCACATTGTAGGGGTTCCGAGTCATATCCATTTCTTGCTGAGGCAGTTGGTACAGGAGGTGATGTGCTATCATGAGTGTTAGCACCCGAATTGGACCCCAGGCTGAAAAAGGAAAATCAGGGTAACAACTAAACCACTCTCAACCTTGTAGCTAGCCCTACAAGGATATGAGAGGGCTCTCTCCGTAAAATAATATTCAATAAATTGAAATAGAAATCTAATATTAGGATAGGTAAAATGATAGGGATAAAAGGTTTAAATAAAATGAAATGAATTTTCGGGGATGTGTGGGACAAAAATGGGACAGCTGAAACCAGGAATTAAATCATGAAACAGGGTGTTTCATGGGGAAATATAGGTAGGAAACTTAGAAACTAAAATTTAATGAGGATGGGATGGAAAGACTGGTGAGGAGCTGAAAGGGGCACAATAAATGGATCCTTTTCAAACAGAAGAAAACACACAGAGTATGAATGATTCCCCAAGGCAGAGCATATAAAATGGATTCTACCTTTCTAACTTGAAAACATTCAACTGGAAATGTTTATGAATGAATGGTGAAACATAACAATGTACATATGAAATAAAGAATAAAAACAAATGCTAACTCTCATACCACATGGATCCCACAAATCAGAGCTGCATCTTTCATTAATTCCTGTCAAACTATACAATGTAGCGCAGAGATGTTCTTCCACACTATTCCCCTACTTTCTGAGTTACAGACCATTCAGACTGCTTTCCAAATGATTTACAATTACATTAAATAGGCTGAAATGTGGGAACATAGATCCACAAGAGAAGGGAGTTGTTTTAGTAGCTGAAGAACTGAAATCCAATCATAGAAAAGAGATCCAACAATCTGCCCCTGAAAATAAGGGACAACAATAAATTTTGACCACTTGGGGATTCGTTGTTATATCCAACGAATAAGAAGAAGAAATCTATAAAATAAATCTCTTTAAACCGTTGCTTAAGATGCGACTGTTACAAATTTAGTTCTCGGCCCTTTAACTATTTATCTTTGCTTTCCATTATTTGTTTGAAGAACATTGACCCTTTTTTTAATAAAATACTTTTGGAATAAACTAAAATGAATTTATGCTTTAGTGAAGGGAAAAACCAATTTTTGAATGAAAGGATCAAAGGGAGAGGAGGTGGGGTTGGGTCACAATCGCAATCAGAAGTGATAGGCAGAGGGAATACAATATACAATGGAGCGTTAAAATACGTGTTGCGATGGAACAATCGCAAATCGGGATCGAAGGAATGGGGAATATGTAATTTAGAACGAGGCCGAAAATTCCGATGCGATTGGCATATGTCTGATGGAAAAATACAATAGAGTGGTGACAATAGGGAAGTCAGATGGTGCAATGGAGAAAACCATTTAAAGCAAAAACAAAAAATGAATTTTCTGCATTTACAAAGGAAAAGACACTTTTTTCATTGAAGAGGCGGAGGGCTTTAGGTGGGACCCATGGGAACAATCACAATCGTAATCAAGAATGGGAGCGGGTGTATTGCATAATTGGCTCCGCCGATTGCAATTTGCGATGTGTGATCAATCGCAATCGGAATCGGAAGGATTGGGGAAGGGGGGTAAGACGTTACAAATAATCGCCATCGGGGATCGAAATCGAGAGAGGGGCGGAGTGATGAAATTTGGCCGATGTGATTGGGGGCGAAGCTTTATATAAATGAATTTAAAACCAAAATTAAATTTTAAACCAAGGGAAAGGCCCTTTATTATATACGGGCGGAAGTATTGTATGGTGGGCCCAGGGTCAATCGCAATCGCAACATCGGAAGGGGCGCATTGCATAACAAAATTGGGCCGATGCGATTTGGGAAGGGAAATGGGAAAAACCTTTGCAAAAAATGAAATATAACAAATTTTGAGTTTACAAAGGGGAAGACCCTTCATATTATAAATCGGCAGAAGTACCGTGTGGTGGGCCCGAGGGTTAATCGCAATCGGAAATCGGAGGGGAGCGGAGTGTAACACATATGGGGAATGTCGATTGCGATGGCTCGATTAGCTATGGGCTGTCTGATCGGCGGGGAAAATCGATGGTGGGGAGATCAATCGGGGGTTGTTGCGATCGGAGGAGCGGATCGGGTAATCGGAGGGAGGGGTGCGATTGGGTGATCGGAAGGAAAGATGCGATCGGGAGATCGGAAGGAGGGACTTGCGATTGATCGCATCGGAGGATGGTGCGATTGGCAGATCGGAGCATTCAAATAAAATTTTCGATTTGCGATTGAAGAACGGCGGGGTTTATAATATATAACTTAAACTTTATTATAAATTTTAAGGGGTCGTGGAAAAGGGGAAGTGGTTTATAACGGCAGGACTTTATAATATAAAGGTTTTTATTATAAAGTTCTACGGGAAATGGAGGGGAAGTGGTTGGAAATTAAATCACATATTTTTTTTAAAATAATTTATAATGCGATTTTGTAATCGGAAAGGGGGAAAAAGGGATTTTTAGGGGGAATATTAAACTTTAAACATAAAGTTTTAAGGGAAACATGGGAAATAGGGGTTATTTGAAGATATAGGGAATTTTACTTCACTTAGGCATAGAATTCAATCCAGAAGTCAGTTTTGAGAGTGTAGTATACCGTTGGAATCCTCTTTCTGGGCTCTTTCTGATGGATCTACTTAGAAGATGACTTGGTGCTGAAAATGATGTGGAAAACTTCTCTGAAGGCAGGGAAATTGCTGTGTGGAGATAACAGCTTCTGAATTGCGACTTATTACATATGATGATATAAAATTACATAATGAATAATAATAATGGCGAAATATCACGTTTTCACCTCAAAACATGGTTTTGAGGTGAAAATTACATCAAGCTGAATAAAATATCTTTTTTGATCTTCCAGGTGCTGTGACTTTGAATTTATTGACTTCCTCATGACGTTGCTGATATTATTGACATTTGACTCATTAATTTGACCGTGGTGAGACCCTAGAAACTAATGAGACCCATCCTATGATCTACTGATATGATTTTGAGAATGAAAGTGACTAATGACTAAAGACCATAGAAAGGAAAATCAGCAGGTATCTCATGAGGGTAAACTGATAAAAAATTACTACCATCAATGAATCCATGACCTAGTGGAATGGTGAAATTTATTCGGTATGAGACACCTAATATGAAAATGCAAAAGAGCAGTTTTGATCACTGATGGAGGTATGACTAGACTGACACTAACATTGGCTCCAATGGGGATGGTAGCTCCTTGGAGGTGCCAAGAACATCGTAGACCAAGTAGCCTTATCCATTGGGCATGGAGTCGAAAATACTGAAACAAGATACAATGCATACTGACCCTGACTGAAGGCTAAGACTGAAAAACCATAATAAAACCAAACTGACTTAAGACATGACTAAAACACAATTGACAAACTGGAAAGATGCTCATAATTGAGCTTATTCATCAAAACCTACTCTAATTGTTGCATTCACCACCAGATCAAGTGAAATGGAACAACCAATGCAACCAAGTAAGAATCTTGGCTGATATTTGAATTCTCCCCAAGTGCTTTCTAATGAGAAAGTCGAGAGAAGAGCTAAAAGGCAACTCCCATGGAAGCTTAGAATCAGGTTGAATTTTGATAAATTTGCAAAGTCTGAGTTGACCGGATGACCTAAAGAATACTGCGAAATGATCTTCATAAGAATAGCTATTTATTTCCCTTAATACATCACTGCTCTGGTCCAGGTAATCTCCATACCTTGATCTTATACTTTTCCTAACCTCTGAGCTGTCTCTTTCTGATGACTACAGCAGGCTATCAAAAGGATCCTGAACTTCGTGAATAACCAATCCCTCTTGATGATTAGGAAAAAAACAAAAATCTTCTTCATTAGTCTCCTTATATGACTGAAAATCTTGATATGGGCTTTGTAATGAAACATCTGATGAACAAGACAATGAAGTTGACTTTCGAATAAAATTATTGTCAACATTCTTTTCTGGCACATGGTTAGCCAATGGAGAAGGAATTTTACAGCAAACATCATCCAACACATGAGCAATAGGATCATAGAAAACTTGAAAAGACTACTGCGACGTATCTGCATGACATTCTACAGACTGCTCAACTTTTCTTTTAGAGATATTACGAAAATTCTTCTTTATAAACTGAAATGCTTCGAAACATAAGGGTACAAAATCCTCTTGCATCATTAGATCATATGTTTCAGCTTCCAAGCCTTCATCTATAATCTGACCTTCAATTGTGTTTGGTGGCTGCAAATCTGGAGCTGGGGAGGGTTTTATATCGCAGATGATTTCATCAGTCGTTTCAGAGGAAGATTTCTCATAAACAACTCGCTCAATAATTTCACTATCTGTCTCAACATCAACATTAAAACTGAGAGATTTTTTATTTCTAATTGCTTGAAAGTTATCTTTGATGAACTGAATTGAAGCGAAACAAAAAGGCAAAGATCTTTCACTTACTTCCCAATTTTCCATACTTTCCTCATCACTGTCCTCGATGATATGCATCAGATGATTACTGTTTTCAAGATGTTGAAACATAACTTCCTCCCACAAATCAACAGTTGATTGTGCTGCAAAACTAGCTTGTGTTTGGAAAAAATCATCATCATCGTACTGATCGAATCTTGGCAAATCATCAACATAAAACATATCATCAAGAATACAAGTCATATCAAGAGATTTCTCATCTCCGAGATGTTCTATAACACATTCATTGTTAGATGGATGATAACTGGGATAAGAAAGAAAATGTTTTGGATCAGCCACTTTTTCTTGAACATCCATTTCATTCCTGGCAGTGATTTTCCGCACCATCTTTTCCACTGCATTTACCAAAAGGTCAAGCTTTACCTCTGAAGGTGTCAGGTGCTCTGCAACATTCTTCTTTTCTTCTTCCTTTGGATTTTCTCTTCTGATCAACAGATTAGCTTCTACATCTACTGCACTGTTCTGTATCTCTTCAAGTGTTGCTAAGTTCCTTTCTCTCGGCGTAAACTCCAATTCTGGATCAAAAGCGCCCGGGTAATGTAAGAGAGCCAAGCCATGAGGGGGTCTTATATTGACAGGTATCGAATAATAGACTCAATTGAATCTGGCAGAAAACTGTTGTACTATCTCCCTTAACTATCTTTTCAGTTGGGCATACTCGTCTAAAATAAGGAAAGGGTTCTGTCTGACCACACATCTGTTGAGAAAGACTTTTACGAACTGCTGGAATTCTGAGATGCTCGCATCAGGCAGGGTTTTGAACCAACTCTTGACTTTTCCTTTCAAAGAAAGAGCAAAAATCCTAATACTAAAATCTTCTTCATCAACCTCAAAAAGGTCTAGGAAAGTCTCAACATTCTGCACATGTTGCTCAGCGTTGACATTGTTACATTCACCATCAAATCTCGGAAAATATAGGTAATAATTTTCAGGGAAAGCATGGAGTACAGAAGGTAAAACAAGAGGTTTATACCTATCTGGGACTATAGAAGGTCTAGGAGTATATACAGGAGCTACGGGATCAATTTTGGTCTCTTTAGGATGATCATTTCGAAGATGGTCATCATAATATTTGGGAAAAGGATGGAGGCCAAGATCAAAGGAAAACTCAGTATTTACACTTTTTGAACAGGTTGAGTGAAGATTTTGATCACCTTTATCATACAACAAATTCTGAAAAACTTTCAGGATAGCTTCAGGAAAAGCAAAGAAGTAATTTACCAGAAAGAAGATTCGATCCTGAATACCATTCCACTTTGGATACTTGAACTTTGTTTAAGGTCCTTCCATTTTCCCGCTGAAAGAGTCGGTCCTCCAGTGGAGTCTTTACATTGAGTTGGAGTCGCCAGGTGAAAGATTCAAGTTTTATATGCATCTGATTGTTTGTTCACCATCATCAATCAGATATGATACTTTTTCATTCTTTACCGGGGATTTAGATATGATCTTTGTATTCCCCATTGGAGTCGCCAGAGATGTTAGCACCCGAATTGGACCCCAGCTGAAAAAGGCAAATCAGGGTAACAACTAAACCACACTCAGCCTTGTAGCTAGCCCTACAAGGACAGGAGAAGGCTCTCTCTGTAAAAGAATATTCAATAAAGTGCAATAGAA
Source organism: Pinus albicaulis (assembly GCA_034641835.2). Lineage (NCBI taxonomy): Eukaryota > Viridiplantae > Streptophyta > Pinopsida > Pinales > Pinaceae > Pinus > Pinus albicaulis. Next base: position 660,406,476 of record CM076570.1, read on the forward strand.
ATCTGATATTAGGCTAGGTAAAATGATAGGGATAAAAGGTTTAAATAAAATGAAATGAATTTCCGGGGATTTGTGGGACAAAAATGGGACAGCTGAAACCGGGAATTAAATCAGGACACAGGGTGTTTCATGGGGCAAGATAGGAAGGAAACTTAGCAAATAAAATTTAATGAGGATGGGATGTAAAGACTGGTGAGGAGATGAAAGGGGCAAAATAAATGGATCCTTTTAAAACAGAAGAAAACACACAAAGTATGAATGATTCCCCAAGGCAGAGCATATAAAATGGATTCTACCTTTCTAACTTGAAAACATTCAACTGGAAATGTTTATGAATGAATGGTGAAAAATAACAATATACATATGAAACAAAGAATAAAAACAAATGCTAACTCTCATACCACATGGATCCCACAAATCAGAGCTGCATCTTTTATTAATTCCTGTCAAACTGTACAATGTAGCGCAGAGATGTTCTTCCATACTATTCCCCTACTTTCTGAGTTACAGACCATTCAAACTGCTTTCCAAATGATTTACAATTACATTAAATAGGCTGAAATGTGGGAACATAGATCCACAAGAGAAGGGAGCTGTTTTAACAGCTGAAGAATTGAAATCCAATCATAGAAAAGAGATCCAACAATTTTCCCCTGAAAATAAGGGACAACAATAAATTTTGACCACTTGGGGATTCGCTGTTATATCTAACGAATAAGAAGAAGAAATCTGTAAAATAAATCCCCTGTTACAAATTTAGTTCTCGGCCCTTTGACTATTTCTCTTTGCTTTCCATTATTTGTTTGAAGAACACTGACCCTTTTTTTAATAAAATACTTTTGGAATAAAATAAAATGAATTTATGCTTTAGTGAAGGGAAAAACCAATTTTTGAATGAAAGGATCAAAGGGAGAGGAGGTGGGGCCGGGTCACAATCGCAATTGGAAGCGATCGGCAGAGGGAATACAATATACAGTGGAGCGTTAAAATATGTGTTGCGATGGAACAATCGTAAATCGAGATCAGAGGAATGGGGAATATGTAATTTAGAATGAGGCCGAAACTTCCGATGCGATTGGCATATGTCTAATGGAAAAATACAATAGAGTGGTGACAATAGCGAAGTCAGATGGTGCAATGGAGAAAACCCTTTAAAGAAAAAACAAAAAATGAATTTTCCGCATTTACAAAGGAAAAAACACTTTTTTCATTGAAGAGGTGGAGGTCTTTAGGTGGGACCCATGGGAACAATTGCAATCGCAATTGGGAATGGGAGAAGGTGTATCGCATAATTGGATCCACCAATTGCGATTTGCGATGTGCGATCAATCGCAATCAGAATCGGAAGGACTAGGGAAGGGGGGTAAGACGTTACAAATAATCGCAATCGGGGATCGGAATCGGGAGAGGGGCGGAGTGATGAAATTTGGCCGATGCGATTGGGGCCGAAGCTTTATATAAATGAATTTAAAACCAAAATTCAATTTTAAACCAAGGGAAAGGCCCTTTATTATATACGGGCGGAAGTACTGTATGGTGGGCCCAGGGTCAATCGCAATCGCAACATCGGAAGGGGCGCATCGCATAACAAAATTGGCCGATGCGATTTGGGAAGGGAAATGGGAAAAACCTTTGCAAAAAAAGAAATATAAAAAATTTCGAGTTTACAAAGGGGAAGAACCTTCATATTATAAATGGGCGGAAGTACCGTGTGGTGGGCCCAGGGGTTAATTGCAATCGGAAATTGGAGGGGAGCGGAGTGTAACACATATGGGGAATGTTGATTGTGATGGCCCGATTAGCTATGGGCCGTCTGATCAGCAGGGAAAATTGACGGTGGGGAGATCAATCGGGGGTTGTTGCGATCGGAGGAGCGGATCGGGTAATCAGAGGGAGGGGTGCGATCGGGTGATCGGAAGGAAAGATGCGATCGGGAGATCGGAAGGAGGGACTTGCAATTGATCGCATCGGAGGATGGTGCGATTGGCGGATCGGAGCATTCAAATAAAATTTTCGATTTGCGATTGAAGAGCGACGGGGTTTATAATATATAACTTAAACTTTATTATAAATTTTAAGGGGTCATGGAAAAGGGGAAGTGGTTTATAACGAGACTGCAATATGAGAGTTTGCCATATAATTTCAAAATGGAGAAGTAGTTTGGAAATTTCAATCTGTCTTTTTAAATAATTTATAATGCGATTTTGTGAATTGGAAAGGAAAAGTTTGGAGATATTAAACTTGACTTGAGTTTAGAAGCATGAAATAGAGGTTGTTTGAAGATGTAATTTCTTCACGTGGGCATATGGTCAATCCCGAGAAGTCGATTTTGAGTGTGGCCCTTAAAGTTAAAGCTCTTTCTGGGCTCTTTCCACAGTGGGGTCTACTTAGAATGACTTGGTCTTTGGACTGTGATGCAGAAAAACTTCAGGCGAGGGTATTTGTGTGGAATAACGACTTGTTGAGGTATCCTTATTACACATGATGATATAGAATTACATAATGAATAATAATAAAGGCGAAATATCACGTTTTCACCTCAAAACATAGTTTTGAGGTGAAAATTACGTTAAGCTGAATAAAATATCTTTTTGATCTTCCAGATGTTGTGACTTTTGATTTTATTGACTTCCTCATGACCTTGCTGATATTATTGACATTTGACTGATTAATTTGACCATGGTGAAACCCTAGAAACTAATGAGACCCATCCTATGACCTACTGATATGATTTTGAGAATGAAAGTGACTAATGGCTAAAGATCATAGAAAGGAAAATCAACAAGTACCTCACGAGGGACAACTGATGAAGAATTACTACCATCAATGAATCCATGACCTAGCGGAATGGTAAAATTTATTTGGCATGAGACACCTAATATGAAAATGCAAAGAACGGCTGTTGATCAATGATAGCGATGTTAGCTGAGCACGACACTAACAATCAAGCACCATGGCAAGATTGGGCACTTAAAACTGTTACTGCACATTTTTGAGAGACATGTTGTCTCACGATGTAACTGAGATAAACATATATTATTTTTTGGGTTTTATATGATGCACATGTTGCAAACAGTCGATATATATATATATATATATATATATATATATATATATATATATATATATATATATATATATATATATATATATATATTCCTACATGGATATATTTACATATGATGATGCTTTTATAAGTTGAGCAAATGTATATCTAGCACAATGTTAGCTATTGCATCTGCTAATGTATTCATTCGTCTTGGTATATGTTGATATGTAATGAAATCAAAATGTCTTTCAAGTAAACGAATATGAAAATACAATATCAAAATGTATGGGTTTCTAACCGAATAATGTCCGTTAATCTGAAGAACAAAAAGCTGTGAATCCAAATTCACAAGCAACGCGCGTATGCTGAGGTTAACTGCCTTGGTTAATAGTTCCAAAACATCACTATATTCAACGACATTGTTTGTAGCTGGTCCTAAACAAATACCTTGTAATTTAATCAACTCACCAACAGGATGATAGATTACCCAGGCTGCCGAAGACAAGTTCCTGGTACTGCGGGAAGCACCATCCGCGAAATGGACATAAGGGGAAAGATACATCTGCATAGCAAACAATACCCAATAAGCAGAAAAAAGCTCACAAAACACATCAAACCAAAACATGCACAAAAATGAAAAAATCACCTATGTACACATATCAGGCATGAATGACTAAAGCATAATAATTTTTGAGGTACAACTCATTCCTGGGCTATGCTAAAGGATAAACTTCATAATCAATAAGCTCATAAGCCCCATTCTATAACACACGTTTGACGATGTAGGGCCCATGCCACATGGGTTGGAATTTTCCTGCCCCCAGCTTGTCATGAGCTTGGTTGTACAAGAGAACGAGATTGCCTTCAATAAAATAATGAGGGGAAACTGTTTGGTCAAAATGAGCTTTGACTCGCTTTTTATGTGCTTCAATGACCAAGGGAGCTAAGCGACGAGTTTCATCCAATCTCTCTAAGTAGAGGAGACGCTCTTCTTCAGGAAAAGTATCAAGCAGTGATTCCATAGCTAGCTTGAGTGAAGGGATTTCACATTTAATCGGAAGAGTGGCTTCCAAACCGTATAACAACTGGAACGGGGTAAATCCGGTTGCATTCTTAATTGACATTCGGTAAGCCCAAAGAGCTGAGATGTAATGTTCCAAATTTTTATGGAACATTAATTTTTGTTAATTTTATATTGGAGATGAATAAAATGGGTAGGAGACCCATTCTTTGCATGATTAGAGAATAAAAATCCACTAAGTATGAGAGAGGATCATATTTTTAGTTTTTTTTCACACCTCCATGTGTGAAAGGAGGTTTTTGTATAAAGGCTAGGCCAAGGTGGACCAAGTCAAACTGTGTTGGCATGAGTTGGAAAGCACAAAGTGGTACAACGTAGGAGGGAAGCTTCTAGAGGAAGGAAACCATAATTCGAAGTAGGGCCCATGGAGGGAGGCTCACTTGTTTAAAAGAGGAGCAAGGCAGCCATTGAGATTATCATTGATCATTTTACATTTGAGTCTTAGAGACTTGTTGCTGCCTCTTGCTGTTCAGCAGAGCTGCAGTGCCTTCGGGAACGAGGGAGTCATGTTTAGGAATTCATCTCCTTCTTGATAATCTCATGAAGGATTGCACTCCATTCCCCATATTCAAGCATTCAGGCCATAGCTTCAGTCATCTACATAAGCGCAGTTTCTGTAGCAGATATTGTGCAATGTTGCTGGGGAGGTTTCCACACACCATCCGAAGCTATTTTTTCAGAGGAGGAAGGTTCCATCCTTTGGGAGATCAGAAAAGGAGGTTTATGAGAAGACCCCACCATCTTTGGCATCAGGCCAACCACATTCCATCATTGGTAGCGTAGTCCCTTTAGTAGACAACGTTATTTAGAGAGGAGATTTGCTGTGAGGGATTGACAGTCTCTTGGAGGGGAAGTCTTGGGTGAAAGGATCAGCCTTTCACTTCAGATTTTCATTGGAGAAGGGCTCTTCATCTGAAGTAGCTATTTCAGCCTTCTCCATCCAATTCTAGCTCTTGAGTTGCAGCAGTTACTGCAACTCCGACATTTTTGTATTATAGCATTTTTGCATAGATTCCAGCCAATCCTCTTAAAGGATTGATGTTATGTATTTTCAGGGGTAGAGATCTTGCTCCCCCTTATTTATTTGAGCCCACATTGCTATATCTTTTTATTTTCATCATTTATGCAGCAGTTCCTCTCTAAAACTACGCAGTCACGGCCTAGGGCTTTCTTATGCATTAGTGTATTCTCATATTTGCATGTACAGGTTTCTTGAGGCTTCTAGTGCCTTGCTTGAGTGATCATTCCCTCAAGAATTTGTATTCTTATTTGCTGCTATGTTCTAATATGATGGCCATTGGATTCTTCGGCATTTCATGTGTACATGTATCACTGTTATTTCCATTTGATGTATTTTTATTGCTGTAGCTGCAATGTTGGGGTTATCTTAAGAGATTCCCAATCTTGTTGTTCTTCCCTCTTGGGGATATTATCTCTTGACAACGCTCTATAGACAGAGTTTGCTAGTGGGCCACGTAGCCTCTGGAGCTCATCCTTTGTTTAAAGGTGAAAAATCCAGTAAATTCCCCTACATTCTATCTCTTGAATAGATTTTCTTTGTCAATTGATAATGTTTCTGAAAAAGGAACATTATAGTGGTATCAGAGCATCGAACTTGGCATAGCTTGTGAGTTCGATTTCAGAGGAGAATGATGAAGAAGATGAGACTGATCTCATATATTTTTGGAATAAAGAAGATCCTCCCTGAGGAGAAGGAGAAGAAAATGGGAGAAGAGGAAGGTCCATGCACTTCCTATTCTCTTGAAGACCGGCATGGGAGATGCTTGGATTTTTCAGATCTTAAGCAAGTACCTGGGTGACTATAAACCCCATTCTGTAGCATTCAGGGGAGCTACAACGTTCCCACAGTCTATTCAGCAGATGGAGGAGAGAAGGCCCTGTGGAAGAGGAGAAATCAGGGGCAATAGATTCCTATTGTCTACATTTGATGGGGTTACTCCAGCTAGAGCTTGGGTGAGATAGTTGGAGGCAATTTTCTTGCTACATCCAATGGCAGAAAAAGAAGCAGTGGGTTTTGCAGCGCTACACTTGGAGGAGCAGCCTTTAACATCCATGGATGGGGTAGCCATTGCATTAGAAGAAGAAGATTTTTCAACCACACAAAGTCATCCCAAGACCCACCAAGGTATGAGAAAAGTTCCACATTTTACTTCAACAATTAATCTTAAGGATGGTGGATTTTCATATGAAGAGGTCCAAGGATCAAATCACATGGCCACTTAGGGCCTCATGATTGCACTGCGCTGTGCAAAGGGTTCAAGGAGGAGATGAACCATCATCCTCATACATATTTGATAAGTTGCATTCAGCCTTTGAGGTGGGAGTGTGAAATTTTGGAGGATGTAATGAACCATGACACCTCCATGGAAAATCATGAAACAAATTGTGAACCGAAGGAGGAGACAACTGCTACACCATTAGAGGAATTAGCAGCGCTGTTGAAAATGGGTGGATAGTAGAAATCACCTCCATCAAATTTGGATCCTCATAGATCCAACATAGTCATGGGTGAGAGGCTTTTCCTAAGAGGTCTCCAAGGAGCTGCATTTCAAACTCTCATGAAATGCAAGGAGCAAGAATTGGTTTGGGAGGATGGTAGCCCTCATGGGAGGAGTACCAAAATAATGGAAAAGAGATGGCAGGATACTTGCATCATTGAGTAGCATAGAGTATGGATGCATGATGTTGATGTGATACTCATATCATCCATTGTGTCTTCATCACATGAGTTGTATGATGGAAGTATGGGAAGGAAGCAAAATACTTTGTTGCTTTGCTTGGGAGAGAAAGGGTAGAATTTCTCTCATACTTTGCATGATGTTGTAGGAGGAGGAAATGGAATTCTCTCCTTGAATTTTGATGATATAGAGGTAATTCCACCTTGGGAGGGGCGTCTTATGTTTTTCATAATTATGAAAGATATCTTTGAAAAAGAGCATGTCAAAGAATGGATCTTGGTATTGATGAGAGCCTATGGGTATAGGCCAATAGCGTTGTCTCTTTGGAGCAGTGACCTATGGATGAAGTGTGCCCAGTGGAAGTGTGGTGGATCCATAACCAACAGGTCCCAAGATAATTTAATATTTATTGCACTTGATGGACAAAGAGGAGGTGAGATGGATGAGGTAGTAGATGGAGTCATATATTACTATGCTACATTCTTCTTGACTTGGATTCCCAAGCACGAGAAGAAGGATCTTCTTGCAACACCTAGTTCATTCCTTTTCATGGGAGCATGCCAAACAACTATGGAGGGTTCATTCATGGATCCATACATCATCTTACTCCCAGTATATGGTAAGAAATATGTTTTTACATTGGCTGATTTGTATACTCTTACCATTATTTTGCAGTGCATGGCTCTACAAGAGGGCAAGCTTTTCAAATTGCTCCATGGAAAAAATTGGGCCAATTTGTATGATGGAGACAGCCATCCTTTATATGGCCTTGGGAAAGCATTTTATTTCATGTATGATCAGTTGATACACTCAGCCATTTTCTATTCATCAGTAGCTATCATGACATACATAACTATTCATGTAACACAAAACAACTTGCCATGTGATTTTCTAAAGCAGCAGTTTGGAAAACTGCGCTGTCACTTTTGGGAAAACTGTTGGTACATTCTTGCAACACATAACACCTTCAAAATTTTCCTCATTGTATTGCTGATAATGTCTTCATTTGTTGATATATATCATATTTTTATGGGAGGCATGATTATGAGGGAGACACATGAGTTGGATGTGTCCTTGAGTGGGAAGAATTCTCGCAATTTCTGCACTACATGTTCTAATGGGAACATGGGAGGAGTTATGGCCACCACTACTAAATGTGTGTTTTCTTTTGAGGTGGACCATGAACTTGATAATCATCCATTGTACAGCCATGGTCAAGTGTTTGATCTTGTATTATTGCTATATTCAACCATTTACTATTCCTTAGTAGATGTGATGGATTTTGTATGTCACTTGCCATGTACCTTTTTGAGATTGCAATGGATGAAACTATGTTGTATCCTTGTGAGACATATTTTGTATTATGTATCATCATATAAAACCCTCAAAAAAATTCTTATTTGGATACTCTATGATGATCTTTTCCTATTCATCATGGATGGAACATTTTGGGCCAACTTGTTCTTCATTGTTGGAGGAGCATTCTTTGGAGAATTGTTCTTCACTTTGCCATTTTAGGGCAATAATTTTGCAGCCCAGGATCAGCACACACTCTGAACCTTCATAATTTTAGAGGAGGATAGCAAGGGGTAGGCTATAAAGCTTTCCATGATCATATTTCAGCCCACCTTCATTTTTGGAGCTCAAGGTGGAGGGAGATTTTCCATGGGTTGCCTTGTTGGGAGGCAACTTATTTTTCATGATTGATGGCTTGAGGATGGGAGATTCAGATGGGGATGATAAGTCCCATTATATATCAGATATCATGCCTCAAGGAGGCCCTTAGACAGTTCTCGGTTCCTTCATGGATATTTGTTTCTACATGATAGCTATTTGGGGATGTTCACCCCAAGGCTAGATTGCATATGTTGGAGGGACAATCTGAAGACTTGATTGCTGATATGGCATCCTTTTCTTGAGGGTATCATCACATAAGGATTCTATAGGAGGAAGGGAAAAAAGAGACTCAGTTCATCCTTGCAATTTCTTGAGGGCAAGCAATATTTTGAAAGGGGAGGACTGTAATGTTCCAAATTTTTATGGAACATTAATTTTTGTTAAATTTATATTGGAGATGAATAAAATGGGTAGGAGACCCATTAATTTCATGATTAGAGAATAAAAATCCTCTAAGTATGAAAGAGGATCATATTTGGAGTTGGTTTTCACACCTCCATGTGTGAAAGGAGGTTTTTGCATAAAGGCTAGGCCAAGGTGGACCAAGTCAAACTGCGTTGGCATGAGTTGGAAAGCACAAAGTGGGACAACGTAGGAGGGAAGCTTCTAGAGGAAGGAAAACCTAATTCAAATTAGGGCCCATGGAGGGAGGCTCACTTGTTTAAAAGAGGAGCAAGGCAGCCATTGAGATTATCATTGATAATTTTACATTTGAGTCTTAAAGATTTTTTGCTGTCTCTTGCTGTTCAATAGAGCTGCAGTGCCTTCACGCACGAGGGAGTCCTGTTTAGGAATTCCTCTCCTTCTTGAGGATCTCATGAAGGATTTCACTCTATTCCCAATATTCAGGCATTCAGGCCATAGCTTTATTCATCTACATCAACGCATTTTCTGTAGCAGATATTGTGCAGTGTTGCTGGGTGTTGCTGGGGAAGTTTCCACACACCATCCGGAGCTATTTTTTCAGAGGAGGAAGGTTCCATCCTTTGGGAGATAAAAAAAGAAGGATTATGAGTAGATCCCACCATATTTGGCATCAGGCCAACCAAATTCCATCATTGGCAGCGTAGTCCCTTCAGTAGACAGCGTTATTCAGAGAGGAGATTTGCTGTGAGGGATTGACAGTCTCTTGGAGGGGAAGTCTTGGGTGAAAGGATCAGCCTTTCACTTCAGATTTTAATTGGAGAAGGGCTCTTAATCTACAACAGCCATTTCAGCCTTCTCCATCTAGTTCCAGATCTTGAGTTGCAGCAGCTACTGCAACTCCGACATTTTTGTATTATAGCATTTTTGCATATTTGCATAGATTTCAGCCAATCCTCTTAAAGGATTGATGTTATGTACTTTCAGGGGTAGAGATCTTGCTCCACCTTCTTTATTTGAGCCCACATTGCTATATCTTTGTATTTTCATCATTTATGCAGCAGTTCCTCTCTAAAACTGCACAGTCATGGCCTAGGGCTTTCTTATGCAGCAGTGTATTCTCATATTTGCATGTACAGCTTTCTTGAGGCTTCTAGTGCCTTGCTTGAGTGATAATTCCCTCAAGAATTTGTATTCTTATTTGCTGCTATGTTCTAATATGATGGCAATTGGATTCTCCGGCATTTCATGTGTACGTATATCACTGTTATTTTCATTTGATGTATTTGTTATTGTTGTAGCTGCAATGTTGGGGTTATCTTAAGAGATTCCCAATCTTGTTGTTCTTCCCTCTTGGGGACATTATCTCTTGAAAACGCTCTATAGACAGAGTCTGCTAGTGGGCCAGGTAGCTTCTAGAGCTCATCCTTTGTTTAAAGGTGACAAATCCAGTAAATGCCCCTACAGTCTATCTTTGGAATAGATTTGCTTTGTCGATTGATAATGTTTTTGAAAAAGGAACATTACATGAGAACAACATGAGATGCCAGTTTGATTTATGGATCCCATTTGTTCGTTGAAGCATTGTAACAAGGACCTTGTTTACGGCTTCAAATTGGCCATTAAATTGAGGATAATAAGGCGTTGAGTTGTCGTGACGCAGACCCAACTTAGACGTCAACTCCGCCATCATATAATCCCGAAAATGAGAGCCATGATCAGTAATGATGGTTTGAGGGACACCAAACTGAGCAACAACGTGATTGAATATGAATTGTGCTGCTATGTTACCATCCACAACCAGTGTAGGCATTTCTTCGGCCCATTTCGTAAAATAATCGACAACGACGATAATATAGGCATGCCCCCCGACTGAACGAGGGTTACACGTCATAAAATCGATGTCCCATTTGGAAAAAGGACCAATGGTAATGAAAGGGTGTAAAGGAACAGGTGGCGCACGCATCTTGCATTGATATATCTGTCATGCATGGCATTTGCGTACTGCAACAATGCAGTCTTTAAAAATGGACGGCCAGAAATAGCCAGCACGAAGGATCTTTTGTGCAGTGTCATAACCAGACATGTGACCACCACAGGTGCCACTGTGGTAGTCATTTAAAACTTTCTCAGCTTCCTCGAGGGTCAGACATCGGCGGAGCACGAAATCGACTCCAACATGATAAAGGGTATCTCCGACAATACGATAGGGTTGCGACTGATGCCGAATCTGGCGTCGGGTATCCTTCGTCAAATCAGACCTAAAAGTAGAAGTCTGGAGGTACACGATGATATCATCATACCAAGAATCAAGGGTGCTAATCAGAAAAATATTATCATTTGAAATTTGATCCTCGAAATGAGAAGGAGCAGAGTCGGCGAGGAGGGAATAAATCAAATCAGTGAAAACAAGTGATTTCTTTGATTTGGCGATAGTAAACTCCAAATCAAAATTTTGGAGGATAACGATCCACTTTGAGTATTTTCCCCCCAACAACTGTCGAGACAGAATATAGGTCATGGGGTTACAATCAGAAATCACGGTTACCATGCGTAAAAGGATATAATGACGAAAACGCTGGATGGCCTGGACCACAACCAACGCTAACTTCTCGACATGTGTGTAACGTGTTTCAAGGTCGAGAAGGTTCCGAGACAAGTAGTAAATGACATGCTCGGTACCATCATCATCATCTTGAACCAAAACCATGGCGATCGTACTGAAAGCGGCAGCTAGATAGAGGGTAAAATCACGATGGTAATTCAGAGGACGTAATAGGGGAGCGTTGACAAGCAACGTCTTAAGCCTATCAAAACATTGCTGAGGAATCTCATCCCAGTAGAAAGGGATGTCCTTCTTCAAAATTTGAGTGAATCCTTTGGCTACTTCGGTGTAGTTTGGGATGAAATAACATAAGAAATTCACTTTACCTTGGAGACTCTGGAGCTGGTGTAACGGGGATGAGGAGGGGAGATTAACAATGGCCTCAACCTTAAGCGAGTCAAGGCGAATTCCGCCTTTAGATACAATAAACCATAAAAGTCTACCAGAGTCGACGTAGAAGACGCATTTATGCAGATTGAGCCGGATGTTGTAGCGTCTACAACGAAGGAACATCTGGTGGAGATGGTCCAGGTGGTCTTTTCGCACAGCTGAATGAGCCGGAAGGTCATCCAGGTATGGTTGAAAAATATGACGAATATCGTTAAAGGCATAAGAAATCACACGCTGGAACATAGCCCCAGCATTATTTAAGCCAAAAGGGAGCTTATAATACACGAATTTTCCCCAAGGACAGATAAAAGAGGTCTTGTGCTGATTAGATGGGAGAATGTTGATCTAATTATAGCTAGAAAAACCATCCATAAGGGAAAAAATCTCACTCCCCGCACAATCATCAATGATCTGATCGATGAAAGGGGTGGGATAGTTATCCTTAAGACATGCCCGATTGATATCGTGATAATCAACATAGACACGAATTTCTCCCTGCTTCTTATCCATAGGGACAATGTTAGAAACCCACTCTGTCAGAGGAATCGGATAAATGAAACCCACTTTGAGAAGTTTTTCAACTTCAGCTTTTATAGCGGCAGCTTTCCGAGGATGCACTGGTCGAAGACACTGGCAAACAGGCTTCACACCTGGGTAGGTGGGAATCTTGTGCACCACGATACTGGGGTCGATTCCAGGAATCTCTTCGTAAGACCAAGCAAAAACATCACAGAATTCACGAAAGAGGCTAGTATACACTTGGACTTCCTCGGAAGAGGAAGTGACTCCCACATGGATGTTCTCAAAAATTCCCGGTTTCACGAAAATGTCGATAGGCATTGTTTGAGTAATGTTACCCAAGTTTCCTTCAGTGAAGAATTCATGAGTCAAAATAGGCATTTGAAGTGGCGGAGAAGGAACTTGAGATGAAAAATGCTCAAGACATTCATACATTGCCCTGAGGCAAGGCATGAACGAGGAACGATGATGCCCATCTCTCCACGGTAGATCTTCAAGAGACATGGTTTCCATGATAGCCTCATTGGATGGAAACACTTCTTTCAAAGGATCAGGAGAATCCACATCGCTGAGCCAAGGGGATTGAGAATAAACATCGAGAGACATGCTCAAAGGATCAGTTTCAGAAGGGGGAGAACTAAATGCAGTTGTAAGCTCACAATAATTGATTTCAATTGGACTAAGCAGCAAGGAATCCCGAAATGAATCAAACTGTTCAGGTAAAGGGACGATCCATGGGTCATATGACCAAGAGATCATATTGACTTAAATGGTATTTGGTGGTGGAAAGGGAAAAATACCCATGAGAGCGGGATCTTTGAAAAGACCCGACCCTACACTGTCAGGGGGAGAAGGAATATGATCCACGTATGGCACATTGTTCTTGGAAGATGAGGTAAAGAACTACAACTGATCAACAGTAATGATTTTTCCCTCGTGTGGAAAATTTAAAAGTTAGAAGAGGGTGGAAAGAACGCACAACATAGCGTGAGTCCAACTGCGACCGAGTAGAAGATTGTAATTGAGTTTGGCATCAAAAACTTCTACTTCAACGTTGACCATCTTTCCTTACAACGTGATCGACAAGCTAGTGAGAACACCCAAGGGTTTTGATTCCCTTCCATCAAATGCCTCCAGGGCATTGGGTGATGAAGTGAGAGCTGGAGAACCAATAGCCTTCCAGCAAGAATATGACATGATGCAGGTACATGCACCTTTGTCCACAACAGCTCTATGGATATTGAGACCGTTAATGCCGACTTGTATGACAAGCGCAATTTGGTGCGGAAGTCAAGGGATGAAATTCTCTAAGTTGAAAGAGAGAAGGCTAGAATCAGTAGGATCAATCTCGTCGATCGTAGATAATAACACTTTCCATTGAGATGGAAAAATTTGATGCACTTCTAACACGGACATCGCGGAAGGCGCATGTGCTAATTCCTCGACAATACTATAATGCTGGGCAGCATGGGCGTTAGGATTATAAGAATGTTTCCGGAGATCACCTTTAGAAGGTGGCCGTACAATGGGTTCAGCACTGGGCCTTTCAATCTCAAGAGAACCAGAGGCAGGTGGAGGAGGAGGACCATCAACGACCTCTTTACCAGCTACCTAGCGTGATCCAGCATAATCCTTCGACCGAGTAGCAATGGAAACGGGTGCAGAACCGTTCATCATGAATACTTGAGAGCCAAACAACACAGATGGCGAAGGTTTCTGGACCATCTGGTTCTGATGAGATGGGAAAGGTTCCTTAAGGACTGTTGGATTTCCTTAGCACCTTTGAGCAATTGACTAACCTCGGATCGTCTAGGACAATCCTTAGTGTAGTGGTCCTCATCACAAATCAGACAGGGATACTTTGGCTTTCGCTGTGAACCATCATCAGAACGAGGTTTAGATGATTCCGGTTTTGGGGCATCGAATTTAGCCTTGCCTTTCCCCTTCTTTTTCCCCTTGGAATTATTGTCCGCAGGATTGGCTTGAACAGCATTGACCTCCGAGGTTTTACCAGAATCAGGGGTAGTCTGAGGAGCAGAACTATTGGAAGAATTTGATTTTTGATTCCCATTGAAATACTTGCGTGAAGTCTAAGACATAGAACCAATAACTTCATCGACCGACGGGGTAGCCGACACTTTAGAGGTCCCAGGTTGTGGAGCCTCAGTCAAGATGTCATACAAAATGCCCGATTGAGAGTACACTAAATCAAGGTACTGGGCATGGGTGATTGCTTGTTCCTCAGTTGCACATGCCCCCATGGTGATGTCTTTTGCAATCTAATTGACAAAAGAGGTAGTGAACCAATGAGTAAAAAGCTGATCAGGAATCTCGAACTTGATCAGGTGACGATGCCGTCTCCATTCATGAATGTGGTCTGAGATATGGGTAGCCCAGTCCTATTTCAAGGATGTTAGGAGATGTGTCTCGGCTTCATAACGAACTGGAAAATGGAAATGGGCAAGGAATTCCATAGTAAGAGTGTTGAAATCTTGAAAGATACCACGAGGTAGTTCGATGTACCACTTAGCAGCAGCTCTGGTAAGAGTGCGCTGGAAAATACGGAGTCAGACATAATCATCCACCCAAGAATTGGAAGAACACCATAAATAGTATGTCATGACATGAGCTTGGGGGTATTCTCCAGACTTTCCCTTGAACTTGGGACAATCACCTGGAACCTTCATTGGAACCAGAGGCCAAAAAGGATTATGAATAATGGGATCATTTGTCAATTTGGACACATCCGGTAACTCCAACGTGGCAAGAAAAGGTAATTGAGGATTAAAAGGCATAGAAGGCCCTCGATAAGGACCCGTACCCATACTCCATCTTGATTGAGTGTAACTCTGCCCCCATTGGTTCTGTCCTGGAGGATTCTGACCATAAGGGGTGTAAGCCAGATAATTTGGTTGATATGGCGGCTGAGGACCAGGATACGGGGGTTGAAAACCAGGATACTGATTCTGAGTATACTACGGCCGCAATTGAGCAGCGTAAGGATTTTACTGTGGAGTATAAGTATAGCCTGGCAGTTGAGGGTAGTAAGCAGAACCTTGAGGCGGGTTGTAAACCGGTCGATATTTACCTTGAGGAAAATAACTGCCTTGGGGTCGAACAGGCTGTTGATAAGTGGGGCCCTGCTGAGCTGAATAGGTCGGGCACACAGGTTGATTCGGCTATGGCATAGAATAAAGTGGTGGTTGAGCAGGTTTAATAGGCTGTGCAGGTTGTCTTGGTTGAACAGGTTGACCTGACTAATGAGGGCCACCAGGTTGTCCCTACTGAGCAGGTTGGTCTGATGGTTGGGGTGGGCCAGGTTGTGCCTAATAACCAGGTTGGCCTAGAGCAGGACCATAAGATGGCCCTGGCCATGCAACATTGGGACTAATTGGAAAATATGGCTTTTGAGGTTGCACTAAAGGTTGAGATGGATGGATCTACCCCCCAGGACCATATGAAGGTCCAGGTTGATATACCGGTTGTCCGGCTGGTCCTTGAGGTTTCCCTGGTTGGACCACAGACTGAGCTTGTAAAGGTTGACCTTGAGGATTGTAAGGTTGCCCTTGCGGGCCGTAAAACAATCCATACTGGATCGAAGGTTGTCCCTGTAAGGGTTGTCCTTGTGGGTCATACGCATACCCTTGCTGGGCCGAAGGTTATGCTTGAAATGGTTTTCCTTGTGTGCCTAAAGCATACCCTTGCTGAACTAAAGGTTTTCCCTAGAAGGGTTTTCCTTGTTGGTTAGAAGGTTGCACAGGAAAGGTAGGTATAAAACCGTTAAGGAACTTATAAGCCTCAGGAGCAGGCAAATAGATGGGGTTGCCTTGCTCATCATATTGAAATGAAAGTGAATAAATTGGGGTACCATCCGCTCCATAATGAGAAAAATAAGACCGATAAGGATCCTGAGATGACTAATAAGTCTGGGAGTTCTGCTGCTGAAAAGCCAACCGATACTCCTCAAAAGAGAGGTCGTCAGGGATTTCCATGGAAATCAAAGTCTCTACCGAAGTTGAAACTCCTAAC
Source organism: Pinus albicaulis (assembly GCA_034641835.2). Taxonomy (NCBI): domain Eukaryota; kingdom Viridiplantae; phylum Streptophyta; class Pinopsida; order Pinales; family Pinaceae; genus Pinus; species Pinus albicaulis. The sequence goes on from CM076570.1 coordinate 660,422,888, forward strand.
GATTAAGCGGTGACGACCAGTTCCGATGCAGCCACACAGATAGTAGGCCTAGTGGGAACAGACGTAACAAAAGGCATCAACGAGACAGGAGTCATCGGTGAAATCCCTAATGATGGGAGAACCGGCCCCCTTGATGGAGTTGATGTTGCCATTGAGGAAATACTGGCTATAATCTGACCCAAAGACCTATATCCAGCTGGAAGTGACACCGATGGTGAAGATTGAGCAGGCTCTTGATGGATGTCTTTCAGGAAAATTTGGTATCCTTCATCAGAAACTGGAATACCCTCACTGCCATTAGGACCAGACGAGTCCATGTCTGAATCCACCGTGAGATCTTGTAAAATACTACGGGGGCTAGGAGGTACGATAGCAGCCAAAAATGGCGATCCCAATGTAAGAGGGGGGAAATGTTCCCCAACCCCAAACCCAAACCAAGCGTTTGAAAGAGGCCAATAGAACTCAACTGGTTCCCCAAAGGGGTACTCTGACAGGATGATAGGTTGCTCAAGCTCGACAGACCTAGAGGTCTGAGAAGTTTCAGATGAATCGTCCGTGAACGGACTGCCAGTAGATGAAACCGATGGTTCTGCCACTGTGACTGTAGCACACTAAAAAAGGGAAAAAGATCGAAAAAAGAAGACACTTGGATCAAAACCAAGGCAAACAAAGATAGGCCAAGTAATCAAACTTTAATGGGCGTGTAATCGTAGGTATTTTATTTTACCACATTGAAACCAAAAATTTGTTGTTTCATGTTTTAAGAGTCAAGAAACTATCAAAGATGACTCTAGTCTCTTTCAGTTTTAAGCAAGCGCGAAGGAAAAGTGCTCGATGATATTTTCAAATTTATGGAGTCAGTAAAGATCGAAAATGATTGCTCAGGTAGTCTAGGTAAAAGGGTGTACCAGGTTCCCGTGAACTTCCATATACACCTTGGTTATAAAATGAAAGAAAAATAAACCAAGGACTTGACATACGTGTAGGTAGTCTCCCCGAATTCTGTGTTCGATGTATCACGGTTACAAGGCGGTAGATTCGACTTCCTATGGATAAAAGTATTGCAACCTAGAGGGGTCTCCCTTTATATACTCGATGGTACGGGGAGCACAAGTCCATACTAGTGCTGTCTGAAGCCAGATGGTGAGCGACAACTGCTAGGTTTAAAGATGCCGGAACACGTCTCTAACTTAGACCACTAAATGTTTCGTTAAGTTTCAATGTTGCCTTAGGTTAATTGAATAAATTTTAAGTTGATCTTGTATTTATGTTTCAATTCCAAGGTCCTACCATATGTTGGATCTCACAAATCCTTGAATGCAAGCTACATGCCATAAAATACCATTTCGTTCAATGAAAAGCTATCTACGAGAAAATTAGGAGTTTTCAAGCGATAGAAAATAATGAGAACACACAAACGCATCTGCTACAGGATCTAATGCAAGCTAATTAAAGTGAGAAACCTTGCCTAGGATTTCCAATGCTAGTTATGCGAAAGATTTTTCAATTCCATAATGCAAACAATAATGCAAGCACGAAATATATTTTTTCGATTTTTTAATGTAATAGAGAAAACAATGCACGAAATGACATGAAAAATAAACCTTCACACTAGTTCAGGAATATCAATGTGAGAGTCGAAGTGAAACAATCCAAACAACTCAAAAGAAAACAAGACAAAAAATCAAACCAATGTTTCAATCTCTCAAATTGAAGAAAGATGTCGGAACTGACCCATACAAGCAATGTGAGCTATGTTTGGAGTGACAAGAGGAAAAAATGAATGAAAGAGGCAAGACTCACTAAAGACTCATTCCACCAAATGAAATCACTCAAAATGGATCTAGGGAGCTGAATGCAATCAAGCAAATAACAAAGGTGGTTGTGAAACAAAAGATTCAAACTCCTACAGGAGGCTCAGCATACCCTAGCACTAGAAAACCCTAAGGCCATGATGCTGAAGGAAAAGTACAAACAACCGAAGGAAGGAGGCCGTTCACAGTCACAAAAAATCTCAAAGCACTCAAATCAAGTCAAGAAAACACCCAGAGGCACCAATACTAACAAAAATTCCAAAACAGGGGAAACCTTAACACCTACACGAAATGGTGCGACTGTCTGGCTATAATCCACGCTAGACAGGGGATGGTGCAGGTGATGAACTGGAAACAAGTGCCAGTGGGCACGAATGTCAGACTGGAAACCACGCCAATCAAGCCAACCCTAGAAAAATGAAAATTTTGGAAAAACAGAGGTCAGAACTAATCCTCTGGGACTGAACAAGGGTTTAAGACTCAACAAAACAACTAGAAAAGGCAAGCTAAGCAAGCAAAGACCAAGAAGAAGACCTAATGGACGAAATAAAAACTCGCACTGATCCCCAGTGGAGTCACCAATTTTTTGGTGAGGTAAATCCCCTCTGCAGACAGAGGTGATCCCACTAGCCCTAGAGTGGGTCTAGCCACAAACAAGACATGCTATGACATCAATTCCTAGTTAACGAATGGACGGAGATTTGATAGATAACTTATCGTATATCCTGCGTTGTTGTTGTCATCGAAAGAGTGGCTACCTCTTGCTCCTGGTTCGACAGATCACGATCCGCTCGTTCTCACGCTTGGATACCTGCACACATAAGAAACAAAGACGACCTACAACATACTATTCACATTCGTAACTATTAGTCAGTCAAAGAAGACCAAATAAAATGCGTTAAATAAACATAACACAACGATGGAACCAATACCATAGTCAAGTATATTAATTAAAATAGGGAAGAGTACAACCAGGCTTCGACGTTGTGGTCTCCTCCAACAGGGTTCTAGCGGAGCACGTCTCACAAAGCTCATCAGGAATTCGAACAGGGCTCTCTCTACGGAATTCTCCTTGGCTCTACCTTCCCTATAGCGATTACTCAACTATAATATCTCTTCTCCAAGTTCAGCTTCTTGGCTATATGTTCAGCTAGCTTTTGTAAAGGGAGAAGGCTTTTTTATATAAAGGGAGAAGGAGAGGTTAGGATCCCTATAATCATAGAGGGGAGTCCTATCCTCAAAGAATGTTCCATGGGAGTTAAAACCATTACCTAAAGGGAGAGATCCGTGGCTTATCAAGTTTAACCATTTCCAATGAGTCATCCCTGAGGTGGTTAAAGGAAAATTCCGCCTCTAATTTGTTAAAAAAAAAATCCCAAAAAGGCTGGCACTGGCACAGCAAAGGGACAGAGCGCCAGCTGGCGTGGCATCTAGTGTACATCCTCCACACTGGCACGAGGGGTGAACTGGCTACCTGCTTCAATGCCAAAACATAGGCTTTTATGGGCTTTCTGAAGAAATGTTCAATAGGAGAAATGATGTCCTTATGTAGAAGGATGCAAAGAAAGTTTTTACAGAGCATGAAACTTCTCACAGGTCATGGGAAAGACCCTCCAATATGTGGGGTGAGGGATTGCAGGGACGGTGACAAAATGCTGTGTAACAATGGCGCACCGATTTTTTGAGATTTTTTTTTTTACTTGAAAAGTTGACAATTTATTTATAAATATATTATTGAATGATATGGTACAGGTTTGAGATTGATAAAGAAATGAGTGACAAGAAATCGAGTAACAAAAATACTGATAACACATCAAGAAAAGCAAAAAAGGCAAGTTCTTTGTAAATTTTTTACAAAAAAATTATTTTTGAACTATATGTAAGTTTAACTAATATGTATTGTTTACTGTGTATCATGCAGAGCCACAAAATGACAAAGCTTGATAAGATTATTTTTGATCTAGGACCAGAAGAGCGTAAAAGCTTGATGGAAAAATTGCAAAAGGATGAATCAGGTGAATGAAAAAATATTATCGATCCAATATGAGTTTCTTTTTTTTGTTTTCATTAATAATATAATTAAAATTATTAGATAACTTGTGTGAAATATTCTATTAATTCACATTTGTTTAATGTTCTATAGGGACCAACAACTCAGAAAAGGAATGTTTTTCTAAGAAAAGAAAAAAAATAGAACATGCAAATGAAAATGAATTGGTCCTTAGCTCATCTCGAGTGGTGTTGGAGGTGAACGAAAGGGGGAAAAACTTTTACAAAAGTTTGAGGGATCTAGTGGAATGAATGTATAGACTTTCTTTCCACTTACAATACAAAAACCAATCCAATGATTCCAAGAACCAAATTTTATGTAAACCACAGAAAGAGTTTCCAAAGAATTGGTCAATGAGACATGTCAGACTTTTAATAGAAAAAACGTACAAAAAAAAAAAAAAGGAATGAAAAGGTAGTATTCCTTTAGATGTTTGTCTAGAATTGTTTATAAATATCACTTTTGTTATACTTACTTTTCATATATCAATATAAAAATTAAATATTTTATTTTCATGGTACATTTTCAAGAAGATTATGAAAATCTCAAAAGATGAACAAGATGATATCAGAAATATGCCAGTAGGAATGTCAAAAAAGGTGTACAAGGAGATGGTCAAAGAAATGGACAAAATTGCATCGCTGGAGGAGCCATCTCAACAACAACTTGCTTCAAATGTAATATGTAATCATTGATTTTTTTCGATCATTACGTAAAATAAATAAACAATTTAGCATTAAATATTAATTTTCAAGTATTTTCTTGTAGAAAAGAAAAGAAAATGGAACCCATTCAACACATAAAACAGGACGAAAAGGAAGAAAATGATTGATATCTAAGTTTGTGAGTAATTTTTACTTCCTTATAACAACTTAAATAGATTTAATTTTTGTATTTTTTAAGTTGTTTTACAAAAATCATCATTGAATGTCTTCAAACAGGTGCTAACATACAAAGAAGAACCATCAGATGAATTGATTGAAATTGGGTTAAATATGGGTTGTGCATATATGTTGGCATATCAGAACTTAATTTTGGAATTTGTAAGCATCTATCGATCTTGTTTTACTTAGCTCTGTCTATAATTAATAGGAAAAATAAATCTTTTGTATTAAATATATGATTTGTTATGGGGTATATAACTTGCAAGAAACAAAGTATGGCATTGTGCCAACAGATCAAATCTTGAAAGATGGCATGTTACATGGTTTTGAAAGAATGTGTATAGTTTATGAGTCAATTGTTGCATTGGTGCATCATCTCTTTTTGATTTACATTGATGTATATTATTTAATATTGCAATTTTCATTATTCTAACCAATGTATATACACTCATTACAGTTTATTTTTATGTTTGTAGATGGAAGGTGAAGAAGAAGAAAACAATCAACACCGTGAACAAAACATTTCTGAAAATAACCCAAGTCATGGAAGTAGCTCTAGCAGTGACAGCGGTTCAAGAGAAAAATGATGATCACTATGTTTGGATATAAAAGCAAGGCGTTGTATTTTTTGAAAAATGTCTGTGAAATCAGACATTTTCTTTAATGTAATGGACATAGTGTCCCAATTGAAAGATAAAGGGATACCAATAACTGTCCCATTTTGTATGACAAAGAATGTCTTATTCACACACACACACACACACACACACACATATAATAATAAATGTTTTAATTTATTCTATTGCGTTCTCTATTTTCGCTATTGTGTTCTCCATTGTCGTTCTCAAATGCACTAATAAAAATTTAATTCATATGAATATTGTTATAAGATATATATGTGTCGACTTTTGATGAATAATGAATTTTAAAAAACCACAATAATTATGATATGATGTAACAAATTAATCCAAACATCACATTCAAATCCATTGATAAAAATTTAATTAATATGAATATTTTTATAAGATGTGTCAATTTTTGATGAATAATGAATTTAAAACAATCACAATAATTGCACTATCACTGGTCGATGTTTCTAAAAAATACAAAATGAAAACTGGTGGGTGTATTCTTATACCGGTGCACTTGTATTCTTAAGCGCATAGGTGCGTTTTTATGACCTATGGGCACCGCACAAATACCAAAACCAGTTAAAAATATCGAGGTGTTTGTGTGGTACGACACTCCGGTGCGTTTATGTCTATATACGCACCGGTGTCGTTTTACGACCTATGAGCACTGCACGAATACTAGTACCAATTATAAATCTTGGTGCATCTGTGTAATACTATGCACTAGGGCGTTTTTGTGTCTATACGCACTGGTGCATTTGGATGACCCATATGTACCGCACGAATACCGATACCAATTATAAATCTCGGTGCATTTGTGTGATACTGCGCACTAGGGAATTTATGTGTCGATACGTACTGGTGCATTTGTATGACATATTTGCACTGCAAAAATACCGATACCAATTATAAATCTCGGTGCATTTGTGTGATACGGTGCACTGGGGCATTTCTATAAGTATATGCACTGGTGCTTTGATATGACCTATGGGCACCGCTCAAATACCAAGACCAATTAGAATGGCCCCATGCGTTGTATCACCAACACTACGCTCAGTGTTTTTTTATACCTTAACGGCCCAGTGCATTCACCTTCGACCACCTCGGGGCTCTAGCTACAAGTACACACCAGTGCATTAAATCCTGATTAGCGCACCGATGAAAAAAACATCCGTAATAAACTTCGGCTGCCCATTTTTTTTTAGTTGTGTTGAATTTCCGTTAAAAGCTCCGCCAAAACCTCCGTATCCAAAAATGGATGTGGTAGCATATGTTTTTTTGACAATTTTGGCCAATTTTATAACACTAAAAACCTCCTTTATAACCCCTGCTAGAGGGTATTTTCCTTGTGGTGTCATGAGCTAGAAAAGGTGAAAGTGGTTGGTTGTAATTTCTCTTGGAGAATGGAAAGATTCTTCTTCTTCTTAATGTTCCTCTTAATTTCTATCTAGATCTACATTAGGTTCTAGTTCATTTGTAGGTTCTGCTTCAGGCTCCAAATGGGGAGGTTATTCAATTTTCCTATATGAAACCTGGGTTTGTTGAGGAATTTCACCTTCTTCCATAACGATGGCTAGAAATTTGTACATTTTCTCATTTCCTTGTAGTTTTCCCGATTTTCTTGACCCTTTTCCATTCCCTAATGGATTTGTCTTCAAAAGAGGATCCTTTACCTTTGTGACTTTATTTATCTTGTTGGGGCTTAATAGGGGGTTCTTGATTGATTGGGCCATGTCTCTTCTTAGCTTGATGCCATTGCTCAACCAAATCTCCTTTCTTGTATTGGTCTTCTTTCCTTTCGGGGAAGTTTTTGGAAAATTTCCCATACTCATGGAAAACTTTGCATTTTAAGGGAATATAGTCGTAATCAACTTCTTGAATATGGGACTAACTATCAGTGTAGAGATTAATTGCGGCAGGGAGCCCTTTGTCAAGATCAAACTCAACACATATTGTTATGTATATTTTATTAGTTATTAATTAGATTTAGTTATCTTAGGTTATTAATGTGGAAGGGCATGATCAAAGATCATGCCTCTTCGCCAAGGGACACCTTGAGGCTATATTTAAAGCCTAGGCGATCCCTCATTGCAATCATCTCTTATCTTCATCATTAATAATATATATTTATCAAGTTTACCAGATTTTTTACACTCCATTGGTATCAGAGCCATCGCTCTTCTGGATCTGGGTGATCATCAGGCTAAAGAATTCGAAGGAAATTTCATAAATTTTTTTTAAAACCAATTTTCTGCAGATTTTTTTCCCCCCCATCACTCTCATGAACTAAAATTTGGACGGATAGTGAAGTAAGGTCCGCTAGTCATACTTATGAACAACATAGTCTGTTAATGGTTATAAAAGCAAGTCGTCGTCTGACCTAGGGTTCCTGCAAACTGAAGAAAAAAGGTCATGTTTTGAGCTTTTCCAAGGCAAAGCTGATTTTGAAGGAAAATTAACATCTTCCTAACATATTCGTAAGACAGACAAGCGGAAATAAAGAGAACGAACTCAGAAGCACCAGACAGAGCGACTTTCCTCTCTGAAGCATCCGAACCTCATTCTGGTGACTGTGAAAAAACCCTACCTGCGATGACCAGCGAGAAAGGATCGTAAAACTGCCGTGGATTAAAAGATCAGAAAAAAGGTGTTATTCTGTTAAGAAATGATTTCGGGCCGTGAGATTGTGTTCTATGTTTAACCAATTTCGTGGCTAAGGAGGAACCCCGAAACTGTAAAAGTTCATTCCCCGTTGCTGCAGCATCATTCCGCCGCCGACTTCCGACGTTTTTCCGTCCCTGTAATAAAAAAATTGATTTGAAACAGGTGTGTCGTAGCGTCGATATATTAAAAAAAAAATCGGTTTTCTAATAACATAAGAAACAGTGTGCCGGTTGGTGACAACAGTAAAAAATCGATTTGTTATAATTCTGCTGAGAAACAGTGTGCCGGTTCACGGAATGATTTTTTTAATTATATAAAATATACATAACATTGAATATACATTGAATGTGATGCATCTGGATTCGGTATTGGTGCAGTGTTAATGCAAGAGGGGCACCCTATTGCCTTTGAAAGCAGAAAACTAAATAAACGTGAGCGTCTCAAGTCCACATACAGTAAGGAAATGCTCGCAATTATGCATGCATTGGCCAAATGGAGACAATATCTGTTAGGAAGTAAATTTTCCATCCGAACCGATCATAACAGTCTTCAGTATCTCCTTCAGCAAAAAACACTCTCTGAAGAACAACAAAAATGGATCGAGAAGATTGCCGCTTTTGACATGGAGATATTACACAAGAAAGGAAAGGACAATGTAGTAGCGGATGCCTTGTCTAGAAAAGATGAGGAAACAACATTACTTGCAGTTTCAATTGTTGTGCCTGAATGGCTTAATGAGATTAGAAGTGAGTACGCCAAAGATCCAGACATGTTGGCTATAATCAACAATCTCCCAGGGAATTCAAAATTTGAATGGAAGAACGATATCTTATGGTACAAAGGGAGAATTTATCTAAATTCCAAATCCAAGTTTATATAAAAAATACTCAAGGAATCACATGATTCCATGTCATCGGGACATGTAGGATATTTCAAAACCTACTACAATGCATGTCAATCATTTTTCTGGAAGGGTATGAGTCACGATATTCAAAAATATGTTGCAGAATGTGACAAGTGTCAAAGAAATAAAACTGAAAACATTATGACACCTGGCTTACTTCATCCCTTAAGTATTCCGGCTCAGAAGTGGGAAGAAATATCGATGGATTTTATTGAAGGATTACCTGTATCGGATGGAAAGGATAAGATCTTCGTTGTAGTAGATAGACTCACTAAGTATGCTCACTTTATCGCTATTAAAAAAAAAGACTCTGCAAAGCAAATTGCAGAGATATTCTGCAAACATATTTATAAATTACACGGCTTTCCGAAAGTTATTGTTAGTGACAGGAATGCCAAATTTAAAGGAAACTTTTGGAAGGAATTGTTCACCCATGTTGGAACCTACCTCAATATGAGCTCAGCTTATCACCCTCAAACAGATGGGAAAACAGAGGTTTTTAATAAATGTTTGGAAGCTTACCTACGGTGTTATGCTACGGAGAAACAAAATAAGTGGGTCCAATGGTTGCATCTTGCCGAATGGTGGTATAATTCTACTTACCATACATCAACAAAAATGACTCTGTTCCAGGCTCTATATGGATATGAGCCTCCGAAGTGGAAAGATTTTGCTTCAGTTCAAACTAATTTGCCAGCAGTAAAAAATCAACTAGAAGAACACCAAAAGGTCGTCCAAATTCTAAAAGAAAATTTGATTGTTGCACAGAATCGTATGAAGCAACAAGCTGACCGTAATCGCACTGAGAGATCATTTGAAGTTGGAGACTGGGTGTTTGTCAAGCTTCAACCATACAAGAAGTTGTCCCTTAAACAAAAAGGAAAAAATAAATTAGCTCCAAAGTTTTATGGTCCGTATCAAATTATTAAAAAGATCAGTCAAGTCGCTTATGGGTTGAGCCATCCCGATACCAGTCGTGTTCACAATGTTTTCCATGTGTCCTGCTTAAAAAAGGCATTGGGTAACCATCAGTTGCCCCAAACAACACTTCCCATTTTGGATGATGAAGGCAAGCTCGTTCTAGAGCCCGAGGGTATCCTATCTACTCGTGATAAGAAGCTGCGCTCTCGTGTTATTACCGAATATTTAATCAAGTGGAAGGACTTGCCCATTGAAGAAGCATCTTGGGAGTCTGAAGCGTTTCTCCAACAACACCCATCATTACGTATGCTTTGAGGACAAAGCATCTTAAGAGAGGGGCAATTTTATGTATATTTTATTAGTTATTAATTAGATTTAGTTATCTTAGGTTATTAATGTGGAAGGGCATGATCAAAGATCATGCCTCTTCGCCAAGGGACACCTTGAGGCTATATTTAAAGCCTAGGCAATCCCTAATTGTAATCATCTCTTATCTCCATCATTAATAATATATATTTATCAAGTTTACCAGATTTTTTACACTCCACATATGCAAGCATGAGAGAATAGTACTTCATATAATTTAGCACAATCAATGTATTTTACAAGGGCATCGTCGATTCTTCTAAAGGTATCATTTTTCCAAGTTACTTCCAAGAATGAAGGGGGAGGAAGGGTAGCTTAACCAAAACAGGAATGAGGTGGGAACATCATAATCATGATTAAATTTTGGGCTTCATCGGTCAAGGTAGAGGCTCTGTGAACCCATTAAATATGATCCTCTCCTAAAGATCAAATCCATGTCTGACCTATTTTTGAAGAAAAGGGTCAAGAACCATTTTTTGCAAAAGGAGTAAGTGACCACGCCATTGATTATGGGTTTTATTTTCGATCTAGATGTGGATAATTTGAGGAGAGGGCCAAATACCCATGAATTTACACACAAGACCTTGCTCAGATAGTTTGAGGGCATGAAATATAGCCTAGATGGAAAATATTTCGACATTTAAAGTGTTATCCAGCTTTTGTACGAATCAAGATGGAGGGCATTTATGAAAATTTATCCCATTTGTCACTAGGGAAATAAAAGTAGCACTTTCCTAGGCCAATGGGGAGTAAGGGGCCAGACTGGTCATGACTGATCATTGGTCCAAAGAGAGGCATTGAAACAAGAAGAGGTTAGTAGAAGGGAGCATATTAGATCATAGAAAAAGAAAAGGAAAAGAAGGAAAAATGAAAATAAAAAAAGCCATAATGGAGGGAAGCAAAGCCCAATAATATAAAGGGAAATATAAGATAGAGGCTAATAGGTTTCATACATATTAAACATTGAGGTAATTACAGTGGGTAGGGAACTCAGGGACGCAGGGCCACCAAGCAGAGAAGTTGAGTGGAAGAACATGTGGTTTCCTTATGTTTTAAAATATATGACTAACATTATGGTTATCTAAAATTAGGCAAGAAAATACAATTTACAAAATTTCACCTTTTTAATCCTAGATGTAATGATTACATATTTTTTTATTATTCACTTTCAAAAGTGAAAATATAATATTTTTTTATTTCTAATTATTTTATCTCTCTGAAATTGACTTGAAATTATGTTACTTCACATGAACATCTAAATATTTTATTTACGATTATGAGTAAAAGTGAAATATTTTTACCACATCAGATTGTAATTTCAAAAATAAACGAAACAAGCACAATGCTACTGGGATTATTTATGTTTTATAATGCTTTTAATTAAAACTAACCAAACATGTATATTCATTTTTGTTTTTTATTATAGTAAAAATTTCTTTTTTTATTTTGAGAAATTTTTATTTTTATCTTAAGAGGGATACATGTCAACTGTATGTTTAGCATAGAAGGAATTGCATATCTCTTCCATAATTGGATGTAGAATGTGTCTCTCAACACAAAAATGTTTTTATTAATATCCAAATTAGAACATATATGAGTGTAAAATGTAAAGTGTAATGTAATTTCAAATGTAAAATGAAAAATGTAAAATGTAAAATGTAAAATGGAAAATTTAATGTAATGTAAAATGTAAAATGTAATAAGGCATTGAGCTGCCAATTTAATAAGAAGAAATTGGTATGTCTATAATGTAAATTTAATATAACATTATTTCTTTAACAAGTTATTTATTTATATATTAGTATTGGTATTATATTCAATAATATTGATTATTATTATTCCAATATATTATAATAATAATCATCTCCATTATAAGTATTATTATCTTATACCTTACATATATTATTGATTACAAAGAGTGGAAATTATCTATCATATGGATGGAGGGGCGACAGAGGGGGAAAAGAGAGAGACAAAGAGAGGGAGAGAGGAAGAGAGAGACATAGAGAGGGAGAGACAGAGAGAGGTGGGAGAGAAAGGGAGAGAGAGGAATTAAGAAAAAGAGAGAATGAGAGAGGGAGGGAGAGTGAGGACTTAAGAAAGAGAAAGAAGGAGAGAGGGAGGGAGAGAGAGGACTTAAGAAAGAGAGAGAAGGAGAGAGTGGGGAGAGAAATTTGGAGTTGGATGGGGAGAGAGAGGGAGAGAGAGAGACAGAGTTTGATGGAGAGAGAGAGAGAGAGGGAATAAAAAATAAATAGAGAGAGAAAAATGGATAGAGAGAGGAAGTAAAAAGGGAGAGATGGAGAGAGAGTGAGGGTGGGAGGGAAGAAAGGCAGAGAAGGAGAGAAGGGGAAGAGAGAGAGAATGGGAGGAGAGAGAGGGAAAGGAAGAGGGAGGGAGATAAATATAAATAGATATGGAGAGAGAGAGTGTGTGTATGTTTTGGGGGTGAAATAGAGAAAAAAAGAAGGAGAGACAAGGATATATATATATATATATATATATATATATATATGGAGGGGGGGAGAGGGAAGAAGAGAGAGATAGAGAGAGGGAGTGTGTCTATTTGGAGGGGTCAGATAGAGAGACAAAGAAGGATATATGGAGGGATATATATATATATATATATATGATGGGGGTAGAGAGAGAGAGAGAGAGAGAGAGAGAGAGAAGGAGAGATGGAGGGAGATAGACATAGATATGGATAGGGGAGAGAGGGAAGAAGATAGAGACAAACAAAGAAAAATACAAATAGTATATAGTATTATATAATATTTAAAATTATTAACCAATATAGATCCCCCGATTGGGGTGTGACCTGAAGACACAACTCACTCATGTTAATTTATGAAGGTAGGTGTAAAGGACAACCCCACTAGCCTCCATGGGCATGGAAAGGTTGGCAGGGCAATCACATGCAATTAAGGTGGAGGGTGGAAGCAGGTTGAAACATTCGAGACATTCGTTGTTATGCATGCATCACAGTGGAGGTGAAACTCTGGTTCACGCTTGAACAAAGGTGGTGAACGACGAGAGAAACAAAGGAAAGGGTCTAGAAAATGTGTGCCTTCATCAATATGTAGCACTAGTTTTCTGGTAGGTAACCCACTTCTTCCCCTTTGTATTCATGCAACAGGTCCTTTGGGTCTCGATTTTTAGGTGGTCTGACTTGAAGCCGTGGGTTATTGTTATGGGTGGGGTGTGTCTGGCTCTAACTATTCAAGTTTCGGTCAGATTTGTTGTTGGGTCATGTTATTTGTCTATCCTTAACTCATATTTCATGGTTGTGTCGATTTTGTTTGGGGTTTGGCTGTCACAAAGGGGTTTAATATCTGGTTGTTTTGATAGTTTATGGGTTTGTGAAACCACTTTTATTTGGGTTATGTATATTTCTTGGGTTGAATAAGAGTGGTATTGTACTTGTTTTAAGGAGTCGAGGTCGTTGGATTAGGGGGACCCCAAGTGAAGTCAGGAAAGGGGCAGTCTTCTAGACCCTCCCCCAGTTTATAAAATTGTGTGGTTCGATATCAACCCTTTAGGTGGGCTTCACAATTGTAAAACTTGTCGAGTTATCACCCTCGTGTCTAGGGAGGTTCCACTCCACTGTCCAAAGGATAATTGGAGGAAAACCATGTTTGTTGTGGGGAATTCAGGTAGTATTTTAAATGGAGAAAGGAAGGTTAGCTATTTCTGTGTTTGGGTTTTATGTTTTCATGTTGGTATATGGATAGGTGGGAAGACAAGTAACGTGATCCGAGAGTTGGGTCACATTGGGATTGGTATTTCTGCTCACACCCTATTTTTTGGTGTATTCCCTGACCGAAGAATTGTGAAGATGACCTGTGTTGGTACTCCATCCCGTAACCCTACCCCGAGGGGACGAGGCAAGAATAATAGAGGCATATAGGATGAGGTCCAATCCATTTGTCCCAGCAACAATCCCAGAGGCCAGAAACCCACTGGGCATATCATTAAGGAGGCTGAGGAAGCTTACTAGGAAAGCACAGAGGATTAAATTCGACAATTGTTAGAGGAGTGGGAGGCAAATCTTAATCACCATGCAGAGTCAATGGATATGGAGGTCAAGGACAAGTGGGACTTGGGGCCTGACCCTGGGAAAATCTATGGTCACCTGATGCAATTCAAACACACCCTCTTCCTATACTGGTTTATGAAGGGAATCCTGGGCAAGGCCCTGGAACATGTTGTTGTGAGTATGACTACTGTTGTACATGAATTCCCAAAATATAAAGGAATTCGAGAAACTTCAATTTCAAATGAATAAGAAATATGGGTGGCTCCACCGCATTGAAAATCACTTAATATGCATTATGTCTTCAATAGATATTCCGGGTGACACTGATCAAGACTGACACTAGTGGGAGAGACGAGAGCAAGAGAGAGAGAGAGAGAGAGATGGAGGGGGGAGAGGGTGTTGTGAAAAATACTGAGAGGGGGGGGTGGTGAATCAGTATTTAGGACATACTCAAAACTTTTTACTTTTCCATTCACTAAAACCCATACGCTACTTTGATGAAGCCAACTAGCATATACACGTAGATATCCTTCATAAAACTTGCGTATACATAGAGATCTTATTATGCATTTATTTCTTTACTTAGGTCTATGCATCATTCATTCATTAGATGAGTTCACAGTAAGCATGTGCAGTAATAACAGAATAAACCATCACACATAAGCAACACACATGAACACCAGGATTTTAGGTGGAAACCCAAGTCGGGAGAAAACCACCGCTGCCGTTGTCTCAGCCTTCAATATTTTATTATAGAGAAAACATCATACAACCATGTACTCGCGCAGACTCATATCAGCACGCAGGCACCCACCTGCAGAAGGCTACAACCTTCTCTTATTTACCATCCTCTCCTGGAAGGGAGCTACAACCCCCTGCTCTCGTTTACCAGCCTCTCCTGGAAGGGAGCTACGACCCCCTGCACTCGTTTACCAGCCTCAACTGGAAGGGAGCTACAACCCCCTGACTGAAGGCTACAACCCTCAGCACCACCATGAATCATGTTTCATCAATTTTCACACTGGATCCAACCCACACAATTAAGCTCAAGGAACATTCATCAAACCAACAACTTGCTCTATAGCAGGATAATCAATATTCGAACAACCCAGATCATCATTGACATATAGCAGTAAAACAACAGAACAGATCAGACATTTCATACCACGTACTTTAGAAAACCCTAAATTACATACGCACTTTTTCTTCACTGAACTTGCGTATATACGCGCTTTCACAAATATCAACCCGTGTATACATCTGCACACATTTCAAAGCTGACTTCAATTCCCATACGCGCTTTCTCTGAATACAAGCCGCGTATATACGCGCTTTCTCCTCGACGAACATGCGTATAGATCTTCAGAAATTTTAGGGCAGTGTAGCTCTCCAGAATAGATAAACAACTCAGATCTTCATTCTTTACTTCAGCACAGATTCACCAGATCACAGATCTAATCATTCCATAAACAGATCCAGAAGATACATATACATTTCAGATCTAGATTCCCTTCTTCATCATTTTCTTCATAGGTGCATCACAGATTCAGATCTATCATCAAACTGTTACCGTTTCCATTCAGACATACTTCAGAGTGAAGTATACATTCAAACCCAGACTCATGCACTCCCATTGCACAATGAATTTCTTCTCCTTAAATAGATCTAGCCTTTGACAATACCATGAGCCAAAACCACACAACTTCCGATGGTATTCCTAGACGAGATCACATAGACAATCCAACGCTCAATACAATGGGTCAATACCATGGTAGTAACCCCTGGTTTTATTCTTTTAGAGTGAAATTGAGCATACGCTACTTGGCACGTACTTTTCCGCCTGCATACGCTACTTCTCCTAAACAAACCCGCGTATGCTTTGTGTCACACACTTTTCATCATTGTTCTGGCCCTTACTGATATTTATTTCTATGGTACTTCTGAGCTACTTGTAGAACATCATATTTACATCATTAATAAACTCATCAAGCATCAAGAACAACTTCATTAAGTAGGTTTCCATCATCTTCATCAAGTGGGTTGCCATCAAGGACAACACTCTGCATCATATTGCCAACAATCTCCCCCTTTGGACTTGATGGAAACCACAATGGTGTTTGATCACCACAACAGATAGATACATTAACCATAATGATATTCTCCCCTATATAATGATATTCTCCCCTATTCAAACACCATTTCACTCTCCCCCTTTGACATCAAGGGCAAAGGGAAAATCAAAACCAACACAAGGTTGTTTTCTCCTCATGTAGAGAGAAGAGCGCTATAGATCTGATGTGCACTGAAGTTACCATGCTCCCCCTGAGTTCATGCTGAATCTTCAAACATATTTTTTCAATGAAGTACATGACTCTATGACCTTCCTATCACCAAGGACTCATACTTACATCAAAGATCCAACCAAGTGGATTTACATATGAGACTCAAATACCCAACCAAGTGGGTTTACACAATTTGACTCAACTACCCAACCAAGAGGGTTTACACATTTTGACTCAAGTACACAACCAAGTGGGTTTACATATTTGATCAAGTCCTTACATGACTGAATATTACAATTTTACATCATAGGTCTCAACATGACCTTTTCATCCAATTACAAATATGACTTTTTATGACCAGTACCAGAAAGACCTCAAGAGAGAGAGATCTTATTTCAGAATCATCATAATGCCAACAATGCATTACGCTCAGCAAGGCTAATTCTCCCCCTGAAAATGTCCATCCAAGCATCTTTCCATATGACCAAGGCTCCTCCTTAGCTTGTGCAACCTGAAGCTCTTTCAACAACAAGTAATCAGCAACAATCTCTGCATGATCTGTCCTTATCTCTGAATCATAAGACTTCCATCTCATGCATGTGTGAAAAAAAAGAGTACTCTTCAGCAAAAAGCAAACAGGGCTCATCCATAATCTCATCATAAGAAACCATGTATCATGTCATCATCATTTAGAACTGAGAAATAAGAAAATACAATGCCAATAATACAATCATTAGTAGTCAGACTAATGCTCCCCCTGAACCTGTGCTCCTGATCTTTAGCTGTCATACTAATTTTCTTATCATAAATGCATATGCAACTGTTTCCACTGGAACTCACGTGTATACGCGGATTTAGTTCACATAACCCACGTATGGAAAGTGAGACATTGAAAAATTCACATTCCTTCATCTCCCCCTGAGTTTGTACCACCTGTACTTGTCTTCTTCACAACAGATGCACTGTCAGAAATAAACATAACCAGAATCATCATACATTGCTCCCCCTGTGATGATACATTACTAATCTCTATAATGTATCTCACATCATTCATGCAGTCATTATGAGAAATAAGCTTTAGAAGCGGATGACTGCAGTAGGGTCAATATTCCCTACGTTTCTGACCGGTCCTCCTTCCTTTTCCAGCTTTGCTTGAATTTTCTTATTGTGTGCTGAAAATTATCCAGTTTCTCAGATTTGTTCATCCTGCATTCCTTTTCTACATGTCCATACTTGTTACAAGAATAACATCTTATGTGACCAGAAAAGTAAGCATAAGGATCATAATGTGTTTTTCTATTCTTTCTTCTATTGCAATCAGTTGCTTTATGACCATACTTGTTACATGAAAAACAATATCCCTTGAAGAAACCAGAGTACCTTTCTGAGTAGAATCTATCTGTTTGTGACTGGAATGATCTGCTTCTGCAATTGGCTACAACATGCCCATAATTATGACATTTAAATCATTCAACATTATTGATGCTTTTATAGTTAGGAGGGAATGATTTCTTTTGAGAGTTCATGATTGTCGGTTGATCTTGTGTTTCTTTCAACACTTCAGAATTTGCATTGACATCCTTTGAATCTTTAGCACTTCCTTGTGAACTAGATTCTCCTTTAACAGTTTCATGAAAACCAAGACCAAGTTTAATAGCAGGAGACCTTTGATTACTAAGAATATTGTCTAGAATCTTAGTACTATCTTGAAACCTCAAGAGTTTATCCTTTTCTTCTAATTTACCTTTGAGAATGTTTACCTCAACCTCCAATTTTTGGCATTGCTTCTTCATGCTTTCTTCAACCCTTTTTCCTTCTTCTACTTGATCATTTAATTTTAAGATTTCTTCCTTCAACCAATTTTCTTGATCTTCACATGTTTGTAGCAGTTCTTCATTCTTCTTATTTGATTTTTCCAGATCCTTTTTGAGAGAGATGATTTATGCTTCAAGTCCTTCCTTTTCAAATGATGGGGGTTCTTCATTCTTCTTATTTGATTTTTCCAGATCTTCTTTGAGAGAGATGATTTCTGCTTCAAGTCTTTCACTTTGATTGGTTGCATGAACATACAACTTTTGATACTTGTCTACCTGTCCATTCAGTATTTCTTTCTGTTCATTTATTCTAGAGATCATATCTTTGTAGATATATTCTCTCTTATGAAATTGATTCCAATCATTGCTTTCATCCTTGATCTTGAGATTTGCTTCAAGACTTATACTGTTACTTTCACTATCTTCACCATTGCATGTACAAGAAGATGAATCACAAGAAAAACAATCAATACCTGTTTCCTCTTCTTCATTTTCTGCTGCGCATGTTTTCTGAGGTATCTTCTTTCTTTGAGTAGCCTTCTGCTTTTGCTTCTTTGCCATGAGCACTAGCAGATCTTGGTTAGGATCTTCTTCATCTTCACTTGACATTTCATTATTATCTTCATTTGCATAATAACTCTTTCTCTTTTCAAATTGTTTCCCTTTATCATGATTTTCTTCATAAGGACATTTAGCAGCATAATGACCAACTCTCCCACAAGTAAAACACTTGAAGGGTAGCTTACCTTTGAATCTTCCAGTACCTGGTTGGAGTCTGCTTACAAAATTTGCTTCTTCTTCTTCTGATATATAACTTGATTCCTTGACAACTTCCTTTTCTTTTCCTTTTGCACACGCCTTAAAAGCAGCTTCTTTGATTTGAGAGGAACCTCCTTGTCTCATTTCATAAGCAGTCAGAATACCATGTAGTTGAACAATAGTAAGAGTTTGCAGATCTTTCCTTTCTTCAATAGCTGACACTTTTGACTCGAATTTTGAAGTTAAAGATCTTGAGACTTTTTCCACCAGAGTAGTATCGGTTATGGTTTCACCCAAACTTCTAATACAATTTACAATATCATCTAGACGTAAAAAGAAACTGGAAATACTCTCATCACTATGCATCCTTAAATTTTCATATTCAATTCTGAGAGTTTGGAGTTTTGCACTTTTTACCTTTGTATCTCCTTCATAGCTCAGAATGATTTTGTCCCATATTTCTTTTGCTGAATTTAGCTGCATCACTTTAGCAATTCTGGTTCAAACAAGCTTCCTAATAAGACATTGACGGCTTTGGCATTGATTTCATATTTCTTCCTTTCTACTGCATCAGTAGGAATACTTGCCGGATACTGATAAACTCCTTCCACGATTGCCCATACTTCTGCACCAAGACTTTGCAGATATTCTTTTGTTCGTATCTTCCAGAATAACAGATTATTTCCATTGAATAGAGGTGGCCTTATAGACATTACCCCTTCATGACTTCCCATTTCGACGGATCTCCTTCAAGCGATCAAGCTTCTGCAGAAGGACCTGCTCTGATACCAATTGTTGGGAAAAATACTGAGAGGGGGGGGGGGGGGGGTGAATCAGTATTTAGGGCATACTCAAATATTTTTACTTTTTCTTTCTCTAAAACCCATACGCTACTTCACTGAGCCAAACTCACGTATACATGTGGATATCCTTCATAAAACTCGCGTATACACAGAGATCTTATTATGCATTTATTTCTTTACTTAGGTCTATGCATCATTCATTCATCAAATGTTTAGTTAACAGTAAGCATGTGCAGTAATAACAGAATAAACCATCACACATAAGCAACACACATGAACACCAGGATTTTAGGTGGAAACCCAAGTCGGGAGAAAACCACCGCTGCCGTTGTCTCAACCTTCAATATTTTATTATAGAGAAAACATCATACAACCATGTACTAGCACAGACTCATACCAGCATGCAGGCACCCACCTGCAGAAGGCTACAACCTTCTCTCGTTTACCAGCCTCTCCTGGAAGGGAGCTACAACACCCTGCTCTCGTTTACCAGCCTCTCCTGGAAGGGAGCTACGACCCCCTGCACTCGTTTACCAGCCTCACCTGGAAGGGAGCTACAACCCCCTGACTGAAGGCTACAACCCTCAGCACCACCATGGATCACGTTTCATCAATTTTCACACTGGATCCAACCCACACAATTAAGCTCAAGGAAAATTCATCAAACCAACAACTTGCTCTATAGCAGGATAATCAATATTCGAACAACCCAGATCATCATTGACAGATAGCAGTAAAACAACAGAACAGATCAGACATTTCATACCATATACTTCAGCAAACCCTAAATTACATACACGCTTTTTCTTCACTAAACCTGCGTATATACACGCTTTCACAAATATCAACCTACGTATACATCTTCACACATTTCAAAGCTGATTTCAATTCCCATACACGCTTTCTCTGAATAAAAGCCACGTATATACGCGCTTTCTCCTCGACAAACATGTGTATAGATCTTCAGACATTTTAGAGCAGTGCAGCTCTCCAGAACAGATAAACAACTCAGATCTTCATTCTTTACTTCAGCACAGATTTGCCAGATCACAGATCTAATCATTCCATAAACAGATCCAGAAGATACATATACATTTCAGATATAGATTCCCTTCTTCATCATTTTCTTCATAGGTGCATCACAGATTCAGATCTATCATCAAAATGTTACCCTTTCCATTCAGAAATACTTCAGAGTGAAGTATACATTCAAACCCAGACTCATGCACTCCCATTGCACAATGAATTTCTTCTCCTTAAATAGATCTAGCCTTTGACAATACCATGAGCCAAAACCACACAACTTCCGATGGTATTCCTGGACGGGATCACATAGACAATCCAACGCTCAATACAATGGGTCAATACCATGGTAGTAACCCCTAGTTTTATTCTTTTAGAGCGCAATTGAGCATACACGACTTGGCACGTACTTTTCCGCGTGCATACGCTACTTCTCCTAAACAAACCCGCGTATGCTTTGTGTCACACACTTTTCATCATTGTTCTGGCCCTTACTGATATTTCTTTCTATGGTACTTCTGAGCTACTTGTAGAACATCAGATTTACATCATTAATAAACTCATCAAGCATCAAGAACAACTTCATTAAGTAGGTTGCCATCATGTTCATCAAGTGGGTTGCCATCAAGGACAAAACTCTGCATCATATTGCCAACAGAGGGAGGGAGATAGAAATAGATATGGAGGGTGGAGAGGGAAGAATATAGATGCAAACAAAGAAAAATACAAATAGTATATAGTATTATATAATATTTAACATTATTAACCATAGATCCCCCGATTAGGGTGTGACCTGAAGACGCACCTCACTCATGCTAATTTATAAAGGTAGGTGTAAAGGACAACCCCACTAGCGTCCACAAGTATGGGAAGGTTGGAAGGATAGTCACATGAATTAAGGAGGAGGGTGGCAGACGGTTAAAAAATTCGAGACATTCGTTGTTATGCATGCATCACAGCAGAGGTGAAACTCTGGTTCACGCTCGAAAAAAGGTGGTGAATGATGAGAGCAGCAAAGGAAAGGGTCTAGCACATGTGCGCTTTCATCAATATGTAACACTAGTTTTTTGGTATGTAACCCACTTCTCCCCCTTTGTCTTGATGCAATAGGTCCTTTGGGTCTCGATTTTTAGGTGGTCTGGCTTGAAGCCATGGGTTATTGTTATGGGTGGGCTGTGTCTGGATCATAATATTCAAGTGTTGGTCCGATTTTTTGTTGGGTCATGTTATTTGTCTTTCCTTAACTCAAATTTCATGGTTGTGTCGATTTTGTTTGGGGTCTCGCTATCACAAAGGGGTTTAATATCTGGTTGTTTTGATAATGTCTGGGTTTGTGAAACCACTGTTATTTGGGTTCTGTATATGTCCTGTGTTAAATAAGAGTGGTATTGTACTTGTTTCAAGGAGTTGAGACCATTGGATTGGGGGGATCCCAGGTGGATTTGGGAAAGGGGCAGTCTTCTAGACCCTCCCCCAGTGTATAGAATTGTGTGGTTCAATATCAACCCTTCAGGTGGATTTCACAACTGTAAAACTTGTCGAGTTCTCACCCTCGTGTCCAGGGAGGTGCCACTCCACTGTCCAAAGGATAATTGGAGGAAAAACCTATTTGTTGTGGGGAATTTAGGTCGTATTTTAAATGGAGAAAGGAAGTTCAACTATTTCTGTGTTTGGGTTTTATGTTTGCATGTTGGTCTCTGGACAGGTGGGCATACAAGTAACACAACCTAAGAGTTGGGTCATGTTGGGATTGGTCTTTCTGCTCACACCCTATTTGTTGGTGTATTCCTCGACCAAATAATTGTGATGATGACCCGTGTTGGTACTCCATCCCGCAGCCCTTCCCCGAGGGGACAAGGCAAGAATAATAGAGGTAGATAGGATGAGGTCCAATCTAGTTCACCCAACAACAAGCCCAGAGGCCGGAAACCCAATGGGCATATCATTAAGGAGGATTTGGAAGATTACCAGTAAAGCACATAGGAGTAAATTCGACAACTGGTAGAGGAGTGGGGGACGAGTCTTAATCACCATGCAAAGTCAATGGATATGGAGGCCGAGGACTGGCGGGACTTGGGGCCTAACCCTAGGAAAATTTGTGGTCGCCTGACGCAATTAATACACACCCTCTTCCTATACTGGTCCATGAAGGGAATCTTAGGCAAGGCCTTGGAACATGTTGTTGTGAGTATGACCACTATTGTACATGAATTCCTGAACTATAAAAAGGAATTCAAGAAACTTCAATTTCAAATTCAAAAGCAATATCGACGGCTCCACCACATTTAAAATCACTTAATATGCATTCTATCTTCAATATAAATTCCAGGTGACACTGCTCAAGACCGACACCAATGGGAGAGAGAGAGAGAGAGAGAGAGAGATGGAGGGGGGAGAGAGGGAAGAATATAGAGACAAACAAAGAAAAATACAAATAGTATATAGTATTATATAATATTTAACATTATTAACCATAGATCCTTTAATTGGTGTGTGACCTAAGACGTGCCTTTCTCATGTTAATTTATGAAGGTAGGTGTAAAGGACAACCCCACAAGCCTCCACAAACATGGGAAGTTTGGCAGGATAGTCACATGCATTAAGGTGGATGGTGGTAGCAGGTTGAAATATTTGAGACATTTCTTCATTATGCATGCATCACAACGGAGGTGAAACTCTGGTTCACGCTCGAACAAAGGTTTTGAACGACGAGAGAAACAAAGGAAAGGGTCTAGCACATGTGCGCCTTCATCAATATGTAGCACTAGTTTTCTGGTATGTAACCCACTTCTTTCCCTTTGTCTTCATGTAGCAGGTCCTTTGGGTCTCGATTTTTAGGTGGTCTGGCTTGAAGTTGTGGGTTATTGTTATGGGTGGGTTGTGTCTGGCTCAGAATATTCAAGTTTCAGTCATATTTGATGTTGGGTCACGTTATTTGTCTGTCCTTAACTCATATTTCATGGTTGTGTCGATTTTGTTTGGGGTCTTCCTGTCACAAAGGGGTTTAATATCTGGTTGTTTTGATAATGTCTGGGTTTTTGAAACCACTATTATTTGGGTTTTGTATATGTCCCGTGTTGAATAAGAGTGGTATTTTACTTATTTCAAGGATTCGAGGCCATTGGATTGGGGGGATCCCAAGTGGATTTGGGAAAGGGGCGGTCTTCTAGACCCTCCCCCAGTGTATAGAATTGTGTGGTTTGATATCAACCCTTAAGGTGGCCTGCACAACTGTAAAACTTGTCTAGTTCTCAACCTCGTTTCCAGGGAGGTGCCACTCCACCGTCCAAAGGATAATTGGAGGAAAACCCTGTTTTTTGTGGGGAATTTGGGTAGTGTTTTAAATGGAGAAAGGATGGTCAACTATTTCTATGTTTGGGTTTTATGTTTTCATGTTGGTATTTGGATAGGTGGTAAAACAAATAACGTGACCCAAGAGTTGGGTCACATTGGGATTGGTATTTCTGCTCGCACCCTATTTTTTGGCGTATTCCCTGGCCAAAGAGTTGTGAAGATGACCTATGATGGTACCCCATCCCGCGGCCCTACCCTAAGGGGACGAGGCAAGAATAATAGAGGCAGATAGGATGAGGTCTAGTCCAGTTCACCCAACATCAAGCCCAGTGGCCGAAAACCCATTGGGCATATCATTAAGGAGGTCGTGGAAGCTTACCAGGAAATAAAAAAGGAGTAAATTCGACAACTGATAGAGGAGTGGGAGGAGAGTTTTAATCACCACAAAGAGTCAATGGATATGGAGGCCGAGGATTGGCGGGACTTGGGGCCTAACCCTGCAAAAAAATGTGGTCACCTAACGCAATTAAAACGCACCCTCTTACTATACTGGTCCATGAAGGGAATCCTGGGCAAGGCCCTGGAACATGTTGCTGTGAGTATGACCATTGTTGTACATGAATTACCGAACTATAAAAATGAATTCGAGAAACTTTAATTTCAAATGCAGAAGAAATATGGGCAGCTGCACCGCATTGAAATAATTTAATATGCATTTTGTCTTCAATAAAAATTCTAGGTGACACTGCTCAAGACCGACACCAGTGGATTTTTCCTCAGCCAAGGAAGCTGAGTAGTCATGATGTTGTTTCTTATTTACAATTTTTGCTGATGTTTATAAACATTTTTATAGCATTTACTTTTAATTGTGTTGACAGTCATATAAGTAGGCAAGTAGATGATAGGATTTGTATAGACATGTTACACTAAAAAATTTCACCTTGACATTCTGCTAACTGTATGAGCTCATTAACACTCATAGATACCTCCTCTGCAAGTCTTACAACCTTTACTCCTCATGTCAAACCTTGAAAATCAGAGAAAAGTTCCTAAAAATCTCCTAAACTTTGGTATCGCACTTTCTCTATATCTTTCCTGCGGTCCCGCACCTAATGTTAAGCTCTCCTGCGGACCTAAAACACACTTTCTCTATGTTATAGGTGCGGACTCCTATAAAACTCGAAAAGGAGAGAAAGTAAAGTGAAAAAGTTGAATTTTGGTCAATTCTAGAAGGTTCTAGATGAGATTTTTTGGGGATGAGTACGCTTTGATAAGGTGCATGCATCCCTCACCTTAAGGAACTAATCCCTTGATGTGAGGAGTATATCCCTTTGAAGGAGGATTCTATCCCTTAAAAGGTGGAATCCTAAGTTCGTCATCTTTTCTATAAAAGGAGGCATTGGGTAGTCTCAAAGGGTTTAAGTTAAGAAGATTTTGGGTTAAGATTTTGGAATTAAATTAGAGTTCAAGCTTTATGTGTGATTGAGTTGAAGTGTTATTTAGAGATTCAAACTTATTTGCAGTGAGCTTTGAGAGGAAAGATCACATACCTCTTTATGCTCACAGGAGGAAGAGTGCAAGACTTATCAAAGTAGAGGAGATTCCTGCTTCGGACCCCGGCAAGGCCTTTCGAACATCAAGGCTAAGGTTGTAAGGTTCTTTTGTTCTTTTAAGATTAATACAATCAAGTTCTGTTTTTCTCAATAAATTGTCGTTTGATTGTTTATTTCAATAAGCTGTTGTTTGATAATTTATTTCATAGATTCCTTGATCACTATGATAGGTATGTTTTATAATTATTTGTTATACAAGTGCTATTGATATTTTCTTGTTTGTGATTGCGGATCGGCGACGAAAGATGATACTTTCTTGCGACAAAAGAGCTCTTGTTGTAATGACGATTATTGATGCGGCGGGTACTTCGATAGCGATATTGTTGGATCTAAGGTAGGATCGACACCTTCATAACATTTATTTGTAAAAGCGAATATATTTAGAGAAAAAGACAAACTTAGTTTTTTGTTTGTTGCTAGATACTTTTAGTACTAGGGAGATTGGTCTTGTCCGCAAGACGGATTAATCCACACAACAAATTGGCGACTCCACTGGGGAAAGAACTTGTTGTTTTTGGTTCTCTTTTGTTTTGATTTGAGGAAAATTTTTTCCTGGTTTTTGATTGATGGATATCTGCCTGGGTAGCTTAGGTTTTCTTTGTTTTTGAAAATTTTGAAATCTGTTACATTTTTCTTGAACTTTTCTGGGGACCGCACTTTGTTATTTTGCACAGTGCGGGCAGTTTCGCACTTTCCTTGAGTTAACAGTGCGGGACCGCACCAGTTACTTCTAGTAGCCTACAGACCCTGTTAAAATTTTGGAAAAACTCCAAATTTCTTTTTTCTAGTTTAGTTTAGATTTGATTTAGGATTCTTAGCATCTACCCAGATCTGTATTTTTCTGTCAAAAATCTCTTGTTTCTGAATTTATTTCAGCAATTTTTCATCTCATCAATCTCCATTAAGTTAATTGGGCGTTTTGAGTCTCTTTTTGAGAAATTCTTAATTTGATTTCCTTTGATTCATTACTTGGAGGTTTGTCTTAGTCTTTTCACAATTTTCCATCTTTTTGCTTTTGTTTTTGCAAAAAAATTCCCCCCTCAATCGCCGGGGCTAAATTGTGTATGAGTGTTAATTGCCTTTGAGTGTTTTTTGATCTTTGGAACTCTCACCCGATTTTATTTACTTACACTAGATTGGTTCTTATATTACATTAGAATCATCTTTTGTTTGAGAATTCTCTTGCATAGATCACATTTGCATAATTAGAATTAGCATTTTCAGAATATGAATGAAAATGTGCATATATTACATTTGCATAGTTTTCAAGTGAATTGTGCATATATTACATTTACATAGTTTACATTCTGAGAAAATCGATCGTAGATTTAGATAAGTTTTCTTTGATTTGAATTTAGATGTTTTTATGCTTGTTTTAAAAACACAAAAATAAAAAATTGTTTTGGAATTGATTTGCATTAGTTTTTTGATGAAATTAGTGCATTAGAGAATTTGTTATATTTTCTCTTAGTGATCAATTTTTTTGCATTGTTGGAAGTGAATGGAAACTCTCTCCTTACTTTAGTTAGGATTCATCAAATTGAAAAGATTACATTATCATATTCGATTGCATTCAGTTTTGGGTCGGGTCATAACACCATTGGTTTCATATCCATTTACCCTTTGAGTAATAAAAGCCTAAATAACACAACGCTTAATTAAAATTCATCTAGTAATTTTTACATTTTAGGGCTCTTTCCACCAATCTAGCTCAGGATTAGTGCTTTGGAATAGGTTGTAGTTAGCTTTCCAAAGCAACTAAAACAAACAAGTAGATAAATCTTGCGGTAGGAAATAAATCCAATTGTAATTGGCCTGATGCGGAAGCTTCTCTTAGGAGTCGATCACGAGGTCATATCCGGATGCTTTGAGACAATCAATTAGAGCCATTTGGGGAAGATAGAAGATTTTGCGCCGTACAAACGGTAAACCTCGGATTAACCATTTCGAGGAGCACAGGGTCACTTGTCCAGAGCAAACCTCGGATTGATCATGTGAGGAACCTTGAGGGGATTGAGCTTGTTACTGCGCCGCTGCGTGAGATCGGATCATGGCTTATTCCCCAGGTTGTATTTACTATTGGTAACCTTAGTGTCCACAAACTTAAGATTATTTCCTAAGGTGATGGTGAAGGAAAGATCTCACTGTACCTAGATCAGATGCCGACTAGACTCACTTGGACTCTCTGGGGGGTTCTCTTCACATGAGATGGTTTTGTGAGGAAACTTGTGCCAGTCTGTTTCATTAAGCAGGTTGTCAGGGTAACTGTTCCAACCGCACTTTCTATATTAAATTTCTACTAAGTTTGATTTCATCACCAACTAGTGTTTTTAGTACGGGAAGTTACTGTTTGTGTGTGGTTTGACTCCTAGATTTGATAGCGAGTGTTAATTTGTTTGTTTTTACTTTTAGAGACCATAGGTGTGAATTGTGAATTTTAATTGTTAGGTGTGAATTGTTAATTGTTAATTGTTAATTTTAGTTTTTAAATTTTTAATAAAATTCACTGAAGTTGAATATAATGGCAACTGTTCCGGAATCTACCAACCAAGGAACCCCTCTTAACGAGATTCCTAGTAATTTTCCTTACTTTGGAAATGTTGGTCCTCCTTATATGGCTACATTGTCATTACCTGGATTTACAATAGGTTTACCGATATGGTTATTTTCAACTTCGTTGGCCCCAAATACTCGATTATTCCCACCTCAACCGGATGCTTCATCTCAACAGAGTTCACCATCTCAACATCACCAACCTTCTGTTGACCCTTTACCTTCTTCGCCTAATATTTCTTCCTCCATTTCTTCCTCTTCGCTTGGTAAAAGCCTGGACGCTAGTAACCAGGAGGCTAAGAAGAAGAAGAAAGGGAAGAAGAAGAAGAAGAAGAAGCAAGATAAGAAAAAATTCAACCAACCAACCATGGCTGTAAGTGTTAGTTGTGTTGAGGAAACCTCCAACATGCATCATAAACCCAAATACCCTTGCAGGCTTTGTAAGGGTGACCACTTCCTTATCAATTGTCCTAGTATTCCAAAGGTCTTGGAAGTATGGTCAGAAAAATCTCATCAACTTTCTGTTGATCCATCAACCAGTGATAGTCAGGTTCCTAGGAAAAAGGGTAAAGTTAGGTTTCCTTGTAAGTTATGAAAGGGAGTCATCAAACTCACATTTTCCCTCACATGGATGAAGCCTCAAAATTGTTGGAAAACCTTACTGTTCCACAGCAAGAATTTCCAACTGGTTACCGTAAAATTTCTCCCAACCTACCGTCAACTGACGGAGTGATTGATCTAATTTCAAGTACATTCGATCCCACTCTTCCATTGGAGAGTGAAACTCATATCACTCAGGTTGATGATCCATTAGTTGATCAAGTGGTCGATTCGATTTCACATTCGGTCGATCCCATTCTCCCTGTAGAGAGTGAACTTCATACCGCTCAGGTTCTTCTTGTTACATCATATTCTTCTACGCCGGGGGGCATTTCACCTGTTTCTACAGAACCCCCTCCAAGTACTGAGGTCTTTTCCTTTGATTGGAATAGACTGACAGAACCTCATCTTCCTTCCTCCATCCCTTTCCAAATCATTGTGAAGTTGGGTGGTAGGGACATACACCGCACACAGGTAGATGAAGGTGCTTATGTTAGTATTTTATCCTCAACTGCTTGGAAAGCTTTGGGTTCCCCTCAGCTTGTGCCTATTACGCAGAATCTGAAAGCTTTTAACATAACCATTAGTGAACCTTTAGGGATCCTTCCTAATTTTTCTATTACTTTGGAAGGTAAAACTGTCTGTATTGATCTTATGGTAGTCCGAGGTCCCTTGGATTTCAATTTACTCCTTGGGCGAGACTATGTCTATGCAATGAAAGTTGTCGTATCGACACTCTTTCGCATGATGTCTTTCCCTCA
The DNA here is from genome assembly GCA_034641835.2 of Pinus albicaulis. Classification (NCBI taxonomy): domain Eukaryota; kingdom Viridiplantae; phylum Streptophyta; class Pinopsida; order Pinales; family Pinaceae; genus Pinus; species Pinus albicaulis. The sequence goes on from CM076570.1 coordinate 660,452,661, forward strand.
CAATGGAAATATTGTGACTATAGACCAGCTTTCGTTCCCTAGTCTTGTTTTGACTACCAATAATATAACACCCCTAATTGTTCCTGATTCTAAAGTGGTATCTACCCCGCCACGGGTTAATTATGTGGCAACTAGTCCCATGTTTTCTGTTATCGACGTAAGCGAGCTTCTCACTATTTTCTCGTCTTCCTTTGACTTAGATCCGATAATTGACATGGAAAACTCTATGGGATTATTTGAACGCAATGTTCTTATCCCTTTTGAGTCCCTTCACATGTCTTCCTTTCATAGAACAGTTCTTCCATCTGATGAAGAACTCTTGGAAGCCATGATCAACGTGTGTCCATTGACATGTGTTTATTCCAGTTGGAAGCCATGATAAAGTTTCTTCGGATAGTTCCTTTTACTGTGTCAACCTCGTTAAAAAATGAATCAGTGAGTGTGAGGATAGTTCCTTTTACTGTGTCAACCTCATTAAAAAATGAATCAGTTAGTCAAGAGCATAGTTCCTTTTCTTGTGTCAAGCTCGTTAAAAAAATGAAACAAGCTTCCAAAAGGAAAGTTATTTTCCTATGTCAACCTCGTTAAAAAATGAATCAGGTATGAGGACAGTTCTTATCCTGTGTCAACCTCATTAAAAAATGAATCAGTAGGTAGATTGTAGAGAGCAGATTGATAGATTAGAAATAAATAGTTTCTTAGGATGGTTCCTATTACTGATTCAACCTCGTAAAAAAATGAATCAGGTATGAGGAAAGTTCCTGTTACTGAGTCAACCTGGTAAAAAAAAATGAATCAGGTAAGAGGAAAGTTCCTTTTACTATGTCAACCTCGTTAAAAAATAAATCAGTGCGCCATGAGGATAGTTCTTTTCCTGTGTAAACCTCATTAAAAAATGAATCAGTAGGTTATATAGGTAGATTGTAGAAAGTAGATACGAGGATAGTTTCTTTTACTGTGTCAGCCTAGTTAAAAAATGAAACATGTAGGAGAGGAAATTTCCTTTTACTGTGTCAACCTCGTTAAAAAATGAAACACGTTGCCATGAGCATAGTTCTTTTCTTGTGTCAAGCTCGTTAAAAAATGAAACAAATCCTCCCCTAATTGAGTCGAGTCTTTGACTAGATCTCGTAAATGTTAAGTCGTATATTTAGGTTAGTTTTTAGGTCGGGTCTTTCATATGATCTCGTAAATGAACCTTCATTCCATCCAGCTATTAATTACCAGTAGTGTACTTAGTTGAATGAAATGAAGCTGGGGGGGCATGCGCTCTAGCAGTTACGCTTAGGGGGCATCAAGCACAGTTTTCTCTTTGTTTCAAGCTTGTGTAAAAATGAAACCACTCCGAAGCATAGTTTTTCTCTGTTTCAAGCTTCTGTAAAAATGAAACCTATCTTGAGTCAATTTCGGTTATTTTCAAGACTCGTTAAACTCATGAAAATCCCGAGATTATTTTGCTATCTTTCATTCTCGTAAAAAACATGAAAATGCCGAGTTCTTTCCATCTTTTCCTGCTCGTAAATTAAATTGAAAGTTGGCCACAGGAGTACATTTTTATCCCTTTTTCGAACTCGTTAAAATTTACAGAAAAATTGAAATTACTGAGTATACTTTTATCACTTTTTCGGACTCTTGAAAATTATGAAAAATCGAAACTGTGGAGTCCTCTTTTAAGCCCTTTTCAGACTCTCTAAACATGAAAATATTTCCGAGCACTTGATTATTCGAACTCGTTAAAGTAAATGAATGATCGTCCCTTCAGTATAAGTTTACCCCTTTTACGGACTGAAATGGACTATTTACGAAAAAGGTATACGTTGACTAATTACGGTCAATAGAGTTCTCTCTCGCATTATTTTATCCTTTTTCGAGCTTGAGAGACTAAATTTACGAAAAAGTACACCCACGGAGTTTTCTTAAGTTTTTCTTCTGACTCCCTAAAACTGAAAAACACCGAGTTTCTCCTATACTGGACTCGTTAAAACTTAACAGTAAAGGACCTGTTTAATTTTCAACAGGAACGAACCACTCCTTCTTAGGGTTTGAATTTTAAACTAAGTTGGACTCATCCGAAGGATGAGCTTATAAACAAGCAAATGTTATCCTCCTCAAGCTTGTCAAAAATAAAGAGGTACTTGCCAGAAATGGTGGGGGAAAAGAGAGAAAAATGGACTTGTTTGTTGTATTTTGATTATTCAGAAAACCGTTAACCACTCTTGAACATGACACTTTTTGTTCACCTGGGTTGGGAAATCCTTTGCCTAACAGTTAATCAAACCATATTGAAAGTCTTCAGCCGGTTTCTGGGTATTAGCTTTGGGTCAATTGTCACCAAGCCATCTGCAGTGTCGTTATGTGTTCAAGAGGACAATTCAAATAAACCATTCATCTGCAAAATATCTGTCATCCATTTTGACCATCCCTGAGTCAGTCCTTGCCAATATATTTTCAAAACTTGATCTATGATTTCGTGTTGTGGGCTTGCCTATGACGGATCACTTTCTATCGACATCAGCACATTATCTAGGAAGTTGATCCAGAAATCGTCAGTACCTTGAAATCTGCATGCCTCAATGGCAGGTTTCTCGCCTTCGACAATAGGTTGCCTCATTGACCTTCGATCGAATGATTCCGTGACATGTTCGACTTCAGCTCATTCATTCACATTTCATGGATTGTACTGAGTACTTTGAGAGCCATTGACATTACTGGTGGTTTCTCTCACACTTGTTAACAGTTCACATCATTGACTGGTAATCAAGTGGTTTCTACCATGTTCGACTTCAACACATTTAATCACATGGATAGAATCGTACTAGTTCGGGAAGCAGAAATCAAGACCTTGGATCTAGTTTCCACCATCCAGGCTACGAGGAGTTTTATTATTCATTATGTAGTAGACAATTCATTACATATGGTTGCGCCCATGCTGTGTCTACACTATTGATGTAATATTAAAATCATTTCTGTATCAGAACAAGTTTAGTTAGTTTTGATCTGAGTATGGGAATGCCTACCTCAACGATGATATGATTACATATATATATTTTGCATTGAATGTTTTTACAGGTTCCGACTGGGGTGTCCACAGGATGATCCTTGAAATGATAAAGTACTTCACTCTTCATATATGACATACTTCATCTTCATCTATTTCAGACTTCGCACTTTAGGGGGCAATCTGTTACACTAAAAACTGTCACCTTGACATTCTGCTGACTGTATGAGCTCATTAACACTCATACATACCTCCTCTGCAAGTCTTACAACCTTTGTTTCTCATTCCAAGCCCTGAAACTGGAGAAAAGTTCCTAAAAATCCCCTAAATTTTGGTATCGCACTTTCTCTATATCTGTCCTGCGGTCCCGCACCTAATGTTCAGCTCTCCTGCAGACCTAAAACACACTTTCTCTGTGTTATAGGTGCGGACTCCTGTAAAACTCAAAAAGGCGAGAAAGTAAAGTGAAAAAGTTGAATTTTGGTCAATTCTAGAAGGTTCTAGATGAGATTTTTTGGGGATGAGTACGCTTTAGTAAGGTGCATGTATCCCACACCTTAAGGAACTAATCCCTTGATGTGAGGAGCCGATCCCTTTGAAGGAGGGTTCTATCCCTTTAAAGGTGGAATCCTAACCTCCTCATCTGCTCTATAAAAGGAGGCATTGGGTAGCCTCAAAGGGTTAAGTTTTTATGTTAAGGAAACTAATGGAGGATTGAAGAATATTTTGATGGGTAAAATATTTGAGTTGAAGTGCTGTTGAGATTTAGATTTCCTTCTGTTGAGCTTTTGAGAGGAAAGATCACATACCTCTTATGCTTCTGGAGGAAGAGTGCAAGACTTATCAAAGTAGAGGAGACTCCTGCTTCGGACCCCGGGAAGGCCTTTCGAACATCAAGGCTAAGGTTGTAAGGTTCTTCTGTATATTTTAAGATTAATACAATCAAGTTCTGTTTTTCTCAATAAATTTTCATTCGATTGTTTATTTCAATAAGCTGTCGTTTGATCGTTTATTTCATAGATTCCTTGATCACTATGATAGGTATGTTTTATGATTATTTTTTATACAGGTGCTATTGATATTTTCTTGTTTGTGATTGCAGATCGACAAAAGATGATACTTTCTTGCAACAAAAGAGCTCTTGTTGCGAAGAAAGATTATTGATGCGACGGAAGCACTACGACCGCAAATAAGCATTTGGATCTAAGGTAGGATTGACACCTTCATAGAATTTATTTGTAAAACGAATATATTTAAAGAAATAAAAACTTAGTTGTTCGTTTGTTGCTAGATTATCTTCTGACACTAGGGAGATCGGTCTTGTCTGCAAGACGGATTTATCTGCCAACAAGACATACATTCATATTTTTCATGGATGGAAAGGTTCAAACTGTCCTTTTTTTGGATGGAATACAAAAATGTTAGGTGGCCAACCTGGTTTCCCACAAGGAAAGTTGCGGCCATTGAATGATCTTACTATCTAGCTATAAGTTTCTCTTTTAAGTAATATAAAAAGGAGGATCTACCAAGCTTACAAAAAAAAACATTATTAATCATAGAGGCAGAGGAAGTAAGGGTTTTATAAAAGGTAAAATAATTTGGATTTAGAAATCCATTAATATTTTAGTTTTCCACTGAAATAGATGCATTGGTTTCAGAGTAGATGTTGATTCCTAATTCTGTTTAATCAATTTCATTTGGATGCATTGATTTCAGTGTAGATGTTTATTCCTAATTTTATTTAATTGATTACACTCAATAAATTGATTTCAGTGGAGATGTTGATTTCTAATCTTATTTGATTTCTTTCACTAGATGGATGATTTTAGTGTAGATGTTGATTTCTAATCATATTTTATTGCTTGAACTAGAGGAATTGAATTCAATGTAGATGTTGATTTCTAATCCTATTTGATTGCTTGCACTAGATGCATTGATTCAAGTGTAGATGTTGATTTTCAATCCTATTTGATTGCTTACACTAGATGCATTGATTTAAGTATAGATGTTGATTTTAATTTGATGTAACTAGATGTCTGATGTAAATTAATTTCAGTGTAAGCACACAAAAAATTTTGACGACATGCATTGATTTCTGTGTTACAGTAATTCAACCATAAATAAAATACTTGAATTTTCACCTTAAATAAAATGTTCACTTACTTGAATTGTTTTCTTCTTAAAATGTTAAATTATTCGTAATTGAATACATTCTTATTATTCTATTTTTTCATCATTAAACATTGTTAGTAACTTTTTATTCAAAAGAGGTAATAGAAAACAACTACCATTTAAACTTACTTGGGGTTTAACACTCGATTAGTCACAGTGATTGAATTTGGAGAAAACTACTATTAATATTGGAGCCTTCAAGAGAAACAAGGTATGACATTTACTACAATAGCTCGAGTTAAAGACTTGAATGGTATATGATTTCAACCACCCTTTTCATATGATCGAATGAAAATATGGAAAAACTAACAAGTGTGAAAATAAGAATAGTAGAAGAAAATAGTTTGAGATGGATCATAGTGAATACTATTAGTTTGATATGGATCATAGCGAAGACCTTTTGTAATATTTGACTACATTTTTGTTATTCGCATTTTTTATCATTTAACGCCATTACATTGTCACTTTTCATTCAAAATTTGAATTTCATCATTTTTCATCATTCAAGTTATTAACAATCTCTATCATATCAACAAACTAAGGGAACTAAGAAAATTTAAAATTAAAATGACTAGATTGAGTTTAGACATATTTAGCATATTTAAAAGTATCAGACTAGTCAGATGTTCAACAACTTTTGTGTGACCACACATGACTGAAACCATCATAAATCCATATTAACCTTGGATCTATCAAGCATCGAGAGAGATCAAATATCTTGAGTTGAAAACCTTTCCTCAAGTTTTTCACTCAAAAAAGAGGCTTTCACCTCAATAGATTTGATCTCTCTTAGCGCTTGATAGATGTGGGTTAAGATGGATCTAGGTTGTTATTTAAATATATATTCATTTTTACAATGAAATTCTAACTAAAGTCTAAATAGAGTTCTTGTCATTGGGTGATATTTGCAAATTCATCAACCTTGTTGTATGCTTGTGTCAATATTGAATTTATTATGTCAAACACTAAAATTCTCACTGAAAATTTTCCAATCATTGAAGACCCATAAATAAGCCTCCTTGCCAATTTTTTGCATATTATTATTCCTCTTGGACTGACCTATTGTGACCATCAACAACCCCCCTTTTTTTAGTATTAGCAATAACACTAATAAATGGGGACCCTTCCACAAAAATTCAAATATTAGTATTTAAGTTTACTTTTGTTTTCATAATTAAATAAAATAACAAAGTAGAACTTTCTAAAACATGTAAATTTACCTTCCCATACTTCAAGCACATAGAACATCACAAATTATGAGTTTCCTTATAGAAAAAGCACTACGCGACCATTAGACTTAAGAAAAAATTTATATCAAAAAGTCTTGAACATTAAGGGAAGCTTTAATAAACCTGTTTTTATTGCATCGCAAAAAGGTTTCAGTGGGCATCCTTTATAGAAGTCATTCTTTAAAAGTGTGATCCGCGAAAATGCGAGATCACAAAGCTTACCACTTCATAGCCTCTCGCAAATTGCTTATTGCGGCAGCCCAACATAATGATGATTTTTAAACGATCGTAAGTTTTGCGATATTGCGATCTGCGATATTGTAAAGAAAATTGCAAAATCACTTTTATCGCAGATCAAAAGGCTCACAGTTCTAGGATAGTAACTTTCCAGTGTTTGATGCAAAGTTATGAGCATTAAAGTTTAGCTTAACGGTCCATTAGTGTTCATTTATTTAAAACGATGCAGATCAAGGTAAAAGGACCATCTAACGCAAGTTGATATAATTTGATATGATTTATAATTAAAATCTTTCTCGTCACCTTATTTTTGTCTTTCTATTCATTATTTCTTGTCTCTACTATCATCTTTGTTATCTGCTTGCAACTTTCAGGAAGAATACCTAGAGCGTAAACTACGAATCAATTGTGAAGAAAGGCAAGGCCCCTGCGTCTGAGAAGTCAGAAATGACCCCATTATTCACATACACCACCTATAGTAGAGATACAGGGATATCTACCTGGGAAGCTATGTATCAGTTGTTAGAGGAAGAGAACTCGCGAATTATGGAAGTTACAGTTACAACAAATGAACATATCTCTTCTGAAACATCCTTAACTGAGCTTGCATGCTCGTTTCTACATCGCATTGCTGCGAGGCCAAAGATACTCCCCTACACTGATATGGTGAAATAGATTATAGATCAAATGGATATATCTGATAGAGAGTTAAAGATGGCCAGTTGACAAGTCATGGGGTCGTTTACCCCAAACAATTTGAGACGTATGTACCATTTTCCAGAACCCCAGTCTATATACAACAAGAAATTTTTAGAAAAGTTTACCAAATAGAACGAAGACTTTGAAGAATTCACACGGCAGTGGTCAAACAATGAAGAAAGGTTGAAGAAGGATAAAAATGGTATGTATTCTACTAGTTCTCTTTCTTCTCCTTACCGTTTTGCTGCTGCAATGTTATGTAGACTGTTTGGGAAACCAAACATCGACAATTTTTTATTAGAATGGTTACCTTTGTTAGATGTTGTTGTTAATGCCACCATAATAAATTGGGCCCAAATTTTATCGGATAATTTAGCCTCTGCAATTGTAGCATACAGAAGTAAAAGAAGCTCTACTTTAAGGATTTACCCTCCTTTCTTTTTGAGCGCTTATATCATGGACACTATTTGTTTTGTTTCCGATTTTCCTATTATGGGATGGAAATGGATAGTAAAAAATCCACTTCCCATTCAGATTTATCACAAATTATTGTGGGAATCCAATTTCATCCCACATTTCTTTAAGATTTGTCATGGATTTATGCTCCCTATTTATAAAATGATCTATAATCAAGCTATCCCAAGGTTTTCCCCAGAAGCTGAAGTAGACATTATCCCTGTGGGAAAGTGGTTTGGGGAAGAATCTTTCACGTATATCAGAGTGTTTGGCAGCATTGCTTCACCCCATGTGCTACCTTTTTACGTCCCCGTCAAACTAGTGGGCAGGGAAATAGCCTATCAGACTTGTGGTGTGGGGGGAATGACCAAGACACTGAAAGAGTCTAAGAAATTCATTTGACCCAAATTTCCTATAGTATGCGTAGCTTTTACATTTTCTAACTTAGTTCATGCCTTTAAATAAGTTGATAATATGTTATGCTTGCAACTACCAAAGTTCGCGGGGAGGAAATATGATCCCTTTGGTGTTGTAAGTAATTTTACTACAAGTGTTAAAATAAAAGTGTTTTGCAATGGAGAAGATCCCTTTGACGATGTCTTTCTACAGAAGAACACTTTCAAAGAGGTTCTACATATGGTATGAATTCGGTTTGAACAAGAAGAACTCCAAAAGTTTGACAGTTACAAAAAACAGAGGTTATCAAAGGTCCCATTGAACGAATTGTTCATCGAATCTCCAAGGAAACCTAATCCTAGTGTTAGCATAAGTGGAAATTCAAAACAGAAATATAAATCCAGTGATCAGTCCAAGAGTGAACACAGCAGAAGTGAAGGATCAGTTAAAGATACAACTCAATCTAAAGAAAAGTCTGGTCAGTAGGTTTTGTCCCTGAAACAAGCTGAAAATCCCACTCATTTTACAAATCCAATTGTAGTGGATATAGAGGGAGAATGGGAGAATTTTAATAAAGTAATCAACACTGAATAAAAAAGCACAGAGATGTTGACAAACTGCAATAAGTCAGCTACAGGAATGGAAGTTGAAGGGACTATCAATACTCAGGAAACAGAGCATATTCCTGTTGCTCTGTCATCAGAAATTGTACTAAGGATAGAGGAAATTCCTCCTCTAGATGTATTTTATAGCCCTCAACATAAAGCTGTCATCAGAAGGCAACGAAAGAAAAGAAAGCTAGAGGTTGTGCTCGCTCCAGAAGTTGAACCTCTAGATGTTCTTTGGAAAGATCCCACTACAGACCCATCAGAAAATCTAACTAGGCTCTCTCAAATCACAGGAGCATATGATTATGCAACAATTGATAAAGCAGCAGAGGTTCAGTAACTACTTAGAGATAAAGAGGATAGGATTTTATTTTTGGAACAACAACTGCAACAATTCGGCATCAATCAAGAAGCAGAGACACAACTAGCAAAACTCCAGCAAGAATTCCATTCGATGCAATTAGATCATCAAAGAAGTTTAGCCAATAAAGAAGAAGAGTTAAAAAATATGATGGAACTATATAAGGATGACTCGAAAATTGGGGAGTTTATCATAGAAACACTCGCTCTCAATTCTCAGCTCTTGCAACAGGAAGAATTATTCTGCCAGAAGATCTCACAATGGAATTCCCATTGTGAAATAAGCGATAAGATTACAAATCAAGTCATAGATTTACGACTTGATTATGATTCAATTCTTAAGAAAGTTTCAGAATTCTTATATTGGCAGAAATCAGAAGAAGGGAAAAGAGCAGAATTGCATAAAGAGATGTTATTTGTGAGATGGGATTTCTAGCTTAAAGAAGCAGAACAGGCGATTGGAGAGGCAGCAAAAGCAGTGAACAATATCATTGAGTGCATAAATGAAAATCTGTACACAACCAATTTGATAACAGAGACTACCCCAGGCTTCCTTCCAAAGGCACAACAGCTTCAAACAGAAAGGAAACAAACAACAGAGGAAAAAGCAGAGATAATTAAACAGATAAACAGGTTAAATTGGGACATATACTGGTGGTACCTGGTAAATCCACACAGCCAATGCATGACCCTGAGTTGCCTCATAACCGTTACCGAGAAAATGGTGCCAGCTCTTGCCAATGTCGTATTTACAGGACAGTTAAAAGATGAATTCATCCAACCAACGCTCTTGAAACTGATGATGGATATTTGAAATCTAAAGGATCAGATGCTGAATTTATCATAGATATAGTTTAGCTTTATTTTAGTTTATTTTTGCTTAAAATGAGGCAGGTGGTTTAAATCTCCTCATCTATTTTTGTAATATTTATTTTTAGATTTCATAGAGTAGTATTTAAACCCCTCTCATGCATTTAGAGAGGGGTCCAGAATTTTATCAAAAACATTGCTTCAGAACATGCACTTTTTCTCCTCCTGGAGGAAGTTTTCATGAAATATATGGAACGAGATTTTTCTTTATATGAGTTTGATATCTGCTACTGAAATGCACTTTTGTATTCTTAGTGGATGTTGAGTGATTTGAAGATAAATCTATATCACTGCAGCTCACGAGTAGAACTTATTATCAATAGTATTTCTATCTCTTAATACTGTTTACTTATGTGCCAAGTGATAAATTATTTTTAGTTATTGATATATGAAAGTATGAATGTTTAGTTGTCATTAATGCACTTCTGTATGGTGATAACTTATTTTTATGCTGAATACATGAATAACTCTTATGCGATATATTTCTCATAATTGTTTCGGCTAAATTTTTATACAAAACAATCATCTTTAATGGATTCTTTTCTAGTAGTAATTGAATGATATTTATTATCAATTTCTGTTAGAAATTATTTTAGATCACATAAGTAAAAGTTATTCCCGGGACAGTTTAGATTTAGATGTTTTCTTTGATTCCAATAGATTTCATTTGATATTTAAAAGATAGATTAGATTTAGAATAAGCATTAACCCCATTAAAACCTTGAAAAAATAAAAACATCATCCTGTTAGTACATCCATCATAAATAGATTTGGAAACTGGTCCCATCATCCCCCGTTAGAGCCATTATTCCAAACGAAAAAGGAGCTACTTTAAGGTCTGGACCGGGTGGTTATCCCCCTTGTTGTAGACCCGATTTTTCGAGCCTTCAACATATTTGGTGCTAGAAGGAGGGCCTTACTATGAATGGCAAGTAAATCTACATCTTCACGCCATTATAAGAGTAAAAATCCCTCACCATCTCCCTCAACTTCTCGTTCACATTCTGAATCTTCCATCACTCAACCTGAAGTTCAAAAGGAAAGTACATAGCACATTACCGAAATCCAAAACGAGCCAGATTTATCTTCTTCAGATCCCCCTAAAGTACAAACTTTAATTCATAAGTTACAGGGAATTTATTTATCTCAAGAGGAATCTAAATTTTCCCAAGGTAGTGTTACTTCTCATCTGACCCCGAATAAATGACTGACTAGAGCACAAAGCGAATAGTTAGGAATCCCACCAGTTGAGTTTCCTTTACCGAGTCATAAGAAAGCTAAGAAATCATCAATAGAATCTCATAGTGAGATTTTATCATCATCTTCATCTAACATCTCATCCATATCATCACAAGTTCATTCATCCATCCCTCAAATCCAAATCGTGGTTCACACTGGTACAGGAGCAACATCCTCCTCTATCTAATCACATTCAACTACTGCTACACCTCCTCCTATTCATCCCCCAACGATGGCACAGAAGCCATGGACCAATCCAAGAGTTGTAAGAATGCCTGCACCTTTAGCACAATTACCAGCTAATCCTGAGAAATGGCTTCCTAAGTTTAATCCTGATAATGGCCTATCAGCCGAAGAGCACATAAATAATTTCATGTTGTCTGTTAATTTAAATGGAGTAACAGAAGAAAACGCAGTTGTACGATTATTCCCTTATACCTTAAAAGGAACAACAGGATCATGGTATTTTTCATTACCATCAGGATCCATTAATAACTGGGATACTTTTCAAGATCAATTTTTGACAAAATTTGGAGATGACCGATCTACAGCAACTTTGATAAATGACCTCTCCAATTTGAAAGCTGAACCAAGAGAACCAATCAAGGATTTCAATTATCACTTCAACAAATTATTAAACAAAATACCAGAAACATCGAAGCCCAGCAACAAAGTCCAAAATGAATGGTATATTTTTGCTTTGCCTTCAAATTCAACCATTTTTGTAGATAGGGCTGCCAAGCCAACGTTAGATGAAAATATGAAAGAAGCAATAGCCGTAGAAAAACGTATCCTAGCTGTAGAAAAGAAAAATGATGTAGATGAACGAAAGTCTAAAAAAGTTTCTTTTAGAGATGATCCTAAGAAAAAACAATCAAAGGACCCATTTGACTTGGAAGGGTTACAAAAAGTTTTTAAAACCATGTCCAATGAAATGGTTGATATTAAGAAACAAGTAGCAGAAACCTCTTCTAAGAAATATTTTAAACCCTTCAGGAGAAATCCTTCAAACGATTCAAAACCTCCAAACGATATAACAAATGCAGAATCGAAAGAGGAAAAAGAAGAAGAAGTTTCCAATGAGGAACAAATCGATGATGATGAAGTCATGGAACTACAAGGTATGTGGGACTTCATTTTTCTAGAATCGGAAGAAGATCAAGATGTATTTCCTGTTTATACAAGAAGTAAGAAATCAACTTGATCCTCCACAATCCAATTCTAAACAGAAAAACCCAAGCCCGACTCCCAAGGATAAAATCGCAGGTAAGAAATACTCATCAAGGGCTACTCAGACAAACCCAGTTCAATATGATTCAACAACTCCATCTAAAACGCTTATCATCTTTGATGAAATGGAGTATAACATTGTTGAAGACATGAAGAAAACTAGGGCCAATATTACTTTTCATGAGCTCAGAAAATTAAAGCATCAACAGAAATTGCTCTTGAAAGAGCTACATGCAGTACCTATTAAGCCTCTACCTCCAGCTATAATTTCACAAGCTACTAATGAAATGGGAAGACCTCCGATTGGCATGACAGATAAATTCGATCCAAATGACATCGCTTTGATTGGAGGAAGGTCGAAATCTCATACTCTGCCACTTCTCCTTACTTTTGAAGTTTTCAATAAAAATTTGCATAACTATCTCGTAGATTTAAGTGCTTCATCTAATATTTTGCCTAAAACATTTTTCACAAAGTTAAATATCCAACCTCAGAAATCTGCAGTATGCATAGTGCAGTTGGATCAGTCTCAAGTCGAGGTTATCGGTGAACTTAATCAAGTAACCATAAGGATTTCATCAAACACAAAGGTATGTCAAGTTATTGATATACTCGTCGCATACATTCCTGAATTTTATGGAATAATCCTTAGTAGGGATTGGTCAGAAAAGCTTCATGGTTACTTTGCAACAGGCTGGTCTCACATATGGCTCCCTTGCAACGGTAAACCAAATCAGATAAAGGCTAAATGAGAAAAACACCAAAAGTATATAGTGACAGAGTTAGAAGGAGAAAATGAGCCTGTAGCATATAGCAGCAATATAATTGGAAATTATTCTGCTGATTCATTCTTAGGAAATTTCAATGCTCATACTTCACATTTTTTAGAAAATTCTGTTTTATCCCAGATAGAAAATTTCTCTCAAATAGATAGTTCTAAATGCATTAATTTTGAAGATAGTCCTGTAAATAAAAAATTGCTTTGGAAATTATTTTTTGATGGTTCTAAATCTACTGATGGAGCAGGAGCAGGTTGTATATTAGTCAGTCCAAAAGGAGAGAAAACCATGTTAACATGTAGACTCGAGTTCGATTGCACAAACAATACTGTTGAACATGAAGCGTTAGTTCAAGGGTTATACAAAGAAATTGAGCTTGATATCAAATATATGCAAGTATTTGGAGATTTTGAGATTGTTATCAAACAGGTAAGAAATACTATACATTCCCTGTCAAGACACTTGAAGCACTATCAATCATTAGTTCAAGACCTGACTTCACACTTTATAGCATTTAATATTTAACCCATTCCCAGAATCCAAAATGCTAGTGCTGATCTCCTCGCTAATGTAGCTTCCAAATTCATTCCAAAAGAAGATTATAGCCCAGACAGATTCTTAGTTGAATTGATATTTAGACCCTCTATCCCAGATAACATTACTAATTGGAGAGTTTTCAACAATGACCCTGATATCTTAAGCTTTCTGACTTCAGAAGGGTCTTACAATAATCAGATAATTGATGAAGCCCATCACGACAAGCAGCTGAAACAAGGAAACAACAATAACGCTATACCCAAATCCGTAGTTAAGCTGGAAGACCTATATGATTTAAAGGATAGATTTAAACGGTCCACCAATTCAAAACTCTAGAGTTAAACTCTGAGATATGAATTAGTAAATCTGGGGACTGATATAAAACCACAGAATATCAACCTAGGTCTTGGTCTAACACCCGAGGAAAAATTATCTTTCATTCAATTGTTAAAACAATACAAAAATATATTTTCCTGTAATTACGATGATCTCAAGATTTATGACACTTCAATTATACAACATACAATTATGATGTTCTCTGATGAAAAGCCAGTCCAACAGAAATTGAAGAAAATCCATCCCAATTTGGAAAACCAGATTAAGTCTGAGTTGAACAAATTACTTAAAGCCAAGATTATTTTTCTTGTTAGGCATTTTAGATGGGTTTCCAACATGGTACCAGTTAGAAAGAAAAATGGAGAAATCCATATTTGTATTGACTTTCGAAATCTCAATAAGGCCTGCCAAAAGGATAACTTTCCACTACCCCCTATGGAACAAATACTACAATCGGTCATAGGGTCTGAACTGATGTTCTTTTTAGATGGCTTCTCGGGGTATAATCAAATCTTAGTACACCCAGAAGATCAATTGAAGACTACATTTAGAACAAAATGGGGCACTTACGCATATCAAAAGATGCCACTTGGGTTGATTAATGTCGATGCCATGTTTCAAAGGGCCATGGATATTGCATTTAAAGGATTAGTGAATAGGTCAGTGGTGATTTACTTAGATGACATAATAGTGTATTCTAAAAAATGAAGTAGTCACCTCGGAGACTTAAAACATATTCTCCAACGATGTCAAAAATATGGGATCTCACTCAATCCAAAAAAATCCTTTTTTCACATTAAGTGAAGGGAAGCTTCTTGGATTTATAGTCTCTAAATCTGGAATCCATATCAACCCAGATAGGATTAAAGAAATTTCTGAGATATCCCTACCCCATAAAAAAAAAGCAATGCAATCATCCCTTGGTCAAATCAATTTTGTTAAAATATTTTTCCCAGACTTCTCAAGAATCGTCTCACCTCTCCAAGCCATGATAAAAAAAAAATTGTCTCTTCAAATGGGGTCAAGCAGAAGATGAAGCATTTGACTTGATTAAGCAAGCGATTATAAATGCCCCATCTTTAGCAAATCCAAACTTTTTCGATCCTTTCACTTTGTATACATTTGCCTCTGAGAAATCGTATGCTGCAATACTCACACAAGCCAATCAAGATAAAGGTGAAGCCCCAAGTGCCTTCTTCAGTTAAAACTTGCAAGGAGCTGAATTAAATTACTCCGACGTGGAGAAATAGGCTTATGTTGTATTCAAAGAAATAAAACACTTTAGACCCTTCCTTCTCAAGACTCATACGAAAATAATAGTACCATTTCCAGTGGTGAGAAATATTTTGGTACAAAGAGATGTAGGCGAAAAGAGGGAAAATTGGGTCACAGCCTTGCAAGAATATGATGGTGAAATTAAACCAGCAAACAATGTAAAAGGTCAAGGTTTTTGTAGGATGTTGGCTGGAGCATCGCACTTTTCAGAAACGTAGTCTCCAGACAGTGAAGTACAAACGTATGAGGTAAACCTAAACGACTCTGAATCAAGGTATGTAGATATCATGTTTTACTTAAAAAAGGATATGCTCCTCCACATTTGAATCATACAAATAAAAGAGCCTTGAGGCTAAAAGCTAAACAATATCAAATTGTAAATGATGTACTCTTTAGAATGAATTATGATTCTGTTATCCTTAGATGCCTTGAGAAATCTGAAGAAGAAAAAGTATTTCAGGAACTTCATGATGGAACAGCAGGCAGACACTACGCAGGAGATGCAACAGCTCACAAAATCCTGCGCGTGGGTTATTACTGGACAAAATTATTTAAGGATGCACATAAATATGTAAGGAAATGCCAGATTTTCCAGACTGCTGCCAGAAGACAAAAGAAACCATCATTGTCGTTGAATCCAGTCAACATTGATCAACCATTTGAACAATGGGGATTAGATATAATAGGTGAGATTGTTCCTCATTCTTCTAAACAGCATAAGTACATCCTTACAGCTACTGACTACTTTACTAAGTGGGTAGAATCAGTTCTGCTAAAGACATCCAACTCTGAAAGTATCATCAAATTTATAGATCAATTTATAATTACCAGGTTTGGCTTACCTTCTACTTTAATGTTTGATAATGCATCATATTTCTCAGGTAATACTATGACTGAATTTGCGCTCAAAAGAGGTTTTAAACTCAAATATTCTACTAATTATTATCCGCAAGGAAATGGATTGGCTAAATCAATGAATAAAAATCCCATTATGATCATTAAACGGACTATTGATCAAAATCATAGAAACTGGCATAATTCTTTAATGTATGCTCTTTGGGCAGATCGAATAACCAAGAAAAATTCTATTGGCACTTCTCCTTTTAATTTAGTTTATGGGAAAGAAGTGGTTCTCCCAACAAATCTAGCTATTCCTTATTTAGCCTTAGTTCAATTCATTGAAGAAATCCCTTCTTCATCCTTGCAATTAAGACAATTTCAGATCCTTAAACTTGAAGAAGAACGGGAAAAGGCCAGAATTATCCATGTGCATCATCAACAATTAGTTAAAGCTTCTTTTGATTCAAACTTGGCATCTAGAAAATATTTTCAGCTTGGAGACTTAGTATTAAAGTGGGATAAAGCTCATGAAGATAAAGGCAGGCACACTAAATTCCAATGGATGTGGCTTGGACCATTTCAAATTATTGAAACCATCGGTCCATCAACTTTCATGTTACAAGATTTAGCAGGGAAAAGAGAGTCTTTACCTGTTAATGGACAGATCCTTAAAAACTATTTCCCATAGAAGATAATCTCTTCTATTTTCTATAGATTATTGTTTTTGTTTTAGTTTTTCTTTGATAAATAAAACAAGTTGAGAATATTTACTTTTGGTTTTCACGAAAAAGAATAGTGTCTCATATCAATTTTGTTTTTTCACTTGTATAAGTGGATATGGTTAGGAAAATTAATCTTTATTCTTGAAACCTACGGTCAAGTGCTATCATTCTGAAAATTCTTATTTGTTCTTTTGTTTCAACTATACAAGTTTTGGTTAGAATCAACTTTCAAGAAGAAGTTTTCTTTATATCAGTGATAAAAGGTACCAATAAAAAAACAAAGATTCTCCACAGAAAAGTTATTTTTTTAAAACTCTATAATTGTCGTCCTAAAGAATTCTTAAGGAACTAATGAATTCCTCCCCACTTTAGGAAACTACGAGATTCAAAGAGTAATCCAACTATTCACTTCAAACTTAAAGAATAAGAGGTCTCATCAAGATTCGGCTTATCATGATCATAAATATTATAACTAACTGACATTACCATACTGCATACCAAAATAGGGTAATGGCTTGAGATTTTTTCAATCAAAACACAAGGGGTCTCATCACGAGCCAACTTGTTTAGTTAAGTTATAAATCAAGTGAATGGCACTATCAATTTTGGCTACCAAACCAAGACATTGTTCTTTAAGAATTAAAAGAAAGAAAATAATATAAAAGAAAACAAGCAATAAGTGTATATGAGGATTTATCTTTGAAAATTGCATGCTTCTCAAAGTGGGACACAAGATCATTACTGGGTAACAGGTAACCCTCTCGAGGCTATGGATGCCTGCTGGCAGTAGAGACTCTACCTACGACAAATGAGTACACCTAAACTGATATATGGAGATGTTTTTGTTTTTATCTTTGCAAACCAAGTAATGATTGATATGAGTAAAATGACTAATTTTGGGGAGAAGATAATCAGAATAAATATAGTTAGAACAAAATGTTGTTGTTAATAAGTAGCACTATTTACCTTATATTTCTACGATGAAGTTTAATTTTCAAAACCATTTCTATTTTAGAATTTTTTAGAAAATTCAAAAAACCATCAGAGATAACTGGTTCTTCCAAGTGAATCGCCAATTGTTGTGACCATCAACAACCCCCCTTTTTTTAGTATTAGCAATAACACTAATAAATGGGGACCCTTCCACAAAAAATCAAATATTAGTATTTAAGTTTACTTTTGTTTTCATAATTAAATAAAATATCAAAGTAGAACATGCTAAAACATGTAAATTTACCTTCCCATACTCCAAGCACATAGAGCATCACAAATTATGAGTTTCCTTATAGAAAAAGCGCTACATGACCATTAGACTTAAGAAAAAATTTATATCGGAAAGTCTCGAACATTAAGGGAAGCTTTAATAAACCTGTCTTTATCGCATCGCAAAAAGGTTCCAGCGGGCGTCCTTTATATAAGTCATTCTTTAAAAGTACGATCCGCGAAAATGTGAGATAACAAAGCTTACCACTTCATAGCCTCTTGCAAATCACCTATCGTGGCATCCCAACATAACATTGATTTTTAAACGATCGTAAGTTTTGAGATATTGCGATCTGCGATATTGCAAAGCAAATCGCAAAATCACTTTTATCGCAGATCAAAGGGCTCACAGTTATAGGATAGTAACTTTCCAGTGTTCGATGCAAAGTTATGAGCATTAAAGTTTAGTTTAACGGTCCATTAGTGTTCATTTATTTAAAACGATGTGGATCAAGGTAAAAGGACCATCTGATGCAAGTTGATATCATTTGATATGATTTAGAGTTCATTTTCTCGTCACCTTATTTCTGTGTTTCTATTCATTATTTCCTGTATCTACTATCATCTTTGTTCTATGCTTGCAACTTTTAGGAAGAATACCCAGAGTGTAAACTACGAAGAAATGGTGAAGAAAGGCAAGGCCCCCACGTCTAAGAAGTCAGAAATGACCCCATTATTCACAGACACCACCTGTAGTAGAGACGCAGGGATATCTACCTGGGAAGCTATGTATCAGTTTTTAGAGGACGAGAACCTGAGAATTATGGAAGTTAAAGTTACAGCAGATGAACACAGCTCTTCTAAAACATCCTTAACTAAGCTTGCGTGCTCATTTCTACACCGCATTGTTGCGAGGCCAAAGATACTCCCCTACACTGATATGGTGAAATGGATTATAAATCAAGAGGATATATTTGATAGAGAGTTCAAGACGGCCAGTCGGCAAGTCATGGGGTCGTTTACCCCAAACAATTTGAGATGTATATGCCATTTTCCAGAACCCCAGGCTATCTACAACAAGAAATTTGTAGAAAATTTTGCCAAAGAGAATGAAGACTTGGAAGAATTCACAAGGCAGTGGTCAAACAATGAAGAAAGGTTGAAGAAGGATAAAAATGGTATGTATTCTACTGGTTCTCTTTCTTCTCCTTACTATTTTTCCGCTGCAATGTTATGTAGACTGTTTGGGAAACCAAACATCGACAAGTTTTCATCAGAATGGTTACCTTTGTTAGATGCGGCTGTTAATGCCACCATAATGAATTGGGCCAAAATTTTATTGGACAATTTAGCCTCTGCAATTGTAGCATACAGAAGTAAAAGAAGCTCTACTTTAAGGATTTACCCTCCTTTCTTTTTGAGCGCTTATATCATGGACACTATTTGTTTTGTTTCTGATTTTCCTATTATGGGATGGAAATGGACAGTAAAAAATCCACTTCCCATTCAAATTTATCACAAAGTATTGTGGGAATCCAATTTCATCCCACATTTCTTTAAGATTTGTCATGGAGTTATGCTCCATATTTATAAAATGATCTATAATCAAGATATCCCAATGTTTTCCGCAAAAGCTGAAGTAGACATTCTCCTTGTGGGAAGGTGGTTTGGGGAAGAATCGTTCATGTATATCAGAGTGTTTGGCAGCATTGCTTCAAACCATGTGCTACCTTTTTATATCCCCGACAAACTAATGTGCAGGGAAATAGCTTATCAGACCTGTGGTGTGGGGGGAATGACCAAGACACTGAAAGAGTCTAAGAAAGCCATCTGGCCCCAATTTCTTGTAGTATGCAAATCTTTTGCATTGTCTGACTTAGGTCATGCCTTTTAAGAAGTTGATAATATGTTATGCTTGCAACTACCAAAGTTCCCGGGGAGGCAATATGATATTTTTGGTGTTGTAAGTAATTTTACTACAAGTGTTAAAATAAAATTGTTTTCCAATGAAGAAGATCCCTTTGACGATGTCTTTTTTCATAAGAACACTTTCAAAGAGGTTCTACATATGGCACGAATTTGGTTTGAATAAGAAGAACTCCAAAAGTTTGACATTTACAGAAAACAGAGGTTATCAAAGGTCCCATTGAACCAATTGTTCATCGAATCTCCAAGGAAACCTAATCCCAGTGTTAGCATAAGTGGAAATTCAAAACAGAAATATAAATCCAGTGATCAGTCCAAGAGTGAACACAGCAGAAGTGAAGGATCAGTTAAAGATACAGCTCAATCTAAAGAAAATCCTGGCCAACAGGTTTTGTCCCCAAAACAAGCTGAAACTCCCACTCATTTTACAAAGCCAATTGTAGTGGATCTAGAGGGAGAATGGGAGAATTTTAATAAATTAATCAGCACTAAAGAAAAAATCACAAATCTATTGACAAACTGCAATAAGTCTGCTATAGGAATGGAAGTTTAAGATACTATCAATACTCAGGAAACAGAGCATATTCCTGTTGCTCTGTCATCAGAAATTGTACTAAGTGTTGGCCAGATAAATCGATCTTGCGGACAAGATCGATCTCCCTAGTATCAAAAGATAGTCTAGCAACAAACAGACAATTAAATCTATCTTTCTCTAGATATATAACAATTTAGAAGTAAATGCTACAAAGGTGTTAAGATCCTACCTCGATCCAACACTTGCTTGTAGTAGTCGTCCTTCAGTCGCCCGAAAGAGTTATATTTGAAGACCTGCATTCAAAAACAAGAAAAAAATCAAATAGCACCTGCATAGCATATATTCACAAATCATATCCATTATGGGGATCAAGGAATCCATAAAATAAACAATCAGATGACAGCTTATTGAGAAAAACAAACTTATTTGTATTAACTTTGAAATAGTAGAATAACCTTACAACCTTTTTAGCCTTGATGTTGAACAGGTCCTCCCGGAGTCCGAAGTAGTAATTTTCTCTGCTCTGACAGGTCTTGCACTCTTCCAATCGAGATACATACAGGTATGTAATATTTCCTCATCAAATCTCAGCCAAAGGAGTCTAAGTTCCAACAGCACTTTACCTCAAATAACACTAAAGCTTGAACTCCCCTTGAGGCTACTCAAGGCTTCTTTTTATAGTGCAAAGGAGGAGGTTACATTTCCAACTATGAAGGGATAAATTCCTCCTTCAAAGGGATATGCTCCTCACATCAAGGGGTTAGCTCCTTAAGGCAAGGGATACATGAACTTGAAAAGAGCGGTTCTGCCATTGTAAGATTCCTTCCAGAGGCTTCTAGAAATTAATGAAAGTGAGCTTTCTGAGTTTACTTATGCCTTTTTAATATTTTATATGGGTCCGCACCCTTAACACAGAGAAGGTGCGGTTAGGTTCGCAGGAGACATGACCATTAGGTGCGGGACCGCAGGTAAGACAAAGAGAAAGTGCGATACCAGAGTTTTAGAGACTTTTGAGAGCTTTCTCTTATTTTTTAAGGCTTGACCTAAGGAACTTATATTTTAGACTTGCAAAGGAGGAAAGTATGAGTGATAATGAGCTCATACAGATAGCAGAATGTCAAAGTGACAATTTTCAGTGCGACAAATTTCCCCCTAAAGTGCAAAGTTTGTAATAGATGAAGATAGAGTCTGTCATATATGAAGAGTGAAGTAATTTTTAATTTCAAGGATCATCCTGTGGACAACCCAGTCGAAACCTGTAAAAACATTCAATGCAAAATATATATATGTATACATATCATCGCTGAGGTAGGAATTCCCATACTCAGATAAAAAATAACTAGAAAACTGATTTAAACTATTTCGATACAGGAATGATTTTTCAATACATCAACAGTATAGACATGTGTAGACACAGTATGGATGCAGCCATCTGTTTATGAATAGTCCACTTTATAAATGAATAGAAAAATTCCTCGCAGCCTGGATGGTAGAAACGAGATCCAGGGTCTTGATTTCCGCTTCTCGAACTAGTACGATTCTATCCATGTGAATGAATGTGTCGAAGTCGAACATGGTAGAAACCACTTGATTACCAGTCAATAATGTGAACTGTTAACAAGTGTGAGATAAACCACCAGTAATGTCAATGGCTCTCAAAGTACTCAATACAATCCATGAAATGTGAATGAATGAGCTGAAGTCGAACATGTCACGGAATCATTCGATCGAAGGTCAATGATGCAACCTGTTGTCGAAGGCGAGAAACCTGCCATTGAGACATGCAAATTTCAAGGTATTGACGATTTCTAGATCAACTTCCTAGATAATGAGCTGTCGTCGATAGAAAGTGATCCGTCGTAGGCAAGCCCACAACAAGAAATCATAGATCAAGTTTTGAAGAAATATATTGGCAAGGACTGACTCATGGATGGTCAAAAAGGAAGAAAAATATTTTGCACATGAATGGTTTATATGAACTGACCTCTTGAACACATAACGACACTGCGGATGGCTTGGTGACAATTGAATCAAAGCTAAAACCCAGAAACCGGTTGAAGACTTTCAATATGGTTTGATTAACTATTAGGAAAAGGATTTTCCCAACCCAGGTGAACAAAAGTGTCGTGTTAAAGAGCGGTTAATGGCTTTCTGAATAGTCAAAATGTAACAAACAGGTTCGTTTTTTTCTCTTTTCCCCCACCATTTCTGGCAAGTACCTCTTTATTTTTGACAAGCTTGAGGAGGATAACATTTTCTTGTTTATAAGCTCATCCTTTGGATGAGTCCAAATTAGTTTAAGATTCAAACCCTAAGGAGTGGTTCATTCTTGCTTAAAAATTGAACAGGTCCTTTACTGTTAAATTTTAACAAGTCCAGTATAGGAGAAACTTGGTGTTTTTCAATTTTAGGGAGTCAGAAGAAAAACTTAAGAAAACTCCGTGGGTGTACTTTTTCGTAAATTTAGTTTCTCGAGCCTGAAAAGGGATAAAATTATGTGGGAGAGAACTCTATTGATCGTAATTAGTCAACGTATACCTTTTTCGTAAATAGTCCATTTCAGTCTGTAAAAGAGGTAAACTTATACTGAAAGGACGATCATTCATTTATTTTAACGAGTTCGAATAATCAAGTTCTCGGCAATCTTTTCAATTTTTGAGAGTCTGAAAAAAGCTTAAAAGAGGACTCCAGGTTTTCGCTTTTTCGTAAATTTTTGAAAGAGTCTAAAAAAGTGATAAAAGTATGCTCTTTGTTGAAAAACGATCAATTTTCCCGAAAAATCCAATTTTCTACACAAAAACTCGAAACATTACACATACCTGTTTAAGATAAATAAAAATGTTTTCAAAAATTACCTTTTTAAAGTGAAAAATAAACAAATTAAAAATTCATTTATTCGAAAAAAATTATAAAAAGGGCTTTTCTAACTTCATTTTTACCATTCGAGTTCAGAGTGAAAAGTGAGAGCTTTTGGGTAAAAAAGTTCTTGTGAAGATTCTGGAAAATCCGTTCGGCGAAATTGAGAACCGTCAGCTCCAGGTAATCCACATCCTCCTTAACTTGCATTTCATCCATTTACATTTCGTTTTTAGGCTTTAAATTTCATTTTTTAGGGAAAAATAGGTTGAAAAAATCGCTTGCGGGGGTCCGCAGGTCCGCAGGTGCAACATGCGGGCCCTGCGGACCCCGACTTTTTTCTACATAGAAAAAATTCTTCGGTTCACACCTATTTCACAGCTCCCGTGCGTACCTACGCACTGTGTATGAAAATAGGGTGTGGACCCCGCGCAATGAAATTTGAAACCTAAATTTCTCAATTTCCGCCCAAAATTTTTCAAACAAGTTTGTTCTAATATGTCTTTTTATGCATTGTAGGACATTCAAAATGCTTACTTGGAGAGAACGTGAGCATGAGGATGTAGATGACGCCACAATGAATCATTTTCCCACAATGCAGGCATTGAGAGCATGTGGTTTGTACAAGTTATGGGCCATACAGGGCATGAGGACCCAAGTAAACCTCCTGACATGGCTGGTAAAAAAATGGGATACTTAGGACCAATGTTTTGTTATTGGCGGCCATCGGCTTGAAATTGAGCCAGAGGAAATATATTTTTTAACTGGTTTGTCCAAAAGGGGCAAACAAATATCTCTGTTTGGGACTAGGCCAGGTGGCCAGTCTGTCGCTAGTCTTCGACTAGAGTTTTGTGATGATTGAGAAGACCCCAAGGATAAATGGATTGATATTAATAATATCATCCGACCTGAGCTTAAATTCATTGCATTCACTGTTACTAGACTATGCGGGAGTGCAACTTTGCATGTGGCTACTAGGTCACAAATGCGAATTGCAGTAGATTGCTTCCAAGGTACAATATTCAACTGGTGTGAAGCAGTGTTGGCCAATGTGAAAGGCCAACTAACCAGAGCAAAAAATGGCAAGTTAAAAAACTTTGGTTATGGATCCATTGTAGTTACATTTGCTCTGGAGAGGATTCCCTTACTAGCTCCATAGCTCATTCCAGTTGATCCAAGCAGAGTCCGGGAACCTCGAATGGTTCGATGGGTGGCTTTGATGGCCCATCACGTTGAGGGCATATAGGTTGTTAGATTCATGCCTGCATATTTTCGTTGGTTGAACAACCAACGTTTTGTGATAGAGGAATTTCCATACGCTAGGATGGACTTCTGTGGCGACCGAGACATGGCTCTCCCAGCAGGAGAATAGTGGGATGATTCAGGTAAAAACCATTTTCAACATTTTCTAAGTTCTAATTTTTTTTGTATTTTATTCGTCAAAAAATAATAATCAAAATTTTAAATGAAGATGTGGGCCCACGATGACCAGCCACTCTCCAACCTTATGAGAGGAGATACCCAGCTGCAGCACCACCAGCCCCACAGGGCCAATCAACAAAGATCCTGACCGATTTGGAGCATCATCTAGAGTGCTTGACATTAGACATTTCAGAGACCGATATAGATGATATTCCACTTAGGTTACAGAGATATGTGATTGGTGTCCTAGGACCTTTTAGGAGGTTCCTGTGTAGGGTGGCCCGAGCAGTGGTTTCTTATCATGATCATCAC
Organism: Pinus albicaulis; assembly: GCA_034641835.2. Lineage (NCBI taxonomy): Eukaryota > Viridiplantae > Streptophyta > Pinopsida > Pinales > Pinaceae > Pinus > Pinus albicaulis. Next base: position 660,477,898 of record CM076570.1, read on the forward strand.
CAGGGATAGGATGATCGATTTGTAGACTCATAACATTTTTTACTTTTTGTATTATCATTTTTGCCGATCATAAGGTGTTTTTCAACCTATGATCGAAGACAATGTATATTTTGAAACAAACTTCTATGCTATGATATATCATTATTACCGGCTATCTGTGTGACATGTTATTGAATGTTGTGTAATTCACTGTTTTGATTATTGCAAATGTCTATTTATCATACTAGAAGCAACTGCATCTACTAATGTATTTAAATGTCTTGGAATATGCTGATATTCAATGTAATCAAATTCACGTTCCAAGATACGAACTCTCAAAAATAACCGTAATAACATTGGATTTTTAATGGCATAAACCCTGTTAAGTTGTAATACAACGAGTTCAGAATCCAACCTAACTTTCAAACTCCGAATTCTGAACGATATGGATTCAGATAATAAATCAATAACTGCACTATACTCTGCAATGTTATTCGTTGTTTGACCAAGGCTTACCCCATTCATGGATACTAACTCATCAGAGGGTGAATAGATAACCCAAGCTGTGGAAGAAATGTTCCGTGTACTACGACAAGCACCATCAGCAAAACCAATGTAGGTTGGAAGAGACTTGGACATTTGAAATATCAAGAGTAACACCCAGATAAACAGGAATAGTGATAAGAACACACTCTAAACTAGGCATGCTTTTCTAATCTAAGACACACCAACAGTAAAGAAACTAATCTAACAAAAATATCCACTCAAAATTTTAAGCATAATATCTCTTCAGGTAAAGCCCATTTCTGGGTTTATCTAAGGAGACCTCGTCAAAATCTATCAGTTCATAGGCCTCTTTTTCCAGCTTTCTCTTAACAATGTAAGGACCATGCCACATAGGTACAAATTTTCCAGCCCCTATTTTATCGTTTGCTTGATCATATACTAAAACTAGGTCTCCTTCTGAAAAGTTGCGAGGTGTAACATTTATGTCGTACTGAGCTTTTATTTGCTTTACATGAGCCTCGCTTGCTAATGTAGCAGTGCGTCGATCCTCATCTAGCTGAGCTAAGTACAAAAAACATTTCTTCTCTTCAGAAGTAGCTGGGAGTAATTCTATGGCTAATTTTAATGACGAAATTTCACATTCAATAGGTAACACAGCTTCCAAACCATAAACCAGTTGAAAAAAAGTGAAACCAGTTGATATTTTTACTGAGGTCCGATATGCCCAAAGTGATGAAAATAACATGGAATGCCAATTCGACTTATGAATACCAATAATTCATTTAATCATAGTGACTAAAACTTTATTGATAGCTTCAACCAGACCATTATCCTGCGAGTAATATGGAGTAGAACTATCGTGGCGTAGGCCAAGTTGATCTGTTAGTTCAGTCATCATGATATTTAGAAAATGACTTCCATGATCCATAATGATAGCTTGAGGAACACCAAATCTAGCAATTATATTATTGAATACGAAAGTTGCAGCAGTCTTTCCATCTGTCAAAAATGTAGGCATCGCCTCGGCCCACTTAGTAAAATAATCTACCGCTAGTATAATATACACATGCCCCTCGGCCAAGTGAGGGTTACATGTAATAAATTCAATACCTCACTTTGTGAAAGGACCGACAACAATTATAGAGTGAAGAGGAGCAAGTGGTGCACACATTTTATGATAAAAAACCTGACAGTTGTGGCATTTCCGGACTGCATAGATACAATCTTTGAATAAGGACGGCCAAAAATAACTAGTGCGCAATATCTTTTGGGTTGTGGCATACCCAGACATATGACTACCACATGCTCTAGAATGGCAGTCATTTAGAACCTTCTCAGCTTCCTCATGAGTAAGACAACACCAAAAAACAGAATCCGCTCCACGATGATAGAGTGTATCACCAATAATATTGTATTTTTGGGATTGTAAATGTATTTTCCGTCGTTGAGATCGTGAGATTTCAGGCCGAAAAGATTGGGTTTGGAGATAAACAATAATATCCCCATACCAAGGATCAAGAGTACTAATAAGAAACAAGGATTCGTCCGCAATGGGTTGTTTTGCCATAGTTTCAGTATCAGTAGACGGGAAATCACACATCAGTTCGGCAAAAACCAAAGATTTATTTGCCTTGGATTTTTCACATTCCAAGTCAAATTCCTACAGGATAACTATCCATTTGGAATACTTGCCCCCTGGCAATTTTTTGGTCAAGATGTACATCATAGGGTTACAGTCAGAAATTACTATGGTTTTGCGTAATAAGATGTAGTGACGAAATCTTTGGACAGCTTGAATAGCAGCCAAGGCCAATTTCTCCACATGTGTGTATTTGATCTCAGTCGGATGCAGATTTCGACTAAGATAGTAAATCACATGTTCATTGTTGAATTCATCTTCCTGAACTAAAACCATCCCAATGGTGGAATGAGAAGCGGCGAGGTACAAAAAATAATCCTAGTTGTAATTGGGAGGATGCAGTAACGGTGCATGGGTCAACGCATGTTTTAGTGCATCAAAATATCGATTAGCGATCTCATCCCAAAAGAATGGAATGTTCTATTTTAACAACCTGGTAAAACCCTTTGTTAACTCGGTGTAGTTAGGAATGAACCGACGTAAAAAGTTTGCTTTCCCTTGCAAACTTTGGAGCTGGCACAGAGTCGAAGGAGGAGGTAGATTGATGATAGCTTCGACCTTTGACGGATCAACACGAATGCGGGCTTTGGAAATGAAAAATCCCAGTAAGTGACCTGATTGTACACAGAAAACACATTTGTGTGGATTCAGCTGAATTCGATAATGCCTACATCTCATAAAGATAGCTCTTAAATGAGTGAGATGATCGGCCCTACGCAATGAATGGGTAGGTAAATCATCGAGATAAGGTTGCAAAATGTGCTTGATGTCATGAAATGCGTAAGACATAGCCCTTTTAAAAGTTGCCCCAACGTTCTTCAATCCAAAGGGTAATTTGCAATAAGAAAATGTTCCCCACGGACAAATGAAAGCTATTTTAGTTTGATCAGCAGGGAGTATGTTTATTTGATTGTAACCGGAAAAACCATCCATAAAGGAGAACATTTCACTACCAGCACAATCATCGATAATTTGATCGATATAGGGGGTTGGATAATTGTCTTTAGGAAAAGTGCGATTAATATCCCTATAGTAGATATATACTCTTATCGTTCCTTGTTTTTTGTTGACAGGAACAATATTCGATACCCAATCAGTTAAAGGAATTGGATAAATGAAACCTGCGCGAAGTAATTTCTCAACTTCGGCTTTGATAGCAGCAAATTTTCTGGGATGTATTTGACGTAAGCGTTGTCAAACAAGTTTAGCATCTGGGTAAGTCTTAATTTCATAGATAACAATTGACGGATCGATTCCTGGCATTTCTTCATATGACCAGGCAAACAGGTCACAGAATTCTTGAAATAGGGCTTTATAAGTTTGGATTTCATCATCCGTACAGGAAGCACCTATATGAATGTTTTCAATTATTCCTGGCTTAACTGAAATGTCAAGAGAAACCGTTCTAGAAATATTTTCCAAATTTAACTCAGAATCAGGATGTTGTAATGGATTTTGTGGTTATTTGACATATTCAGCGGTAAAAATAGAAGAGAAGTCATTTTCAAAATGATCCATCTCAGGTAAAGACGAAGATCTGTGATGTAGATCATCCCATGGTAAACCATAAACAAACAAAAATTCACGAATCTGCTCATCAGTATGAACAAGATCAAGAAATGTCATTGTAGCTGAGCTAGATATAGAAAGTGATTCCTCACGGATCACATTCATTGGATCAGTTTTGGTTGAAGAAGGATGAGAAAATGAATGTACAGCCTTATATGCAAGTTCAAAGGGACTCAAAGGCATCGCGCCATCAAATTAATCCACCTCGGAATCGGAAGGTACGATCCAAGGATCATCAAAAGTAATAGTATTTGATGAAATCATATGAATATTGGAAATATGAGGCGATACGTTAGGAGCAGGAAATGAAAAATTTCCCAGTAAACCAGAATCTTTAATCAAACCTAGGCTGACATCCTTGTAAGGGATAACCATTTTACCGATGTGCTAGATAGTTTTTGTAGAGGCTGGATCGGATGAGAAATAAGTCAGTTGGTCTATTGTAACGATATTTCCTTGATGTGGAAACTGTATTAGCCGAAATACCGATGAAACAACAACAGTCATAGCATAAGACCAACTGTGACCCAGGAGAAGGTTGTAATCTAGAGGGGCATCAACTACCTCCACATCTAGATTTACGGTTTTACCTTCGACCCCTATAAGTAAATCCTGCAAAAAACCAAAAGGATGGAACCCTCGGCCATCAAAAGCCTTTAGAATTGTCGGAGACTGATTGAGTGTAGGAGAACCAAGCGATTTCCAACACTGTATCGACATAATACACGTAGAAGCCCCTTCATCAATCACAGTCTGAAAGACCAGTCTGTTTTTGACTAATACTGGAATCTGAAAAGCCATTTGATGAGGTAGGCGAGGTGTACCATTCTCTAAATCAAAGATTATTAGGTTCGAATCCTAAATATCGACAACTCCTATGGCAGACAATAGTAATTTACGCTGTGATGGACATGATTGCAGCACTTCCAAAGCCGACATTGTTGAAGGGGAAATAGCTAAGTCCTCAACAATGTTGTAATTCTGAGCAGCTTTCGCATGTGGATTGAAAGCTGATTTACGAAGTACACCTTTAGCAGGTAGTTTGATTACTAAGTCTGAATTGGGTTTCTCGATCTGTAGCGGATTAGAAATAGGAGGAGGTGTAGTTGATGTGTTTGAATTAGAAGATTCTACTTCTTTACCATCAACAAGATTTTTACTACCATAATCTTGTGATCGCGTCGCAATCCTGACATGAGACATCATCATAACGGGTTCTTCTGAGGCATTCGAGGTAGAACCAATCATCTTACTATCTTGAGTAGGAAAAGGATCCTTCAAGACAGCAAGTTGTTGAGAACCTTTAACAAATTTCGAAACCTCTGCTCGATGTGGGCATTCTTTGGCAAAATGATCCTCGTCGCAAATGAAACAAGGATAGCGAGGTTTGCATTTTTCGTCAGTAGATTCATTTTTATCTGTTTTATCTTTTGAATTCTATTTTTTTTATTCTTCCCCTTCTTTTTACCACCAGATTTAGATTTGGTCGTAGTTGACTCTACGACATGGATGTCAGCAGAAACTTCAGCGGAAGAATCTCCTTTCGGGGAATCAGGTAAAGTTATTATAGGAGAAGATTTCTTCTTGCTTTTAGTATTAACTGAACCAATCATACCATCAGCAGCATGAGACCCTGAAGGAGTTGCAGTTATTTGACCATGTTTTGGAAGATCAGGGATTTTTTCATGTAAAGTACCTGAATGCGTATAAACGAGGTCAAGGTACTGAGCCTGAGCAATGAATTTCTCCTCAGTAACAACTCCTCCCTTAGCTACATCTTCAGTGATTTTGGGTAACAATGATTTAGTGAACAATTCCACCAAAATTTGATCCAGAATGAAAACTTTCACCAAACGCCTTCTACGTCGTCATTCGTGAATATGATCAGAAATATATGTGGACGTGGATTGTTTTAGTGAAGTCAATAGTTCCGTGCCATTGTCGTATCTGACAGGAAACTGAAAATGAGTTAAGAAAGCAGTTGCTAACTGATTGAAATTATTAAAAGAGCCTCGTGGTAACTCAATGTACCATTTGGCAGCAAGACCAATAAGAGTTCATTGAAAAAGACGTAAGCGAATTGAATCATCAATTATCAAATTAGACGCACACCAGAGGTGATAAGTCATAACATGATTTGACGGATCCTCTCTTGACTTACCCTCGAATTTTGGTATATCACTGGGCAACTTATGCGGCATTGGTGGCCAATATGGAAGATAGTAAATTGGATCATTCATAAGGCGTGAAAAATCAGGTAAATCCAAAGTTACAATAAATGGTAACTGACGGTTAGGGTCGCGAAAACCTTGAGTAATAAGAGAAGTTCCGGGAGGAGGATATCTAGGATAACTTGGAATCGGATTTGCATTAGGAATGGTATAACCTCCCGGAAAACCAGGATTAACCGGACCAAACTGGGGTTGTTGAGGCTATTGATAAGTATAGCCAGGATATGGTTGATACTGATAAACTGGGTTTTTTGCAACGGGACTGAATTGATACTGTCCCTGGTACGGTTGATATGTGAATTGTGGTTGACTTGTGACAATCGTACTTGTAACATCTTGTCCTATAGGTATCTGGACCGAATTCTGAACTGTAGGTCCTGACTGGGGCACAGAGACTTGAGGAATTTGCACAAATGCAGGAATAGAAGAAACCGGAGCTATAGATACTCTAGAAACAGGTGTTATAGGTTGAACAGATGTTGCAGTAGTTACAGCAGTTTGAGGCGGATTCTGAGGTGTACTAGGCCCAGGCTGCTGAACAGAACCATGTGCAGGGATTTGAACAGTAGGCTGGACAGGTTGCTGGGTTGGACCAGAAACCAAAGGTTGTCCGGGTTGATTAGGTAACTGCACATTAGGTTGCATAGTCTATTGAATTTGGGACGGATCCCACACCATGTTCATTCCAGGGTATTGTCCCGTAGAAGGTTGTGTATATGAAGGACCATAACCTGGTTGAACGTAGGGTTGATAATTAAGTGGTAAATTTCCAACTCCTTGTACAAATGATTGACCAGAAGGCGGTTGAAAACCTTGAGTTGGATACTGACCTTGAGGTTGACAACCCTGAGGCATGTACTAAATCTGGGGTTGATAAGAACCCTGAGGAATATACTGAGTGTGGAGTTGAACTTGGGGTATGTATTGTCCTAAAGGTTGATAACCTTGAGGTATGTACTATCCTTGAGGTTGTTCTCCAAAATAATATTGTCCTACAGTTTGTCTTGGGAAAAAATTACCTTGAAATTTCCCCCTAGGTGGTAATCGACTGCCTTGAGGTTGCCCCCCAGGCAGTAACTGACTGCCTTGAGGTTTCCCCCCAAGCGGTAACTGACTGCCTTGAGGTTTCCCCCCAGGTGGTAACTAACTGCCTTGAGGTTTCCCCCCAGGTGGTAACTGACCACCCTAAGGTTGAGGATTCAAAATATTACCAGACATCATAAAGATTTTCTCTACGTTCAACGTTTCAGTTTTAATTCCATTAAGACCAGATGACAATACTTGTTCAGTCGATCGTGAATTTGATCCTAAGAAAGTACCAGAGAGAGCCTGGTACCCTGAAGGAACAGAAGGATCTCCGTATAAAATTGTTTCCAGTGTTTGGGAAAACACAGATGACTCTCCTGACATGATTGATGAAGGATAGTAATCTCTGGGCATAGGATGAAAAGGAATTAGAGGTGGTGAAAAAGCAAGACTCGGGTTTTCTAAAAAAAATTTCAAAGATAAATACCAAGCGTCACTCCTAATAGGGCTGTAGAAAATGGATTCATGCTCCCTAAGATTCAAAGATTGTGGGGATTCAGGAAGAGTTACTTCTTCATCTAGACTGGCAAGTTCTTCAATAGAAATGAGGCCAGATGGAAGATCTTCAGTAACGATATTTCTTACCCTTGGTGAACCAGGATCGCTAGAAGTTGGAGTAATAAATCCTGAGGATGTTTCTAGAATATAAGGTTCAGTGTCAGACTCAGAAATTTTAGGTTCTTCAACTAATTCACTAGAAGGAGAAATACTACCAGTAACTTCGGAAACTGAAATTGGCTCTTGAATATGCTCTGTCGTGGGTATTTGATGATCAAGATGAACAACTATAGATGAAATTCCGACTTCTGTTGATCTAATTCTACTGCTACTAGATGATACTAGAGCATGAAACCCTTCAATTTGACTTGGTGTATACTCAAGGGGCTTCCCCTGAAGTCTCCGGGACTGTCTCGGTAATTCTGCCACGATTGAATATCAATTAATCACATGCAAACAAAGAAAATTTCAATAAAAACACCTAAAGTCTCTAAAGGAACAAACAGTTGAATCACACGCCTAAAAATCTAAGAGTTCAAACCACACACAAACAGTAACTTCCCATACTAAAAAACACTAGTTGGTGATGAAATCCAACTTAGTAGAAGTTTAATACAGAAAGGGCGGTTGGAACAGTTACCCCGACATCCTGCTTAATGAAACAGACTGGCACAAGTTTCTTCACAAAACCATCTCAAGTGAAGAGAACCCCCCAGAGAGTCCAAGTGAGTCTAGTCGACGTCTGCTCCAGATACAGTGAGATCTTTCCTTCACCGTCACCTTAGGAAATAATCTTAAGTTTATGGACACTAAGGTTACCAATAGAAAAAAATACAACTGGGGAAATAGACTACGATCCGATTCCATGCGCAAGGGCAGAGTAACAAAGCTCAATCCCCTTGAAGGCTCCTCGACATGGTCAATCCTAGGTTTACCAACAAGTGACCCCAGGCTCCTCGACAATGGTTAATCCTAGGTTTACCATTTTTAATGTGCGCAAATCTTCTATCTTCCCCAATGAAACAGAATTGATTATCTCAAAGGTTCGGACATGATCTCGTGATTAACTCCTTTAAGAGAAGCTTCCTAGATTGTACCAATTACAATTGAATTTATTTCCTACTGCAATATTTATCTACTTGTTTGTTTTAACTATCTTGGAGAGTTAATTACTCCCTACTCCAAGATACTAACCTAAGCTATATTGGTGATAAGAGCCCTAGAAATAGAAAAAAATACTAGTTCAATTTTAATTAAGCGTTGTTTTTATGGCTATTCTTTAATTAAATAGGTATGGAAATGAAATTTTGATGGTGTGAAGACTCGACTTCCAAACACACTAAAAAATCACCTAAAATGATAAGCAATTCATTTTTATTTCAATGAAGTCTAGCTAAAGAAAGAGTTCGAGAAATGCAATTTCTTAAGAGACAATTCTTTCTTTGAACATAAAGAATAAATGAAAGAAAATCTTTTTGTTTAATAAAAACTCAAAACGAGACAAATAATCAATGCTCACAATAAATCCCTTTCACTTTCAAGACTTGAAACTACAAAAAACAAATTTTCTTTCAAAAGAGATCTACAAGTTCTAGAAAAGCAACCAAAACTATGAAAACTAATTTTGATATCTAAAAACTTTGAAAATCTAATTGAATAAAAGCTTCAATTTTTTTTTTGAGAATGTTTTTCTTAGTTGTTCAGTAAACTAAGGATTCATTTGCATAGAATAACAAATAAATTAAAAAACATCCAGATATGTTTTCTTTTGTAAAAATGAAATTAAGAACTTATAACAAAGTTTGTTCAAAGATTTGCAAAGAGAACACTAAATCTATTCCTAAAAAAGGATGGATTTCGCAACCAAGTCAGAATCATCAAGAAAAAAAAAGACACCAGTGTGATCTGAGGTATTTCAAGCTTCTGATCTTTGAGTAACTATAGAGACAAAGTGAAAACCAATCCAAGTATGCAAAACTTCTAGAAAATCATCCAAAACAAAAATACTATTGGAACTCGCTCACAAGAGGTTTTTGACAGGAAGAATATAGATCTGGGCAGACACTAAGAGTCCTAAACAATCTAAACTTAAACTGGAAGAAGAAATCTGACGTTTTTCAAAAATTTTAATAGGGCCCGCAGGAACCAGAAGTAACAGGTGCGGTCCCGCACTGGTTACTCAAGGAAAGTGCGGAAATCCCTGCACTGTGTATGAAGACAGAGTGCGGTCCCCAGAAAAACTCAAGAAAAATATAAAAGACTTCAAAAAATTTCAAAGAAAAGTAAATCTAAGCTACTCGGGCAAGTATACATCAATAAAAAACCAGAAAAAATCATTTTCTCAAGTCAAAACAAATGAAAACCAAAAATCCAAACTCATTCCCCAGCGGAGTCGCCAATTTGTTGGCCGGATAAATCGATCTTGCAGACAAGATCGACCTCCCTAGTATCAGAAGATAGTCTAGCAACAAACAGACAATTAAATCTATCTTTCTCTAGATATATAACGATTTAGAAGTAAATGCTACAAAGGTGTTAAGATCCTACCTCGATCCAATGCTTGCTTGTAGTAGTCGTCCTTCAGTCACCCGAAAGAGTTATCTTTGAAGGCCTGCATTCACAAACAAGAAAACAATCAAATAGCACCTGCATAGCATATATTCACAAATCATATCCATTATGGTGATCAAGGAATCCATAAAATAAACAATCAGATGACAGCTTATTGAGAAAAACAAACTTATTTGTATTAACTTTGAAATAGTAGAAGAACCTTACAACCTTTTCAGCCTTGATGTTGAACAGGTCCTCCCGGGGTCCGCAGCAGGAATTTCCTTTACTCTGAAAGTTCTTGCACTCTTCCAACCGAGATACATACAAGTATGTAATCTTTCCTCATAAAATCTCAGCTAAAGGAGTCTAAGTTCCAACAGCACTTTACCTCAAATAACACTAAAGCTTGAACTCCCCTTGAGGCTACCCAAGGCCTCTTTTTATAGTGCAAAGGAGAATGTTACAATTCCAAATATGAAGGGATAAAGTCCTCCTTCAAAGGGATAAGCTCCTCACATCAAGGGGTTAGCTCCTTAAGGCAAGGGATACATGAACTTGAAAAGAGCGGTTATACCACCGCAAGATTCCTTCCAGAGGCTTCTAGAAATTACTGAAAGTGAGCTTTTTGAGTTTACTTGCGCCTTTTTAATCTTTTACAAGGGTCTGCACCCTTAACACAGAGAAGGTGTGGTCAGGTTCACAAGAGACATGACCATTAGATGCGGGACCGCAGACAAGACAAAGAGAAAGTGCGATACCAGAGTTTTAGAGACTTTTGAGAGCTTTCTCTTATTTTTTAAGGCTTGACATGAGGAACTGATATTTTAGACTTGCAAAGGAGGAAAGTATGAGTGATAATGAGCTCATACAGATAACATAATGTCAAAGTGACAATTTTCAGTGCAACACTAAGGATAGAGGAAATTCCTTCTCTAGATTTATTTTATAGCCCTCAACATAAAACTGTCATCAGAAGGCAACGAAAGAAAATAAAACTAGAGGTTGTGCTCGCTCCAGAAGTTGAACCTCTAGATGTTTTTTGGAAAGATCCCACTACAGACCCATCAAAAAATCTAACTAGGCTCTCTCAAATCACAGGAGCATATGCTTCTGCAACAATTGATAAAGCAGCAGAGTTTCAGTTACAACTTAGAGATAAAGAGGACAGGATTTTATTTTTGGAACAACAACTGCAACAAGTCAACATCAGTCAAGAAGCAGAGACACAACTAGAAAAACTCCAGTAAGACTTCCATCAGATGCAATTAGATCATCAAAGCAGTTTAGAAAATAAAGAAGAACAGTTACAAACTATGATGGAACTGCATAAGGATGACCCCAAAATTGGGGAGTTTATCACAGAAACACTTGCTCTCAATTCTTAGCTCTTGCAACAGGAATAATTATTCTACCAGAAGATCTCGCAATGGAATTCCCATTGTGGAATAAGCGATAATATTACAAATCAAGTCATATATTTACGACTTCATTATGATTCAATTCTTAAAAAAGTTTTAGACTTCTTAGACTGGAAAAAATCAGAAGAAGGGAAAAGACCAAAATTGCCCAAAATTGATGAATCGCATAAAGAGATGTTATTTGCGAGATGGGATTTCCAGCTTAAAGAAGCATAACATGCAATTGGAGAGGCAACATAAGCAACGAATAATATCATTGAGTGCATAAATGAAAATTTGTACACAACCAATTTGATAACAGAGACTACCCGAGGCTTCCTTCCAAAGGCACAATAGCTTCAAATAAAATGGAAACAAACAACAGAGGAAAAGGCAGAGATAATTAAACAGATAAACAGGTTAAACTGGCACATATACTGGCAGTACCTGGTAAAGCCACACAGCGAATGCATGACCCTAAGTTGCCTCATAACCGCTGTTGAGAAAATGATGCCAGCTCTTGCCAATGTCGTATTTACAGGACAGTTAAAAGTTAAAGTTAGCTAACCGACACTCTTGAAAACGATGATGGATATTTGCAATCTAAAGGATCAGATGCTGAATTTATCATAGATACAATTTAGCTTTATTTTAGTTTATTTTTTCTTACAATGAGGCAGGTGGTTTAAACCTCCTCATCTATTTTTGTAATATTTATTTTTAGATTTCATAGAGTAGTATTTAAACCCCTCTCATGCATTTAGAGAGGGGTCCAAAATTTTATCAAAAACATTGCTTCAGAACATGCACTTTTACTCCTCCTGGAGGATGTTTTGATGAAATATATGGAACGCGATTTTTCTTTATATGAGTTTGATATCTACTACTGAAATGCACTTTTGTATTCTTAGTGGATGTTGAGTGATTTGAAGATAAATCTGTATTGTTGCAGCTCATGAGTAGAAATTATTATCAATGGTATTTCTATCTCTTAATACTTTTTACTTATGTGCCAAGTGATAAATTATTTTTAGTTATTGATATATGAAAGTCTGAATGTTTAGTTGTCATTATTGCACTTCTGTATGGTGATAACTTATTTTTATGCTGAATAGATGAATAAATCTTATGCGATATATTTCTCATAATTGTTTCGGCTAACTTTTTATACGAAACAATCATCTTTAATGGATTATTTTCTCGTATTAATTGAATGATATTTATTATCAATTTCTGTTAGAAATTATTTTAGATCGCATAAGTAAAAGCTATTCCTTAGACAGTGTAGATTTATATGTTTTCTTTGATTCCAATAGATTGCATTTGATAGTTAAAAGATAGATTAGATTTAGAATAAGCGTTCACCCCATTAAAACCTTGAAAAAACAAAAACATCATCCCGTTAGTACATCCATCATAAATAGATTGGGAAATTGGTCCCATTATCCCCAGTCGGAGCCACTATTCCAAACGGAAAAAGAGTTGCTTTAAGGTCCGGACGGGATGGTTATCCCCCTTATTGTAGACCCAATTTTTCGAGAATTCAACACGACCCAAGTTGTAATAAGGTTGTATGAAGAATACTCTCTAGCAAAATTTATGAATAAATCTTAAAAACTCAAGACATTCCCCAACTTCTCTACAAGACACAAAGACCAACATCAATAATATCAAACAAAATCATATTTCGGTTATAACATCCATCCACTAATTGGGTGCATCAAAATCATTTTCTCTTATCCCATAATTATTTTTATAGCCAATGTGACTTATACCACTTGTCTCATCCATTAAAAATTATAATTTTATATTTATTAACTTATTATTAAAATTTACATGTGTCATTTGTATGCATATGTCAATATGCAATTACTAGTTTTAAAAATTAGAAGGTGTTAAACACACGCATGGTGAATGAGCAAGTAAAAGCACAAGGGAAAATATAAGCATGAGTTATTTCATTATTAACCATAGATGTACATCTATATCACATTAGTGTGACCCTTGGATTCCCATACCAAGTGGTCTCTTGGACTCCATTTGTCCATTTTCCTTCCACACCTACTTGTTGAGAATTAGGTGTCCAACATTCCCCCCCTTAATACGAAGGGGTGTGTGTGAGTCCAAAAGGAGAGTTGTAATAAAAATATGTAAAGTATGCATGGAAACACTTAGGCTGAATCAGCTCTCTGAAATGTTGGCATAAAGAGGTGGTTTAAGGATGACCACCAACACTGAAACGCTTAGTGCAGTTCCCATAACTCTTCCAAATCTGGCAAGAAGCTGAGGGCTTCTTCTAGAGAAAGTGTCCCTCATATTTGAAGAGGGAGACCTTAAACCTAGAATAAGGGAGGTCTACAACCTATGATGGTTTAAGGATGACCACCAACACTGGAATACTTAATGCATTTCCCGGAACTCTACCAAAGCTAGCAAGAAGCTGAAGTCTTCTGCTAGAGGAAGTGTCCCGAATTCTTTGAAGAGGAAGAATGTGAACCTCGCATGGATGGTTTAAGGTTGTCCACTAGCCAAAGGAATGCTCATGGACATCTGTGTCTCTGGCTACAACTCTGAATCTGGAATGACAAGTTGTGGCTCAGGCTCGCTTGAACTGTTGTGTCTCTGGCTACAACTTTGAATATGAAATGCAAGATTGTGGCTCAGGCTCGCTTGATGTGGCTTCGAAGCTTGTAGATGACCATCATCTCCCCCCCTGTCAGGTACAAGGTGAGATGATGGAGAAAAATAAACTACAAGTTTGTTCAATATTATAAAACAAGTTCTGACATATGTCTTAAACATCTTCTTCGCTGTTGATGTCCATTGCCAAGAAGCGATCCATCCAAGATGAATCTTTGTTCTTGTAGGAGGCTTGTTTCTGAAGCATCTGTGTGAAGAATGGGTGTGTCAACCACAGTGCTTTCATGGGTGAAGATTGAAACAATGATCTTTCATATGGCCAACTCGATCACAGTGTTGGCATTTTACAATTTTTTGTTGCTGTTGTGGAAGAGGAGCAGGATCTGGAACAACTAAAGGTGAATTGTCATGAAGAAATCCGACACTCTGAAATTTGAGGGGCTTGGAGTAGTTCAAAATATGAAAGGACAACTCCTTGTTATATCCAAGCCCTGTTTGGTGCTTGTTATGGACAAGCTCTTCCCAAGGTTTGATGATGGGCTTGGGAAGTGCAGACTGAGCTGTTGCATTTGCATGTAAATCTACTCTTGTACAAGGAACTGAATGTGAATCGACTGCAACATTACTGACTTTATGTTTATGGGAGTCTGTTTTAATTTTTATTTTTTTTTAAGTTCAGAATGATGACTCCACCGCTGCAATTTTGCTTGCTGAAGCTGAGATTCAAGCTGCAAAAATTCAATTTTCTCATGTACATTTTGCAGAAAGGACTTAATGTCAAAAAGAGAGGCTTTGTTGATTTTAACCATCCCATGAACAATGGAATGTATTAAAGTATTCAATAAATCTAATGCATCATCAATTTGCTCCAGTTCATAACAATGTTTCAGCTACAAATGAACAAATATCTCACACAACGCAAAATAGTTGCAACTTTAAAAATATAAAAAATCCCTGATGCTTGTGAACAAAAATATCTGTAATCAAGATACTACCTGGAACAGTTTAGATCTTGACTCGTGGAAGAAACTCCTCAGCCAGTTTCAACTTCTCAATGAGTTTCACTGGCAGAAACTACCCCAAAACCTCGACCCCAACCACTAAATTCTCAGAGAAGCTGTAGAATAATATTACCATATATTGCTTTGAAAATTGTTGGAAGAAGATTCAACAAAGAACTGCACAATTCAAAGGGATATCATAATCCATATTTCTTGTAGCGTGCTCCACACTATATCGTGAGGTGTAGGATTGTAGTATCTTATTTTTGGAGAGTGTATATCAAAATGGTTGTTGCTGCAGCTCAACACTTTTTTTTTTAGCCGGTCAACATCACATTACTAACTCTTCCAGAAGTCGATCATTGGGAATTGCGTTGTCCTCAAAGAGAAGTAATGCTACTAGCTCACTAGGTCAAATTTCCTACTACCAGGGTTTGTGGTGGATTCGAGGCACCGACTTGGGATAACGTGTAGCATGATGGAGGTGGGCTGGACGCATGCTTAGAAAGGTGGTATAGGGGAATTATGATAAGCCATGGAATATTGTAGGACACATGCGCGAGGTTTTGGGGGTAGTGCGAATTTGGAATTTTGTTTCCTATCGACCATCCATAGTCAAAACTTCAAAAACGTTGGTGGATTTTGTGTCCACAAGCTCGACGGCAGGGTTCAATCCATATACCGCAAAAAGAGATTTGATCTCTTCTCTTTTGGTTGTTTTAACTACCCCTTTTCTAGAGAGGAAAATTTGAAACCCCTTTCTCGATCTGTCAGGGTGCTTCCTTTCAATTTTCTAGTAGTTGGGAAAAATAGATCTACTGGTGTGCAAATGGAAGTTCAAGAGTATGTCAGGCCCATGCGTGGACAGTGCCAAGGAACTGGAAGGAGCAAAGGCTTAACGCCACAGTTGCATTAGTGTGAGGAGAATTCGATGCAGCCAGTGTAATGGAATGTTGTCGAGGTGTAATGTCGAGTCACAGTGGGAGGCCGCAAGGAGAGAACGGTTGTAGGAATGTTATGTCGAAACGTTATGCAGTTTCTGAACAGATGTGCACCTTAGGGAGCTCGGAGCCATGGTTGTCGTAGCCTATGCACTGTATCCTGAGCACTGTTTAGGAGTATGGGTCGCAATATTGACAACATGGTGCTAGCAGCCTTATGACTGTGCATAATGGTGAAGGTAAGATGGTAATGTGGGAGCTATGCAAACCGATTATCAACACGATTATGAATTTTGGTGTTAGATGTGCAGTGAGGTATGAGATAAAAATGAAGAAAGATGACATAAACAAATATTAATAGGAGAGGATATCACGACTGGATGAGAAGAGGGTGATATTCATAGAAGCATAAAGAGAAAAGATATAATGAAAGGAGGAGACAGAGATGCGGGTATTTTCAATTTCAGAATTAATACGTGGACTACTAGCATATAAACCCACATTATAATGCATGAACCATATAATTCAACATTTTCAAAAGTTCTCAGAGATGTTGCAAAACACACATAGAATTCAAAACAAAGACCGATGCTTTGGAATTTATGTCGGACGTTGTGAAATGAAACTAAAAATTCATTTCCTGTCAATGAATCAAAGCACTTCCTTGCGTTAACTTCAACCGAACTTCCACGACAACTTCCATTGGTTTGCAAGAAAAGTACTGAGTGGGAGCATAAAATTAACAGAGACGTTACGTTGGCAGAAAATGATAGGTCTGGAAATATTATTTTCTGCAGTCGCAAGGAGAGGTAACAACCTTTTGTTTTGACAATCGCTCTTAAAAGAAAAGAGATAACGGATAGGAGAGCACAAGTATACAAAATCCAAAACAGGTGGCTCACGTGCGGGATGGTGAATGGTGTAGTCACAGTGTGTAACAAACAATCATTCATTAAGGCATAGGACAAAAGTGACTGTTGTGCAGAGGAGAAAGGTGACAATTTCTCAAATAAGATTGAGCAAGTTTGCAGCTCTAATACTATGTTAAACACACACATGGTGAATGAAAAAGTAAATACACAAGGGAAAAAATAAGCATGAGTTATTTCATTATTCACCATAGATGTACATTTATATCACATTGGTGTGACCCTTGGAATCCCATTCCAAGTAGTCTCTTGGACTCCATTTTTCTATTCACCTTCCACACCTACCCATTGAGGATTAGGTGTTAAACAAAAGGAAAATACTTACCCTTTTCCTTATCTCATACTTTGGCTCCTCTTAGATATTCTTCAAGTTTCTTATTTTTCTGCTATATGGATAATTACATGTTTAACTAAATATTAATTCCCATTACTTTAGCTTATCATTATTTAGCTCTAATTTAAAAATTTAGTTAAAATTATCATTAATACATTTTCTCAATGATTTAATATTTATATAAAATCTTTCGGAAATAATCACATATGAGAATAATTTGTCGATGTGTTTCGAACCAACCAATGTGGTTCGTCATCAGGGCAAGATGAGAAATCGGATCTAGGACCAGTTTAAATAGATAAAGAAACGCTCAAACAAGCCGTTGTAAATAATGGCTAGTTTGACTACAACAAGAAATAAATCTAATTAGTTTAATTAAAAAAAATAATTAATTATATAATATATAGTTTAATAATTTTTTATGAGATATATTTTAATTTAATAATATAATTTTAATAATTTTAATATTTAAACTAAATCTTAATAATTTATTATTTCATTTCATTTCATTTTATTTTATTTTTATTATTTATTATTTATTTATTAGTTTATTTATTTTAATTAAAATAATGATACTAAAAAAATTATTTATAGATAATAGTTTTAAATAGATTTGATTATTATAGATTGAATTAAATTTAAACCATTAAACTCCCAATGCGAAAGAGAGCGAGGACAATAAGACATGAGGAAGAGGAAGGCAGGAGGTTAAGAGGACAAGAGGGAAAACCGGGAGGGAAGAAAAAACAACAACTAAGAGTGAAGGGTAGGAATCTAGCTCCTGCTAACATTCCACCCATCATCCCCATTAAGGTTAACTGGTCTTTTTTCGATTTATAAGGCTTCCCTTAACTTACGGTGATGGAAATGGTAAAGTTAAGGGAAGCCTTAGAAATCGAAAAAAGACAGGTTAACCTTAACAGAGATGATGGGTGGAGTGTTAGCAGGAGCTAGATTCCTGCCCTTCACTCTTCGTTGTTGTTTTTTCTTCCCTCCTGGTTTTCCCTCGTCCTTTCTTGTCCTCTTAACTTCCTCCCTTCCTCTTTCTCTTGTCCTCTTGTCCGCGCTCTCTTTCGCATTGGGAGTTTAATGGTTTAAATTTAATTTAATCTATAATAATTAAATCTATTTAAAACTGTTATCTATAAATAAAGTTTTAGTATCATTATTTTAATTAAAAATAAATAAATAAATAAAATTAATTTAAAAATTAAGTAAATAAATAGATAAATAAAAAATAAAAAATAAAAATAAAAAAATTAATAAATCAAAATAAAATAAATTAATAAATTATTAAGAATTAGTTTAAATATTCACAATATTAAAATTATATTATTAAATTAAAATATATATCATCAAAATATATTAAATTATATATTATATAATTAATTCTTTTTTAATTAAAATAATTAGATTTATTTCTTGTTCTATTTAAACGAGCAACTATTTACAACGGTTAGTTGGAATGTCTCTTTATCTATTTGGACTAGTCTTAGATCTTCTTTCTCATGTTGTCCTGATGATGAACCACACTGGTTCGAAATGCGTCAACAAATTATTCTCATATGTGATTATTTCCGAAATTTTGTATATACATGTTATGGATCACATAAGCCAAATTCCTAAGATTTAAGATTTCTCATAAATTAAAATTTCTCAAGATATTTATGTATCACTTCATATGACAAAAATTTCAAGAATTATTTATTATGACATTTTGGTTGAGAGTTTAATAAATCAAGTAAATATAATTGATTTATTTATCTTTTTAAGTTAAAATGCATTAAAATATTAATCTAAATCTTTTTGTGAAGTGAAATACATAATTATTAGTAATCACATTATTAATAATATTTTGTTGATGGTATTATTTGAACTGATTAACATTGGGGGAAAACCATCCGGTCAGGCGCCAGTTAGACCCCTTTTTGTTTGGAATAGTGGATTTGACAGGGATTATGGACCAATAACCCTTTAAAATAAAAAAAGTATGAAGTAGGGTGAATGATGATGATAAGTGATTATACGTAATATATTCTAATGAATTAATTATAAATTATTGTAGAAATTTTGACCCAACTCCGGTTTTCAGTTTCTCCTTATTACTCCCATGTAGTTAAATGCCCATTCCCATAACCATTCATTAAACAAGTTGGAAATAATAAATATTTTCTAAAAACATAAATTCTAGAAATTTCATAATGCTGAAAATGCATAAATAAAAACTCAGAAAATATATCAGCCACACACACAGAAAATGACATGTTGATTTTTGGTCAATATGACCTTGGAAAAACCCCCTATAACTCTTGGGGAAAACCATTTCGAAAGCTCTTATTATTTCTGAATATTTCTTTTATAGAGAAATGAAATGCATAGTAAAAATTCCAACAACCACATAAATGTACTTATCTCGAAAACCGTGTTTGTACTCCACCTCGATTTTCATGCCAAAGAAAAACAGAAAATTACAGAGAAATGTACAACCTTAAATGTTGTATGGAAAACATAGATAACTGTGTCGGACAACTGTACGACCTTCTCGAAAACTGTGCTATACGACTACCTTGAAATCTGTGTTGTACGGCTACCTCGATTTCTGTGATGTGTGGCTGATGTACAGACTTTGGTTTCTGTGTTGTTGCTTCTGTACAAACCTTGAAAAAAGTGCCTCCTTTCTGTTGTACATACCTCGAAATGCGTGCCAATATAGCAACAATAAATTTTGTTCTCCCTTCCTCGATTTTCGTGCCTCTTGCCTTGAAAACCATGCTCTTGCTTTGTTGTATGGATTTGCTGAAATGGTGTTGTCTCTCCTTCTCTTCTCTTCTCAGAAATGTCTCCTTTTCTTTCTCTCCTCCTCTCTCAATCTACTCATGAAAAAATGAATTATCTTTTCCCTCTTTTCCTCCTTTAACGTAACCCTAAGTGAATTTTGGAACACTGTTACCGATGAAATAGGTAATCTCACCTTAAAACGAGAGCTCTAGCCAAAAAAGACTCAAAAAACATGAAAAAACACCCCAAAAACAAAAAGTGTGTATTCCAAAACGCACTTGGTTTTTTTTTGAGGTCAAATTTCAACATTTTATAAAATTATGCTAAAAACAAAAAATTTTCTTGAAAAAAGAATTGAAAAAATACCCTCAAAACAAAACCAATTGATGCTGGAATAACAAAAAATAATAATTGTGTCATATTTTTGACATTTTTAAAAATAGAAGTAACATTTTTAAATTTTTAAAATTCAAACATTAAAAAAAACCTAAAATTTAAGAAAAATAAATAAATTTAAAAAATAAAAACATTTTAAAGCTTAAAATTTAAAAATATATAGAGATAAAAAAAAAAAATAACAAAATAAAAATTTTAATTTAAACATTAAAAAAAACTAAAATTTAAGAAAAAAAATTAAAAAAAAAAATTAAAGATTAAAAATTAAAAATATATAGAAAAAAAATAAAAAAATAAAAACAAAATAACAATATTGAATTAAAAAAAACAAGTAAAAAATAAAAGAAATTATAAAAAATAAAATATAGAAATTAAATTTAAAAAAGAAAAAGAAAATGTTTATTAAATTAAAAAATTAAATTAAATTTTAAAATAAAGAATTAAATTTTAATAAATTTAAAACTTTAAAATAAAAATTAAAAAAAAAAAAACATTATTTAAATTAAAAAGTAAAAAAATGAAAAATTAATAAAAAATGAAAGATGAAAAATAAAAATAAAATAATTAAATTTAAAAAAATATTTATATTAAAAACAAATAAATTATAAAAAATAAATTAAATTTAAATTATAAAAAATAATATATATATATATATATATATATATATATATATATATATATATAAACTTAAATTAAAAATATATTTATTAGATTTTATTAAATTAAAAAAAATGTTAATATTAAAATAACAAATTAAATTTAAAACAAAAATATTAAATTTTAATAAATAAATGAATAAATAAATAAATTTTAAATATAAAGGAAGAAAAAAATATCCATTGTTAAAATAAAAAGTTAAAAAACTTTAAAAATCAATTAAAAATGGAAAATTGAAAAATACAAATAAAAAAATATTAAATAAAAAATAAATCTAATTTTAAATACACAATTTTAATTGAAATAAAAAAAATACAAAAATTTTATGTAATTAAAAAAAATAATAATAAAAAAATAAAAAAATTAGAAAAGATATTAAATTCAAATAAATTTAAAAAAAAATACAAAATTTATTAAATTTTATAAAATTAAGTTAAAAATAAACATAAAATTTAATAATAAAGAAAAAATATGAATTTTTTTTTATAAATTAATTGATGTATAAATTAAATTTTATTTTAAAATAATTAATATTACATGAATTAAATTAAATCTTATATTACAAGAAAAACAAATGAAAAAATATAAATCAAAATTTCGTAGACAACTTCCGATTCCAAGTTCTTGCATTACATTCACAATGCATGAAGACTTTCAACAATTTCCCTGCTCAATGCGATCAACATGTCCCACTGCATGTTTTAATTTTGTTTTTATTTAGCAGTTGTACCAAGAAGATCCGATTCCGGGAATCAGCCTCCGCCGCCACATTTGCAGGAGGCCGATTCTCGGAATCAAATCTTCTGCTAAACGATAAGCTCTTTTGTCTATCGACTCAAAAACAATACACCTTCCACAAAATCTATTAATGTGTTAAATATTTATACAAATTCCATTAATGTGTACCTCTTCACGCAATTAGTTTTTCAAATAGTTCAGGTCACTCTTATTCGTCCCATGGTAAAAGGTGCACAATGCTAAACATGCTTTTCAATTTCAATTTAAACGGTATGTGTGGCTTTTATTTTCTTCACTCCAATTCGAGAGCTCTAGAGTTATAATATCAACATTATCACGAGTTCTTGAGCTCCAGAGTTATAGTATCACCATTATATTATACTATAGTATAGACATAATTATTGATAACATTATTTTGTCAATTTCAATACATTTATTAACTTTAATTAAATATCTGTATTCTTTTATTTTTTTTGTAATTCTATTATATTTTTCTACTAAAAAATAAGATTTACTTATACATTTTTTCCACTAAAAATGAAAATTTACTCGTATATTTGATTAGTATTGTATTTGATTGTAAAAATATATATAATATTATTTATCTATTTCAATACATTTTTGACTTCAACTAAATATAAACATTTTTTGTTTAAACTTGCATGTTTACATTACTCATGCATACGTTTCAATTTTTTTTCTTTGATGAACTCAACTTGGAGATTAAACAATGTTCCAGAATTCCAATAGATTAACTAAAAATTCTTCTTTCCAATAGATTAATTAATCATTCCTTTAATCAACCTTCAGGGATTCCAATGGATTAATTAAAAATCCTTTTTCAATTTAAATACATGTTTCAACTTCAACTAAATACAAGCATTTCTTTTTTTTCTTTGCAATTCCATTACATTTCTTCCACGTGCGATAATGAAGATTTACACATACATAATTTAAATTTTTATTTATTTATTTTAGTTTTTGTATTTAAATTTAAATTTTGTAATTTTAATTAATTTTAAATTTTCTATTTATTTATTTTAATTATGTGGTTTTTTTTTAATAACTTAGAAAAAAACGTTTTTGATGTTTTTTAAAATTTTTGGTTTTTTTTTTTAAATTATGTTTTTTTTCTTTAAATTATGTGTTTTTTTCAAATTTTCTCATTTCTTTTTATATAATTTTCGAATATTTTTGTTTTTTCTATTTATTTTTGTTTAAATTTTTTATTTTTACAAGTTAATTTTTTATTTTTTTACATTTTTATTGATTTTTTTTTTGTTTTTATATATATTTTTTATCTAAGTTTTGTGTTTTATTACCAACATGAAAATCACCACTCTAAAAAAAAAGGCTGATGTTGCATCAATACGTTTCAAAATTAGCATGAAAATCACCGCTCTAAAAAAAAAAGTTGATGCTGCATCAGTACGTTTCAAAATTAACATGAAAATCACTAACATTTTAAAACAAATATTCATACTTCATAAATAAAAATATTGGAGTGTCAAAAATGTGCACAAAAAAAAGGGTGATTCTACATCACCACTTTTCAAAATCGGGTGCTTTTTATACTACCAAAAAAAAAAAAAGGTATCAGTGCAGTTACCTATTTCATCGGTAACATTGTTGAATCCCTAAATCCAATGGCTGAGATAGCTTTAGATCTAGGGTTGAGATTAAATGTGCATTTAAATCTCACTTTCTATTTTTTAATTCACCCCACTTTAACAAAGACCCTTTTAGTCATTTATTTCCAAAGTCACTTTTCACTTTCTGATTTCACATTGAATTTATTAAAGTCACTTTAAAATTAGACTTAGTAACTTTATCACTTAAAGTCACTTTTAAATTATATTTGACTTTACAACTTATAAAGTCACTTTAGGAGAAAAAAATAAATTCTGTTGGACACTTTTCCCTAGGCCAAAGATCAAGGCCTTAGGGAACCACTTATCCTCTGGTAACCAAATTTCAACACTCCCTATTACCAAGGAAAGTGTTCCTCACCACACCCATTTTGTCTCTGAAGTAGACATGCTTGCCCCGTGGTAAGGCTTTGGTGAATATATCTGCTACCTGCTCATCTGTGGGAATATACTCAAGCTTCACAACTCCCTTCTAAATAGAGTCTCTGATGAAATGATATCTGATCCGATATGCTTTGACCGGTCATGAAATACTGGATTCTCTGTGAGATTAATGCAACTCTGATTATCACAGTAAATCACTGAAGGTTTCAACGGCTGACCAAATAAGCCAAACAACATCTTGCAAAGCCATATGGCCTCACAACTAGCTAGACTGGCTGCCATGTACTCTGCTTCCATTGAATTCAATGCTACTGACTGCTGCTTTCGGCTGAACCACGACACAACTATCGAACCCAACCAAAAACAACACCCTGAAGTGCTCTTCCTATCAGAAGCACAAACTGCCCAATCAGAATTAGTGTACTCTTCCAATCTCACTCCATCTCCCTGTTTATAATCCAAACCATACTCTATTGTCCCCTGCAAGTACTGTAAAATTTGTTTTCCAGCAACCCAGTGCACTCTCTTGGGCTCACACATGAACTGGCTCATCGTGTTGACTGCAAAACATATATTTGGTCTAGTGTTGACCAAATACATCAAGGAGCCAATCAGTTTTCTATACAATGTGGGATTCACCAACTCGGAATATGAAGCATGAAGCTTCTTCCAGTTAGTGATCATAGGTGTTGACATGGGTCAACAATCCTCCATGTGGAATCTTCTAAGGATGTTCACAATATACTTCCCCTGTCCAAGGAAGAAATTCCCCTCCTCCTGCCACACCTCCAAACCCAAAAAGTAATGCATCAAGCCAATGTCCTTCATCTCAAACTCCGAAGCAAGATCTCTCTTACAGCCCTCTATGAGTCTCTCTACACCCATAATGACCAAGTCATCCACATACAACGCCAGAATGAGAGGCTTCTCACCTATCACAATAAAGTATAGGTTTGGATCTGCATCACTATTTGTGAAACCCATCTCCTACAAGTACGTATCAATCCTAGAGTACCAAGCTCTAGAAGCTTGCTTCAGGCCATAAAGTGCCTTCTTCAGCCTACATACATGGGACTCCTTCCCATGCACCTCAAAGCCCTGCGGCTGCTCAATGTACACCTCCTCCTGTATAAATCCATTGAGAAATGTGGTCTTCACATCCATTTGGTGGATCTTCCAACCCATCTCTGCTGCTATCGATATAATGGAGTGAATGGAAGTATATCGAGCCACGGGAGTGAAGGCCTCCTCATAGTCTACTCCCTCTACCAGGGAGAACCCTCTAGCCAAAAATCTTGCCTTGAAATTCTCGATGCTACCATCTGCAGCGTGCTTTACCTTGTAAAGCCATCTGGAAGTAACCATGGATTTTCCCTCAGGCCTCGGCACCACCTCCCAAACATCATTCTTCATGATAGAAGAATACTCCTCCTCCATGGCCTCTCTCCAGACCTACTGGCTAGTTGCCTCCTCATAGCTAGAAGGCTCAAAGTCAACGATGTTGGCAACCATTTCCATATAGCTATAGAACGTCTGAGGTGGTATTCTCTCTTTGACCGGTCTCTTCGACCCAGCAACAGATGTGGCCTCTCTCAAGGTATCCTAAAGCCACTTGGGCTTCCTCTTCCCTGAAAACACTTCTCCCACCGGAGAATGAAACTCCTCATCCTCATCAGAAGCCTGAACTCATGAATGTATATCTTTTGTCCTCCTACCTAAACCTGTACATGTAGATGCTGAAGTATTGTGTGAACTGTCCATCAATGGACTACCTAGTGAACTACTCTGCAGACTTCTCTGCATGCTGCCCGAAGCACTTCCCCTCTGACTCTGCGAGCCACTGCTCACTAATGGAACTGACACTGTAATCGATGTACCTCTTTATCCCTGCCCACTGGATCCCTGTGACTGACTCAGTTACTCCTGAGGGTCTGGCCGATCCAAATACTCTAACTCTCGTGACCTCCTAAAAGCCCTGTCATCCTCGAACTTCACATCCCGCCTGACAACAACTCTCCTTTGTGCAGGAATATAAATCCGAAAGGCTTTCGAGGTCTCATTGTAGCCCACAAAGATACCCTTCTCTGCGGTGGGCTCTAGCTTGGTCCTCTTCTCCTTGGGTACATAGGAGTATGAAATACACCCAAAGATGCGAAAGTGACCAACATTAGGCTTCTTCCCAGAAAAAGCCTCCTCCGGAGTCACATGCCCCAAGGCACGATGTGGACTCTTGTTTTGCAAATACATAGTAGTGTTGCAGGCCTCTGCCCACAAAACAATGGTAACCCCTGATCATGTAGCATGGCTTTGGCTGCCCCAATGATGGATTTGTTCTTCCTCTCCACAACCCTGTTCTGCTGGGGGTTGTAAGGAACTGTGAACTCCCTCCTAATGCCTGCCTCCACACAATACTCAACAAACTCACCATGGGTGTACTCCCCTCCATTTTCCGACCTGAGGGACTTGATCTTCCAACCTGTCTAAGTCTCCACAAGAACTTTGAACTCCTAAAACCACTTGAATACCTCACTCTTGGTCTTCAAGAAATAAATCAAGGTCTTCCTGTAGTGATCATCAATGAATAAAAAATAATACTCATATCCACTCAAGGAAACATGAGACATCTGACCGCTCACATCGGTATGAATCAAATCAAGAATCCCAGTCGATCTGCTGTCACTGTTGGGAAAAGGGGATTTGGAAACTTTCCCATAGCACATCCTCTGCGTGTATCTAGGTGATCAGAACTGAAATTTGGCACACCTATAGTGATCTCCCGTAATGTCCTCAAGGCCCCATGATACATGTGCCCCATCTTACGGTGCCAAATATCACACAGCTCTAAACTGCTAGCTCTGCTATCAGTACTACTGATCAATGCCAAAAGAGGCTAAAACACAAACTTGTACACCTTTTCATGGCGTACACCAATCACTCTAGCTGAATCAGCTGGAGCACCCTTGGGATATATAAGCACTTGTCCTCTCCTGAACAACATCTCATACCATTTTTCCTCCAATGCTGAGACGAATATGAGGTTCTTCCTCACCCCTGGCACATATAGAACATCCGACACTTTCAAGGGAGGTTTGGCTTCCTTATCAAATGTCAATGTCCCCACACCGACTGCACTAACAATGTTGTCGTCTCCGAGTACTACCTCTATATCAATTCCACTCTCTGAAAGCTCTAAGAAGTACTCACGCACTCTTGTCATATGACGTGAAGCCCCACTATCAGCATACCAAATACCCGAAGATGCTCTGCTAGTGGAGGGAAATGCACACTCCCTCTCAACCTCCGTGGCAGGTGATCCTGCACTAGTGGACTCACAAGAAATGAACCCAAACTCCCAGTCAAAGCTCTCTGAAAAGTCCTCTATCTCTGCTGGTGCTGCCATGGTCTTGTTCTTTCCCTTCTTCTTCTTCTTCTCCAGACACACAACTGCATAGTCTCCCATCTTCTGACAATTCCAACACTTCACCTTGGAATAATCCTTCTATGTGTTCACCTATTTACCTTTACCTTTGCCTTTTCCCCCACCACCACTTGTGAAAGCTTGCTTCTTTCCCTTGCCTTTCTTGCCTCCTGCTAACAATGCTACATTGTCATCCTCCACAACTGTTTTGGCTGCCCCAAGCTGGTTCTTTCTAATTTCATTTTTTATGCAATTATCCCACAACCTCTCCCAAGTGGAAAGGGTCTCCCGTGCAACAATCCCATCAACAAAGTTCAACAATGTAATAAGAAGGCCATTCATAGTAATCTGCACCAACTCAGTGGGTGGAATGACCTCTCTAACAGTTAGCAACTCATCTCTCACATTAGTGATATTTGTGAGGTATGTAGTAACACTATCATTCTTTGCCATCTTAATGGCCTTTAGTTTCTCCCTTAGGACCATCTTTCTATTTTCATTAGTACTCTGGTAGAGATTGGTCAAGGTTGTCCACATCTTGTGTGAAAATCTCTTTCCTCTCACATGAGGAACGACATGGTCTTTAATACCATCCAGAATCAATCTCTTTCCATTGGCATTCTTGTTATTAAACTCAACCAACTGAACAACGTCAGTAGGCACTGCTACTAGGTGTTGTTGGGTATGAACCATGATGCCCCAAACTTCTACCTCCTCAAAAATTCTCTGGATTATCTCCTTCCATCTACTGTAATTACTATTCCCATCCAACCTATCCTCCACCCTCAAGCCCAAAGACATGCTTGTTGTCCTTGTTGGGTGTGTGTTATATTCTTTCCATGACTCGTGCTACGCACTGTACGTTGCGCCGGGCGCAGCAGGGGGGTCACAGGGGGGGTGGCAGCCCCCCCTGTTGGGGTCCGGGGCAGCGCCTCAGCGAAATTTTTTTTGGTATGTGGTCCCACTCATATGCGGACCCACCCATGTTTTGTGCATGAGTTTGCACATGGTTTTGGGGTACGATGGTTTTCGGCCCCTGGTATTTTGTAGATCCGGTCAAGGGAACTACGGTTATGTTCTAATCCGGGGTTAATGGATTGGGGTTTATGTATGCTTCGGCATGTATATATATGTGTTGTAACACTAAAAGGAATATAATGAAAAATCAAGCTGGTCGTCCCGATTTGGGATCCAGGGGAAAATCTCTGTGTTTATCTGTTTTATGTTTATGCTCTCGCTATTGTTTATTTTCTGTTATAAGATTCGTGTGTAGATAATTTATGTTCAGGGTTAAAACCTACATTTGGTATCAGAGCTGTTTCGGCTTCAAGGGGACGCCTTTGCTGCTGAGGGTTTTTTTCTTGGGCCTGAGGTAGACCCTGTTCAGTGGGAGATCTGCAGGATCGATTCTTGCTGTGAAAGAAGATGGCGAGCGGCGGGAAGATAGAGATCGAGAAATTTAATGGTCAGAGTTTTGAGTTGTGAAAGCTCAAGATGGAGGATCTGCTGGTGGATAAAGATCAGTGGATCGCGGTAGATCCAGGTACTAAACCAACGGCAATGTCAGATGAAGACTGGAAGAAACTGGATCGGAAGGCTAAGAGCACAATATGGTTGTGTGTGTCAGATTCAGTATTGTTGAATTTATCTGGGGAAGCTACGGCGAAGAATTTGTGGGAAAAACTTGGGATTTTGTACCAATCTAAGTCTCTGGTGAATAAGTTGTTCCTGCGGAAAAAGCTGTATAACCTGAGGATGAAGGATGGAGACTCGGTGACAGAGCATCTGAACGCCTTCAATACTGTGGTAAGTCAGCTGTCGTCTGTTGATATTAAAATCTCAGATGAAGATAAGTGCATCGGTTTGTTGTGCTCTCTACCAGACTCGTGGGACAGTCTGGTTATTGCAATAGGTAGCAATACAACTACCTTGAATTTTGATGACATTGTCTCAGCCTTGCTGTCGGAGGAAATGAGACGGAGAAATATGGAGGGTCAAAATGGAGATGCCTTATATGTACGAGGAAGGTCCCAGAACAGAAACAAGAATAAGGTTTCGAGTGGGAGATCTAAATCTAGAGGGAGATCTAAATCTCCTGGAAAGTTTGTAAAGGTGTGCTAGAAATGTGGAAAGGAAGGACACTACAAAAAGGAATGCAGATCTAAAGCTCCTGAGAAAGGAAAGGGATCTGATGAAGCTCCTTCTGCAGAGGCAAAAACCACCTCGGATGAAGGTGGGGATGTGTATTTGGCTTCGTCTTCAAATACACATGTAGATCATGAGTCATGGTTGATTGACTCAGGTGCATCCTTTCACTTCACTCCCCATAGGGAGTGGTTCTGCGAGTATGAGAAATATGATGGTGGTGATGTCTTCCTAGGGGATGATAGGAAGGCCAGAATCGTCAGACGTGGAAAGGTCAAGCTGAAGCTACAAGGTGGAAGGATTAGAACACCTCCTGGTGTTCTGCATATTCCTGCATTGGCCAGAAATCTGATTTCTGTAAGCAAGATGGATGATGCAGGTGGAAAAACAGTGTTCGAGAAAGATGCCTGCAAGATGGTTCAGGGAGCACTGGTATTAATGTTGGGAGTTTGGACTGGAACTCTGTACAAGCTACAAGGTAGCACTGTTATTGATGGGTGTAACAGTTCTGTGGTTCTTGAAAGAGGAGCGGAAAGTCTAGTTGTCTCTGGAGAAAAGACCATGATATGGCATCAAAGGCTTGGACATATTGGATAGAAGGGCCTTCGGATACTGCATAGAAATGGTATGGTAGAAGGTATGTCTAATTTCTCTCTGGATTTCGATTTCTGTGAACATTGTGTATATGGGAAGCAGAATCGGGTGAGTTTTCCTTCTGGTGCTAAGAGGGCGAACAAGATATTAGAGCTTGTGCACGGTGATGTGTTTGGACCTGTGTCAGTTCCATCACTGGGAAAGTCTGTGTACTATGTTTCATTTATAGATGACTTCTCAAGGAATACATGGATATATTTCTTGAGGAAGAAATCTGAAGTCTTTGACAAATTTAAAGAATTTAAGGCTCTGGTGGAAAACCAGACAGAGAAGAAGATAAAGGCGTTGAGGACAGATAATGGTGGGGAGTTCTGCAAGAAGGAATTTGAAGAGTTCTGTAAGAAGTGTGGTATATCACGGCAGAAGACTACTCCATACACACCTCAGCAAAATGGAGTTGCAGAAAGAATGAACAGAACGTTGATGGAAAAGGCAAGAAGCATGCTCAGTGGTACCAGGTTAGGACAAGAATTTTGGGCAGAGGCAGTGGAGACTGCATGTTACTTAGTTAACAGATCACCTTCATCAGCATTGGAGGATAAGACTCCACATGAGGTATGGAATGGTAAGAAACCCTCTCTTTCACATCTAAGGGTATTTGGATGTGATGCATATGTACATGTTCCAAAGGATAAAAGGACCAAGTTGGATAATAAATCTGAAAGGTGCATCTTTATTGGGTATAAGGATGGTTTAAAGGGTTACAAGCTATGGAATCCAGAAACAAGGAAGGTTGTGTACAACCGAGATGTGGTGTTTAGAGAGGTGAAAGATGTTGTTACACATGAAGTCCTACCAAAGGAACCTGAGAAGATAGAGTTTAAGCTAAAGGAGGATGAATCAGACTCTACAATAGAAGAAGAATCAGAAGAGGAAGAACCACAAACCCCAGCTTTGAGAAGATCAGTTCGGGAAAGAAGGCAACCAGAAAGGTATAGTCCATCTGCTTTTTGTTCAGGTTTTTCCTTAACTATAACTGATGATGATCCCAAAACTGTCAGGGAGGCAGTAGATTCAGAGGATGGAAAACTCTTGAAGGAGGCCATGGTTGATGAAATGGCATCCTTGCACAAAAATGAGGCATGGGATCTGGTGGAGTTGCCGGCTGGAAGGAAGCCCATCGAGAGCAAATGAGTGTTTAAAAAGAAGATGAATGTAGAAGGCAAGGTGGAGAAATACAAAGCTCGGTTGGTAGCAAAAGGTTATTCCCAGGTGCCGGGAATTGATTTTGGTGATATTTTTTCTCCTGTTGCCAAGGTTACTTCTATTAGATTACTTTTATATGTTGTTGCTGCATTTGATTTTGAGATAGAACAGATGGATGTGAAGACAACATTTCTTCACGGGGATCTAGAAGAGGAGATCTACATGAAGCAACCTGAAGGCTTTATGGTGAAAGGTAAGAAAGAACTGGTATGCAGGTTGAAGAAGTCTCTATATGGGTTAAAACAGTCACCAAGGATGTGGTATCAGAAATTTGATACCTATATATAGGGACTTGGCTTCACCAGAAGCAAGGAGGATCACTATGTTTATTTTAAATTAATTGGTGACCGTGTTATTTATTTGGTCTTGTATGTGGATGATATGTTGTTGATTAGAAATGACAAAGAAATTATCCAAGATTTGAAGACCCAGCTGTTCTCCAAATTTGACATGAAGGATCTTGGTGCTGCAAACTATATTTTGGGCATGGAAATTAAGAGAGATCGGGCAAAGAGGAAGCTCTGGTTAAACCAGAGGAAGTATGTCGAGACTATATTGCAGAGGTTCAATATGCGGGATAGTAAACCGGTGAATGTTCCTATTCCTGTAGGTGGAAAGCTGTCTGTTGAACAGTGTCCCAAGACACAAGAAGAAGAGGAGTATATGTCCCGTGTTCCATATGCAAGTGCAGTGGGTAGCCTGATGTATGCAATGGTCTGTACTAGACCAGACATTGCACATGCAGTGGGAGTATTGAGCAGGTTTATGTCAAACCCGGGGAAGGAGCATTGGACAGTAGTGAAGCGGGTTTTCAGATATTTACGTGGCACTAGTGATTATGGCTTGTGCTACCAGGGAAGACCAGGATTGGAAATAATGTTGGACATTCGTGGTTTTGTTGATGCAGACTGGGCTGGAGATCTGGACCAAAGAATATCTACAAGTGGGTATGTTTTTAGCCTATTTGGAGGCGCAGTCAGTTGGATGAGTAAAAGACAGTCTGTAGTGGCTCTTTCAACTACAGAGGCAGAATACATAGCAGCCACTCATGCAAGCAAGGAAGCAGTTTGGTTGCAGAGATTGTGTTCAAGTATGGGGTTAGTACAACAAGCTATAAGGATAGACTGTGATAGCCAAAGTGCAATTTTCTTGGCTAAGAACCCTGCTTATCATTCAAAGACAAAGCACATTGATGTTCAATATCACTTTGTTAGAGATATGGTTGAGGCTAAAGGGTGTTGCTGGTAAAGGTGGACACTTTGAAGAATGTTGCAGATGCATTGACGAAGTCTGTGAGCACTCAAAAGTTCTCTTGGTGTAGAGAAACAATGTGTGTTGAAGAATTGGCCAAATGACTAAGCTTTCCTGTGGCCCCCCGTGGAAAGAAAACAACAAGTGGGAGAATGTGGGTATGTGTTATATTCTTTATTAACTTAGCCCATCTTATTTATCAGTTGCGTGGGCGTAACGAGGGTCACAAAGGCGCGGCCCCTGTTGGGATACGACGACGCCCGATGGACCCACCCCAGTATGCGATCCCACTCATATGCGGACCACCCATGTTTTGTGAATGAGTTACACATGGTTTTTTGGTACGATGGTTTCGCCCCACAGTATTTTGTAGATCCGGTCAAGGAATACGTTTATGTTCTAATCTGGGGTTAATGGATTGGGTTTATGTATGCTTTGGCATGTATATATATATGTTGTAACACTAAAGGATTATAATGAAAAATCAAGCTGGTCGTCTCAATTTGGGATCCAGGGGAAAATCTCTGTGTTTATCTGTTTTATGTTTTATGCTCTCGCTATTGTTTATTTTTTGTTATAAGATTCGTGTGTAGATAATTTCTGTTCAGGGTTAAAACCTACAGTCCTAATAAACTGAAATTTTCACTTTTATGGTAAAGGTTCAGTTTTCTGTGTGAAAAATCAGTTTGCTGTCATTTTTCACTTGTTGTCCCAAACTGCACTTTTCAGCCACCCAAGCTCTGATACCATGTAGAAATTTTGACCCAACCCCAATTTTCAGTTTCTCCTTATTACTCCCATGTCGTTAAATGCCCATTCCTATAACCATTATTTCAACAAGCTGGAAATAATAAATATGTTTTGAAAACACAAATTCTGGAAATTTCACAGTGCTAAAAATGCAGAAATAAAAACTCAGAGAATATAGCAGCCACACACACATAAAATGACACGCTTATTTTTGGTCAATATGACCCTAGAAAAACCCCCTACAACTCTTGGGGAATTTTTTTTTGAAAGCTCTTCTTATTTTTGAATATTTCTTTTACAGAGAAATGAAATGCACAGTAAAAATTCCAGCAACCACATAAATGTACTTATCTCGAAAACCGTGTTTGTACTCCACCTTGATTTTTGTGCCAAAGAAAAATAGAAAATTACAGAGAAATGTATAGCCTTAAATGTTGTACGGACAACATATAAAACTGTGTCGGACAACTGTATGGCCTCGTCAAAAATTGTGTTGTATGGCTGCCTTGAAATCTGTGTTGTACGACTGCCTCGATTTCCGTGTTGTACAAACTTTGGTTTCTGTGTTGCTGCTTCTGTACGGACCTTGAAAAAAGTGCCTCCTTGCTACTGTACAAACCTCAAAACGCATGCCAATATAGCAGCAATAAATGTTCTCCCTTCCTCGATTTTCGTGCCTCTTTCCTTGAAAACCGTGCTCTTTCTTTTATGTACAGATTTGCTGAAATGGTGTTGTCTCTCCTTCTCTTCTCTGCTAAAAAATGTCTCCTTTGATTTCTCTCCTCCTTTGTCAATCTGCTCATGAAAGAATGAATGATATTTTTCCTCTTTTCCTCCTTTAACTTAACCCTAAGTGACTTTTGGGGAATCCCTAAATCCAATGGATGAGATAGGTTTAGATCTAGGGTTGAGATTAAATGTGCATTTAAATATCATTTTCTATTTTTTAATTCACCCCACCTTAATAAAGACCCTCTTAGTGATTTATTTCCAAAGTCACTTTTCACTTTCTAATTTCACATTGAATTTATGAAAGTCACTTTAAAATTAGACTTAGTAACTTTATCACTTAAAGTCACTTTTAAATTAGATTTGACTTTACAACTTATAGGGTCACTTTAGGAGAAAAAGTTAAATTCTTTTGGACACTTTTCCTTAGGCCAAAGATCAAGGCATTAGGGAACCACTTGTCCTCTGGTACCCAAATTTCAACAATTATTCTAGTACTCGGGTAAGTTGAAATCATATGTGCTATAAAAATGTCGTAATAAACACAATAATATAGAGTTTTATGAGATTATGATATTGATTCAATCAAAAGAAATTAATTAAATTAAATTAAATTAAATTAATTAAATAGTTAATTAAATTAATTTAAATAATGTAGAATTTTTTTAATACTATGATGTATTGTCGGATTCTCCTGATCTAACAATTATATGCACTGTTAAATACATAATCCCTCTACTTAAATCTTTGCAGAAATTTAATCGCCAATTGCAAACACATGAAGAAAAATCAATCACACATAACACATAATTTTTTACCAAGAAATATTAAAGCTAAAAATCCCAACTATCATACATTATGTATATCATGGATCATGAAACAATCTCATACAAATCTCTACTCCAAGAGCTCTCAGTACAATATACAATCGTCTCACACTGTCATACAAAAATTGGCTCATACATGCACAAATTTACTACCTCCTGACACCCTGCCTCCACTGCGCAATCGTTGCTGATGAAGATCCCTGAATGAATTCGATATTGCCTCGCCTTGACTATGCAATCCTCATTGGCATCTCCAATGTGTGTTTGGTTGCACTTGTGCACCCACTATAGTCACAAATGATAGTCAAACAGGCCCTTTCACCTATCTCTCAACTGGGTATCCACTGGATCTAACATGCATGTAGTTAATAGTAGTATTTCTTCAGTTTCATGTGAGACCACTGCTTGTGAATTAATTAAATAATTAATTCACTGATCTCTCACTAGTGTATCTTTAGTTACAACTGGCACAACTGAGTTTAACTCACTTAACCGATTTAAACTAAATAACAACTCACATAACTACACATCCAACTCTATTACAACTTTGTATCACTTAGTTGCAACGAAGTCCACTCTGCATGTCCCACCAACCAACCTTAGAACTTGTAATTCCTTCAATGAACTAGTTTGCCACATCAGTTAACTGAAATCAAGTGCCTCAAGAGAACAGATTATTATTTATTGTCTAATTATTATTAAGGGCTAATAATAATTGACATCCGATTTATTTTTAGACATGCGATCTATAAATAGACTTCGCCCATGCATCTAAAAATAGAATCTCATCTAAAAATATAATTTTCTCAACCATCTATAAATAGACTCCCGCTATAAATAGAATATGCTCACCATTCTAAAAATAGACATACACCTAAAAATAGTCGGCGGGCCCCACCTAGTGTAGGTGCTTAATTTTCACTAGGATCATCATCTTGTTGAATCTCAACACTCCCTCTCAACAAGAAAGGGATTATCCTTCACCCCGATCCTGTCTCTATGGTATTCGAATTTTCTACTGGTGAGCGCCTTCGTCAGAATATTTGCATCTTGATCTTTTGTAGAAATGTACTGAACCAACATGATCATCCGCTGAACACAATCTCTGATATGATGATACCAGATACCTATATGCTTAGATCTATCATGAAACACATGATTAATCAAGATTTTAATGCAACTTTGATTATCAAAATGAATCACTGTAGGATCTAAATGAGAACTGAACAAAACAACTAGGATCTTCCTCATCCAGATAGCCTCACATGCTACTTGAATTGCTACCATGTATTCTGCTTCTACTGAACTGAGTGCCACAGATCTCTGTTTCATGTTGTACCAAGAAAAAACTGTAGATTCGATACTGAAAACCCCTCCTGAGGTGCTCTTTCTGTCTGTTGGGCTGCCTGCCCAATATGCATCTGTGAAGCCATGCAACTTCACCTCATCTATCTGTCTGTACCATAAGCCATACTCTTATGTGCCCCTAATATATCTCAGGACATGCTTTCCTGCCTTCCAAAAGAGCTTGGTAGGTTTAACCATCGCTTGACTAAGACGGTTCACCACATAGCATATGTCTGGTCTTGTATTAACTAAATACATGAGCGAACCCACCAACTGTCAATAGACAATAACATCTACTACCTCTCTAGATGTAGCGTCCTCTTTCCTCCAGTTTCATGGAAGAGGAGTATCCATGGGTTTGTAGCCCTCCATGTGAAAGTTACCAAGTATCTCCCTTGCATACTTTCCTTGAGACACAAACAGTTCACCTCCTCGCTGCCATATTTCCAATCCAAGGAAATAGTGAAGGAGGCCCATATCCTTCATATCAAACTCCTTTGCAAGGTCCTCCTTGCATGAGTGTATCAGCTACTCATCACCAGTTAGTATTAAATCATCAACATAAATAAAAATGATTAAAATCTTACCCTCCACCACAATCTAGTATAGGTTTGCATCCGCCTCACTCTTGGTGAAGCCAAGTCAAGTGAAATAGCTGTCAATCCGATTGTACCAAGCACAGGATGCTTGCTTCAGCCCATACAATGCTCTTTTGAGTCTGCACACATGCGAATCACTGCTGAAGATCTCAAATCCTTCAGGCTTCTCAATGTACACTTCTTCCTCAATGATCCCATTAAGGAATGTAGCATTCAATTAATCCATCTGATGAATGTGCCAACCCATCTGCGCCGAGAGAGAAAGGATGGTCCTTATGAAAGAATACCGTGCGACAGGTGCAAAGGTTTCTTCATAATCAATCCCCTCGATCTGTGAGAAGCCCCAGGCCACAAATATTGCCTTATATTTCTCAACACTCCCATCAGTAGCTTTCTTTACCTTGTAGATCCATCTTGAACCTACTGCTGATTTATCAACCGGACTTGGAACAATTTCCCAAGCATTGTTTCTGACAATGGAGTCATACTCCTCCACCATTGCATATACCCATGTGGGCTCATGCACTGCTTCTTGAAAGGAATATGGCTCTGTCACAATACATTTTCTCATGAGCCATGTATCCAGTGAATCGATCAGGAGAATATCTCTGTTTGTGCTGTGAAGTAGGGACTCCTACATTCTATGCCGCATCAAGCTTCAACCTCTTAGCTTCTGTGGTACACTTTCTACTAGTTATGATGTTTGGCTCTACATGAGTGGACTCCTCCACTCCATGAACCTCCTCCTGTGGCTAATCCACATCTAGAGACTCATCTTTGGGAATAAGTAGTTCCTCCTTTGCATGCAAGTCTAGCTCCCTCTCAAGCGACAACTTCATGGATTTATCCTCATTGAATTTTATATCCCGTCGCACCACAGTCATTCGACTATTTGGAAAATACACACGATAATTATGGGGTGTTTCCGTGTACCCCAAAAATATCCCAACTTCAACAGTCGGCTCCATCTTCTTCGTGGCGTTCTTGGTCACATGCACATAAACAGATGAGCCAAAAAATATTAAAGTGAGAAATACGGTTTCTTACTAGTAAAAGCTTCTTCAAGTGTACTCATGCCAAGTACTCTATGAGGATAGTTGTTTTGCACATAAACCGCAGTGTTGCATACTCCCACCCACAAGTGCATTGGTAGGCCCTGATCATGCAACATATCTCATGCAACACCCACGATCGTTCTATTCTTCCTCTCCGCGACCCCATTCTTCTATGGGTTATGAGGCGCTATGATTTCTCTTCGAATTCCTTCTTTGCTATAGAAGTCTTTGAATTCCTTCGAGATATATTCACCACCATTATCGCTCCGTAGAGCCTTCACTTTCTTCCATGACTCTGTCTCCACCAATGCTTTAAACTCATATAACTTTGAGAATGTTTGATCCTTCTACTACATGAAGGAGATCCAACATCTACGAGAATATTCATCAACAAAAATAACATAATACCTGTGTTTTTCTATTGAAGCAACTGAGAATGGTCCACACACGTCTGTGTGAACTCTCTCCAGGATTATCGAAGTACGATTCTCCTTTTCATGAAAGGTGGCCTTCAAAAAATTACCCATAGTACATCCCTTGCACTGATCTATCTACACAAGTGTACCCTTGGAAAGTCTAGTAGAAATATGCTGCAAAATTTTTAGGGCGCCATGGTGAAGATGGCCCAATCGCTTATGCCATAATTCACCCCCATCCCGGCTCACCACTTCTTGTTCTTTGCCCAACATTGTAGCGTAACCATCTACCTCCATATTTTAGATATTCTTGACTTGAATCCATATCCTCTTGGTTTGACTCGTTATTTTATGTCGTAGGAAAGCTTTTCCATCGCTGAAAACAACGTCATAACCTCTGTCCTCCAACATCGCGACTGAGACCAAGTTCTTCTTTAGACATGGAACATTCATAACATATTTCAATAGAAATGGTTTACCTAAATCCCTCTCAAAGGTAATGGTACCAATGTCGGTCGCACTATATCGTCCATCATCACCCATCTCTATATGCCATTGGAGATCTTTCTCCTCCAAGTCACTGAAAAGCTCCTTATCTCCTGTCATCTGGAAGGAAGCACCACTATCAAGATACCACATAGATCCCATTGCACTTGAAACCAAGAATGCGGTCAAGGCGACATCAAGTTCAAAATCACCAGTTTCAGCTCCAGCAGCCTTCTTGTTCTTCTTTTTTTGTGGCTAGTTAGTGGCGAGATGCCCATGTTCGTGACAGTGAAAACACTTCTCCTTGGACAAATCCAATTTCTTTCCTTTAGCCTCAAATTTTGAGTGGAATTTATTCCTATTCCCTTTCCTTTCTTTTTCAGCCAAATAAAAATCCTCTTCATCATCATGCTTTGATGAAGAGCCACCCCTGGTGTTCCTCCTGAACTCCTCCTGCACTAGATCCGACCACAGTCGTTCCCAATCTGACAGTTTTTCCCATCCGTTGACAAAGTCTTGATAACTGTGCCAACTCTTAGGAAGTCCCAAGAGAGCCAAACTCACCAAATCATCATCAACAACCATGATTCCCACACTCCCAATTTCATCCCAACATTGGACAAACTTTGTGAGATACTTAGGAATATTGTCGCCCTTTTCCATTTTGATTTTTATTATCCTTTAGTGCCAATTTCCTATGGTCGTTGCTGCTTTGGAAAATATTTGTCAAAGCCTTACACATTGTAAATGGAGTGGATTTCCCATGAAGGTTTGAGACAATATGGTCTCTCACACCTTCCAATAGAATCCTTCTCTTCTTCACTACTTTCTTTTTCCAGGCGTCAAGTAATGCAGCATCCGTCGAAGTGGGCTTAGGAAAATCATTGTCGATGAATTCCTTCAAGCCATTATCTTCAAGCACCGCCTCCATCCTATCCTTCCATGTAATGTAGTTAAATATTCCCTCGAGTGCATACTCCAACCGCAAACCACTGAAATCCATTTCGATGTTTACTCAACTATAACACCAAGGAATTCTTGCAGCAAATTCGAATTGTTTCCACAAACAAAACTCAGCTACTGCTTCAATATTGAAATCTTCAATGCTCTGATACCATGTAGAAATTTTTTAATATTGTGATTTATTGCTGGATTCTCCTGATATAACAATTATATCCACTATTAAATAGAAAATCGTTCTACTTAAATCTTTGCGGAAATTTAATCGCCAATTTGAAACACATGAAGAAAAATCAATCACACATAACATATAATTTTTTACTGAGAAAGCTTAAAGCTAAAAACCCCAACTATCAGATATTATGTATATCATGGATCATGAAACAATCTCATAAAAAGATCTACTCCAATAGCTCTCAGTACAATATACAATCGTCTCACACTGTCATACAAAAATTGGCTCATACATGCACCAATTTACTGCCTCCTGACAGCCTGCCTCCAATGCACAATCTCTGCTGATGAAGATCCCTGAATGAATTCGATCTTCCCTTGCCTTGATTTCAAAATATCATTGGCATATCCAATGTGTGTTTGGTTGCACTTTTGCACCCACTATAGTCACAACTGATAGTCAAACAGGCCCTTTCAGCTATCTCTCAACTGGGTCTCCACTAGATCTGACATGCATGTAGTTAACAGTAGTATTTCTTCAGTTGCATGTGAGACCACTGCTTGTGAATTAATTAAATAATTAATTCACTGATCTCTCACTAGTGTATCTTTAGATACAACTAGTTACAACTATCACAACTAAGTTTAACTCACTTAACTGAGTTAAACTAAATAACAACTCACATAACTACACATCCAACTCTGTTACAACTTTGTATCACTCAATTACAATGAAGTCCACTCTGCATGTCCCACCAACCAACCTTAGAACTCGTAATTCCTTCAGTGAACTAGTTTTCCACATCAGTTAATTGAAATCAAGTGCTTCAAGAGAATAGATTATTATTTATTGTCTAATTATTATTAAGGGCTAATAATAATTGACAGCCGATCTATTTTTAGACATGCAATCTATAAATATACTTCGCCCATGCATCTAAAAATAGAATCTCATCTATAAATAGATTTTTCTCAACCATATATAAATATAATCTTGCTATAAATACAATATGTTCACCATTCTAAAAATAGACATACACCTAAAAATAGCCTCTGGGCCCCACCTAGTGTAGGTGCTTAATTTTCACTAGGACCATCATCTTGTTGAATCTATCTGATGGATGATCTTTCTCACAGGTGGCAGCTCATCAGGTAAATCATCCACAACAATGTCACAGTAATCATCTAACATCTCTTGGATTTCTACTGGTAAATCAGAAATATTTGTAGAAGTAAGAACTACTTTAGGCTTGCAAACTAAAGCAAAACTACCTCTTCATCTTCTATCTGATGCAGATATTCCTTCCCGCTTAGAAACAAGGTCTTTGGATCAATCACTCTGCTGGATGGCTCTCCTTCTTCCATGGGTATCAATGTGTGATGTATCCCATATTTGAAGAACTTGTAAGTGTTGTTCTTGCCATCATGCACTGCTGCTCTGTCAAACTACCAAGGTCTACCCAACAGTATATGACACACATCCATGGGCATTACATCACACAAGACCTTATCTTTGTATTTTCCCATTTGCAGCTCTATCTCACACTGCTCTTTTACAACCAGCTGGTGCCCTTTGTGCAGCCAGGACACCCTGTAGGGTGTTGGATGCTCCCTTGTCTTCAACTTCAACTTTTCTATTACCTCAGTGGAAACCAGATTGTCTGTGCTGCCACTATCAATGACTAGCTAGCAGCATTTCCCTTGGACTTTTCATATGCTCCTAAACAAAGTCTTCCTTTGTGCAGGCTGAGTGACCTATTTAGCTTGCTTCAACAGGACCTTATTTACCACCAAGGATTCTCCCCTCTCTGGAAGAATTTCTTCTTCAATTTCTGCCTCTTCTCCAGCCTGGGCAACAACAGCATTTCTTGGACCAGCACCCACATTCTCTGGACACTCATAGTGCTTCTGTCCCACTTGCTGGCATCTATAACACCTCAACTCTCTACCTCTGCCTCTGTCTCTGCCTCCTCTTCCTTTTACTTGGTAAGAACCCCTTCTGCCACTTGCATCATCCTCTGTAGATGCATTATGAGGTGAGCTACTGTTAGCTCCATCCCTGGGTGTAGCAGGCTTTCCTGTACCACCCTGACTTCACTTTCCACAGAAAGTACCTCTTTTCTTGGCAGACAGTTTCCTCATGTGTTTCTCCTCTGCTTTCAAGGCCATCTGATAGGCCTCTTCCACTGTCTTAGGAGACAGAAGACCAATCTCATCTTGATCTCCAGCTTGAGACCATTCACATATCTGGCAGTCTTCTCCGGTGTGTCTTGAAATTGCCCAACTCTTATGCTCACTCTATAGAATTCCTCTGTGTATTCTTTTACTATCAGCAACCTCTGTCTCAGGTTCTGCATTTTCTTATACAATGTCAGCTGGTAATCACTAGGCAAGAATTTACCTTTTAATTTAGCCATCATTCTGGTCCATCTCTTGATAGGTTGCTTGCCAACTCTCCTCCTCTCTGCCTGCACTCCATCCCACCAAAGTGCAGCATGTCCTTTCAGCTTTGTCACTGCAAACTTGACCTTTTTATCCTCACTTATTTCTTCATAATCGAAGCATTTATTCATTTCATTTATCCAGTCCACCAGTTCCTGCATAACTCGACACTTCAATTCTGGGCTTAACTGCAAACCCCAGAACAGTTCTAAGGAGCCTCATTTCAGGAAGAATCTCAACATTTTCTTCAGATTCTTATGTTTCAGGTTCACTGATGTCTTCCAGATCTCTGGGCTGTCTTCGCTCCATGGCATCCATTCTGGCCTCGACCCTCTACAACATCCCCAACACCTCAGTGTTGGAAACAGGTCTCCTTCTGCCAGCACCTCTACCAACTCGGATTTCCATGTCAGCTCTTCTGCAAAAAAAACCTTAAAACAATGGCTCTGATACCACTAATGACGCAACAAGGCTGAAATCGGACCCTTCTAAGGAGGGGTGGTCAACTATAGCCTGGCTCTATCAGCACTTCTTGTCCGAAACCCCGTTCTTTGACTCCACGTGGTCCACTTATATCTATTCCTCGGAGATTTATTTATCAAATTTGTGGAATTTGATAAATAAACTTTATCCATGACCCTTTGCAAATTTATTTGAATCTCTCCGCTTTATATGATACCCCCAACATTATAACAATTATACCCTAGAATTATGTTAATTATCTGCCAACCGTTTAATTAAAAACTTTATTATGCTCCGGGCCTGCACAAACCATCAGCAAAGTCCAACGGGACACACACACCGTACCTTAGTTAAACGTCAGGCAAGTCCATCGTGCGACCACCGTTAGATCACAAGGCTCCAGATCGACGGCATGCACGCATATCGCGCAGCATCCAGGTACAAACTATAACGTGTGATGGCGCGCTTTGATAGTGGTTTTCTGTGGGTCCACTC
This sequence comes from Pinus albicaulis, assembly GCA_034641835.2. NCBI lineage: Eukaryota > Viridiplantae > Streptophyta > Pinopsida > Pinales > Pinaceae > Pinus > Pinus albicaulis. The sequence continues at coordinate 660,521,220 of CM076570.1, forward strand.
CACCATGTGTCACATTCCCTATGGAATCGATCGCAAATAGAAAATATCGCTTACTCACCCAAAAGCGGTGTGATATGGGCAATCCGCCTTGCAAATCCACTCGTGGTTTTGGCACCGTGCTTGACTACGGGTGTAATTCTGGCTCCGCTATCCTCTTGTTCATTAACTCATGTCTAATCCTCGAGTCATGTTCCAAAAGCAAAACAACTCTGTCTCTCTTTATTAAGCGGGAATTTTATATTTGAACAGTGTTCACGGCCACAGTTCCTCTGCACAGGCCCCGCCTATGGGTGGGATTTATTCAACAGGGTTTTGTTCAATAAATTTCGAGAAACGATAAACATAGGGGTGCAGAATCGCACAACGGTTCAGATCACCAATTATACATACACAAAATTCAATTGCTTCACAATTAAACAATCTCTTCACAGACAAAGGTTCGAGTCAATCCAATGGCAACAAACTTCGAAATCATTTAACTGGAAACAATTGTGAACACACGGAGTTTATTGCAGAATCTCTCTATTCCTCTCTTCTTTTTCTCTCCCCCTTTATACATCCAAGGATTACATTTATATACATAAACATATGACTCTTCGTTTCCTCTGAGAGGACCGTTCTAGAAATCAAAGGTCTAATTACAACTTATTCCAATAACTGAACTGACAGCTGGATCGAACCTAACTGTTCTACTTCTACAACTAACTAATACAGTCAGTTGAGGTATTGACACCTAGCTGTTACAATTCAAGTGATTTCGAACCCTCCTAGCCACAACATGTGAACAAAACTTTCTACATTGTTGGCTAGTGTCTAATGCCCCTGCATCAGACTCCCGAGGGAAATTTTCTTCATGGGCTCCTATCCATGAGCTCTTCCACTGATTTGCCTATCTTCTACAACATCCCTTCAGTCATCCAAGTGGCATCTTCCTCTGGCTTGTCCTTCCATTTGATCAAGTACTGAAATTACTCTTGTCCTCTGGTCCTTCTGAATGGTATTTTATCCAATATCTTCTCTGGTTGCAGTGGTTGCACTGGAGGTAGCTGTTCCCTCCACTCAATATGTCCCTTGTCTGGTGATCTTTCTTCTGCACCATCATCTTCATACTTGTACAAATCTACAACATTAAAAATGGGAGATATTCCAACATCAGGAGGTAATTCAATCTCATAAGCATTTGCAGAAAACTTCCTAAGTATCTTGCATGGCCCAATCTTTTTGAACTTCAATTTGTTATACTGCTTCTTTGGGAATCTCTCCTTTCTCAAGTGTGCCAAAACCTGATCTCCAACTTCAAAATGAACTTATTTTCTACTCAAGTCTGCTCTGCTTTTGTATCTGATGCTGCTGCTTTGTAGTTTCTGTTTCACTTGTTCATGTATGGCCTGGATCTCTGAAGCAAATTCCTCACCATATGCACTCCTTAGCTCTGCCTTCCCCAGATTTCTCAACTCTGATATTCCTCTGGGGTGCATTCCATAAACAATATGAAATGGACTCTGCCCTGTGCTCATGTTTGGTGAGTCGTTATATGCATATTCTGCCTGGGGCAAAATATGATCCCATTTCTTGGGATGTTCTCCTGCAAGACTTCTCAACAAATTTCCCAGACTCCTATTCACTACCTCAGTTTTCCCATCAGTCTGGGGATGATAAGCTAAGATGAAACTCAGTTTGGTACCAATTTTATTCCACAGTGTCCTCCAAAAATGACCCACAAATCTGGTATCTCTGTCTGAAACAATACTCTTGGGCAACCCATGCAATCTAACAACTTCTTTGAAAAACAAGTTAGCAACATGGGTGGCATCACTAGTTTTATAGCATGGAATAAAATGTGCCATTTTGGAGAATCTGTCCACTACAACAAATACTGCATCATTTCCTCTCTGAGTCTTGGGAAATCCTAGAACAAAATCCATACTCACCATGTCCCAAGGCCTGTCTGGAATAGGGGAGGGAGTGTACAATCCTGCATTCTGGCTCCTTCCTTTAGCATACTGACAGATTTTGCAATTCTTCACAAACTTGTCCACTTCTGCTCTCATATTGGGCCAGTAATAGAATTGACTCAGCTGCTCATAAGTCTTATCAGTACCAAAGTGTCCAGCAAGTCCACCACTATGCTTCTCTTTGATCAAATTTTCCCTCATGGAACATATTGGTACACACAGTTGGCTTCTCCTGAATAACAATTCCTCCTGCAGGAAATAATCTAGCCACTGGCTTCTATCTATTAAAACAGGGTTACTACATGCCTCAAATGCTTCTTTAAAATATGGATCTATTTTATACAATTCTTTCAGAAAATCAAATCCTACAACTTCAAAATTTGTTTCTTGAACAAGCATGTGTCTCCTACTCAAAGCATTAGCTACTTTATTGGCTTGGCCACTTATATGTTTCAAAAAAAAATTAAAAACTTGGAGATACTCAACCCATTTAGCATGCTTATGTTTCAACTTGGGATACTGTACAATATACTGCAAAGCATGATTGTCAGAATATAATACAAATTCCCTGGACATCAAATAATGTCTCCACTTCTTCAGTGCCTGAACAATTGCATAGATTTCCTTCTCATAAGAGGAATAATTCTTTCTGGTGTCATTCAGATTCTCACTGAAATATGCCACAGGCCTATCATCCTGACTCAACACAGCTCCAATGGCCTCTCCACTGGCATCACATTTTACTTGAAATGGTTTAGTAAAATTAGGTAGAATCAAAACAGGCTTCTCAGTTATCTTATGCTTCAAAACTTTAAAGTTTCTTTTTGCTTCAGCAGTCCACTTAAATGACTATTTTCTCTTCTTTATTATCTCAATTATGGGTGCATTGATCTTACTGAAGTTTCTTATAAACTTTCTATAAAAACTAGCAAGTCCATGGAAACTTCTTACCTCAAAAACATTCCTGGGTGAAGGCCACTCCACAATTGCCTTAACCTTTTCTGGGTCCATCTTCAATCCTTCTGTAAAAAAAAAAAACCCCAAATACACCAACTCCTCTTTCATGAATGAGCATTTCTTCAAATTTATCAGCAGTTTCTCTTGGTGCAACTTCTTCAATACATGATTAAGATGCCTTAAATGTTCTTCTTTAGTTCTGCTGAAAAATAATATATCATCCAGATACACTATCACAAATTTGCCAATGAATTCTTTCAATACTTCATTCATAAGTCTCATAAAAGTGCTAGGTGAATTTGACAACCCAAAAGGCATTACCATCCATTCATACAATCCTTCATTTGTTTTAAAGGCAGTTTTCCACTCACCACCCTCTCTTATTCTAATCTGATGGTATCCACTTTTCAAATCTATCTTTGAGAAATATTTAGCACCACTCAAACAATCCATCAAATCCTCAACTCTAGGCAAAGGAAATCTGTACCTGATTGTGATCTTATTGATTTATCTAGAATTAGTACACATCCTCCAGCCCCCATCTTTCTTTGGGCTCAATACTGCTGGTACTGCACATGGACTCAAACTTTCTCTGATCAGCCCCTTGTCCACCAATTCCTGTACTTGTCTCCTGATTTCCTCATTTTCTTTAGGAGTCATTTTTTAGGCTGCCTTATTTGGAAGATTTGATCCAGGGATAAAATCTATCTGATGGCTGATTTTTCTCACAAGTGGCAGCTCATCAGGTAAATCATCCACAACAATGTCACAGTAATCATCTAACATCTCTTGGATTTCTACTGGTAAATCAGAAATCTTTGTAGAAGTAAGAACTACTTTAGGCTTGCAAACTAAAGAAAAACTTACCTTTTCTTCTTCTATCTGCTGCAGATATTCCTTCCTGCTCAGCAACAAGGTCTTTGGATCAATCACTCTGCTGGATGGCTCTCCTTCTTCCATGGGTATCAATGTGTGATGTATCCCATCTTTGAACAACTTGTAAGTGTTCTTCTTGCCATCATGCACTGCTGCTCTGTCAAACTACCAAGTTCTACACAGCAGCATATGACACACATCCATGGGCATTACATCACACAGGACCTTATCTTTGTATTTTCCCATTTGCAGCTCTATCTCACACTTATCTTTTACAACTAGCTGGTGCCCTTTGTGCAGCCAGGACAACCTGTAGGAAGTTGGATGCTCCCTTGTATTCAACTTCAACTTTTCTATTACCTCAGTGGAAACCAAATTGTCTTTGCTGCCACTATCAATGACTAGCTGGCAGCATTTCCCTTGGACTTTGCATATGCTCCTAAACAAAGTCTTCCTTTGTGCAGGCTCAGTGACCTCTTTAGCTTGCTTCAACAGGACCTTATTTACCACCAAGGATTCTCCCCTCTCTGGAAGAATTTCTTCTTCAATTTCTGCCTCTTCTACAGCCTGGGCAACAACAACATTTCTTGGACCAACACCCACATTCTCTAAACACTCATAGTGCTTATGTCCCACTTCCTGGCATCTATAACACCTCAAATCTCTACCTCTGCCTCTGTCTCTGCCTCCTCTTCCTTTTCCTCGGTAAGAACCCCTTCTGCCCCTTGCATCATCCTCTGTAGATGCATTCTGAGGTGAGCTACTGTTAGCTCCATCCCTGGGTGTAGCAGGCTTTCCTCTACCATCCTGACTTCCCTTTCCACGGAAAGTACCTCTTTTCTTGGAAGACAGTTTCCTCAGGAGTTTCTCCTCTGCTTTCAAGGCCATCCGATAGGCCTCTTCCACTGTATTAGGAGAAAGAAGACCAATCTCATCTTGGATCTCTAGCTTGAGACCATTCACATATCTGGCAGTCTTCTCCGGGGTGTCTTGAAATTTCCCGTCTCTTATGCTCACTCTGTAGAATTCCTCTGTGTATTCTTTTACTGTCAGCAACCTCTGTCTCAGGTTTTGCATTTGCTTATACAATGTCAGCTGGTAATCACTAGGCAAGAATTTACCTTTTAATTTAGCCATCATTCTGGTCTAGCTCTTGATAGGTTGCTTGCCAACTCTCCTCCTCTTTGCTTGCACTCCATCCCACCAAAGTGCAGCATGTCCTTTCAGCTTTGTCACTGCAAAATTGACCTTTTTATCCTCACTTATTTCTTCATAATCGAAGCATTTCTTCATTTCATTTATCCAGTCCACCAGTTCCTCTGGATTCAGTCCCCCTCCATAACTCGACACTTCAATTCTGGGCTTAACTGCAGACCCCAGAACAGTTCTAAGGAGCCTCATGTTAGGAGGAATCTCAACATTTTCTTCAGCTTCTTATTTTTCAGGTTCACTGATGTCTTCTGGATCTCTGGGCTGTCTTCGCTCCATGGCATCCATTCTGGCCTCGACCCTCTGCAACATCCCCAACACCTTAGCGTTGGCAACAGGTCTCCTTCTGCCAACACCTCTACCAACTCGGATTTCCATGTCAGCTCTTCTGCAAAAACAACCTTAAAACACTAGCTCTGATACCACTAATGATGCAACAAGGCTGAAATCGGACCCTTCTAAGGAGGGGTGGTCAACTATAGCCTGGCTCTATCAGCACTTCTTGTCCGAAACCCCGTTATTTGACTCCACATGGCCCACTTATATCTATTCCTCGGAGATTTATTTATCAAATTTGTGGAATTTGATAAATAAACTTTATCCATGACCCTTTGCAAATTTATTTGAATCTCTTCGCTTTATGTGATACCCCCAACCTTATAACAATTATACCCCAGAATTATGTTAATTATTCGCCAACCCTTTAATTAACAAATTTATTATGCTCTGGGCCCGCACAAACCATCGGCAAAGTCCAACGGGACACACACACCGTACCTTAGTTAAATTTCGGGCAAGTCCATCGTGCGACCATCGTTAGATCACAAGGCTCCAGATTGATGGCATGCATGCATATCGCGCGGCATCCGGGTACAAACTATAACGTGCGATGGCGCCCTTTGACAATGGTTTTCCATGGGTCCACTCCACCATGTGTCACATTCCCTATTGAATCGCTCACAAATAGAAAATACCGCTTACTCACCCAAAAGCGATGCGATATGGGAAATCCGCCTTGAAAATCCACTCGCGGTTTTGGCACCGTGCTTGACTACGGGTGTAAGTCTAGCTCCGCTATCCTCTTTTTCATTAACTCACATCTAATCCTCGGGTCAGGTTTCGAAAACAAAACAACTCTGTCTCTCTTTATTAAGCGGGAATTTTATATTTGAACAGTGTTCACGGCCACAGTTCCTCTGCACAGGCCCCACCTGTGGGTGGGCTATATTCAACAAGGTTTTGTTCAATAAATTTCGAGAAACGATAAACAGAGGGGTGCAGAATTTCACAACGGTTCAGATCACCAATTATACATACACAAAATTCAATTGCTTCACAATTAAACAATATCTTCACAGACAAAGGTTCGAGTCAATCCAATGGAAACAAACTTCGAAATCATTTAACCGGAAACAATTGTGAACATACAAAGTTTATTGCAGAATCTCTCTATTCCTCTCTTCTTTTTCTCTCCCCCTTTATACATCCGAGGATTACATTTATATACATAAACATATGACTCTTCGGTTCCTCTGAGAGGACCGTTCTAGAAATCAAAGGTATAATTACAACTTATTCCAATAACTGAAATGACAGCTGGATCGAACCTAACTGTTCGACTTCTACAACTAACTAATATAGTCAGCTGAGGTATTGACACCTAGCTGTTACAATTCAAGTGATTTCGAACCCTCCTAGCCACAACATGTGAACAAAACTTCCTACATTGCTGGCTAGTGTCTAATGCCCCTGCATCATAATTTCCTCCACATTGAGAGTGTCCTTGAAAGAAGGGAAAGCTGTAATAATTTCAACATCTTCCTTCTCATGAATAGAATATTTATCAATAATTTCTCCTGACCTGGAATCATGTTCACTACTCTTAGGAGTACCCTGAACATTGACCTGATGTGAAGAAGTTGCAATTTGAGTGACTATGGTTTGACCCTTGGTCTTTGGATTAAGATTCATATGAAATTAATTCTAGGACTCATTTAATTTAGGATTAAAAATAAATTCTTCAAACTGCGATGTAAAAGGAACTATGACGACCTCTTATTGGCCCTGAGGATGAATCACTGACTTTGATGAAGTACGAAATTGATTATTGGACACAAATAAATTTTCAAGAGGCAAATGTAACAAATATAGTGGAAGAGTAGTTAGCCTGGAAGTTTTATACTGAGTAAACTAAGTCTTTTCTTCCACTGTTAATTGTTCATCCACCTATTGTAGCACTGTTGCATAAGAGGAATATTGTTCAAACATGTCATCCAACTTATTCTACTCAATAATGAAATTTCTAATTCCTTGGGAAGTAGTAAATTTTTTTACTGCAAATCTTGGATCATATTTCATGTTAGGAATAATGGAAAATTTGGGGGCTTGAATAGCTTGAATCTCCTTTTCATCATAATGGTAATTGGCCAATACAAATATTTGAAATCCCACAAGAAAAAAATGCTATGCCCTCTTGTTTGACCCCTTCAGCACTTTAGTAATACCATAGACTACTATTTGATAGGATACTTCCCTACTAACTAACACTTATGGGATAAACAAAGGAAAAACATGAGGGTGAGCAAGGCTACCTCAAACTCTGATATAAGTGAATAATTCTTCACCAAACCGATTTTGGACCTTTAGAATGTCATCCATTACTTCCTGCGACATTCTAAGTGGCAAAGATTCAAAAATGACTTCATTTATTGGAATCATTACTTTATGAAAAAATTGGTAGAAATGATCAAAGTATTTGTTTTCCCATAAGATGTCATGATAAATGTGAATAGGTTTTGGGTCCTGAATGGTCCATTTCTAACCCATGGAAGGGAAATACATAGAAAAACACAAGGCATCCATAACATAGGTAGACATGTATAAAGGGCATAGCTTATCTTCAGAAATACTTCTGGCACGTCGAAAATCTAAGATATGGGTGGCCAAGTTATCAGAAAGAATGGTATCCAAATAAAATATAAAACCCTTAGAATCACCATTGATTAAACGTACATAGTCATTTGGGAACTTTGACATGTTAGGTAATTCATACAATCAATACAACATGGAAGAAACTTGGGAGAAAGGGGAAGCAAGGGAATCGAGTGAATACTTACTGGTTTCTTCATATTTATGCTTGTTTGGGTCTCTTCTCCATTCCTTTATTATTTTTTATAGATGTCCACGCTCCTTTATAAAGGCCTCTTTGTATTCCTTATTATATATACATTGGGTATTTGGCAGGTGATACATACTTTGGAGATCATTATTGTTAAAAGAACCAATCATTTTTCCCCTTTTGCTTTGAATGTGTCTGTCAAAAATATCCAAATTCTCAACTACCCATCCGACGATGTCTGTATAAGGAAATAACTGTGGTCTTTCTCAAATTATCTAAAGAAATGAATTGGCTACATCCCTTGGAGTGTCTTCCGAGACAAATTTTTTATCTTCCACTGTGGTTGTTCTAACGGTAACCTTGGGCTCTTCATTTTCTAATATTGATAAATTGCTTCCCAAGAAGGAAGCCTAACATCTCTAGGGCATACCGCATCCGAGAACAATCTTGCTCCTATATTATTATCATCAATATGCTTAAAAAATTGGCCTTTGGATTGTTTTTGTGGTATCCTCTTCTTTTATTTATTATTTTTCTTCATTTATTCTACATATTTGGGACTTAAGGTCACCTGAAAGATACAAACATAAAGATTAGCAGGAAAATGGTTTTATAGAAGTTCACAACGGTGTAAATAGAAACACAACATAAAAACCTCTTAAAAATCAATTGAGAGAACCAAAATTTATTTAATGCGATAATTTTATCCATTTGAGGCCAATTATTATAATGTTAAATCATTTAAATGAATAGTTGGTGGACCACGTGAATATCGTCATGTCAGTCATCAGAACGGAAATATCGGAAGATAATTTAAAATGAACTTACGATATGTGTTTACTCCGAGATGAAAAAGTCCAAGATATGATCATTTCAAGATATTTGTTCTGATATATACATGTTTCGAGATATATATGTTTCGAGATGTATGTTCTGATATAGGAATGTTCCGAGATACAAATGTTTCGCGATATATATGTTTCTCGGAGGGGATTTTTCTCGTAAGTTTTAAAATAAAAATTGCGATATGAAAATTCCCAATAACAAAGACTTCATATAGAAAAGTTTGATGTATTTTTTCCAAACAAGTAAACTATATCGGAATATCAGGAAGTAGAAACTTGAAAAAGGAAAATCTCGTAACATTCTATTAAAGTGTCCCGATAAGTCTAGTCTGAGACTATTGATCTCAACTTTTAAATATATTTCAAGACTTTTCAAATTTAATATCCCTTTTTTATTATTACATTTGAAACTTAATATGATTTAGAAAAACTAAAGTTTCCCCATTATTACTATGACTTAAAAGAAAAATGGGGGGTTGTTGTTTACCACAACAATTGGCGATGCACTAGGTGAAATAGTTATCTATGAATAAATCAAGGAAATTAAAAAAGAAAGAGGAATACAAATGAAAATATCATAATGTTGAAGTTCATATTTTCTATAAAAGTCTCTGAAAAATGAAAAAAAAAATTATCACTCGCAAACCTCATCACCTATTTTATGAAAGGATAATTTATCTCTAACAGTCAATTACTAATGTCATCTATATTGAAGAGGAAAAGTTTATTTTAAAGATTAACATAGAGATAGACATTGATGTCACAGGTAGTGCCATTGCTTCCAACAAGCATCTATAGCCTCGACAGGGTTACCTTTTAGCCAAAGAAAAACCAGTATCCCATCCACTAGTAAATATTTTAGAGAAATTTAGTTTAGAATTTGTTTTTTTGTTGTTTGTCTTTCCTTGAAAGCTAGTTTCCTGGGTTGGTGACCAGATATTAGCAACACCATTCACAAGTATTAAAAATAGTGAACAAGTCGGCTCGTGATGAGACCTCTTGTATTATAGTTATTGGTTTTTATCCATTACCCTAGTTTGGTGACCATATTTGGTATTTTCGTTGTTATTACTACCCATGATCATGGTAGGTTGGCTTTTGATGAGACCCTCTATCTTTCAAGTTTTATATTTTTGAATTACACTAAAAATATTTAATTAGTCGATGGGGAGCTAAATCCACTTCTTAAGAGACGAGGATGAAAAATATATTCATAGGAATCTAAACACTCTTTATAGTATTTGTATTTTTAAGTGGCTGCTTAAAGTTATGACTTTTTATGAGACAAAATTGTCCCTTTATAGATTTTAGGCTATGAGAAACTAACACAATAATAAGGATATAATCAATAATTTAACATTATAGATTCTAATATTTAAGAAATGATGAAAAATAACATAATGATATCATATTATTAATATTTTTCCTTATAAAAACGAATTTCATAAAAGTGATTAGAGAATATACTTGTTTGGTCTCAATCTAGTCTCCTAAACTGAGCTCATTTAATTGTCAAACAGGATTTGTAAACTGCTGAAGTGAAGTGTACTGTATGTACCTAGGTGCTTGTTTCCTAATGCGTTGTGTGTAGTGTTTTGTGATGTTTTTGGTCTTTTGTGATGATTTATGATGTTTTGGTCTTTTGGTGATTTTATGTTTGCAGGAAAAATGCCTAGAAAGCTAATGGAAAGGAGCTGGTGATTAAAAACAGAGTTAAGCCTAATTGATGGAATGACAAATGGCAAATGAAATTGGAAACACTGAAGCAGAATTAAATCTAAACTATGACTAAATAAAAGCAAAGCTTGATAATGAATTTTAAGCAAATGATTCAAAACACAAACTAAACTTGAGAAATGATCACTAAGTACGCAAATCCTCTAACTAAACAGTTAAACAACTAACTTACAATGATGCAATATTTTGTCCTTGATTAGAGATTTGAAACATATTTAGAGGAAAAACATTGTTATCATCATAAGATCTTCTATTCTAGAACTAGTTCCTATCTCTATTCTGCAATTCAATTGAATGTCACAAAACCTTTACTCAAAAGTTATTGATTTCTTTTCAAAGTAGGCTTTTGAGGGAGGACTCTGTTTATGAAATGATAAGGAAATTGCAGAGATACTTCAGGCCTTATAGTGATGTTGTCTTCTGCTCATGTGGTTATGGATCATTTGTAGATTTTAGAACAAGAAGAGGTTTGTGAATAATGAAGGCTGTCTTGTTAATCCTAACAACTGAAGTAATCTATTGTGCAATGGATGACAATTTGAATATGAAGTGCAAGTGCAATGAGTTAATCTAAGAATGAACTTAAGATGCCACTAATCTAGAACAATGCTGAACTATAAGTCATCATCAAACTCGAAACAAAGTAACTGAACATGAGTTAAGTGCAATTAAACTCCGGAGTATCCTAACTATACTATCATGCATTATTCTATGAAATTATACAGTCTGTTTGTCCATCATTGTTGATATTTTGGAAGAGTTAGAACAATTCTGACTGTGTAATTGAGTGCAAATGCAAATATAAAGGACTGAAAGCAATGAAAAACTAAGATATCATATCCATATCCCACTCATCTTTATGATATTTTGGACAAGCGTTTAAGAGTAAGAACAGAGATGGTACTTAGTGCAAACACACAACTAAATCATTCATTATCACGGTCATGTCTTGGACTCCTTAAGAATTTATTGGAAGAGTTTCTTCTTGTGGAAGAGTGATTAGAACAAGTGTAACTGTGATAGTGAACAACAAAAATTACAACTAAATCCTAACTACAATTAAATCCTACAATACTATAGCCATTTCTCATTCATCATTATAATCTTTTGGAAGAACTTCTTCTTGTGGAAGAGTTAGAATGAGTACAACTACAGTAGCTAATTAAAAACAACTATGAATTCAACTTCAAATCCTACAATACTATAGCTATTTCCCATTCATCATTATAGTCTTTTGGAAGAGCTTCTTCTTGTGGAAGAGTTAGAATGAGTACAACTACAGTAGCTAATTAAAACAACTATTAATTCAAATTCAAAGACGTAAAGGTAGCTAGAAGACTTATCTAATTTATGCAAAATAAATCCGTGCAAGAGGCAGGGGCCCTCTACCACCTGACGGAATTCAACTCCAAATTAAATCAACGCCTTCACAATAACACTATCTGCTTCATTAAAGATGAAAGAACTTGAACATAACACTCTGCGTCTTCAGAAATGTAGCACAGAGTCTAAACAAAATCTAGCATCAAATCTAACATAAAATCTAACATAACTCTCGGTTTCCCAAGTGTTTATATAGAAAATGCACATAACAAGACTTGCAACAATTCAGGAACACTGTCTTTCCTTATCGGAATCACATTAGGACTCTTTGAAGTGGCTGCGTGAAAAGGAAAAGACATCTGGACTGAGACAGTCCTAATAGAAGTCTTCCTTCCTAAATGTGTTCCCACGTTCCAAAACCATACCCAGAATTCATTTCTTCCTCCATGATGAGCAACGAACCATGTAGACATGACGTGGATTATGCCCATATGCGGTTTTCTTGAGAGGCCACCTGGAACATACTCAAACGTGAAGACAGCTGCAGAATCGCCGGTTAGCTACGGAATGTCTGCATTCTGCAGCTAGTTCCGGTCAAAATGCTTTACAATGGAAAAAATCACAAAACTTAGCAAGTGAGTCATGTAAATCATTCTAGAAGTAATTTTAACTATATTCATTGATCAATTGGGTCTAGGATAGAAATGGAAAAAGGAAAATGAGGTAAAATGGAATGAAAGAAAGCACAATTTTGAGGCTCAACATACCCCCACTGTTGTCTCTTTGCATGTCCTCATGCAAATTATCCTATGAACTCAGAGGCTTCTGCAAGGACATCTAATCCTCTCCTTCTCCTTTGTTTGGAAGCTAGAGATCTTCTGGGTTTTCTGATAACAAGTTTGAACTTTAGGTTGGTGAGTGCCCTGATTAGCTTCTTGTTCCTTTTCTTCAACTTCTCATTGGTCTTTTCCACTTTGTTTATATGGAGGGATAAGGTTGAGTTCATATCAGTTTTGAGCTTGACTTGATCCTTGAGAATTTCATTCTCATTTTTGATGTGTCTATTCAGTAATTCCAACTCATACCTATCCCTTCTTAATATATCTATTTCAGACAGTGAAGGACTGGGGGTTCTCTCTCTGCTTTCTGAGGCTCTCCTCTCCAAAGTTTCCACATAGTCATAAATTTCTTGTTGAGTAGGGTCAATTTCAAGGGTTCCTTCATAAAAATCCTCTTCAACATCTTCTTCCATGGATGTTTCCTCATCTTCTATATCAATCACCCCTGTTTGTTTGATTTGGGTTTTCTTTAGTTTTCCCTTTAGTCTGTGGCTTCTCCTTGGCTGAGAGGATCCCTCTCCTTTCTCTATGGCAGATTTCTTAATTACCTTCTCTTTCTTAAGTTGCCTCTTGATTTGGGTCAACTTCTCTAAAATGATTTCCTCATTGCTCTCTTGGACTGTTTTGTCAATTTCAACTTTTGAAGCCCTCCATTTCCTACTTCTCTTTGTAGGTTGTGGTTCCGGTGAGGGTTCTTTTGGCTCTTCAAAATGATTCCTTATCAAGAAATCGTCCCATGTATCATTTGTTTTAGCTAGATGATGTTCAATCAAAATTTTGACCAAACCATGATGATATAGGGTTGTCTCTAAAAATTGAACCCTTCTGTGAACACAGGAAGCCATCTTCTTCAGACTTTGAAGTAAGAAATATGGTAGGTTTAAGTCTTCCCCCAGAAAATGCATTATCAGTCTAATGTGGTAGACATAAAATGTTCCATATCTACTCTCACATGTAATAAATTTTTTCAGAAGAAGTAGTATGTTTCTCCATTTATTTTTCAATGCAGAACTAAGAATTCCTTTATTAAATACAGTAACATCCATACCTGGTGATTTTAAAATTTGTTTCCAGGAGTCATTGTGGAATTCTCTATTTTTGAAGCATCTCTCTCCAGTTCTGAGCAACCCTGTAGCCTCTGCAATGAAAACTTCAGTGACAGTAAATTTGACATCTCCCACCTCAACTTCGGTTCCTTGAAATGATCTTGCAAATGTTTTAGTGACTTCCTTGTGGAAGCCATTAAATTTCTCCAAAAATTGAAGCCATCCTATTTGTTGTAACATTTCTTTGCATTGAGGGTAGCCTTCTAAATATTTTTAACCTACTGGTTCAGTCCTTACAATGAAACCCATGATTGCTTCTTCATTGTTCAAATTAACACTCTTCTACCCACAAAAATAATGACTTTCACCTTCGAATTGAAATGGCTTCAAGTTCTGAATGGAAATGGTTTCAAACTTTGGAATGACATACCTCTGATTGATAGTGGCAACAGTTTCAAAACTTCGGGCTGATATGCCTCTGTTGACAATTGAACTTTGGACTGATATATCTCTGTTTGACAGTGACAACTGGCTTCAACTTCTCCACTGCAATACCTCTGGCTCTTGGTAGCAAATGGTTTCGAATTCAACACTGCAACACCTCTGTCTCCTAGTGACAAAAGACTTCAAACTCCATACTGCTACACTTCTGTGTTTATAGTGAAAATGCTCAATCTCTGCCCACAGTGATACTTTGTATGCCCACGGAATCAAGTGGCTTCAAATTCTCACGCTGTTATACCTCTGAATTTACCCTTTTTCTCTACTCTGAGTTTACAATGCTCAAATGCTATTCAAACTGATATCCTTTGGCTCTGCTCTCGGTGATAAGAATATCTCTGTCTACGGAATGAAATGCCGGCTACAGAATGGAGTGATGGCAGTGGTCACGGAATGAAGTAGTGGAGTGAGGTGGAGGGAATGAATTAATTATTGAAGAGACGGCGGAGATTTTTACGACGGCAGAGGGAATCATCATTGAATGATTTGGTTAAGAGACGTGAAGAATTCAAATACTTCGACCATTTTAACCGCTTAAATGATATCGGGCATGAAATTTGAAATGGAAGATTTTAATCCAAAGTCTGTGGAGGGTTTATTGGTCTTGATCAATAAAAATAATTAAAACAACCTTTTCGAACAATCCATAACTAAAACTATGCTAAAATTTTATGAAATGCCATTATAATTTAAACTTGTTACCTCTGCCTTTCATTTGATTTTTGTAGTCTTTGTCTTCTTTGTTCATCTTTGGAAGAGTCTTCATAATTTTCTTGATGCTTTTGATTCATGGATACACTGGGTCACTTTGTTGCAATTCTAATGTCTGCTGATTGATTCCTTTAGGGTTTGTAGCTGCGGAAAGACTGTCTGGCTGCAGAAAGGCTGATCAGCTACAGAATGTCTACTGAGCTGCAGAATGTTCCTGTAGAGAATTTTAATCATGGAATGGAGTGTTTTTGGAATATGGGTGAAATGTTATATGGTATGAATGAAGATGGATGATGGATTATGATATGTATGAAGTGGATGATGAAATGGAATGGATTCAGTTTATGAAATGGAGTGAAAGAACATAAGAATTGTACTGCAATTCATGACATGTTTTATTCACTTACAGCAAGACATCAAATTTGTATTTTGACATGAAAATGAGATGAATGAAGGATGGAATGAGATGAATGATATGTAGAATGAAGTGAAATATGAATGATGGAATGAAATGGAGTATGGATGAATAAGTGAATGGAGTGAAATGAAATGAGATGGATCATAAGCACTATGGATCTGAACTTATGATTTTTGTAACAACTGCTTGTAAAAACAAAAAATGGGAAAAGTTAGAGTGTCAGAGAGACTCTGATTTTCACCCTATCTTTTCTGTATAAACATGCCAATCAATGATTGGTTTTCATGTTTATACCTTTATTTATTTATTTATTTTTTATTTTTTTTATTTCAAAAAGGACTGCTTCAGAAAATTTAATCAAGTTGATGAAGAAGAGAGACTCTTCTTCATTAACTTCACATCATTGCTTTCTTGGAACTTCTTGACAAAATCTTCTCTTGAGAGTGGCTTGTGGTATAGCTTCAGTCTATGACCATTCACAAGAAAAGTGACCTCCTCTTCATCTATAGTTCTGATTTTTACCGCCCCATTATCAAAAATTCGAACAATTTCATATGGCCCAAGCCAATGTGTCTGAAATTTCCCTTGAAAATCCTTGAATTTTGAATCAAACAAGAGAGCCCAGTCACCCTCTTTGAATTTCTTCTCCTTGATGTACTTGTCATGCCATTTAGCCCTTTGCTGTTGGACTAGACTTGTTTTCTGAACTGCATCTTGTCTGATCTCATCCAATTCATTAATTTGCTCCAGTCTATGCTTTTGTGCCTCCGTTAGATCAAGTCCTAGTTGAACTGCCATCTTGAAGGTTTGAATTTGGAACTCTATGGGAAACAAAACTTGCTTTCCATAAACAAGCTCATAAGGAGTATGGCCTGTTGTGTTTCTCCATGAAGTTCTATAGGCCCACAAGGCTTCAGGAAGCCTATCTACCCAATCTCTTCTATGTAAATGAACAGTCTTTGTTAGGATTCCTTCAATGACCTTATTAGTAGATTCCACTTGACCATTTGCTTGTGGATGATAAGGAGTTGTTTTTCTATGTCTGATTTTGTACTTCTCCATCAATTGCTCCACTAGCCTTGATGTAAATTGAGCTCCTTGATCTGTAACAATTTCCCTTGTGACACCAAAACGAGTAAAAATATCCTCAAAAGAAAATTAACTACAGATGATTCATTAGCAACAAGTAATGGTTTAGCTTCTACCCATTTAGTAACATAATCAGTGCAAACTAATATGTATTTCTTTTGTCTTGATGGAGGACTAATAGGTCCTACAAAATCCAAAGCCCATTTTTCAAAAGGTTCAATGTGTACCCGAGGTTGTAATGGCATCTCACCTGAAGGAGAAGGTTTCCCTACCCTTTGGCAACTGTCACACCTTTTGACATACTCCTTAGCATCTTTAAACAAGGATGGCCAATAATATCCCAAATTAAGGACCTTATAGGTTGTCCTCTTATCTGCAAAGTGTCCGCCACAAGGTTCATCATGACATGCCTTGAGAATCTCAGGCATCTCATCTTCACGAACACACCTTCTAATGATCAACTCTGGACCT
The DNA here is from genome assembly GCA_034641835.2 of Pinus albicaulis. Classification (NCBI taxonomy): domain Eukaryota; kingdom Viridiplantae; phylum Streptophyta; class Pinopsida; order Pinales; family Pinaceae; genus Pinus; species Pinus albicaulis. The sequence goes on from CM076570.1 coordinate 660,538,315, forward strand.
GTCTTGTACAACTCATTAGCAACCCATGAATATTTTGCACTATCACAAATGATTTTTCTTTTATCCCTTGCATTCATAATTGAAGGAAATTTTCCTGAAACTAAATAATTAGCAATATCAGCAAACCATGGAGTTTGAGTAGAGATTGAAAAAAGATATTCATCAGGAAATTGATCTTCAACCGGAGTGTCATCTTTGATATTTTGGATTCTAGACAGGAAATCAGCCACAGTGTTTTGTTTTCCAGGCCTATCTAGAATAGTAATGTTGAATTATTGCAATAGTAACAACCATCTTATAACTCTGCCATTAGTGATTGATTTATTCATTAAGTATCTAATTGCAGAATGATCAGTGTGAACAAAAGTTTCATAGCCCGTTATATAGTGTCTAAATTTGTTAATGGCATGAACAACAGCTAAAAACTCTTTTTCAGTTACAGTATAGTTTAACTCTGCAGGAGTCAAATTTTTACTGATATAATAGATGGCATAGGGAATCAAATCTTTTTGTCCCAATACTGCTCCTAGAGCTGTATCGGAAGCATCTGTCGAAATATGAAAAGGTAACTTCCAGTTAGGTCCCCTTAATATAGGTGCTTCAGAAATTTTGGTTTTCAGGGTTTCAAAAGCTAACTGGCAATCAGAAGTCCACTTAAATTCACAATCTTTGGTGAGTAATTTTAAGAGAGGAGATGCTATTTTGGTGAAGTTTTCTATAAATCTCCGATAATACCCTGTAAATCCTAGAAAACTTCTAACATCTCTTTGACAACTTGGAATGGATAGGTTAGAAATGACTTCAACTTTTTCCTCATCAACTCTAATCCCATCCCCTGAAATATGGTGCCCTAAAACAATACCTTCAGTGAACATCATAAAACATTTTTCATGACTAAGAGAAAGGTTTGCTTCTTGACATATTTTTAAGACTTTTTCCAAGTTTTCTAAAGCCTCTTCAAATGTGTCCCCATAAAATGTGAAATCATCCATGTACACCTCTACACAGTCATGTATCAGATCAGAAAAAATTCCTAATACTGCCCTTTGGAATGTTGCAGGTGCATTGCACAATCCAAATGGCAATACTCGGTAGGCATAGGTACCCTAAGGACAAGTAAATGTGGTTTTATCTTGGTCTTCAAGTGCTACTTGGATTTGATTGTAACCACTAAACCCATCTAGGAATGAAAAGTACTTTTTACCTGCTAATGTATCTAATACTTGATCTATGAAAGGTAAGGGAAAATGGTCTTTAAGAGTAGCTTTATTCAGCTCTCGGTAGTCAACACACACCCTCCATTTTCCATTTTTCTTAGGCACAATCACCAAAGGAGAAACCCACTGACTATCTGAAATAGGATAGATGAAATTAACATTTAACAATTTTTGCAATTCTTCCTTAACAATTTCCCTAAGATTTGGATTCATCCGTCTTTGAGGCTGTCTGATTGGTTTGCAATTTGCCTCTATATAGATGTGATGAGTACAAGTCTTTGGACTTATCCCTTTCATGTCAGTGTATTCCCATGCATATGCAGAAGAATGTCTCTGTAATACTTTGACTAACTCTTCTTGTTGAGATTTTTCTAGGTTCTTGTTTATATTCAAAGTTTTGCCTGGAAAAATTTCACTTGTAGAACTGCCAAATTTGTCCATAGAATAAAGAGACATCTGCCTAGATGACAAAAACTTAATATTGGATCCCTCTTCCTGAAAGACAGCCTTGAGACCAGGAAGAGAAGGACAATTCTTGGTTTCATTTTTTTCAGAACAAATGACACAGGTCTCTACAACTTTTACATCTAAAGGACACTCTCTCAAGGAATGTTTCTTTCTACATTTGGGACAAAAGATTGCCAAAGCATCAGATTCAGCCTTTTGCTTGTTTTGTATCTTAAGGGTGTCTATTTGTTCACTAAGACTCCTTAAGATATCAGATTTAAAGTCATCAAGCATGTGTCCTATTTCTGATCTACTTACTGTCCCAGAAGCAGATTTACTTGCCCTTGCAAGAGCGGGATCTCTTGGACCTTTGACAGTTTTAGATTTCCCTCTAGAAAGGTTGATACATAACTCAGATATTTCAGGTAATGTAAGTTGTGATATATCCCCTTTCCCCATCATGTTAAGAATATCCAACCATTCATCCCTAATTGTTTTCAACAAAAGAGCTTTTAAGGTGTCTTGATCTAGATTTTCCATTTTTGCCCTTTTTATGTTGTAATTAAATCTTTCCAACAAATCTTCTAAGTTTTCATCTTCTTTTTGTAACATCTTGAACACTTCTTCCTTATGATTAACCGGCATACAATAATCCAAATATCTCTCTAGAAATTCTTGTTTCATGTCTTCCCATGTTCTAATAGAACTGTTGATCAGACTCATAAACCACTTCAATGCTACTCCCTTCAAAGTTGAAGGAAATAATTTCAATTTTTGAGCATCTTGTAAGTAGTCATAAGTTCTACAAAGCACTTCAAATTCGAATAAGAAAGTTTCAGGATCTTTAGTTTTAATTCCATAGAAGTTTGGAAGGACAGAGGGTGAAATATTTTTCATGGTTGTATTGGTTTCTTCATCAATTATAGGGAACCCAAAAGAGCTTCCTATTCTACCTCTTCCTCCATTTGCACCTCTACCTCCTTCTCCTCTACCTCCTTCTCCTCTACCTCTACCTCTTCCTCCAAATAGTGTGTTTTCTCCATTAAAAACTCCTCCTCCTCCTTCTTCTGCCATGGTTGACTCTCCTGTGGAAGTGGAAAGATTTGTATCCCTACTAGGAGTCTTTAGATTTTCTTCTATGGCAGGTTCAGTGGATGAAGTGGAAGGTTTCTCTAATGGAATAGTTGACCTTAGATCTTCTAGAAGTCCAGGATCAAGGGAGGATGGAATATGGGTTTGAGTTGAAGGTGTACTAGCTCTGGATCTAGATGAAACAAGTGGTGTTCTAGAAATCAAAATTCTGCCTCTGCTGCTTATAAATCTTCCCCTTGAATCTCTCTCCCTACGCATTAAATTTTTTTTGGATGATAAGAAACAAAGGTTACCTAGTTTTCACTTCCCCGGCAACGGCGCCAAAATGTTTGGTCTCAATCTAGTCTCCTAAACTGAGCTCATTTAATTGTCAACCAGGATTTGTAAACTGCTGAAGTGAAGTGTATTGTATGTACCTAGGTGTTTGTTTCCTAATGCATTGTGTGTAGTGTTTTGTGATGTTTTTGGTCTTTTGTGATGATTTATGATGTTTTTGGTCTTTTGGTGGTTTTATGTTTGCAGGAAAAAATGCCTAGAAAGCTAGTGGAAAGAAGCTGGTGATTAAAAACAGAGTTAAGCCTAATTGATGGAATGACAAATGACAAATGCAATTGGAAACACTGAAGAAAAATTAAATCTAAACTATGACTAAATAAAAGCAAAGCTTGATAATGAATTTTAAGCAAATGATTCAAAACACAAACTAAACTTGAGAAATGATCACTAAGTACGCAAATCCTCTAACTAAACAGTTAAACAACTAACTTACAATGATGCAATATTTTTTCCTTGATTAGAGATTTGAAACATATTTAGAGGAAAAACATTGTTATCATCATAAGATCTTCTATTCTAGAACTAGTTCCTATCTCTATTATGCAATTTAATTGAATGTCACAAGACCTTACTCAAGAGTTATTGATTTCTTTTCGAGGTAATCTTTTGAGGGAGGACTCTGTTTATGAAATGATAAGGAAATTGCAGAGATAATTCATGCCTTATAGTGATGTTGTCTTCTGTTCATATGGTTATGGATCAATTGTAGATTTTAGAACAAGAAGATGTTTGTAAATAATGAAGGTTGTCTTGTTAATCTTAACAACTGAAGTAATCTATTGTGCAATGGATGACAATCTGAATATGAAGTGCAAGTGCAATGAGTTAATCTAAGAATGAACTTAAGATGCCACTAATCTAGAACAATGTTGAACTATAAGTCATCATCAAACTCGAAACAAAGTAACTGAACATGAGTTAAGTGCAATTAAAATCTGGAGTATCCTAACTATACTATCATGCATTATTCTATGAAATTACACAATCTGTTTGTCCATCATTGTTGATATTTTGGAAGAGTTCCTTCTTTTGGAAGAGTTAGAACAATTCTGACTGTGTAATTGAGTGCAAATGCAAATGTAAAGGCTGAAAGCAATGAAAAACTAAGACATCATATCCATATCCCACTCGTTATTATGATATTTTGGGCAAGCGTTTAAGAGTAAGAAAAGAAATGATACTTAGTGCAAACACACAACTAAATCATTCATTATCATGGTCATGTCTTGAACATCTTAATAGTTTCTTGGGAGAGTTTCTTCTTGTGGAAGAGTGCTTAGAACAAGTGTAACTGTGATAGTGAACAACAAAAACTACAATTAAATCCTACAATACTATAGCCATTTCTCATTCATCATTATAATCTTTTGGAAGAACTTCTTCTTGTGGAAGAGTTAGAATGAGTACAACTACAATAGCTAATTAAAAACAACTATGAATTCAACTTCAAATCCTACAATACTATAGCTATTTCCCATTCATCATTATAGTCTTTTGGAATATATTCTTCTTGTGGAAGAGTTAGAATGAGTACAACTACAGTAGCTAATTAAAACAACTATTAATTCAAATTCAAAGACGTAAAGGTAGCTAGAAGACTTATCTAATTTACGCAAAATAAATCCGTGCAAGAGGCAGGGGCCCTCTACCACCTGACGGAATTCAACTCCAAATTAAATCAATGCCTTCATAATAACACTATCTGCTTCATTAAAGATGAAAGAACTTGAACATAACACTCTGCGTCTTCAGAAATGTAGCACAGAGTCTAAACAAAATCTAGCATCAAATCTAACATAAAATCTAACATAGCTCTCGGTTTCCCAAGTGTTTATATAGAAAATGCACATAACAAGACTTGCAACAATTCAGGAACACTGTCTTTCCTTATCGGAATCACATTAGGACTCTTGAAGTGGCTGCGTGAAGAGGAAAAAGACATCTGGACTGAGACAGTCCTAATAGAAGTCTTCCTTCCTAAATGTGTTCCCACGTTCCAAAACCATACCTAGAATTCGTTTCTTCCTTCATGGTGAGCAACGAACCATGTAGACATGACGTGGAATATGCCCATATGCAGTTTTTCTTGAGAGGCCACCTGGAACATACTCAAACGATGTTGTACTCATAGACCGTCGTGTTATTACTAATGTCTCGCATTCTCACAATTTGGGTTCCACAAAATGCTTTACAATGGCAAAAGTCACAAAACTTAGCAAGTCAGTCATGTAAATCATTCTAGAAGTAATTTTAACTATATTCATTGATCAATTGGGTCTAGGATAGCAATGGAAAAATGAAAATGAGGTAAAATGGAATGAAAGAAAGCAAAATTTTGAGGCTCAACAATACTAATACATAATACCCAAGTACGAGACCAAAAGAGTAGCATTTAACTAGCCTAATCAAATTATTAAGAGGAAATCCGATATATACATATGATTATTTACATATTTACAAAAGGCAACATGAATTTCCAGAAAAATATTTCTTTAGGATGACCCCATTTATAGGAAGGGAATATTTCTTTCCCTGAAGGTCTTGGAGAATGAAAGTAGATGGGTCGAGTTTTTCCACAATCTAAAATGGTATTAACTAGAGTTTCTGAAATTTCGTGTGTTTACCTTTCTCTTCATGTGATCTGTCCCATTTTAGTACAATATCACAAACTTCAAAAAAATTATTTTCAACTGAACTTGAATCGAACCATGATTCAACAGTATTTTGATGTTTGGCATAAATTTGTTTTGATTTATCCCTCCCTTGTTCTAATTTCAATAATTGTGATAATCTTAGTTGAAGAGAAGAGCATGATTGTTCTTCAATAGATTCAACTAGGGTTAATGAAGGAAAAACAACATTAGGGGGCATAACAAATTCTCTTACATAAACTAAATAATAAGGGGAAGTCCCTAAGGAATATTTGTGAGTTATTCTATCTTCCCACAGGGCAAAGATCAAAGCTTTATGCCAATATTTTGGATTTTCATCTATGATTCATTTTATAATTTGTAAGAGATTTTTATTTGTATGTTATGCTAGTCAATTACCTTGGGGATAACAATTTGTAGAATATTTAATCTTAAATCCTCTTTTCAACGCAAACTCAATTATTAAGTTTTCAGAAAATTAAGATGCATTATCGAACATAAGAGCGCTTGCAAGGCCAAACCTGGTAATAATATGTTGATCAATGAATTCAACTACAACCTCAGAGTTGACCAATTTTAAAGGAACTTCCTCCACCCATTTATTAAAGTAATCGGTAGCAGCGAGAATGTATTTATGTTGCTTGGATGATTGAGGAATAATCTCACCTATAATGTCTAACCCTAATTGCTCAAATGGTTTTTCTATATTCATTAGTTGCAATGGTAAGGTTTTTTTCTTTTCTTTCCCTGAAGTAGTTTGACAAAGTTTGCATTTCCTAACATATGCATGCGCCTCCTTGAATAAGATTGTTCAATAATATCCAACATGTAGGATATTGTGAGCAGTAGTATCTCCACCATAGTGTCCACCCGCTAGTCCATCATGCATTTCCCGCAAAAAAATTTTAGCTTTAGGTTTTTCAAGACATCTAAGCAAGACAAAATCATAATTTTTTCAAAATAAAATACCATTCAAAAGTTGATATTGGTTTTCTTTTAGTATCAACACTATTTTGTTTTTAGAATAAATTTTAACTTGTGTGTAGCCATTCTTTAAATAGAATATGATATCTACATATTGAGATTCAATGTTTACAAGACATACCTCTGAGACTTCAATATTTTCTTATGTATCAGCTTCAGATGTATTCTAAGATGTGCCACCTACTAATTTGAAAAAACCTTGTACTCTAACAATTTTAGCAAGTTTAATTTCAAGGTCGTATTCTTGTAAAGTCATGACCCAGTTGGCTCTCTTTTCTCCTAATTCTCTTTGAATTAGTAATTGTCTAATAGGTGGGAAAGGTACAATTACCTTTGTATGTGATTTTAAGAGAAAATACCTAAAATGTTTGATTGATTTGAAGACTGCAAAATATTTCTTCTCAAATTTTGAGTAATTTAACTATGCTTGTTGTAACGTTGAACTTAAGCGAGCAACAAGAACTTTGACCTGGTCTTGATTCTTTTGAGTCAACACTAATGCATATGAGTGATATGAGGAAAAATAATATAAAACAAATTCTCTAGAATAATCAGGAGAATATAATGAAGGAGAATTAATAATAACCTATTTGATGGATTCAAAATACATTCTTTTAGTTTTTCCCCATTTATAAATTTTATTCTTTTTTATCATATTTTGTAGTGGCGTAACAATTTGTGAAAAGTCTAGTACAAAATGTTTGATGATCTAATTTTCGCTAGAAATGATTGCATTGACTTTTTATTATGTGGCAAAGGAATCTCATAAATGGATTTTACCCTTTCAGGATCTGTGCTAATTCCATCTTTTGAAAAAAGAAATCCTGAAACCTTTCCCCCAGTCAAGGAAAATAATGATTTCTTGGGATTAATTTATATTCCAAACTTCCTGCATCTTTTAAAAAAAAAATTTAGGTCATGAAGATGATTACTTATTTTTTTAGAATAGATTGTGATATCATCCAAGTAAACCACTACTAATTTGTTTATCATACCTCTGAAGCTATTTCCATGGCTCTTTTAAATGTTTCTCCTACATTTATCAAACCAAAAGGCATTTTATGATATGCATGCATTCCCCATTTGGTTCGGAATGTTGTCTTCAACCTGTCCACAGGATGAACAAGATTTTGGTTGTACCCAAAAAAATATAAGAAAGAAATTATTTCAAAACTTGCAATTGATTGTAAGATCTTCTCCATAGGAGTAAACATAAATTTTTCCTTCTTGAACGCTCTATTTAAGTTTTGGAAATCTATACAAATTCTAATACCCCCATTCTTTTTCCTAATTGGAACAAAGTTTGATACCCATTTGGAATGTCTAATCGGGAAGGAAGTATCGTAATTTTTTAAACCATAATAACTCCAAGAAAAGGCATCTTTGTATATTCTTAGTAAATTAATAAAAGCAAGTCTTTCATCAGGAGAGATTCTAACTCCTAGATTTATGTTTTTTGGTTTTTCTTCAAACCCTAAATTGATGAATTCAAATTTCAAAGTATTTCTTTGGAGATTGCAATTAGTTGGTTTTTTAAATCTATCTTTCAAATCATATAGATCTTCTATTTTTTCCACATATTTTGGCAATTAATTCTTATTTTTTTCATCATCAGAGGATATATTAAGATTTTCATCGTGCACATCAGGGAAAATTTTAGGGGCTAATATTCGCAGGTGGGCTAATTTTCCATGTTTTTTCCAAAAAAGAGATTTGCCAATTTCCATTTTTTTTTTTAAATTGATTCACCCAAAGTTTATAGTCTAAAATTATTTTACCCTAAAAATCGCCAAAATTATATATATGCTAATATAAAATAATTAGAAACCTAAATAATTTTACAAAATTATCATCAAAAGTTTTACAATTTACATATTGGGGACTAATAAGATTCGCCAAAGTTTCTAAACTTTAAGATAAACTTCCATCCTTAAAATTTTCCTTGGTGAACATCCTCATCAATAATTTGATCTACGTATGTTCCTTCAGATTTAAGAAAACTAATAATATCAACGTCATCATTAAACACTTTATAATTATTAACGTTATCAGGGATAGAGGGTTGAAAAATAAATTCAATGGAGAATCTATCAGGACTAAAGTCCTCGGGAGGAATGAGTTTTGAAGGAATGTTGGCCAATAGTTCCACGTTGGAATTTTAGATTCCATGGATAGGAAATATATTAAATGCGAAGAAGTGGTAAGTTAAATATTGGACCAAAGACTGGTAATGTTTTAAGTGATTTGAAACACAACGAATATTATTTCGTACATGCTTAACAATAATTTCATAATCACCCAACACTATGAGAAATTTAACATCAAGGCTAATAGCCTTATGTAGTCCTTGAATGCATTCTTCATATTCGGCCACATTATTAGTACATTCAAACTCTAGTCTACAGGCAAGCATAGTATTTTCTCCATTCAAACTTACTAATACGCAACCAGCTCCTGCACCAACATTGGACTTAGATCCATCAAAATAAAGAGTCCAAAATAAATTATCAACAAATTTATTTACAGGTAATTCTACAATATTTTCACACCTCGATGAGTTTGTTTGTGAAAAAAATTCAATATGTGATGTGACAAACTCAATAGGAAAAGGATAATATTGTGTAGGAAAACTTCCAAATAAATATTCAGTAGAATAATTTCCCAGGATGTTATTAGTGAAAGCGACCGACTCATTTTCTTCATCTAGATCAGTCACAGTATATTTCATGTATTTATCCCTATAAATTCTAATATGGTTAGGTTTTCCACTATGAGGGAGCCAAATATGAGACCAACCTGTAGCAAAGTAGCCATGTAACTTTTTAGACCAATCCCTACTCAGAATAAGACCATAGAATTCATGGATATCGACAACCAAAATATCTATAATCTGAAACACCTTTGAGGTAGATGATAGTCTAATTAGAACTTCATTCATCTCTCCTAGAAGTTTAACTTTTTTTCTATCAAGTTTTAATATTTGTAAAATATATTTCTATGGTTTTACATTTAATTTAAAGCATACCAAATAAAGCATAATGTTCGAAGAAGCACCCGAATCTACCTGACAATTATGAATTTTTTTTTTGAAAAGCTCAAAGTTAAAAGGAAAGGAGGTGAATGTGAATTAGATCTATCTCCAATTAAAATTAAATCATACAATTAAAATTTAGCGAAAGGGGGATGATCAGACTTGTTCTTTCATTTAGAGGTTTGAGTGGTAACAACAGTTGAAGCTAATGGAGAAGCAGGAATTGCATTCAACTCATTAAGTAATAATTTTTGTTGTTGCTTCAACTTACTAACCTCATATAGAGAAATATTACCCTTGGTTTTCTTCATTTCCTCAACTACGTTATATTCAATACTCTCTGACACTATTAAGGTATTCGATGTAGAAGAAGTAGAAGGAGGGGTTTTAACAGTACTTGACGTAGACCCTGAAGATTGATTAAAAATATTGTTAATCATACCTTTTCCATTTGATAATATATTTGTATGTTTTTTAGTCTTATGTATTGTATCTGCAGGTCCTTTGCTTCGAGTACTAATATGAAGAGCCTCTTCTTCTTCTTCATTTTCTGAAGTAGTAGGAATAAAATCCCATAGGTCATTTTCTTTAGTTACTTCTTATTCTTCATCTTCTGCTGCTGATAGTGTTTCTTCCTCCTATTCTTCTTCATCTGAATCAATGGTAGATACCTGAGCAGGTGGTTGATATTGAATAGGCAGAGTTCTTTTTATCACTCTAAAAGATCGTCTTGTTGATTTTTCAGCTACTTGTTTTTTTAATTCTACCATCTCATTGGAAATAGTTTTGAGGAAATTTTTTAAACCTTTTAGATCGTAAGGATATTTGGAAACTTTATTTTTACTTCTTCTTTGAAAATGACCTTTTTGGTTGGTTTTATTTCCTCAACAAAACTTTCTTCTTGAGGGTTAATACCCTTTTCTCAACAACCATCGCTTCTTTCATATTATCATAGAGTACTGTCTTTTGAGCTCTATCAATGAACATAGCGACATTTGAAGGTAGGGAACTAATATACCATTAAATTTGAACATTGACACCGAATCTAGATGAAGTTGGTATTTTCTTCAAAAGTTTATTAAATATTCAATTAAAGTCCTTAATTTTCTTATTAAGATAGGTTTTAAGATTGGAAAATTCATTAATTATCAGTGTTTCTATTATTTTATCATCTCCAAATTTCTTAATAATTTTTTATTAAAATGTATCCTAATTAGTAATTGACCTAGCAGGTACGGAAAAATACCAAAACCTTGTTGATCCTTAAATGTATAAAGGAATAATATGCACACTACATCTTATTCAAAAAATCCATTAAGATTAATTGCCAACATAAAATATTCAAAAACTCCATTAAGATATTATTTTGTAGGAAGTCCATCATCATGATTAAATTTAGGCAGTTATTTCTCTCAATGTTTTGGGAGAGGATGCAGAGGAGGATTCATTACAACTTCTCTTGGATTTTTCCATGGTTTTTTTCCCATTCTGGGATTGATAATATGACCAATGGTTGATGAGGTATATCTAGAAGTAGATGTACTTGATGAAGGGGTATTTGAAGTATTAACAATTGATATTGCTGCCCCACCATAACTACTATCAATATTAGTATTGGTTGGTTGGCAGGAAGAAACATGAGTGGAATAAAGTGGAAAATGATTATAAGAATATGGTAAAGGAGAATGAGAAGGAATTTGAGAGGAAGTATGAAGTGGAGAAGATGTAATGTTTTCACTAGCCGATGAATTAACACCAAAGGTATGCTCCTTTTTCCTGTGAGTTGGTAATGGGAATTCAAATGGTTTGACCCCAAGTTTCTCACTTTGTGATCTGGTAAGGACTTCGATATATTTTAGTGAAGAAGTAACACTCCCTCCAGAAGTTTCAGGTGGAGTGATTTTTTAACCATAAATCATAGATTCCTTCCAATTTCTATATGATATTTTGAATTTTAGGAGCTTCGATTGGTTGATCTGAAATTGGTATATTTATAGAGGATTTTATAGTGATATTCTAACCATGCTAGGAGGTTTGAAATATGGTTCAACAACTTCAGGTCAAGAATTAGGCGATTTAGAAAGTGATACAGAAGTTGGAGGGGATTGACTCTTAGGATGGCCTCTTGATTTAGAATGTGATCTCCTTGCCATTCATAGTCAGTTGGCCCTTATTCTAGTGCCAAAAATGTTGATGATATTATTTGAACTCATCAACATTGGCATAAAACCACCATTTAGATCTTTTTCCACTTGAAATAGTGGCTTTAACTAGAATTATGGGACTAATAACCCTTTAAAAGAAAAATTGTCTGAAGTGGGTTGAATGATGATGATAAGTGATCAAACGTAATATATTTGAATGAATTAATTATAAATTATTGTAAACTATTATAGTACTCAGGTCAACTGAAATCATATTGATCGAGGTGAATATTGGTGGCCACCCACCTATTCCATGTGGGGCCCCACCATTGTTTCTTTTAGTTTTTCAGTTTCCTTAATTGTAGCACAATTTTCTATTTTTAGCAGTTTTTCAAGTCTTGAACTTCCAGAGCCGTTTTGAGGCCCTAAATGATGTTTTTGGGGAAAACTGGGAGCCACATGGAAATTCCTTTGATGTTGCTCACATAAAAAGTTGTATTCCTCAGATAGATATTTCTAATGAGGTATTGTGTGTGTCAAACGGAGATCATATGCCAAAGTTACATCCCCGAGAAGTTTATGTACCAATTTACCCAAACGGGGCCCATAGTTTTGGTGCTTCATCTCCTAGGGTTATGTTTTTGGATGTTTAGGGTTTTCCATTGTTTCTCAATAATAAATAGGCCCTTGAGCCTCATTGTAACACAGTTCAAAGGCCTGTAGACACCACATCTCTTCTCAGAGATAAGCTACCAGCGCTGTAGCTGTTTTATTTCCATTATGTTTGTAAACAAATTTCAGTTCTTTGATATTAATGAAATGAAGTGTTATTTCTGTTGCATCTTTGTATTTATGGTTATGTGTGTATTCTATTGCATTCCTATATAAATTCGAATTAGTGGTATCATATCGGTCTTCTCTTTCCCGATCCTTCTTTGCATGTCCCCAACGAGGTTGGGGTATAAGGAGATAGGGCTTGATTTGGTTGAACCTTTGCAAGATTAGCCTCGAAAATGTCGACGACTACCCATGGAGGAAGAAAAGAAAGAAAATGGAGCAGGGGATCCTATCAAAATATTGCTCGAGGAGGCCCTCGAAAAATAAAGGAACACGATGACAGATAACTTTTCCCAGATCCTTCAATGATTTCCCACCAGCGACGCATCTACATCCAACAACCACTCTGGAGGTGAAAATCATTTTAAGGTACAAGTGAACTTTGAAATTCCCATATTTGAGGACCAAATAGATGTCAATGTCATATATATATGGTTGAATCTATTAGAAGGATGTATCTCGGTTCATGACTTTTCCAATTAGGAGAAGATTATTTTTTTACTCCATAAAGCTGGCCCCCATGTCAAGGACTCGTGGGAAACCTACTGTGAGAAAAAGGATGAGGGGGAACCCTCTCTGTTCTCGGCCATACCCACTTGGAATTATTTTTGAGACACCATCAACAACAATATTATCCCATGGGGAGCTATGAGAACAAGTACATACAATGGACTACGCTACGACAACAAAGGGATAAAGATGTGCATGAGCTGATGAATCTGTTACATACCCTGCGCACAAAGTTGGGTATCAAATATTTGGAGAAACATTTGGTGTTGAAGTACTGCAGTTGTCTACACATATAAATTCAGGAGGAAATGGAGTTCCTCGACATATCCTCACTTGGTATGACATATCGGTATGCTGCCAAGATTGAGTAGAAATTCAAACAGAAGAAGAAAAACTTTGGATCTGCAAATCAAAAGCAAGGGAAAGGTGCCCCCAAACCATAAAACAAAGGACAAAGCCAAGGCATGGTAGCCTAATACAACCTGCCAAAGCCATAAGCAAAGAACAACACTGCAAAGCCGAAGAATGACATGGGAAAGTGGTGTGAGTTGCATAACAGCTCCACTCACAACACAAGTGAGTGTCGGGAAAAGTAGTCACTTGTGGCCGAGATGAAGGCTTTTGAATCAGATGCATGCTCCAACTCTGAATCACAACCCTACAAAGGGAAGCATATTATCGATGTAGAGCCCAACGCCGTCATTGCCACCATGAAGATCCATAAGGAGGAACTGGAAGATTTTGAGGAGGGTCGCCTCTTCAACTCCCCGATGTGGGTAAAGGGTTCCCTGCTATAGTTCATTGTCGGCTGTGGGAGGCAAAAGAACATCATTTCAGAAAATTTCATGAAGCGGTTGGGCTTGCCAACCACAACAAACCCATAGTCATACACCATCGGGTAACTTCATCAAAGAAATGATCTCCACATCAGCCAATAGTTCCGCCTTCCCTATAGCATCAAGCCCTTCATGCATGAGGTATTATGTGACATTTCTCCTCTTGATGCTTGTGATGTATTATTAGGATAACCATACTTGTGGAAGTGACATGTTGTGTATGAGTCCCGGCCTTGCGTTGTTATTGTTACTTTGGGAAATAATTTGTACATGATACCAGAGGTACCACCGTCTGCCACTATCTATTTAGTTACTGCAAAACGATGCAGTAAAATCATTTCCAAAACCGAGAATTTTTTTTTCCTGATGATCCACCCTCATGGAAAGAAAATATTGTGGCCACGACCTCTAGACATGGATCCTACACATGAAAAAAACAAATGGACAAGGTCATGGACGAGTACAGGGACATCTTCACCTCACCCGCAGGAGTGCCTTTGCATTTTCAGGTCAGGAACCCCATCGATCTGACCCCAGGTGTGCCTCTACCTAATGGACCGATATATCAATTCTCTATTATGTAGAATGATGAAATCAAGAGGGAGGTTCAGGAGTTTCTACAGAAAGGTCACATCCAGCCGAGTTCGGGCACTGAACAAGATCACTGTCCGAAATAGGTATTCGATCCTATATATTGATGACCTTTTGGACCATCTCAAAGGGGAAAAATATTTCAACAATATCAACTTGAATTCTAGGTATCACTAGGTACCAATCGAACCCTATGATGTGTGGAAGAATACCTTCAAAGTCAAGGAGGGCCTTTTTGAATGGCTGGTCATGCCCTTTGGGTTGAGGAATGCTCCCACAACCTTCATGGGGCTGATAGATGACATCTTGCGGCAATTCACCAACTCATTTGTAGTAGCGTACTTGGATGACATCCTAATCTTCAGCCAAAATTGAGAAGAGAACCCCCACCACATCCAACAGGTCCTCTAAACACTGCGGCAACACAAGTTGTGTGCCGATTTGGAGAAGTGCACTTTTGGCATGACCTAGGTTCAGTATATGAGATACATTATTGATGAGTGGGGGGTGAATGTGAATCCAACAAAGATCCAAGTCATTCAGGATTGGCCAGTCCCAACCAATCTAATAGAGCTTCGCAACTTTCTGGGTCTTGCTAATTTCTTTGGTAAAAATCTCATCAGAAATCGTTCGTAGAATTAAAACATTGCCTCTACTATGCCCTAGTGCTTACATTACCAGACTTGCAACAACCATTTGAGATCAAGACAGATGCATATGACTATGCTATTAGGGAAGTTATTACTCAACAGGGGCATCCAGTGGCATATCACAACGAGACATTGTCTGCAAGTATCCCACTTATGACAAAGAAATGCATTCCATTGTGTAGGCTTTCCGACAATTGAAGCATTACATTTTGGGTGAGGAAACAGTCATCCACAAAAACCACCGACCCCTATAGTTCATACAGACACAAGGTAAGTTGCAGAACGATCGCCATCATAAGTTGTCCACATATCTAGAACAATTTCATTTAAACATAAAGTACAAGAAGGGAGGCACCAATAATGTTGCAGACTGCCTCAACCAACCACCGATCGTGGAGCTAACCATCGTTCTCAACTCTTGTTGGCATGATACTTCTGATTGGTTGCTTCTCTACAAGAGAGATTTGGAATTCAGCCACACATACAAGACACTCTTGGAGGGTACACAAGTTCCAAATTTTCACCTCCAGGATGCACTTCTATGTCACATGGGACACCTTTTTTTTCCTTCAAGCAAGTGTGCCAAGATGATTTTGGAAGTGCACTACAATAGGTTCGCTAGGAATTTTGGGGTCGAGAAAATAGTGCTAGTACTTCAGAAGTATTTCTATTGGCCGAACCTTCGACAAGATGTCGGGAAGTACATCAGATCCTGCACTGCTTGCACCATTGCCAAACTAAACATCAAGAAGAAAGGCCTCTATACTCTGCTACCGACCCTTAGTCGACCTTGGGAATCCATATCCATGGATTACATGTCGGGCCTTCCTTCTACTAAGCATGGAAACGATTTTTTTTTGTGGTCGTCGATAAATTCTCGAAGATGGCCATTATGGTGAACTATAATAAGAATATCAAAATAGACGCCACTGCTAAACTCTTCTTTGAATGAATGTGGGCTCACTTTGGGATCCCACAGTCTATCATCTTAGATCAGGACAACAAGTTTCTTAGCACATTTTGGTCCAACATCTAGTCAACGTTGCACACCAATCTCACCACGTCCACATCTTTCCATCCCCAAACTGATGGCCAGAAAGAGGTCATCAGCAGGATGATCATACACATTTTGTGCATGTACAATTTAAAGCATCCATGCACATGGGATGAGAGCCTTCCCTATGTACAACAAAATTATAACTAGGCTCTCCACAACTCAACCGGCTAGAGCACCTTTTAGGTGGGCTTGGAATTCCAACCACTATGTCCCATTGACGTATCCATGTCATCTGCAGCTACTTAGGCCGATTCGGCTCATGTCCAGTCTAAAGTTGTGTTGAAGCCTCGAAAATCGCTGCAACAACATGGGGGATGACCACCCGGTCCGGACCTTAAATCAACTGCTTTTCCGTTTGGAATGGTGGTTTTGACTGGCTCAACTAGGTCCAGTTACCTTCTCTCAATTTCCAATGGCTTTAAAATATGACTTTCATTCACCAATGGAAAAGAGACATCAGATCAACCTTCTTGCTGATCAGGCAAGAAAGTGATCCTTAAGCTGATTTAGGGCTCAGCCAATCCACTACTAAAGTTTTCCTCTTTGGGAAGAGGACTTAAAAGAATGTATAAATTAATCTAAATGCAAACTTATTCTAAGATGCAAACAAAAGAAACTATCTTAATCCTATCTCAATTAGGTAGATATAGATCTAACCCAACCAAGAGCAGGTATTTAAAATATTGGGATTGAAATATGTCTTGTTTATAATGAATATCAAGTTAATGAAATAGTTCAATTAATTGACATTATGGATAGAAAAACACATCCTATTGAGACCTTTTAATTGAAATAATCAATCAACAACACTCGGGAAGTAGTTCTCAGAATGATCTTGATCATTTAATCAGTAACTTGAATTATTAAACAATAATATGTAGAATAAGTTCACAACATATCACTATTTATTCATCCAATATTAAAAGAAAAATTTATGAGTAAATAGTTACTCATAAATCAGAATTCATCCCATAAGAGCAGAGATAAATAACAACATAAAATAGAAGCAAATTACCCATACCGACAAAAGTGCACAAATATGTAAGTAAATTGACACCATTCCTGTTATCATAAAATAAAACCAGCATTTAAAATAATAGTATTCGAAATACCAATTTATTGAATCCATTTCTCCAGCTCTGGTCTCTAATAGTCCTTTACAATGCCTAAGCTTCTGCTTTCAAAAGCAGAGCTACAATAGTGCAAACTCTATTCATTATACATAACTCAGGATGTAAAAGAAAAACCTTAATAATCCCCAGATCTGAGATTGCACTCCTCCCACCTACAACTCTAAATCCCTATTACAAAAGTGCTTTTAGAATTCCAGAATTGCAGAGGAGAGCAGCCCCTATTACATTCTGCAATCTGTTATTTATAATATTTGCAAAGGAATTCTTGAGAGGAAAGTTTGTTGAAGAGAAATCTGCCCAATCCAATTTTATTTGCTCAGAATTCCAATCTTTAATTGCTGGAGCATTCTTATTGATTGAGATATTTTCTCCTTATCTCTTCTACTGTTTTCCTGCAAAAAGAAATCAAAATAAATTAAGATGCAATGAATAAAATCAAAATACCATTTCTGGCATTAAAATAAACCCAATCAAATTTAATTTAAATAAATAATTGAAAATAAAATATAAGCTCTCTATTGATTCCTGGGATGGTTTAATTGGCCAAGGATATTATTGACGAATGAACCTGCAATTAGAAGAGGCTTGGACAAATGAAAATGCAGAAAATAAATCAGAAAATTGATTTTGTTTTAGAAATTCAGAGCTTGATCTTCTGCATGATTTTTGACCCAATTAATGACCAAATATATTAGTGGAACCTCCTCAGAAATGTTCTCCTTGATTTTATCTTTCCAATGAGCCATCCTGGGCCTCATTTGGCCAAGTAAAACTCATTCTATGAGCTTCCAAAGTTGATGAGTCAAATCTGGCATAATTCTGGAAATTCTGTTGCTGGGCTAAAAATCAGAATTTTTAATTAGAAATTTAATCCTAAATCAGATTCTAATTATATAATAATTAATTCTAAATTAATTATTAACTAACTAATATATACAATTAATTCTAATTAATTATCATCTAATTTAGAAATTAATTAAGTTACAAAATTAAATTAATATACAAATGATTTGAAAAAATTAATTTAAATATAATTAATATTATAATTCAAATTATATTAAAATTATAATAAATATTATAATTATAATATAATTATTATAATTTAAAAATATAAAAATTAATTTACAAACCATTGGAATCAATCCAAACCCAAAATCCATTAAACAAACCATTGAAATCAATCCACACCCATTAATTTATAAAACAAACCATTGAAATCAACCATAAAACAAACCATTGAAATCAATCTAAACTTATTACTTCATCCATATGAGTTTGTGGATGGGTATGGTGAGTGGAGTGTGAGGTGAGACTGACGTGAGGGTGAGTGAGATGGAGGTACGGGAGGTATAAGGGGTGAAAAAAAAAAATTATATTAAAAACTTTTAACACATCGCATATTGCCTTATCACATATCACATTTTGTCAAATGTGCATGTTATAAAAATTGCGATGGATCCAATATTGCGATATTGCGATATGTGATGTAAATTTTAATTTTTTATTTATATATATATATTTTTAATATTAAGTTTTAATTTTAATTAAATTACTTAAATTTTATTATAATAATTAATTTAATTAATCTCAAAATTTAATGTTAAATATCAGTTTTTTATTTATTTATTTTGGTTTTATTTTAATGATGTTTAGTTTATTTATGAAATTTTCTAAACTACAGCCACTCCGAAAATAAATAAAAAGAATAAAAATAGCATTTTTAACCTAGACTAGATAAATGATGGGACTTTAAAGGAGTACCATTTTTAAACCAGTTGACCAAATGAGGCGAAACAAGCGTCAATGGGAGGCTTATAAAAAATCGATTTTAACAAAGAAATCAAAACAAGAATCCAAATAAAATGAAAAATTAACAAAAGCGTAAGATAATCAGCTAAATAAAATCCCAAAAGGTGCTTAGCCAATTTTTTTTTATAAAAAGGGTCCCCATTATTTGAAGTGAATACATCAATAATGGGGGGTTGTGTTTTTACCACAACAATGGCGACACACGGGAGAAGAACCAATTATCTCTGTTTGATATGAATGATATTTTCCTAAAATTCAAGTAAAAATAATTAAAGAAAAGAAAATTATGCTTAAAATGCTTGACTAGGTTCATTAGTCTGAATAAAAGCAAGAATCATCTAACTGTAATTTTTCTTAAAATTTCTCATAAATTAAAATATTTCAAAACTCTATATCAGTCTTTAATTAGTTGTAGAGATAAAGCAGGGGTCACTTTACAGCTTAGCCTTTAAAATATACTCATTTGTCACAGGTAGAGCCACTATTGCCAGCAAAACATCTATAGTCACGACAGGGTTACCTTTTAATCACCAATGATTCAGAATCCCATCTCTTTAAGAATTATTGACCTAGATATATATATATTATTTTTTGTTTTTATTTTTATTATTATTATAAATCTTAAAAGCCATTCTCCTGGTTTGGTAGCCAGATAGTTGACAATACCATTCACTGGTTATAATTGGACTTAACAAGCTAGCTTGTGATGAGACCCCTTGTCTTATAATTGTTTGCAATCATAAGCCATTACCCTGGTTTGTTTAGCAGTGTTGGTAATGTCAGCCTATTTTTCCTCTATGATCATGGTAAGCAGGCTCATGATGAGACCTCTTATCTTTTAAGTTTAAATATATCTCTGGATTATACTCTAGAAAAATAAGACTCTTTGGGACAGGGAGAATCATTGACTCCTTAAAAGTTAAAAATGACAATTTTAGAGTTAAAAGGTGCTTTGCTGTAAAGTGTCTTTACTTGGTTAAAAATAACTTTTCTTGACTGATAATAGAACTTTGAAAGATCTTAATAAAATATTGAAATCTCAAAATGATTACAATTTTTATGAAAAACAAATTTCTCCAGATTTTATGATACTTTGTCAACTTCTCTAAATTGGTAATCTCTTCCTTAAGTATGTCTACCTTTATAATAAGAAAATCAAACTTTACTTAAGAGATTTAAGAAAAAGTTAATAGATGACTATTAACAATTTTTTTTCTCCATGTATGCTGACCATTGTTAGGTAACAAGAAGGCCTTCCATAAAAATCATGGAAAAATCACCAAAATCAAAACTGAAAACCAAAGGAAAAAGAATCCTTATGCTAAAATGAGAAAGAAATCAGCAAACAAAAATGAAGAAATTAAAAAAAATGGAAAGGAAAATCCAAGTTTCGTAAGATAAACTCAAACAAGAATGTTTATACCAATGTCTCAACAATATGAAGAAAAAGAAAATAATCGCGTAATCATTCCTTCTTATGTAGAGATTTAGAAAAATCATACCCTGCAGGGTTGTAAGTGTTTTAGGCTTTTTGGATAGCAGTGACGATAAAATTCAGCCACAATGAAAACTTTCTGTTTGATATCAATCTTCTTGTTTCAAAGCATCATCTTAATCATTTTCTAATAAATATGAATGCTTAAAGAAACAGATTAAAGGTTCAGAAACTTCCTAGCGTATTTGTTTCAACGAAGATTATCGCTGCTTATTGAAATAAAGTCAGGATAAGAGTATGGAATTCGAAAATATGATCTGGAGGAGGATTGGAAGCTTTTATGAAGCACTGCAAAATAGATTTATATATCAGAAAATCAAAACTGAAACTAAAGTAACGAAATGGAAATAAATGAAAGTGGGTACATGAATCTTACCATTGGATGATTGCTTTTGATCTTACCTGAAAGGTATCAGTTTCTCCAAACTAGCTAACTTATTATTTTAATTAACATTAAAAACATGAAGAAGTCAAACTAACCAAAATCCTATAACCCAAAATCATTATTTATTTTATTTACACTAAAGGAAGTAGTAATATGTAAAAATGGAATGCTTAGTGCTCAAGGGAATTGAAATTAAAAAGAAATGCATCAGAAATGATAATGCGAATTTGCAGTAACGAATGTTTCTCAAAATATTATAAGTTTCATATAAACTCCATGATTTTATAAATTGTCCAGAATCAAGACCAAATCCAAAATAATAAAATTTAAATATAAAAATAGAGATGTCTTGAATTCCATATTTAATTATGGAATTATATATTTAAAAATGAAATATATGAGAAATCGAAATGATTTAAATATACTGCAAATTGGTCATTATTTGCTTTCTTACCATAGTGGTTGCCCACACTTGCTTTTAAAATAACACATCGCCTTATCAAATGATTCACATTGCATGTAGAGGCATGCGTTGGAGTTTATTGCATCGGTGATTGAAATAGCAAATTGTCGATATGAGATCATACAAAAAAGAATATGTGCGATGAGATGTAGCGATCACGCTATTGAAGAACTTTTATATTGCGAATCGGGGATAGTCATGCTGCAATTTGTAGATCGTACACCGCATCTCGCGATTTTTATTTTGTACATTGCACATTGCACATCACAAATTTGGAATAGTGGTATGGCCATGAATAAAAATGCGATGAAGTGACTGCGATATCGGCGCACTTGAATATCGGAGAATAATCATGTTGGAAACTCCAATATCGGCGATGCGATGGATGACGTAGCTAATCAGCAATTGGCGAACTTTTTGGTACCCGATATAACACAATTTTGATTCTTGCGATGCCGATATGCGATGAATAACGTGACTAATCGGCGATCGCGATCGGCAATCTTAAGCACATGATGTAACAATTCTCGATACGCCGATATGCGATGAAGAGTGGACCCGATAATTTTATGATGAAAATTTAGTAACATATCGGATCTGAGACATCGATCCTTTAAAATTATGCTCCTACTTTTATTGCGATTGATTGGACGCGATATTTTATAAACTTGATTTGAATTTCATATCGGGTCCGGAATTATGTGGTCATCACAATATCGGTAAAGTCGTTTATCGGAGATCGACGATTCATGATAATGGAAGTATATTCAACTGCAAACCTCTGATATGCGAAATACGATATGACATATGAGCGAGGTAATACATCAGAGATCTTTTATGAACAATTTGTTATCAAAAATGCTAAAAGCTATTTCTGCTGAAACATTTTGCTACAAATGGTTGTGAAGTGGATGATGTGATATCAGAATGAAATGATTGACGAAGATGAGTGGGATGGTAGTATTGCAAACATTTTCACTGAAGTATCATCAATATGAAAATCAAGTCGAATCCTATGATATTGCTTGAAATTTCAATTGGGTTTTTTGATGGTTGAAAGAAAAATTAAAAATGTTCAAATTCTAATTAATCTCAAAATAAAATTTCCCTGAATCTGTTGCAAATTTGAAATGGGTTTGCTGCTTACTTCAAGTTTTGAAAACAAATGAAAACCTGTAAATAAAACAGAACAAAAATAAAAAAAATAAACCAAGAAAAAGAGAAACTAATAATAGATGAGAATGAACTTATGAATGCGTACCTAGAAGGAATTTCTCTGTAGTTTTTTTATCTCATGAATCTTCAAAATTTTCCTTCGATTTATCAAAATTTTTCCTTTGTTCAAAATCATCTCATCATTTATTCTAAATCGGAGTGAACAATCAGCCTAAATAAAATCTTCTTGTTCATGTTCAGGAAATACAAAATTTACCAGAAATAAATATGAAAATAGTCTTCCCTTTTGAATTGAAACAACGATTTATTACCTTTGCTCATTCCGAATCTTGAGAAAAATATGTACTGTTATAGTGACTATACAATAATGCCTTTAGTAAATAAATATGATGCGTATTACAACATCAGATAATAAACTAAAGGTCCCAATGGGATAAAGCCACTAGTCGTGGAGAATATCAACACAGATTTAAATGTGTGCCAGGTGCATACTCAATTAAATTTTGTCAATACATTATTCAAAAATAGGTAGAGATGTATTCATGGGAAGAAGTATTGCTGCGATAGATTTTGATTTAAAAATGGGAAGGAAGAATTAGAAATTTTCTGATGAGAGGTAAATATTTTCTTGAACGTGTATATGATATTAGAAGGGCTGATTGCTTCCTTTATTTTTAATCTACAAAATTACTAAAAATAAGTTAACTACATAAAACAAACTAACTAAATTAATTCTACTCCTATTCTAACCATATACATGAAGTTGACTAGGTATAGTCATATTTCCAGTGTAACCATTTTCTTATTTTAATCCCTGCATGTATGTACAATTCAAATGTTAGTAATAAAAATAAAAATCTTATTGAACTAAGAAAATTAAATCTGTAAGTAAAATGCACAGTTAATGTTAGCAACTTAATGAAAATCTCTTTCTCTTGAAATTTCCTTTCCAATTGAATACAAATTGAATCATAGAAATCTGGATGGATTTCTATTAAAGATTGGGAAATATTCAAAGAAAGAGATAACAGGCCAGATTGTAGATATGAGCTCTTAGATTCAAAGGCCCGGAAGAAACTGTTAGTGTTATGTGTAAATGTTAAGCTATTGACAATCTTCCATGAATGAAAAATTTCCAAATATTTTTCAAATGAATTAATGAAAAATGGATGGAAATATTTCAAATGAAATGGAAAATTATTAATTAAATTGGATTGCTGGCAGATTCCTAAAAATACATTTTCTTGTTGATATTGCCTTTGAGAAGATAGAAGCTTTTGATAAAACATTAGCATTGATTGAAATTGAAATTGAAATAGTTTTTGACGCTTTTGATTATAATATAAAACTTCAATTTTCCAACAGGGCAATGTATGAATTGAATGTTTAATAATAAAATGCTCAATATGCCAGCATAATGTATCAAAAATCTGAAAATAAATCTGATTTAATACAAAATAAGTGAGGAAACAAAAATAAAATGAAATCACTATTTGTACAACTAATGTTACAGCACAATTGGGATTGTTTTGAAATAATTTCTTTTTCACAAGGATTGGCCAGAATTATGGAATTTGAGTACTTTTGAATTCCAACTTGTGAATTAGAAAGATATTTATGATTATGAACAGGAATGAAAGCTTGATCATGATATGAATCATAAATTGGAATATTTTCTCGAATAGTGAAATCATGAAGATGATTATCTGCTTTAGAGTGAGGATTATTTAGAATAATTTCTAAATTGAAATGTTCCTCATTCTCAGATGTTATTTGAATTTTCTCATGAGGACTCTCTTTAGAAGAATAGAAATCAACATCCTCAATGTCAGAGTAATTATCATAAATGACTTCACAAGATTCTCTAGAATTCCCTTCAATCTTATCCAATATATCCAAACACGGAGGAACAAGAATTTCATGTTCATTAATGGCAAAAGAATGATCATTAATTGCTTCTCTATCTTGATAAAAACTTAATGGTAATTAATTTAGATCAACCTCTGTATTTTCTGAAATATCATTAACACCAAGAGAGGAAAAATTACCATCATTAAAAATATCAAGATAAAGGGAAAAATGTGAATCTGAAATAATGCATTTAAAAATGTTTCTGTTTGAGAATTCTTGTACATTATGCTCATTGTAAATTTCAGATTCTAAATCATTCCTTTGCGTACTCATGATTTTTTGAAGAAGATTGCTTTGCTGCTCTGATTTCATCATTTGTTCATCATGAAAAGATTCAGAAATTTTTACAGCAGTTTGCATGCTATTATTTACTTTGATTGTTGCTCGCACTTACTGATTTGCAATCTGATTTTCTGAATTTAATGCAGAGAAACTTTCAGATTCCAATGCAGGTCTTTCTCCAAAATTGCTGTTGTTGTTTTCTTGCATTTGATTAAAAATATTTTTCAAGTTTTGTGAAACCTCTTCATCACAATTTATTTGCACATCCATATTAGAATTCTTATTTATATTGGAAGGGGATGGAACAAAACTTGAACTAATTTCATATGGATCGGGAATAGGAGGAAGAGAATAATTATGTTCAAACCAATCTAGTGATTCTTCTTTCATAGGTTCATCTTTGACATTAAATTTTAAACAATTTAAATGAAGTCGAATATTAAAATATCTAACAGACTCATTTTCATTTTGAAGATATTAAATTTCATCACATACCTGATCATAATCATAGTGGTCAAATTTACAAACGAAAATTGTAACAAATTGATCCCAGCTGTGAATTGAGGCAACCGGAAGAGTTCTACACCAGTTTCTAGCTTCTGCCGCAAATGTGAGAGTAAAAAGTCTGCATAAGATGCCTTCATCAATTCCTTGAAAATCATAATTTGAAACATTTTGAATAAATTGAAAGACATGATTAAAAGCAGAAGAATTTCTCTCACCATTAAACTTTACCTGAGACAAGAGTCTTACTACTTCGGGAGGAGTATTGGAAGATGCACGTCCATGAATACAACTCCAAATTGGAAGTTTAAGAGGAGTCATCGTGATTAAATAAAATGTTAAAATTGAAAAGACTCCAACAGACAACAAGTTTCAGGCCCTCCTTCTAGCGCCAAAATGTTGAAGCCTCGAAAATCGTTGCAACAACATGGGGGATGACCACCCGGTCCGGACCTTAAATCAACTCCTTTTCCATTTGGAATGGTGGTTCCGACTGGTTCAACTAGGTTCAGCTACCTTCTCTCAATTTCCAATGGCTTTAAAATATGACTTTCATTCACCAATGGAAAAGAGACATCAGATCAACCTTCTTGTTGATCAGGCAAGAAAGTGATCCTTAAGCTGATTTAGGGCTCAGCCAATCCACTACTAAAGTTTGTCTCTTTGGGAAAAGGACTTAAAAGAATGTAGAAATTAATCTAAATGCAAACTTATTCTAAGACGCAAACAAAAGAAACTATCTTAATCCTATCTCAATTAGGCAGATATAGATTTAACCCAACCAAGAGCAGGTATTTAAAATATTGGGATTGAAATATGTCTTGTTTATAATGAATATCAAGTTAATGAAATAGTTCAATTAACTAACATTATGGATAGAAAAACACATCCTATTGATACCTTTTAACTGAAATAATCAATCAACAACACTCAGGAAATAGTTCACAAAATGGTATTGATCATTTAATCAGTAACTTGAATTATTAAACAAGAATATGCAGAAGAAGTTCACAACATATCACTATTTATTCATCCAATATTAAAAGACAGATTTATGAGTAAATAGTTACCCAGAAATCAGAATTTAGCTCATAAGAGCAGAGATAAATAACAACATAAAATAGAAGCAAATTACCCATACCGACAAAAGTGCACAAATATGTAAGTAAATTGACACCATTCCTGTTATCATAAAATAAAACCAGCATTTAAAATAACAGTATTCAAAATACCAATTTATTTAATCCATTTCTCCAGCTCCGGTCTCTAATAGTCCTTTACAATGCCTAAGCTTCTGCTTTCAAAATCAGAGCTACAATAGTGAAAATTCTGTTCATTATACATAACTCAGAATGTAAAAGAAAAACATCAATAATCTCCAGATTTGAGATTCCACTCCTCCCACCTACAACTCTAAATCCCTATTACAAAAGTGCTTTTAGAATTCCAGAATTGCAGAGGAGAGCAGCCCATCTTACATTCTACAATCTGCTATTTATAATATTTGCAAAGGAATTCTTGAGAGAAAAGTTTGTTGAAGAGAAATCTGCCCAATCCAATTTTATTTGCTCAGAATTCCAATCTTTAATTGTTGGGGCATTCTCATTGATTGAAGTCTTTTTCTCCATATATCTTCTACTGTTTTCCTGCAAAAAGAAATCAAAATGAATTAAGATGCAATGAATAAAATCAAAATACCATTTCTGGCATTAAAATAAACCCAATCAAATTTAATTTAAATAAATAATTGAAAATAAAATATAAGCTCTCTATTGATGCCTGGGATGGTTTAATTGGCCAATGATATTATTGACGAATGAACCTGCAATTAGGAGAGGCTTGGACAAGTGAAAATGCAGAAAATAAATTAGAAAATTGATTTTGTTTTAGAAATTCGGATCTTGATCTTCTGCATGATTTTTGACCCAATTAATGACCAAATCTATTAGTGGAATCTCCTCAGAAATGTTCTCCTTGATTTTATCTTTCCAATGAGCTGTCCTGGGCCTCATTTGGCCAAGTAAAACTCATTCTATGAGCTTCCAAAGTTGATGAGTCAAATCTGGCATAATTCTGGAAATTCTGTTGCTGGGCTAAAAATCAGAATTTTTAATTAGAAATTTAATCATAAATTAGATTCTAATTATCTAATAATTAATTCTAAATTAATTATTAACTAACTAATATATATAATTAATTCTAATTAATTAACATCTAATTTAGAAATTAATTAAGTTACAAAATTAAATTAATATACAAATGATTTGAAAAAGTTAATTTAAATATAATTCAAATTATAATTCAAATTATATTAAAATTATAATAAATATTATAATTATAATATAATTATTATAATATAAAAATATAAAAATTAATTTACAAACCATTGGAATCAATCCAAACCCAAAATCCATTAAACAAACCATTGAAATCAATCCACACCCATTAATTTATAAAACAAACCATTGAAATCAACCATAAAACATTACTTCATCCATATGAGTTTGTGGAGGGGTATGGTGAGTGGAGTGTGAGGTGAGGGTGACGTGAGGGTGAGTGAGATGGAGGTACGGGAGGTATAAGGGGTGAAACAAAAAAAAAACTTTATATTAAAAGCTTTTAACACATCGCATATTGCCTTATCGCATATCGCATTTTGTCAAATGTGCATGTTATAAAAATTGCGATGGATCCGATATTGCGATATGCGATGTAAATTTTATTTTTTTATTTATATATATATTTTTTAATATTAAGTTTTAATTTTAATTAAATTAATTATATTTTATTATAATAATTAATTTAATTAATCTCAAAATTTAATGTTAAATATCATTTTTTTTTATTTTGGTTTTATTTTAATGATGTTTAGTTTAGTTATGAAATTTTCTAAACTACAGCCACTCCGAAAATAAATAAAAAGAATAAAAATAGCATTTTTAACCCAGACTAGATAAATGATGGGACTTTAAAGGAGTACCATTTTTAAACCAGTTGACCAAATGAGGCAAAACAAGCGTCAATGGGAGGCTTATAAAAAATCGATTCTAACAAAGCAATCAAAACAAGAATCCAAAGAAAATGAAAAATTAACAAAAGCGTAGGATAATCAGCTAAATAAAATCCCAAAAGGTGCTTAGCCAAATTTTTTTTATAGAAAGGGTCTCCATTATTTGAAGTGAAGACGTCAATAATGGGGGGTTGTGTTTTTACCACAACAATTTGACAAAGCGAACAACTTCATTAAGCGAATTTAGCACATCTGCCAACAATTTCATGACATATTGGACAGAGCCAATGCTAATTACAAGAAATGACATGAATAACATTGGGAGCCACACAACTTCCAGGTGGGCGAAAAAGTGTGGCTACATTTGCAAAAGGAGCACCTCGCTAGACCCCTACGCAAGCTTCGCCCGCTCTGATATGGGTCATACACCATTACTAAGGTTTTAGGGGCCAATTCCTTCAAGCTCAGTATTCCACCATTCCTTGTTCTGCACCCAGTGTTCAATGTGGATTGCCTTCGACCCTACTTTCCACCTCTACTGGACACCTCCGACATTGCATAACAAATCTCACCAACAAAGTTAAACAAAAGTTGCATGGAATAGGCCAACACGGATCATATCATGGACATGAAAATGAAGAAAAATTGCAAGCAGTATATCCAACTGTATCAGGTTTTCAAAGCTAGCCAACTCCTGCACCAAGGGAAGTGGTTCACCAAGGACCAAGTTTAGCAGAAGTTTCCTCATCTCATGGAGGAATTCAACGCAATGGGGATCATTTCTTCCTAAGGGAGGGGAATGATCCAGGTGGATATTGGTGGCCACCCACCTATTCCACTTAGGGCCCCACCATTTTTTCTTTCAGTTTTTCAGTTTCCTTAATTGTAGCATAGTTTACTATTTTTAGCAATTTTTTCAGGTCCTAAACTTTCGGAGCCATTTTTAGGCTCTAAAAAACCTTTTTTGGTAAAAATGGGAGAAACATGGAATTTCCTTTGATTTTTCTCACATAAAAAGTTATACTCCTCGGATAGATCTTTCTAACGAGGTATTTTTCGTGTCAAACAGAGTTCGTATGCCAAAGTTACATCCTCGAGAAGTTGATGTACCAATTTACCCAAACATGGCCCATATTTTTGGTGCTTCATCTCCTAGGGTTAGGTTTTTGGATGTTTAGCATTTTCCATTGTTTCTTAATAATAAATAGGCCCTTGAACCTCATTGTAACATAGTTCAGAGGCTTGTAGCCACCACATCTCTTCTCAGAGATAAGCTACTAGTATGCTAGCTGGTTTATTTCCATTCTATCTGCAAATAGATTTCAGTTCTTTGATATTAATGAAATGAAGTATTATTTTTGTTGCATATTTGTATTTATGGTTATATGTGTATTCTATTGTGTTCCTGAATAAATTCAGATCACATATAATATAGATTATTATGAGATTATGATATTAATTCAATCAAACTAAATTAATTTAATTGAAATAAAACATCACATATGATAAGTATTTAGTTGTTCACTGTATAAATTAAATTTCCTTCAAACATGTCAGAAGTAATCATGAAATATTGATAGAAATATGTATATGTGAACAATACCAATAAAAAATTCCTTTTAAAGCAAAGAAACAAAAACCATGTATAATAGTACCTGGGAGACTAAGAATCTGCCCATTCTGGAACTGCTAGTGATTCAACTTTATATTAAGAAAAAATTAAATACAAAAGTGAAATTTAAGTCCCTTCTTCTCAAAATTTAGAACCCCTACCCCTCTCTCATAGAGGGAAATTTATAGTCTAAATACAAATAAGATTAAACAAACCACTCCATTAATATCTCAACAAGACTAAATGATAAAATTCTAATCGGGAAATTTTTATAAAAGTCTTGAGCCTATGATGAGAATTTTCCAATGGTGATTTGATCTGGCCTGTACACATCCAACAAACTAGTGAAATCAGGGGGATACTTAGGCTTAATCATTATCTGGCTGGTAAAAATAGTAGTCTTCAACAGTCACAACATTTTCATGGAAAAATTTGATAAGCACCTGAGTACCAACCATTGGATATGAGGCTTGAATAGAAACTACCAATGATTCTCAAGGTCAATCCTAGATAATTGCTCAATTGTTTCAGTCATTGTTGTACTATGTTCCAATAAAATTTTCAATAATGTCTTGACATTTGGAAGTGAATCCTCTAAGTAGTTAGAATCTATATTTTCTTGTAACAAAGTATCATTTACCAATTCAATGATAGTATTTGAAATATCTCAGACCTCATTCACTGCATCTTTATCTTGTTTCATTCTAATCTCCCATTCACAAAAAATTATTATCTTTTGAGCCTCATCAATTTTAGGCAGTTTTTCTTTTATTCCTTCTGTACTTTCTTGCCAACTCAAGAAATCAGTCAATTTCTCATTCACTTCATCAAAAAATTCATCATTTCGGACAACTAATCAATAGGGGAATTACATGTTTTCCATTGGTCTTGAATTAAGACAAGCTTATTGCAAAAGATATTTTGTTGATTCCTGAGCAGAGAATTTAACTCTTTGGATTCTTATTTGAACTTCGCCAGCTGAAGATTGATGTGTAATGTTATAAATTTCTCTACATCTATTCAATTTTATTATTTTTTATATGTATCTCCTTATCATGTTGTATTTTTAGCGCATCAAACTTTCTATGTAATTCTTCTAATTCATTCTGCCATTGTTTCGTAATCTTCTTTTTTGTGTTAAATGTTTGTTCCATTGAGATGATTTTTTCTTCCTTCTCCTTTAGATATCCTTGAACTTCTATTTCCTTATCCATTTTGGATGAAGCATAAAATCCTGTGAATTGATTCAACTTTTCTAATTCTTCTGTTGATGAAGTGAAAGAACCTTTCCACAAAACTTCAAAGGAAAAAACTTTTCTAGGTACCAATGCTTGATATTGACAAAGTTTTCTCCTATTCTCCCATTTTTTATTACAACCTTATGCTGGGGACTGTAGAGGATATCCAAAGGAGGAATTTCTCCCACATTGAGAGTGACCTTGGAATAAGGGAAAGATGGAGTAATTTCAACATTTTTTTCTCATGAATAAAAGATTTATCAATAATTTATCCTGACTTAGAATCATGTTCAGTACTCTTAGGAGTATCCTTAACATTGACATGATGTGAAGAAGTTTAAAATTGAGTGATTGTGGTTTGACTCTTGGTATTTGGATTAATATTCATATGAAACTCATTCCAGGCCTCATTTAATTTAGGATTAAAAATAAATTCTTCTACATGGGAGGTAGAATGAACTATGACAACCTATTTCTTGTCTTGAGGAGAAATCATTGACTATGATGAAGTACTAGGTTGATTAGTGGACACAAATAATTTTTCAAGAGGTAATTACAATAAATATAGTGGAAGAGTGGATATCTTGGAAGTTCTATACTGAGTAAATTAAGTCTTTTCTTCCACTATTAATTGTTCATCCACCCATTGTAGCACATTTCATAAGACAAATATCATACAAACATGTCATCCAACTTATCCTGCTTATGAATTAACTGTCTAATTCCCTAGGATGCATTAAATTTTTTTTAAACATAGCTTAGATCACATTGCATGTTAGGAATAGTAAGAAATTTGAGGGCTTGAAATATCCTTTTCAGCATTATGGTCATTGGCCAATGTAAATATTCTAAATATCACAGGAAAAATATGCCATGCCCTCTTGTTTGAATCCTTCAACACTTTAGTAATACCGTAGCCTACTGTCTAATATGATACTTCCTTGCTAACTAACTTATCTAGGATAAAAGAAGGAAAAACATGAGGGTCAACAAGGTTGCCCCAGGCTCTGATATAAGTGAATAATTATTCACCAAACCAATTTCCAAGCTTTAGAATATCATCCAATTCTTCCTGTGACATTATAGGTGATTGAGATTCAAAAATGACTTCATATATCGGAATGGAAATATTAGAGGATAATTTTAAATGAAATTATGATATGTTATTGCTCTGAGATGCAAAATTCTGATATATGGGAATTCTAATATATATGTTGCGAGATATACATGTTCTGAGATATATATGTTCTGAGATATGAATGTTTCGTGATATATATGTTTCTCAAAAGGGATCATTCTCGTAAGTTTTTAAATAAAAATTACAATATGCAAAGTCCTGATAAAAAATACTTGATATACCTAAGTTTGATGTATATTTGCATGATAAGTAAATTATATTGGAATCTCGGGAAGTAGAAACTTGGAAAAGGAAAATATCGTAACATTCTATTAAAGTATCCTAATAATTTTAGTCCAAGACTATTGATCCTGACTAAGAATAATGATTTTTTCTTTAGTTTTCTTTTTAAATATATTTCAAGACTTTTCAAATTAATCTCCCTTTTGTCTATTACTTTGAAAACTTAAGATGCTTTGGAAAAACTAAAGGGTCCCCATTATTATTATGACTAAAATGAAAAATGGGGGGTTGACATTTACCACAACATATTCTTAAGAATTTTTTTTAATTTACTATAATTTATTTTTGGTACTTATGTTTTCACTGATACCCAGGTTTATAGGCACATGATTCCCTTCAAAAATTACTTTTCCTAAGTCTAAGAGTGTCATGAGTGTATACCCTTCAAGTACATGACTTTGTTGATGGGAAAATAATGGAATAACATTGATAGTTGTTAAATCTCATCATTGCCCTTATTGAAGGACTAATGATTGCTAAGGAATAAGTCTTTCACTTTATTGCAAGCCCCTCAATTGATCCTCATGAGTAAATGAATCTACAATATACCCTCACGACAATGTACAACCTCAACATAAAATTGTTGCATATTTTTCAACCCATGGCATGGTTAAAGTGATGGTAGGTTGGAATAGGGACATTTCTCTACCTCTCCTAATAATATTTAGTATACCTCCATACAACCTCACCATCCATGTGTGGATTGATAAGTAAGCATGTTCCATGTGCCTGCATTCATTAAACCATTTTATTAGTACTTTCAATATTTCTAATCCATATACAAATATATCCACAAATTAATTAATTTCCTTGACTCAGTTGGACTCTACCATTCGAGCGTGAAAATATGCATAAATGTGTTCTTATATTCCCTAACACACTAGGAAAAATATTAATAAAAATTGCAATTAATATATCTAAAATATCATTTAGCTCATCAAAAGAATAGAATAATGATCATTCATTTCATCTGGTTAATGCATAACATGTTATCTTACCATCATATAAATATTAAACTATCAAATTATTATTTAATTTAGTCATTCATAAAATAAATGTTATATTTTATCATTGCAACAACAAACATATATTCAGGTCAATTGTGAAATGATACCCTCAAATATTTAGTCAATATGTCAAAATACCAAAATAAGAGGAGGCACTACACTTTTCGATACTATTGTTATCATAGTGATTCTATATTGTTGTGAGGTTTAGGGAGGTCATATTTACAAGAAAACTATGAGGAAAATTGAGAAAATCCATAAATGTTTTACATTGAATAACCTTCAAACTAAATAAAATATGCTTTTTCAAATCCTCCTTTTAATCACTTTTCCTCCAATCAAGAGTAAGGCTGTACAAGAGTAAGGCTGTAATAATGTACTTAATGCATACGCACACTCTAATTAACATGAATAATGAGAGGATTCTTATGATTCTTCTTGTGACTACTTCAAACATTAGTAAAATTCACTCAAGACTCATGATGAGGTGGAACTAGAGATGCATTGTTTTGTTAAACAATTAGGAGATAGTAAATGAGGACACACTTCAAAATATTAATATTTTTACAATCATTATCATACTAAGTTTAAAGAGAAATTGTGAAAGGATAAGGTAACTAAAAATAAGAGAAAGTTGAATTGTAATAAAAAAATCATTAACTTGAAGTTAGAAGAGGGAAATTAACTTGAAATTATGTAACTTGTCTTGAGAGACTATTTATACCTAGTGTGAATGTGTTGTTTGCATTTACCTCATTAAAAGATATATTATACCCTTAAATCCATTTGTAGAGTAAAACCATAATACTTTCTATATCTCTCCTAATGATTGACTTGTTTTAGGCTTTAAAACATCAAGAGAATGAAACCCACCCACCACACATTCTTCCATTTAACAAAACTATCTTTTTTTATAGTTAATAGTTTTTTTTTCTCAAGATAATAACTAACTACCTTAAACTTCATAATGAAATATAATGTTAAATAGGACCTAAAACACACTTGGACAGAAAATATTTTTTTAAATATGTAAAATAAATACACTAAAAATGAAAAAAACATCTCTTAAAAAATTTCAATATATAAAACCATTAAATATATCTTTCAAAACATTTATAATAAAATCAAATTTCATAACTTTTTAATTCATAATAATTTTAAAAACTAGGGATTTCATTTTAAAATATTTAATTATTAAAAATCTAATAAATCAAAATAGTTAATTTATCTTTATAAATACTCTAAACGATAATAATTATCATATTATACACTAATCATATAAACATTAATATAAATACATATTTAATTATCATACATTTTATTAATTAAATTAACAAAAATAAATTACAAAATAATTCATAAATAACATTTAAAATTTAAATATTATTTAATACAGAGCACATTAATTTAAAAAAGGTTGGCAAAATACTTTATCGTGCTTTTATACCTTAAGTATAAAATTGAAATATTATATAACACAACTTTATTGTCCTTCACAAAGTCAATTTGAATATTATATAATATAAAACACATTAATTTATAAAAGGTTAGCAAAACAACTTATCATAATTTTATGCCTTGCGTATAAAATTTAAATATTATATATTATATAACGCTAACTTCAATAGATTGACTGACGTGGTTGAAAACTATTACAAAAATGTTAAAATTTTAATTTATTTTTATTTTATATATTACAAATAAAAATTGATTACGTTTGAATGAAGATTTTTGTGATCTATAAAGTAGATAAATGTTTTTCGGATTAATCATATCATTAGGATTTGGTCGATATTTCGAACCAACTAATGTGGTTCATCCTCAAGACAAGGTGAAAATGTCCATGAATCTTATTGAATAAATTATGTGGATGCATCATTTCCCAGAATTAATCATTGAAAATTAGTTGTTAAAACTAGTCGTTGAACTAGCCGTGAAAGGCGTTTTCTCTATAGAGTTGGTTGGGCAAACACTGTTCAACCCAGCCAATATCCTTGCTCCCTTTTCATCGTTCCTTCCCATCAAAATTTAACACATGGAAACAATTTTTTCCTTGTCGTTAGTCCCTTCATAAGGTACAAGGTTCTTCGAGTCTCGTTTACTCCACATATAAAAAATACAAAATTGTTGGCTCACAGGTTCCAGTGATATAAAGTCCAACAACATTCTTTGAATGCATTTGTACATTTAGCTTGTTCCAATGGGTTCCAACAATTCCATGAAGATTTTTGCAGAAGGAAGTTCCAACAATTCCATGAAGATTGTTGCAGAAGGAAGTTCTGGAAATTCCATGAAGATTGTTGTGGAAGGGTTGCAAAAGGACAAATGCTTCCCAACACTGATCTCGACAATGCAATGGTTGAATTCATCATTTCTTTTTCCCTGTTTCTGCATCAAAAATCACCACCTGTTATTTTCTATTGGACCCCTTGGGAGCCTTCTCCTTCTTAGCGTCCTTGGGATCCTTGACATTTGTTTCAGGATCCGTCGTAACAACTTCCTCGATGATGACAACAACTCCTTCCTCTGGAGCATTCTCGGCAGTTATGGAGGCCATGGCTGTGATTCATAGGATTCAATCTGAAAAAATATATCAGAGAATTGCAAGGGCCTAACGAATTCAACACACAACAATGCAAAAACACTAAGACAATAAAATAATGAGAATGTATAAATTCAAGAGAGTGGTAAGTAAATTCAAGAGAGCAGAAGGAAGGAATTTATTAAGTGACTAATATAGCACATGCATCTTCTAGCATGTAAATTAATGGAATGAACTGGCTCGACAACCACATGTCATAGTGAGGTGAATTTGTGAACTGCCACGTATGAACCTAAACATAGGACAACCACCAGAATTTAGACTGCTAAATGATGCCACTGAGGTTCCTCTTATTCACATCCAGCGCCAATACGAATTGAATCATTGAATGTAGACTTTAGAGACATGAGGATTATTCAACAAAGAGGAAGTTTTTCTCTCAGAGTTGTCCTATGTATTCAACGCATAAGGGTCTGCACTATCATTAATCGTTCTTTGAAATTTGAAATCCTAATATGTATCTGTAAACTTGAAGGTTTATGATGAAAATTGTAAGTGAAATGTTTAGGGTTTTTATGCAAT
This sequence comes from Pinus albicaulis, assembly GCA_034641835.2. Lineage (NCBI taxonomy): Eukaryota > Viridiplantae > Streptophyta > Pinopsida > Pinales > Pinaceae > Pinus > Pinus albicaulis. Next base: position 660,575,267 of record CM076570.1, read on the forward strand.
TATGTAAGTTACATAACACATAAAAGATCATTTTTATCTCAGCTTTTCAGAAAATAATAAAGATAACAATACCATAATAGCAAACTCAAAACAAAAAATAATGGAGTTCACCCCTCCTAGGCTACATCTCTTTCATTATGCTCAAAATAAGTGTTTACATGAATTTGTAGTGCTCAGAATGCAAAAAATATGTCTTCAATGGCTCCAAAACAATCAAAAACCCCTAGATGGGCTCTTTCTACACTAAAAAAGGTCACAAAATGACCAAGTTATGCTCTAGAGAAGTTTTCCTGCTAATCACCCTCCAATTCGCACCCACCTACAATCCATCCTACAAATTCTGACTTTTTCAGCGATGTGGAGTGACAAATTTTCCCCGCATATGTGAGATTCACGTTGGTTCAGGTGCAAACTATCGAACCGTTTAATTTCCGGGTACCCACATGATCCGATCGTAATGTGCCAAGTGGCATAATCTTCGTCATCGATCTCAGTTGGTTTGAACGAACCCGCAAATTTTTAACCACCTACGAACTATGGTAAGTGTTGGCAGAACTACAGTTGTAACTGTGGTTTGGGTTTCAAATTAACGCGCCATGCCATTAACCAAACCCGCATTCAAAATTGTGGTTGGACCAAAGTTCCCGTCGAAGTTTGAACTATCACTTGAACTGTAGTTTGGGTGTTTTAACATATGGTTCGGGTGGTGGTTAATTGGCCCCCATTAAACTTTCGATTGCGATGTTGACTTGTGGTCTGGGGATGGGGTTAACCCCGCGCCCCTATCTTCCTGCCACGTTCTCATGGCTTGGGTTGACCAGGGGATAGGGGTTAACCCCGACCCTGACCTCCAATGCCCATGCCAATAAAATTTATACAGTGGCGACGCACTATAGCTATCAAGGAACATGGTTGGTGGAACGGTGGACTGGTGTGCTACCGATTGGTAGGTTGTGTGTTCGATCCGCTCGGAAGTCGGTTGAGACCCATAAATATTTTTGCACTAACTCCTGAAGGCCACGTGACGGCCACCCATTCACCCACGTGGCCTCTCCTGATTCGACCACCTCACTAACCCTTCAACCAATGAAATTGCACCAACCACGAACCAATAACAACAAGACACTTGTCAAATCACCATTGGCACATAAAAATACATTCAATTTCCCAATCAAATTCCTAGTCAGCATACGAATTTTTAACTAGGCTACCTGCAGCTCAAATTTTAAAATTTTAGTTGTTTTAGAAAACAGTCAGAAAGCAATATCAGGAGCATACGATATCAGTTTTGAGTGAAACAAATGGCGTTGGATTCAGGGAAAATAGATATTCGTTTTAGCGTCATTTTTGAGTCATTTCGAGCACTTTGAATTTTTAGCATTTTACTGATGCACTAGATCATTCCTCCCCAATAGAATTTTTTGGACCTCCAAAGTATCACTTTCAGTTAACTAACAGATGAGGGTACATTTCCCTCACCCTTCCAATCTCAATCCAGTTTTATTTTCTTGGATTTGTCCCTTTGAGCCCCATATGAAGGCACTCCACATTCCCTCATTTTGAAGTCCTTATTTTCTTATCAAGGATGGTGTCTTATTGCAATTATTCAAGATATTCAGGAGAGGAATATTCAATTGAATGAATATGAACATTATCTCCTTGATATTCAATCAAAGGAGGCTCATACAACCTTAAATTTTCAACATTAAAAATTGCATAAATTTGCATATATGAAGGAAAATCCAACCCGAAGGGCATTATTACCAATCTTTTCCAAAATTTTGAATGGACCATATCGAATTGGTTTCAGTTTTTTACCTTCTCCTTGGAGTTTCTCTTTGCTAATGTGAAGCCAAACTTCATCACCGACTTGGAAACCGTGATCCACACAATGCTTATCATGTCTTGTTTTGTACTTGGCTTGACTCTTTTTGAGTTGTTCTTGAACTGTTTGATGTACCAATTGAACTTGTTCAATGAATATTTTGGACTTATCTATGTCACTATGTATATCAATAGTGACATATTTCCCAAAAATAAAATCTAAAGGATATTTGGGCAAGTATCCCAAGTGTTATCACTCCACCGGATCTCTGAAGGCTCAGAAAGAGATAAAAAAAGGTAACCACAGACCAATATTTTTCCAAGTAGCTAGGCCTACTAGGCAGGAGAGGGATCTCTCCAAGATATCACAACCAAGATGATTGGATAATGAGGATTTTAGGCTAGGCATAGTAGCACTAGGGTTTGGTTGATTGATTTTTAGTGTTGGATGGTGAATAGGTCAGGGAAGAACTAGGTTAGGGAAAAAAGGATCACAATTGCAGAGATATGATGGGGCAAGGTAGGCACATATTTTATCACATTAAGTATCAAAGTGAGTGTGAGAGACTGCTAAGCTTTTCAAAAAGAGCATGGAAACCATGAATTCCTTTCAATCAGAAGAAAGTGAAACACAACTATGATAATTCCTCCAAAACAGAGCATCACATAATGAATTCTGCTTATCTAACTTAGGAATTAATCACACTAAGATATGGCATGAATATGGAAAGAATAATACATTAAAACATATGTAAAAATAATAGGAAACACTGGTAAAACACATTACCACAGGAATCCCACCAAAATAGCTGCAACTCTTTCTAATAGTTCCTGCCAAAAATGTTTGATTACACTAGTGTTCAAAGATCAATTGCACAACATCCAATCCTTGCAATGACAAAGGAAATGAAAGATATAAACCAAAAATTTCTTCTCCCACTCTCAGGGGTTGAATCCATGACTTGTGGAGCTAATCTCTAAAGTCCTCAACTAGAATCGCAATGACTAGGGAAGTCAAAAAAATCATCCCTATCTTTGATGAAACTGATTCACTTGACTGAAAATTACATATTTACTTGATGTATCTACCTCTAGTAAATATAAATGATATAATTAAAATTTAATTTTTACAATTACATCAGCAAATATCCTTGGAATCCATCAATCAACTGATAAAATTTGAAAATTCTGAAGAAATCAGTCAATTGGAAAAAGCACAACATACTTGAGAAAAACATAGTGTGCCTAGTAAAAAGCACAGTGTGGACCTTCAAATCTACATTTGAGTGACTTTATGAAGTCCAAATTGGGCCCAAGATGGCTCATTGGAAATTTATTCTAGTCTAGTTGCCACAAATTTCCTCAAGCTCTGAAAATGATTGAGTGAAACTCCTCAAAAATGAAATCTACCAAGACTGGTCAAAAAGCACAACATGAGGCTGAAAAAGGAGGTAGAAAGGTGTTTTTAGGAGGTTTTTTTCCTTTTACACCTGTCAAAAGCTCTATTTTTGGTGTGCCAGTAGTCTAAAGTTGATGTATACATAATTATCTATCCATATGTGCAGAGTTTTTAGCATTTGGATGCCTCCAAAAAAAGCGCAGCATGGCCCACGCTGTGCTTTTTGCAGGCTGACTGTGAAAAAAGTCCGTGCAATTTTACCAAAATCTCCAAAAAATCAAAAAATTTCCCAAAAACCTTCAAAATTTTTGGATGAAGTATTGATGAGGCATGTCAAGAAACCAAGGAGGCATCAGTAAGTAACTCAAGTTTTCCCTTCTCCTTTTGGTTGATTAGGGTTTCCTTGAGTTTGTCCTTCAATTGCTTGATCCTGATACATAAAATGTTGTTTCTAGTGTTGTAGCTGTAAGCCATGTGATTGAGCATCTGATTGTCCTTATTGGACTTATGGATGAGCTTCTCAAGGTGTATGTTCACTCTGTCAAGCCAAACCTCTCTGTCATCATTGATTTCTTTTGCAATTCTTTCCTCAAAAGTGAGTTCTTCCGCCTCATGTTTTTCCTGCTCCAATGCTCTCTTAATACCTCATGTTTTTTGTCTCTTCTTGGTGGTCTGAGCCACATCATGATCAAACTCATCATGTGCCATCACATCTTTACCTTTGACATCTTGCCTCTTGGCCTTTAGCAACTACATTTCCAAGAGTACTTGTTTGTCACTTAATTTCTTGTTTTCTTTCTCAAGGAAGGAAATGACAAATTGTTCTCTGGCCAAATTATCCTACAGCTCTTTGATTTTAGAATTTTTCTCTTTGATGACCAGGTTTGAGGCTTCATGATCATCTTGGACCTCCAATTCCACCAGGGAAAACTCCTTTTCTTCCTCATGATGAAGGTCTTCCTTCTCTTGAACAAATGTCTCTTTTTGTTTTTGATATCCATGTTTTTATGATGTAGAAGGCAAGGCCCCTTCCACAATATATGGATTAAACACTTGCCTAGGTCCTCTCTGGTAGCTTTTGACCTCTTTGTCTTCTTTGTTTTTCTTCATTGTAGCCCTGATAGATAACTAGTTTTCTTGTGAGAAACTGATGTTGGTGGTGGAATAGGTCTAAAAGGCTGATTTGGTGGTGTAGTGAAGACATCTGCCTCAATGAAAGTCTCCCATGCAATATTCAGCTGCTTGAGGTGATGAAGGACAATGAGAATGATGGAAGAGACTATTCATTTGAAGCTCATATTCTCTGTTTTTCACTTTCTAGGTCATCTTATCAATGCTTCTGTACAAGTATTATGGAAGGTTAAGAAATTTCACCCTAGTGAAATGCATGAGAAACTTGATGTGATAGTTTTACAACCTGGATAATTTTCCCTCACAAGTGAAATATTTCATGATGACCTTCATCATGGGGGAAAACATGTTAAGCAACTGATCAAAAGGAAATATCTTCTTGATTTTATATTTATATGGTGCTTTGAGGTAAGGTTCATACAACTGGGCATCAAAATATTTAGTTTTGAACCATTTTTCACCCACATTGGGTATCCATGTTGCTGCTACAATGATATCTATAGAAATGGTGACTATCACCCCTTCAATAGCCACTTGGTATTTTTTTAGGTTGCTGATGAAAACCCTTGTCAAATTAGGATGCCTATGCACTCTTTGGGCCATCTCACAAAACTCAAAACAAACTAGATGCTGGAAACATTTCACTGCTAAGGGTGATGCCATAAATTCCCTAGTGTCTGATGGCTCTAGTCTCAAAATTCTCCCTCCTTTATTATATGTTTTCTTCTCTTCTTCTGTGGTGTTTCTTTCCTCCTCCATGATGTTTCTCTCCTCCTCCATTATGTTCATTTTTGTCTTGAAACCTTAGGGAAGGAGGGGAAGGGAAAGGGAGTAGGATTATAGGGTTAGGGAATTGGGATAGGTGAGGAAAAATTTGGGGAAGTGTGTAAGGTAGTTAGGAAGCTTAGGGAAGTGATGGGGAGTTTAAATGATAAGGGAAATAGGGTTCAAAATTCAAATACGGGGAGGTAGTCTAGCTGCCTAGAAAAGCGCAACGTAGGGGTAGGGTTTTAGGAAATATAGCTTGGGAATGGGAAATGAGGGGATGTAAGGGTAGGGGTATTGTTTTGAAATTTGAGGAAGGTAAATGGCGTCCTGGGAATTAAAACAATTTTAAACTCACAAAGATGAAAACTAGGGTTTACTTACTTAGAACAAAACATGAAGGGAAATGAGCGTTTGCACCATAAATTTAAGAACACAAGCTGAAAGGAGGGGCTATGAAGATGTGAATTACTTGTAAATAAGTGTAGAAACCCTAATTTGTAGCTTAGAACCCTTGGAGAAAAGTTTTGGAGTTGTGTATCTCCTCTGTAAAAAGTGAAACGAGTTGAAGAAAAGCGCAACGAAGCCCTGCAAAAATTGCAACGTGCTTCTGAAAAGCACAACATGGCCTCTGCAAAAAGCACAACAAAGGAGCTGGAACTTGGTTTTTTGCAGGAAAAATCAATTTTTTGCTTGGGGAACTTGGAGAGCTCAATGCTTAAGGATGAAAATGAATGATTTTTTGGTCTTTGAGGGCCTTTTATACTTGAATAAATATCATTAAATGGAAATGGACCCACATTTCAATCTTTCTTGAAATAAACCTTACATTGTTTTTTACCTTTAACTTTTGAATTTGATCTTTGAACTTCATCTTTTGATGGCTTATGAAAACTGATGGATTTTTGGAACTTTTCTTATTTTCTGATGGGAATTTGAGTGTTGCAACTACTTGGAACTCTGAGAACTTATTACAAATTAGGAACATAAAATTACATTTTTCTTTGAAATAAAATTTACAAATAAAAATTACTGATGAAATTTCTTTATTGTCACTCCTTCACTTGTTGGATTTTATGCATGAAATGATGATTTGATGAATTTGGAAACCCTAATACCTAATGAAGACTCTGGACTGAATGAGACCATGATGAAAATGAATGTAATGATGATGACAACTCATGACTGATGGTACACTCAACAAAGTGGTGAAATGAGCCAGTAAGTAATAAAATTTTGAAAGGAGTGAAATCAGACCTAAATCTACATCAAGTGGCCAAATTTTTGCATGATGACCTAATGGAATGACAAAAATTTCAAAATGGGACCCTAATATGACACGGTAAGAGTCTATTTGATCACTAGTGGTAGGATGCAAAAACTGACACTAACACCAAGCATTCCTCAAATAGCGATGTTTGAGTTGATGAATGTTTGGCCCAGTTGTAAGCATGTTGAATATAGTGCAATTGTTCATCCCACAACTTAGGATGCTTGTTGCAATAACCACGAAGAATATGTATCACTGTTATATTCACCACTTATGTTTGGTCATCTGTTTGTAGATGGAATGTTGTGCTCTTTTTCATTGGTGTCCATGAGTCCCCACAAGCTTGACCAAAATTTCTCGACAAAGAAAGAATATTGATCACTAAAAATGGATGTGGGATACTCAAAATGTACCCATACATTATAAAAGAACAATTTTGAATTATGTTCAGCTGTAACTTTCTTTTTACAAGGAATCAAAATACACATTTTGTTGAACCTATCCACAACTACATAAATATAATCATGACCTATCCTAGACATAGGTAGACCTCCTACAAAATCCATAGAAACACTCTCCAATGGACGAGAAGGTACTAGATGTGGTGTATAAAATCCAAACATTCTATTGCTAGGCTTATTGTCAGCACATAATTAACATCCTCTTACAAATCGTGACACACTTTCAAGCATACGAGGCCAATAAAAATACCTCTGTAATTGTGCAACTATCTTACCTACATCGAAATGAATGGTATTAAGAGAAGTATGTGCTTCCCTTATGATGTTGACTCTCTCTCCCTATGGAATACATAGCTTTCCAATATGATATAACAATTTATCATGCACATGATAATCCAATTCCTCTACTTGGTTACCTTGACATAAAGTCGCATATACATATTTGAAATCATTATCTAAAGCATATTTTTCAACATAGCTCTCATGCATGACAGACTTATGATTAAGAATAATGGATACACTAAAAATTGGTCTAGAAATCATATCAACAACCTTGTTGTAGATACCTTTCTTATAACGTATCACCAAGTGGAATTGTTGAAGAAAACCCATCCATCTGAATGTTGAAAATCAACAAGAAAATGTGTGTCTAATTTATTTTTCACTTAAATAAATTGGAAAATAAATTGTAATCTTATCTCATAACAACTTGTATCAGTTAAATAACTCATAAATACTAAGTTAGCTCAATAATTTCGAGTTTAGGGTCAAAGGTGAGGCATGTAGAGTGATTCTATTATTTTGGGGGTCCAGTTGAATTTAATGCAATAGTGTGGTGTGAGTGTAACCAATTAACTAAAATTATTTGAGTTAAAATCAGTTTAACAAGTTCTAACTAAGTGATGAGCTAGTGAGAGGTCCATTGAATTAAATTAGATTTATTCAAAAGTATTGATCAATTAGATAATTGTTGATTTTCTATTACTAGTTGCATGCATGTCAGTTATAATGAAGACCCAGTTGAGACAGAGGTTAAAGGGAAGATAATTGTTAGTTGTATTATTAGCAAATTTTCTGGGTGTAGTTATAAATCCATAAATTTCCATGATGGATTGCGCAATCAAGGAAGGTAGAAATTCCTATTTAATAGGGGTTTATTTATCTAGGAATTTCCTGAGCAAGGCAGGCTGGAGTAAGGCAAGGAATTGGCTATGTGTTTGTCCAATTTTGCCTCAATGTGCAAAAGATTCTTGTGAGAAAGAATGCATTGTATTGTTTCATGATTCCTTGGCTTATTATAAAATCAAGATAGAGGGGTTTTGATAAGTTTCTTTCCCAAGAAATATCTTTTGATTTGGGATTGATTTAATTATTTCTCTTACTTTCATTTGATTAAGCGATCGTGTTTTATATTTTGCAAATATTGTAGAAGGATTAAATATATTGTTTTAGTACATTACATGATCGGATTGAATCCATTGGTATAATTTCTACATGGTATCATAGCGCTAGGAATCACAATAGTGGATAAGAAATTGAGTTTGTGTTGAACAATATTCAAATTTGCAGATTCATTATTTGGAGCTAGCAGCTGACCAGGATGTATTTCACTGGCTTGAGACTCGAATATGCACTCGAGGGAAATTCAAAATACATTGCATGGAAGGATGGAATGGAGGAAATATTGGAGGATAACAGGTTGAAGGAGGTCACTGACACTAATATTCTTGAACCCAATCAGGCAGATGCTGCGCAACATGAAGCATGGAGGAAGAATGTTGCAAAGGTGAGGAGGATCTTATTAGAGGGAGTTCAAGATCATATTTTCTTGAGTCTCCATGGAAAGGAACCTCCATATGCTATGTAGAAGGCCTTAAAAGATATATTTAAAAAAAACAGTGACCACAGGAAATTTGCACTCAAGGAAAATCTCAGGAAAATCAAAATGGAGAAGGGCGGCATAATCCAGAAATACTTGACCAAGGTCACTCAATGTCGAGATGAGCTTAGAAGTTTTGGGATTACTGTAGCTGATGATGAATTGATGAGCCTAGCACTTCTAGGCCTTCCCAAGAGCTGGCATAGTTACCAGGACTCTATGAATGGGAGGGAGTAGTTACCAAAGTGAGAGCAACTATGGTCGGATTTGGGACAAGAAGAGTTTTGGCGGAATATCAAGGATGGATCATCATCCAAGACTGATGATGATGAAAGTTTTGCCTTAGCTGGTAATGTAAAGAAGGGGAAGGGGAAGAAGTCCTATTCCAAATCTAACACCAGAAAATAAGGCAAGAAGCGAGACATTTCAAAAGTGAAAGGTTTCAATTGTCATGATCATGGACACTGTGCAACAAATTTTCCACAAAAGAAGAAGAACAACAAGAAGGCTTTGCGAGCTGCATCGGGTGAATATTTTCCCTCAAAGTTTGAGTTGGACTTCTCTCTCATCGCATGCATGGTGTCAACTATGATGGGATCTATGTGGTACTTGGATAGTGGAGCATCTTTCCACATGACTGGAAACAAAGAACTCTTTAGTATCTTGGAGGAGAAGGATCTCCAGATGCACATCGAGATGGGTGATGATGGGAGGTAAAGCGCTACCAGGATTGGTACAGTTAATTTCCAGAGAGATTCAAGTAAACCTTTCATATTAAAATATGTCATGCATGTACCAGGTTTTAGAAATAATTTAGTTTCAATTGCTATGTTGGAGGATCTTGGATATGATGTGTTTTTCAGTGAAGGAAAGGTGACGTTCGTTAGTCACAAAGACACGGGACATGTAAAGAAGATTGGGGTTTGTGTGAAGAACCTCTACAAACTTGATGTAGATGGTTGCAAAAAATTGAGCACTAAAGCAAATGAGGTTGTGAGCTGAGATACCGGTGAGTTTTAGCACAGGAGGTTGGTTCATCTACACCACAGTGCTTTGAGGATCATGCAACATATTTCTACAAGTATTCCAAAGGGTACACTTGTGCAGAGAGACACATGCAAGGGGTGTAATATGGGGAAGTATACAAAGGCCACTTTCATGAGAAGGAGAACCGATCAGTGGCAATCCTTGATATATTTCACTCAGATGTGTGTGGACCATTCTCAATAGCTTCCACAGCAAAGCACATGTATTATGTGATTTTTGTTGATGATTTTTCTAGAAAGCATTGGATTTTCTTCAAGCAAAAGAAAGATCATATGTTCTCCAATTTTTGTGAGTTCAAAGAACTAGTAGAGAAAGATACAAGGAACAAGGTAAAGGCTCTAAGGAGCGACAATGGTGGTGAGTATATCTCTAAGGACTTCAAGAAATTATACACCAAAGAAGGAATTCAAAGAGAATTTATTTCACATCATAACCCACAAAAGAATGGGGTTGCAGAAAGAAAGAAAAAAACAATTGCGGGATCAGCACGATCTATGTTACATGATCAAGGCCTATTGTTGCATCTGTGGGAATAGGCATGCAACACATCGATATTTTTTCATAGCTGTAGTCCTCATCAAATACTTGGCATGAATACACTAGGGGAGGCTTTTTCAAGTAAGAAACCGGATTTTTCATATTCTATTGCCAAGTGGCCTATTGCAGCTCCTAGAGACAACCTTCAGTTGAAAAAGACCAGTGCCTAGGACATCTTCAAATCAAAGGTTAAATGTGGATAATTGTATAAATGCCTCTGACAAATTATGGAATAATAGAACAATGGTTTTGGTGGTTCATGGATGGAGAAGACCTTGGAGTTGATTCATGTGAATTCCCTATACTGTGAGAGGGCTCAGGAGATTGTGAAGCTTGATGGCTTTTAAATGGGCCAAGTATAAAACAATGAGAAGAAGCGTAAAAAATATGTAGAGGCATTGAGAAATAATGGAGAATGAACCCACAATACACAGACTTAAGAGGACTAAGGATCTGGCCCCCATGAACTCAGAGGAAGCAGATATGAATGAGATATGGACAACAACAGAGGTTCATGGAGAACGAATTAAGGGAGTGCAGCAAGCTTAATACATACAAGAATTCATGAATAAAATTACAGACCAACGACAGCTACATTACATGAACACTCAAAGAAGAAGAGCATGAAAGATGATTATACATAAAAAGGAGATTAATGATAACAGAAGAGAACACATACATACTACTCATTGCTCCATCTAGAATCCAAATAACAACGTTGTATCATATTAAGTTCAAACATCTCTCCCAAATATGTATCTCAGAGCACAGGGAGCACAATCATACAAAACTATAGCAAAATTCTTCAAAATTCCAGAACCTCTCTTTCATCTTAGAACTCCCTACATATAGAGTTTTCTCCGAGGGTTTATGATCCTAATAATTTATGATCAACCCATACCTATTAAATCAAAATATCCTACCTAAATTGTAGAGCGTAGGTCGAGCAATTACTTCTGTATGGAGAGAATTAAAACAGGAATGGGTGAAATTTAGATTTCACCAGCGAAATATACAAATCAAACAGTAAAAAAAACAGACGTGGTTGACCGTGGAGGCCAATTATGGCAGCCTTCAAACGGTATGGCGAGGAGAGGTCGTAGGTGTGCAGGATGGTTGTCATCATACGATTCCATCTGTTGCTTGAAAGTCTCCACTCCCTCAGTCTTATGATTTCTACTTAATCTATTGTGAAGTGGCCAGTCGTATTGCACACACCTGGCTCTGCCCTTTTTCTCTTTGCCCGGTCGTATTCTACCACAAGTCTTTCTGCCATGTTTTTCCTATTTCTTCATAAAATGGCACACAAACCTCATAGGCCTGGACTTGAAATCCTTTATATTTCATCTTGGAACCACATAACATTCGTGCCAACATCGCACTTCGCATTTTTCTATCTTTAACTTTTCCTTAGCACTTATCTTTTAAAATTTGCGATGTGCGATATGTGATCAGGTCCCACTTGGCATCGCACATCACACTTCGGTGACTTTATCACTTCCCTCCTGCGGTTATCCTTTAAAACTTGCGATTTGCGATCGGGCCCCACCGCATTGCACATCACACTTCGGAAATTATAACACTTACCCTTTCCTCTTATTCTTTAAAATTTTTGATTTTTTATTTGCAATCAGACCCCACTTCATCACATATCGCATTTCATCAATTTCAACATTTACTTCCCGTGCCTATTCTTTAAAACTTGCGATTTGCAATTTGCGATCAGGCCCCACCGCATCGCATATCGTACTTCGGCGATTTCAACATTTACTTCTCGTGCATATCCTGTAAACTTTGTGATTTAATATTCATCGTCCATATCTCCTGTTCAATTATGCGCTTTGATCCTGACTGCCTATTTTCCCCTTTGCGCCCCTCCAAAACCCTTAAGTTTTTTTAAGGAAAATACGTGATTTCTCTGCTTTCTCTGATTTGAAAGTAAAGGGCATGGGTCCCAACTATTACCCTATAATGTCCTTTATCGAAACCTGAAACCACTTGCGGGGGCACTTAAGATGTTTTTGGAATTTGAAGGGAGTGTTCCCACAGTTAATGTTAACTGTTGATTTGCAGGTGAGTAGATTTATCGAGACTACTTGTGAGGGCACTCCTTGGTATAAATCTCGTGCAATTTGTGCTCCCGGGTTACCGTTGGATCTGGGCACAATGAATACGAGCCTTCGATGTACTCGAACTTGGAAGAGTGATAATATTTTTTAATTTTAACTTCAAGACATATTAGAATTAAACAATATTCTGTAGTGCTAGTCTCCCCTGAGCTTGCGAATAAGCCCGACTCGACCCTGGCCTATGTGCAATGCTCTGAACGTGTCCATTGGTCTGGCTCTTGAACTATTCTTTTGACTGTGGGGGCATCCTTCCGACCCATGCTTGAATAGCTTGGCCTTCCCCTTAAACATTCATGCCTCTACCTTGTGATTTCCTTATAGGGACCACTTCTCCATGTTATGTGCGGCCACAAGTCAACATTGGCTCCATCTGGGGACAAAGTGTTGTTTTAAGTTCGTCGAGAACCTGCAGACCTGAATTCCTACTCCTTATTGGGCTCATGGAGTCACAAATGCATACTGCAAGCTTGAATTGAAACTACAACTGAGTTATGCACTGCCAACTATATAAAACAGAAATCACTGTCGCATGTTGAAAATATTAAATGTTGAAATCTGAACTATGTTGAAACTGGAAACTGAAAACTGAAAAGCAATTTGAAACTAAACTGGAAAGATTCTCATAGCACTGAGTTTATTTGCACACCTACCTACCCTAATCTACTGGAATTACTACTATTATACAATAATTCCAGTGTAACTAGGCAAGCAACTGCTCCAATAATTTTGTTCTTTCACTATTTTCCACCAGACACAGGAACAAACCTGTTACTGGTATTTGATACGAATTCCGAGCCTAGTCTTCATTACAAGGGGCTTGGTAAATCTAAATAATAACATAAATACTGGAAAGGTATAGTGGCTTTGTGATGAATAATTTCTAAATATAGATGACCACTGGATCAAGGTACACTTGGCCTGTTTTTGAATATTCTGACCCAATCAATCTTACCTCACCCCTTGGTACTGCACCTGTGTTCTCCATGTCTTTGGGCAAATCAGAACCTGTTTACATTTTAGCTGATGAATTAAGGCATAAAGGTGGAGCAAAATCAAACCGAGTAAATTATTCCTCCATTTTAAACTTTGCCTCTCTATTCAGTAGGTTCACCTCCACATCAACTGCAATATTTAGTATTTCTTTAAGAATTGCAGTGTCTCTTTTTTTACTTGGAATGCTAACTCTGGATTTAAGGCATCTGGGTATTGCAAGAGAGCTACTCCTGGGGGTGGCCTTATATCAGCAGGCATTGAATGATACTTCTTATTTACCCTGGTTGAAAAATATTGTACTCATTAGGGGAATTTTGAGGTCTAAAATGGGCCTCCTAAGGAAATTATATAATAATAGTGGAAAAAATCAAATAAGATTTAATGACATCATCAAATTTTAGAGTGAAAAAAGGAAAAACTACTTTTTCAACTCGTATTTTCAACTTATCTCCCAATTTTTTTACTCAAATTTCAAGTTGGAGTACTCGTTAGATGCAAAATTTAATTCCTCATCCAAGGAGTACCCATGTTGCATACTTTCGATGGACCCTGCTACACGAAAAATGAGAAATACATGAAAAACGTGATTGCAATCACATTTTTTCATGTATTTCTCATTTTTCACATAGTAGGGTCCATTGTAAGTATGCAACATGGGTACTCCTTGGATGAGGAATAAAATTTTTCATCCAACGAGTACTCCCGCTCGAAATTTGAGTAAAAAATTTGGGAGATAAGTTGAAAATACGAGTTGAAAATTTAGTTTTATTATTTTATTATATTTTAATCTTTTTACCCTTTTTCTTAAAAAATGGTGAATCATCCCCCATGGCTGACATAATCATCTTGAATCCTATTGGTTCTTATAAAGTTTATTTTGGTTGTACATTTTTCTTAGGAGGCCCATTTTAGACCTCAAAATTCCCATAGTGGTCTCCCCAGGCTATCTTTTTAAATGTCCATACTCTTCTATGATAAGAAAGAAATTTCCCATGATTACCTATTGACCTAGGAAAACTTGCATGAATTGATGAAAATTTCTCATGCTAACAGCTGGAAGATTCTCAAAAGAATTTTTAACTTTACCTTGTATTGAAAGAGAATTTGAGAGATGGTCTTCATCATGCAAATCTGATTGGTCTTTAATATCTGAAGGAAACATTGCTTGCTAAGGATTTTCTTGTGGATCTAGACAATTAAGCTCTGATGCCCCTGCTTTCAGGTCACCAAACTGCTGTTGATTTTTAGTGATTTCCCCTGGGAAACACTCCAGCTCTTCTCCTTCTTCATGGAGGGTAAGCTCAACTCCCTCTTCTTCAGCATAGGCTAGAAGCTGATTCTCTACATTTAGTCCAAAAACTGACATGGGTTTCTCTTCTCGAAGATTGAAGGGTGTGGGCCATTTTTCTGTAATGGCTTCTTCAAATTGCTCTCTAGGAGGGTTGACCGGTTTCAAGGGTATAGATGTGGGCTTATTATCCTTGGGAGGATCAGCTCCTTGATTTGTGGAAGTGGGTGTAGTGGCCTTATGAGGGGCTGACTCTTCTAACAACTTCTTCCCTTTACTAGCAGGACTAGGAGGGGTTTGTTCTCTTGATATCGACTCTTCATTTTTTTCTTGCCCTTGGGTTCTCTTTCTTGAGGACCTGAGGTCATACTTGTTATGGAGTTAAGCCTGCATGAAATCCATGAAATGTCTGCAGTAATTGTCAATCTCTTAATCCTCTGGGGGGACTTCTTCTTCTTCACGTTCCCTTTTCAGGATGGGTTCACCCTCCTCATCATTAGAGTAGGTGGGGAATTGATCTTCTTGGTTGTCTGTGACTTCCTCAGCCTATTGCAACAGCTACAGAGGGGGCCTCCCATATTGAGGATTAAACCCCCGGTTAGGAATCATTTGGTTGGAACGAGGAGGGGAATTATTGGCCTTCGATTCAAGCTTAACCACCTTATTTGAGAGGTTATTGATCAACTTATTCATTTCTTAAATTATGTGCTCATGTGATTCTCTCTCCTGATTAGAAGTAGAAGCCTCCTCCCTGCTCTTTCTTCTAGCTTCATGTTTTGTCTTCCCCTTGAACTTACAAGTAGAAGAAAAGTTTGCCTCTACCTCCAACGCATCAGTCTGGATCTGATCCAGAGATGTGGATCTTCTTTCTCTTAAGGTGAACCCAAAATCTGGCTCAAAATATCCTATGAAGACCACCTTAGCAGCTACTTGAGGAGGCTTTATCTCAACAAGGAGATTATTATAGAGCTTATTGAAACTCTTTATAAATTTTGTTACATTCTCATTGTGTCTCTTATTGAGAGCATTGAACTCAGTGAGAACATAGCCATGGTCCCTCTTTTCTCTCCATTTCAAAGTGAAGAAATTTTCCATTTCTTCCCAAGTATGGACTGTGTGGTTAGCTAGAGAATTGAACCATTTCTGGGCCTCTCCATCCAAAGATTGGATGAAAAGCCTTAACACCACATCTAAGTGCTCCATATTTACATTCTCAACAAAGGCACAGAAATGAATTCTCAACACTTGAGCATTATATAGACACGAATTCATGAATAAAATTGCAAACCACCAACAGCTACATTACACGAACCCTCAAAGCAGCAGAGCATGAAAGATGATTATACATAAAAAGGAGATTCTGATAACAGAAGAGAACATATACATACTACTCATTGCTCCATCTAGAATATAAATAACAACGTTGTATCATATTAATTTCAAACAGCTCTCCCAAATATATATCTCGGAGCAGAGGGAGCACAATCATACAATTACAGCAAAATTATTCAAAATTCCAAAACCTCTCTTTCATCTTAGAACTCCCTACATATAGAGTTAAATCAAATCCTAATCATTTATCATCGACCCATACCTATGAAATAAAAATATCCTACCTAACTTGCAGAGCGTACGTCGAGAAATTACTTCTGTATGGAGAGAATTAAAACAGGAATGGGTGAAATTGAGATTTCACCAGCGAAACATAAAAATCAAACAGTAAAAAAAACAGATGTGGTTGACCATGGAGGCCAATTATGGGAGCCTTCAAACGGTATGGTGAGGAGTGGTCGTAGGTGGGAAAGCTAGTTGTCATCATACGATTCCATCTATTTCTTGAAATACTCCACTCCCTCAGTCTTATGATTTCCACTTAAACCGTTGTGAAGTGGCCAGTCGTATTGCACGTGCCTGGATCTACCCCTTTTCTCCTTGTCGGATCGTATTCTACCACAAGTCTTTCTGTCGTGTTTTGCCTATTTCTTCATAAAATGGTGCAAAAACCTCATAAGCTCGGACTTGAAATCCTTTAGATTTCATCTTGGAACCACATCATGTTCGTGCTAACATCACACTTCGCATTTTTCTGTCTTTAACTTTTCCTTAGCACTTATCTGTTAAAACTTGCGATGTGCACTATGCGATCAGGTCCCACCTGACATCGCACATCGTACTTCGGAGAATTTACACTTACCTCCCACGGTTATCCTTTAAAACTTGTGATTTGTGATTTGCGATTGGGCCCCACTGCATTGCACATCGCACTTCGGCGATTATAACACTTAACCTTTGCACTTATTCTTTAAAACTTGTGTTTTTCGATTTGTGATTGGGCCCCACTGCATCGCATATCGCACTTCGGCGATTTCAACATTTACTTCCCGCGCCTATTCTTTAAAACTTGCGATTTGTGATCGTGCCCCACCACATCACATATCACACTTCAACGATTTAAACATTTACTTCCCACGCCTATCTTGTAAACTTTGCCATTTAATCTTCGTCGTCCATCTCCCGTTTCAATTTTGTGCTTTGATCCCGACCACCTATTTTCTGCTTTGCGCCTCCTCCAAAACCCTTAAGTTATTTTAAGGAAAATATGCCATTTCTTTTCTTTCTCTTATTTGAAAGTAAAGGGTGTGGGCCCCAGCTGTTACCCCATAATGTCCTTTATTGAAACTTGAAACCACTTGCGGGGGAACTTAAGTGGTTTTGGGAATTTGAAGGGAGTGTTCCCACAATTAATGTCAACCGTCAATCTGCAGGTGAGTGGATTTAACGAGGCTACTTGTAGGGGCACTCCTTGGTATAAATCTCATGCAATTTTTGCTCCCAGGTTGCCGTTGGATCTGGGCACAATGAATACAAGCCTTCATTGTACTCAAACTTGGAAGAATGATAATCTTGTTTAATTTTAACTTCAAGACATCTTAGAATTAAATGGTATTCTATAGCGCTAGTCTCTCCTGAGCTTGCGAATAAGCCTGACTCGACCCTTACATGTGTGCTATTGTGGATCATTTGCAATATCCTTTTATTTTCAATTTTGAAAATACAAGAAAAAATAGAAAATTGTTAAAGCATGTTAAAGTATTAAATTTTTTATACTTTAGCATAAAAATATTTATGTTCATCGCATTAGAGTTGAAAGTTTAAATAGTTTTGAATTTATGAAAGTGTGTCCTGACTTGAAGATTAAAAGTCGATTATTTTATTGAGCGGGATGCGATGATTTCTTGAACCCCGATCAAAGGACTCATCCCGCGGGCACAACAAGCACACAAATTAAAATGAAGGGTGCCTCTGCAGTTGACCGGGTTGACTGTGGGAGTAACACAGATGAGTGGTGGAGATTGAATGTGGGGGCACAAGCCAAAATATTTTTCCGTACTCTGAGACCCCCCGCAATGACGTAAGGCGTTGAGTTGTTCAAAGTTGTCTTC